>CM060947.1:262942102-263579602 GCA_030765055.1 Mantis religiosa | reverse complement strand
TACTTGTCGGCTGCTGGTTCTGTGAAGGCATGTACTAGATCTCGCAATGGCACACTCCGGGTCGAAGCAGTTTCTTCGACACAGCTTGCTAAAATCTTGAAAGCCAATATGCTTGCGAGCTATCCGGTGCGCGTTGAATTGCATAGGACATCGCTGGGAGAAGTGTGTAGAGCTGCAAGGAGACTATGTTGAAAAACGCCGAGTACTATTTGGACGTGTTACAGAGATGGGAGCATCGCTGGGAGAAGTGTGTAGAGTTACAAGGAGACTATGTTGAAAAACGCCGAGTACTATTTGGACGTGTTACAGAGATGGGAACATCGCTGGGTGAAGTGTGTACAGTTACAAGGAGACTATGTTGAAAAGCGCCGAGTACTATTTGGACGGGTTACAGAGATGGGAACATCGCTGGGTGAAGTGTGTACAGTTACAAGGAGACTATGTTGAAAAACGCCGAGTACTATTTGAACGGGTTACAGAGATGGGAATATCGCTGGGAGAAGTGTGTAGAGTTACAAGGAGACTATGTTGAAAAACGTCGAGTACTATTTGGACGTGTTACAGAGATGAGAGCATCGCTGGGAGAATTGTGTACAGTTACAAGGAGACTATGTTGAAAAACGCCGTGTACTATTTGGACGGGTTACAGAGATGGGAACATCGCTGGGTGAAGTGTGTACAGTTACAAGGAGACTATGTTGAAAAACGCCGAGTACTATTTGAACGGGTTACAGAGATGGGAATATCGCTGGGAGAAGTGTGTAGAGTTACAAGGAGACTATGTTGAAAAACGTCGAGTACTATTTGGACGTGTTACAGAGATGAGAACATCGCTGGGAGAAGTGTGTACAGTTACAAGGAGACTATGTTGAAAAACGCCGTGTACTATTTGGACGTGTTACAGAGATGGGAGCATCGCTGGGAGAAGTGTGTACAGTTACAAGGAGACTATGCTGAAAAACGTCGAGTACTATTTGGACGGGTTACAGAGATGGGAGCATCGCTGGGAGAAGTGTGTACAGTTACAAGGAGACTATGCTGAAAAACGTCGAGTACTATTTGGACGGGTTACAGAGATGAGAACATCGCTGGGAGAAGTGTGTACAGTTACAAGGAGACTATGTTGAAAAACGTCGAGTACTATTTGGACGGGTTACAGAGATGAGAACATCGCTGGGAGAAGTGTGTACAGTTACAAGGAGACTATGTTGAAAAACGTCGAGTACTATTTGGACGGGTTACAGAGATGAGAACATCGCTGGGAGAAGTGTGTACAGTTACAAGGAGACTATGTTGGAATGAAAAACAATTTTTGAAAAAGTGTCTTGTATCTTTATCAGGTTGGAAACCTTTCAGAAACTTGTACCATCTATGTACTATTTCTCATAATTTAAGGATTCAAAAGCTGCATTTCAATAAAGTTGTTTTTTTTTTCCCCTAGGTCGGCCAGCAGTCTACCCCAGCAACAAGACGCTCACTGCAATGAGTGGGCAAAGGCTCAGTTTAACAATGGAGTTTTGTGCCAATCCTCCAGCCTCCAGAACCGTGTGGCTCACAGACTCCAGAGTGATTAGACCTGGTGAGGCCACAGAGAGCATCATAGCCCATAACATTACGGTAAGTAACAATTAAGTGGGCTTTAGGATAACAGTGGCTTGCAAAGTTATGTAGTCTTCACTCGTGTGCTTTGTTGTGAGCGCTAGTTGCTAATAAACGCAACTGACATAACCTCTTATGAATAAGACACCTAAACTTATAAAAATATTCATAGCATTTTAAATAAATCACGTGGACGAAGCGAACACTTCAGTTTGCTATATTTGGAGTGTCAATGTTGGTAACAACAGAAGATATTCTTCAATTATGCCTTCAGTGGTATGCGTGTGATCTACTCTGGGGTTCCTAGTTTATTGCATAATGGTACATCACCATGTGTATAACCTGCCTCAAGCAAGTTTAATGCTGCTGTAAACATCTGGGTGGGAAGAGAGACAGAGACAGAAAACGGTTAAGCTGTTAATTGGTTAAAAGTTTACTTTTATTTGCATACGTACAATAAACCCCTCCTTTAAGTACAGTACTGTAAGTAGTTTTCTGATCACTGCTCTGTGCAAGCTAATTTCGGAGAGTGAAAAGTAGGCAAATGTTTCCATTCTTATAAACGTAATAGTCACTTGTTTCATCTCTCTGCTTCACATACCACATAGATGTGTTCTGTATGGTATATACAGATTAGACTGGAGACATGTTAAATTATACACATATTTATTATGTTATATTAAGTTGCATTTTATTTAACAATTACTAATGGACACTGCTATCATATAGTTTTTTTTGTATTCCTATACCAGGCAGCTCTCCCACAACGAGGTCTGTATCGAGTTGAATGTTGATTAAGATGCTATTGTTTATAGTGTGGAGTTACTTCTGATATTTAACACTGTATTTCCTGTACATCTCGCGCTCCTCTCAAGCCCAAGAACACTTACAGTCTGATTTTTAAAAGAAGATACGTGAAGGTCATCACGCAGGGGACGCGAAGGGTCGTTGTTATAGTAACGTAAACAAAGTTTGCCAGATTGCATACACAGGTAAATCACATACTCTTCAACTCAGTTATCGCTAGTTGTATGCGGGAAACAGAGTTTGCCTAGTTCAGCTGTGTATTGTTAACCTACTTGGTTAAAACACAATTAAAATACTTTTTATGGAAGCAAGACGTAGTGGCAGTAGGATTAGAGGTGGACCGAGGAATCATGACTCAAGACAAACATCAGCTTACGGTCGGGGTGTTACATTGCATTGCCAAGCTAGAGAATTTGTCTGTTCTCTTAGAGAATTCTTATGGAAGTAAGACGTAGTGGCGGTAGGATTAGAGGTAGACCAAGGAATCATGGCCCAAGACAAAGATCAGCTTACGGTCGGAATGTTACATTACATAGTCAAGCTAGAGAATTTGTCTGTTCTCTTAGAGAATTCTTATGGATGTAAGACGTAGTGGCTGTAAGATTAGAGGTGGACCGAGGAATCATGGCCCAAGACAAAGATCAGCTTACGGTCGGGTTGTTACATTGTATAGCCAAGCTAGAGAATTTGTTTGTTCTCTTAGAGAATTCTTATGGAAGCAATACGTAGTGGCGGTAGGATTAGAGGTAGACCAAGGAATCATGGCCCAAGACAAAGATCAGCTTACGGTCGGAATGTTACATTACATAGTCAAGCTAGAGAATTTGTCTGTTCTCTTAGAGAATTCTTATGGAAGCAATACGTAGTGGCGGTAGGATTAGAGGTAGACCAAGGAATCATGGCCCAAGACAAAGATCAGCTTACGGTCGGGTTGTTACATTGTATAGCCAAGCTAGAGAATTTGTTTGTTCTCTTAGAGAATTCTTATGGAAGCAATACGTAGTGGCGGTAGGATTAGAGGTGGACCGAGGAATCATGGCTCGAGACAAAGATCAGCTTACGGTCGGGTTGTTACATTACATAGCCAAGGTAGAGAATTTGTCTGTTCTCTTAGAGAATTCTTATGGAAGCAAGACGTAGTGACAGTAGGATTAGAGGTAGACCGAGGAATCATGGTCCATAAGAAAGATCAGCTTACGGTCGGGTTGTTACATTACACAGCTAAGGTAGAGAATTTGTCTGTTCTCTTAGAGAATTCTTATGGAAGCAAGACATAGTGGCGGTAGGATTAGAGGTAGACCGAGGAATCATGGCCAAGACAAAGATCAGCTTACGGTCGGGTTGTTACATTACACAGCTAAGGTAGAGAATTTATCTGTTCTCTTAGAGAATTTTTATGGAAGCAAGACGTAGTGGCGGTAGGATTAGAGGTAGACCGAGGAATCATGACCCAAGACAAAGATCAGCTTACGGTCGGGGTGTTACAATACATAGCCAAGCTAGAGTATTTGCCTGTTCTCTTAGAGAATTCTTATGGAAGCAAGACGTAGTGGCGGTCGGATTAGAGGTAGACCGAGGAATCATGGCCCAAGACAAAGATCAGCTTATGGTCAAGTTGTTACATTACATAGCCAAGGTAGAGAATTTGTCTGTTCTCTTAGAGAATTCTTATGGAAGTAAGACGTAGCGGTGGTAGGATTAGAGATGTACCGAGGAATCATGACCCAAAAGAAAGATCAGCTTACGGTCGGGTTGTTACATTACATAGCCAAGCTAGAGAATTTGTCTGTTCTCTTAGAGAGTTCTTATGGAAGCAAGACGTAGTGGCGGTAGGATTAGAGGTGGACCGAGGAATCATGGCCCAAGGCAAAGATCAGCTTACGGTCGGGTTGTTACATTACATAGCCAAGCTAGAGAATTTGTCTGTTCTCTTAGAGAATTCTTATGGAAGTAAGACGTAGTGGTGGTAGGATTAGAGGTGGACCGAGGAATCATGGCCCAAGACAAAGATCAGCTTACGGTCGGGTTGTTACATTACATAGCCAAGCTAGAGAATTTGTCTGTTCTCTTAGAGAATTCTTATGGAAGCAAGACGTAGTGGCGGTAGGATTAGAGGTAGACCGAGGAATCATGGCCCAAGACAAAGATCAGCTTACGGTCGGGTTGTTACATTACACAGCTAAGGTAGAGAATTTGTCTGTTCTCTTAGAGAATTCTTATGGAAGCAAGATGTAGTGGCGGTAGGAATTGAGATAGACCGAGGAATCATGGCCCAAGACAAAGATCAGCTTACGGTCGGGTTGTTACATTACATAGCCAAGCGAGAGGATTTGTCTGTTCTCTTAGAGAATTCTTATGGAAGTAAGACGTAGCGACGGTAGGATTAGAGATGGACAGAGGAATCATGGCCCAAGACAAAGATCAGCTTACGGTCGGGTTGTTACATTACATAGCCAAACTAGAGAATTTGTCTGTTCTCTTAGAGAATTCTTATGGAAGCAAGACGTAGTGGCGTTATGATTAGAGGTAGACCGAGGAATCATGGCCCAAGACAAAGATCAGCTTACGGTCGGGATGTTAAATTCCATAGCCAAGCTAGAGAATTTCTCTGTTCTCTCAGAGAATTCTTATGGAAGCAAGACGTAGTGGCGGTAGGATTAGAGCTGGACTGAAGTATCGTGGCCCAAGACAAAGATCAGCTTACGGTCGGGATGTTAAATTCCATAGCCAAGCTAGAGAATTTGTTTGTTCTCTTATTGAATTCTTATGGAAGCAAGACGTAATGGCGGTAGGATTAGAGGTAGACCGAGGAATCGTGACCCAAGACAAAGATCAAATTCCGGTCGGGTTGTTACATTACATAGCCAAGCTAGAGAATTTGTCTGTTCTCTTACATAATTCTTATGGAAGCAAAACGTAGTGGTGGTAGGATTAGAGATGGACCGAGGAATCATGGCCCAAGACAAAGATCAGCTTACGGTCGGGTTGTTACATTACATAGCCAAGCTAGAGAATTTGTCTGCCCTCTTAGAGAATTCTTATGGAAGCAAAACGTAGTGGTGGTAGGATTAGAGGTGGACCGAGGAATCATGGCCAAAGACAAGGACCAGCTTACGGTCGGGTTGTTACATTACTTAGTCAAGCTAGAGAATTTGTCTGTTCCCTTAGAGAATTCTTATGGAAGCAAGACGTAGTGGCGGTAGGATTAGAGGTGGACCGAGGAATCATGGCCCAAGACAAAGATCAGCTTACGGTCGGGTTGTTACATTACATAGTCAAGCTAGAGAATTTGTCTGTTCTCTTAGAGAATTCTTATGGAAGCAAGACGTAGTGGCGGTAGGATTAGAGGTGGACCGAGGAATCATGGCCCAAGACAAAGATCAGCTTACGGTCGGGTTGTTACATTACATAGTCAAGCAAGAGAATTGGTCTGTTCTCTTAGAAAATTCTTATGGAAGCAAGAAGTAGTGGCTGTAGTATTAGAGGTGGACCGAGGAATCATGGCCCAAGACAAAGATCAGCTTACGGTCGGGTTGTTACATTACATAGTCAAGCTAGAGAATTTGTCTGTTCTCTTAGAGAATTCTTATGGAAGCAAGACGTAGTGGCGATAGGATTAGAGGTGGACCGAGGAATCATGACACAAGACAAAGATCAGCTTACGGTCGGGTTGTTACATTACATAGTCAAGCTAGAGAATTTGTCTGTTCGCTTAGGGAATTCTTATGGAAGCAAGACGTAGTGACCGTAGGATTAGAGGTAGACCGAGGAATCCTGACCCAAGACAAAGATCAGCTTACGGTCGGGTTGTTACATTACATAGTCAAGCTAGAGAATTTGTCTGTTCTCTTAGAGAATTCTTATGGAAGCAAGACGTAGTGGTGGTAGGATTAGAGATGGACCGAGGAATCATGGCCCAAGACAAAGATCAGCTTATAGTCGGGGTGTTACATTGCATAGCTAAGCTAGAAAATTTGTCTGTTCTCTTAGAGAATTCTTATGGAAGCAAGACGTAGTGGCGTTAGGATTAGAGGTAGACCGAGGAATCATGGCCCAAGACAAAGATCAGCTTACGGTCGGGATGTTACATTACATAGTCAAGCTAGAGAATTTCTCTGTTCTCTCAGAGAATTCTTATGGAAGCAAGACGTATTGGCGGTAGGATTAGAGCTGGACTGAAGTATCGTGGCCCAAGACAAAGATCAGCTTACGGTCGGGATGTTAAATTCCATAGCCAAGCTAGAGAATTTGTCTGTTCTCTTAGAGAATTCTTATGGAAGCAAGACGTAATGGCGGTAGGATTAGAGGTAGACCGAGGAATCGTGACCCAAGACAAAGATCAGCTTCCGGTCTTGTTGTTACATTACATAGTCAAGCTAGAGAATTTGTCTGTTCTCTTAGAGAATTCTTATGGAAGCAAGACGTAGTGGTGGTAGGATTAGAGATGGACCGAGAAATCATGGCCCAAGACAAAGATCAGCTTACGGTCGGGTTGTTACATTACATAGCCAAGCTAGAGAATTTGTCTGTTCTCTTAGAGAATTCTTATGGAAGCAAGACGTGGTGGCGGTAGGATTAGAGGTAGACCGACAAATCATGGCCCAAGACAAAGATCAGCTTACGGTCGGGTTGTTACATTACATAGTCAAGCTAGAGAATTTGTCTGTTCTCTTAGAGAATTCTTATGGAAGCAAGACGTAGTGGCGGTGGGATTAGAGGTGGACCGAGGAATCATGGCCCAAGACAAAGATCAGCTTACGGTCGGGTGGTTACATTACATAGCCAAGCTAGAGAATTTGTCTGTTCTCTTAGAGAATTTTCATGGAAGCAAGACGTAATAACGGTAGGATTAGAGGTAGACCGAGGAATCATGGCCCAAGACAAAGATCAGCTTACGGTCGGGTTGTTACATTACATAGCCAAGCTAGAGAATTTGTCCGTTCTCTTAGAGAATTCTTATGGAAGCAAGACGTATTAACGGTAGGATTAGAGGTAGACCGAGGAATCATGGCCCAAGACAAAGATCAGCTTACGGTCGTGTTATTACATTACATAGCCAAGCTAGAGGATTTGTCCGTTCTCTTAGAGAATTTTTATGGAAGCAAGACGTAATAACGGTAGGATTAGAGGTAGACCGAGGAATCGTGACCCAAGACAAAGATCAGCTTACGGTCGGGTTGTTACATTACATAGCCAAGCTAAAGAATTTGTCTGTTCTCTTAGAGAATTCTTATGGAAGCAAGACGTAGTGGCTGTAGGATTAGAGGTGGACCGAGGAGTCATGGCCCAAGACAAAGATCAGCTTATAGTCGGGGTGTTACATTGCATAGCTAAGCTAGAAAATTTGTCTGTTCTCTTAGAGAATTCTTATGGAAGCAAGGCGTAGTGGCGTTAGGATTAGAGGTAGACCGAGGAATCATGGCCCAAGACAAAGATCAGCTTACGGTCGGGATGTTACATTACATAGTCAAGCTAGAGAATTTCTCTGTTTTCTCAGAGAATTCTTATGGAAGCAAGACGTAGTGGCGGTACGATTAGAGATGGACAGAGGAATCGTGACCCAAGACAAAGACCAGCTTCCGGTCGGGATGTTAAATTCCATAGCCAAGCTAGAGAATTTGTCTGTTCTCTTAGAGAATTCTTATGGAAGCAAGACGTAATGGCGGTAGGACTAGAGGTAGACCGAGGAATCGTGGCCCAAGACAAAGATCAGCTTACGGTCGGGATGTTAAATTCCATAGCCAAGCTAGAGAATTTCTCTGTTCTCTCAGAGAATTCTTATGGAAGCAAGGCGTAGTGGCGTTAGGATTAGAGGTAGACCGAGGAATCGTGGCCCAAGACAAAGATCAGCTTACGGTCGGGATGTTAAATTCCATAGCCAAGCCAGAGAATTTGTCTGTTGTCTTAGAGAATTCTTATGGAAGCAAGACGTAATGGCGGTAGGACTAGAGGTAGACCGAAGAATCCTGGCCTAAGACAAAGATCAGTTTACGGTCGGGTTGTTACATTACATAGCCAAGCTAGAGAATTTGTCTGTTCTCTTAGAGAATTCTTATGGAAGCAAGACGTAGTGGCGGTAGGATTAGAGATGGACAGAGGAATCATGGCCAAAGACAAGGATCAGCTTCCGGTCGGGTTGTTACATTACTTAGTCAAGCTAGAGAATTTGTCTGTTCCCTTAGAGAATTCTTATGGAAGCAAGACGTAGTGGCGGTAGGATTAGAGGTGGACTGAGGAATCATGGCCCAATACAAGGATCAGCATACGGTCGGGTTGTTACATTCCATAGCCAAGCTAGAGAATTTGTCTGTTCTCTTAGAGAATTCTTATGGAAGTAAGCCGTAGTGGCGGTAGGATTAGAGGTGGACCGAGGAATCATGGCCCAAAACAAAGATCAGCTTACGGTCGGGTTGTTACATTACATAGCCAAGCTAGAGGATTTGTCTGTTCTCTTAGAGAATTCTTATGGAAGTATGCCGTAGTGGCGGTAGGATTAGAGGTGGACCGAGGAATCATGGCCCAAGACAAAGATCAGCTTACGGTCGGGTTGTTACATTACATAGCCAAGCGAGAGGATTTGTCTGTTCTCTTAGAGAATTCTTATGGAAGTAAGACGTACCGACGGTAGGATTAGAGATGGACAGAGGAATCATGGCCCAAGACAAAGATCAGCTTACGGTCGGGTTGTTACATTACATAGCCAAACTAGAGAATTTGTCTGTTCTCTTAGAGAATTCTTATGGAAGCAAGACGTAGTGGCGTTATGATTAGAGGTAGACCGAGGAATCATGACCCAAGACAAAGATCAGCTTACGGTCGGGATGTTAAATTCCATAGCCAAGCTAGAGAATTTGTCTGTTCTCTTATTGAATTCTTATGGAAGCAAGACGTAATGGCGGTAGGATTAGAGGTAGACCGAGGAATCGTGACCCAAGACAAAGATCAAATTCCGGTCGGGTTGTTACATTACATAGCCAAGCTAGAAAATTTGTCTGTTCTCTTAGATAATTCTTATGGAAGCAAAACGTAGTGGTGGTAGGATTAGAGATGGACAGAGGAATCATGGCCAAAGACAAGGATCAGCTTACGGTCGGGATGTTAAATTCCATAGCCAAGCTAGAGAATTTGTCTGTTCCCTTAGAGAATTCTTATGGAAGCAAGACGTAGTGGCGGTAGGATTAGAGGTGGACCGAGGAATCATGGCCCAAGACAAAGATCAGCTTACGGTCGGGTTGTTACATTACATAGTCAAGCTAGAGAATTTGTCTGTTCTCTTAGAGAATTCTTATGGAAGCAAGACGTAGTGGCGGTAGGATTAGAGGTGGACCGAGGAATCATGGCCCAAGACGAAGATCAGCTTACGGTCGGGTTGTTACATTACATAGTCAAGCAAGAGAATTGGTCTGTTCTCTTAGAAAATTCTTATGGAAGCAAGAAGTAGTGGTTGTAGTATTAGAGGTGGACCGAGGAATCATGGCCCAAGACAAAGATCAGCTTACGGTCGGGTTGTTACATTACATAGTCAAGCTAGAGAATTTGTCTGTTCTCTTAGAGAATTCTTATGGAAGCAAGACGTAGTGGCGATAGGATTAGAGGTGGACCGAGGAATCATGACACAAGACAAAGATCAGCTTACGGTCGGGTTGTTACATTACATAGTCAAGCTAGAGAATTTGTCTGTTCGCTTAGGGAATTCTTATGGAAGCAAGACGTAGTGACCGTAGGATTAGAGGTAGACCGAGGAATCGTGACCCAAGACAAAGATCAGCTTACGGTCGGGTTGTTACATTACACAGCTAAGGTAGAGAATTTATCTGTTCTCTTAGAGAATTCTTATGGAAGCAAGACGTAGTGGCGGTAGGATTAGAGGTAGACCGAGGAATCATGACCCAAGACAAAGATCAGCTTACGGTCGGGGTGTTACAATACATAGCCAAGCTAGAGTATTTGTCTGTTCTCTTAGAGAATTCTTATGGAAGCAAGACGTAGTGGCGGTCGGATTAGAGGTAGACCGAGGAATCATGGCCCAAGACAAAGATCAGCTTATGGTCAAGTTGTTACATTACATAGCCAAGGTAGAGAATTTGTCTGTTCTCTTAGAGAATTCTTATGGAAGTAAGACGTAGTGGTGGTAGGATTAGAGATGTACCGAGGAATCATGACCCAAAAGAAAGATCAGCTTACGGTCGGGTTGTTACATTACATAGCCAAGCTAGAGAATTTGTCTGTTCTCTTAGAGAGTTCTTATGGAAGCAAGACGTAGTGGCGGTAGGATTAGAGGTGGACCTAGGAATCATGGCCCAAGGCAAAGATCAGCTTACGGTCGGGTTGTTACATTACATAGCCAAGCTAGAGAATTTTCCTGTTCTCTTAGAGAATTCTTATGGAAGTAAGACGTAGTGGTGGTAGGATTAGAGGTGGACCGAGGAATCATGGCCCAAGACAAAGATCAGCTTCCGGTCTTGTTGTTACATTACATAGTCAAGCTAGAGAATTTGTCTGTTCTCTTAGAGAATTCTTATGGAAGCAAGACGTAGTGGTGGTAGGATTAGAGATGGACCGAGAAATCATGACACAAGACAAAGATCAGCTTACGGTCGGGTTGTTACATTACATAGTCAAGCTAGAGAATTTGTCTGTTCGCTTAGGGAATTCTTATGGAAGCAAGACGTAGTGACCGTAGGATTAGAGGTAGACCGAGGAATCCTGACCCAAGACAAAGATCAGCTTACGGTCGGGTTGTTACATTACATAGTCAAGCTAGAGAATTTGTCTGTTCTCTTAGAGAATTCTTATGGAAGCAAGACGTAGTGGTGGTAGGATTAGAGATGGACCGAGGAATCATGGCCCAAGACAAAGATCAGCTTATAGTCGGGGTGTTACATTGCATAGCTAAGCTAGAAAATTTGTCTGTTCTCTTAGAGAATTCTTATGGAAGCAAGACGTAGTGGCGTTAGGATTAGAGGTAGACCGAGGAATCATGGCCCAAGACAAAGATCAGCTTACGGTCGGGATGTTACATTACATAGTCAAGCTAGAGAATTTCTCTGTTCTCTCAGAGAATTCTTATGGAAGCAAGACGTAGTGGCGGTAGGATTAGAGCTGGACTGAAGTATCGTGGCCCAAGACAAAGATCAGCTTACGGTCGGGATGTTAAATTCCATAGCCAAGCTAGAGAATTTGTCTGTTCTCTTAGAGAATTCTTATGGAAGCAAGACGTAATGGCGGTAGGATTAGAGGTAGACCGAGGAATCGTGACCCAAGACAAAGATCAGCTTCCGGTCTTGTTGTTACATTACATAGTCAAGCTAGAGAATTTGTCTGTTCTCTTAGAGAATTCTTATGGAAGCAAGACGTAGTGGTGGTAGGATTAGAGATGGACCGAGAAATCATGGCCCAAGACAAAGATCAGCTTACGGTCGGGTTGTTACATTACATAGCCAAGCTAGAGAATTTGTCTGTTCTCTTAGAGAATTCTTATGGAAGCAAGACGTGGTGGCGGTAGGATTAGAGGTAGACCGACAAATCATGGCCCAAGACAAAGATCAGCTTACGGTCGGGTTGTTACATTACATAGTCAAGCTAGAGAATTTGTCTGTTCTCTTAGAGAATTCTTATGGAAGCAAGACGTAGTGGCGGTGGGATTAGAGGTGGACCGAGGAATCATGGCCCAAGACAAAGATCAGCTTACGGTCGGGTGGTTACATTACATAGCCAAGCTAGAGAATTTGTCTGTTCTCTTAGAGAATTTTTATGGAAGCAAGACGTAATAACGGTAGGATTAGAGGTAGACCGAGGAATCATGGCCCAAGACAAAGATCAGCTTACGGTCGGGTTGTTACATTACATAGCCAAGCTAGAGAATTTGTCCGTTCTCTTAGAGAATTCTTATGGAAGCAAGACGTATTAACGGTAGGATTAGAGGTAGACCGAGGAATCATGGCCCAAGACAAAGATCAGCTTACGGTCGTGTTATTACATTACATAGCCAAGCTAGAGAATTTGTCCGTTCTCTTAGAGAATTTTTATGGAAGCAAGACGTAATAACGGTAGGATTAGAGGTAGACCGAGGAATCGTGACCCAAGACAAAGATCAGCTTACGGTCGGGTTGTTACATTACATAGCCAAGCTAAAGAATTTGTCTGTTCTCTTAGAGAATTCTTATGGAAGCAAGACGTAGTGGCTGTAGGATTAGAGGTGGACCGAGGAATCATGGCCCAAGACAAAGATCAGCTTATAGTCGGGGTGTTACATTGCATAGCTAAGCTAGAAAATTTGTCTGTTCTCTTAGAGAATTCTTATGGAAGCAAGGCGTAGTGGCGTTAGGATTAGAGGTAGACCGAGGAATCATGGCCCAAGACAAAGATCAGCTTACGGTCGGGATGTTACATTACATAGTCAAGCTAGAGAATTTCTCTGTTTTCTCAGAGAATTCTTATGGAAGCAAGACGTAGTGGCGGTACGATTAGAGATGGACAGAGGAATCGTGACCCAAGACAAAGACCAGCTTCCGGTCGGGATGTTAAATTCCATAGCCAAGCTAGAGAATTTGTCTGTTCTCTTAGAGAATTCTTATGGAAGCAAGACGTAATGGCGGTAGGACTAGAGGTAGACCGAGGAATCGTGGCCCAAGACAAAGATCAGCTTACGGTCGGGATGTTAAATTCCATAGCCAAGCTAGAGAATTTCTCTGTTCTCTCAGAGAATTCTTATGGAAGCAAGGGGTAGTGGCGTTAGGATTAGAGGTAGACCGAGGAATCGTGGCCCAAGACAAAGATCAGCTTACGGTCGGGATGTTAAATTCCATAGCCAAGCCAGAGAATTTGTCTGTTGTCTTAGAGAATTCTTATGGAAGCAAGACGTAATGGCGGTAGGACTAGAGGTAGACCGAAGAATCCTGGCCCAAGACAAAGATCAGCTTATGGTCAAGTTGTTACATTACATAGCCAAGCTAGAGAATTTGTCTGTTCCCTTAGAGAATTCTTATGGAAGCAAGACGTAGTGGCGGTAGGATTAGAGATGGACAGAGGAATCATGGCCAAAGACAAGGATCAGCTTCCGGTCGGGTTGTTACATTACTTAGTCAAGCTAGAGAATTTGTCTGTTCCCTTAGAGAATTCTTATGGAAGCAAGACGTAGTGGCGGTAGGATTAGAGGTGGACTGAGGAATCATGGCCCAATACAAGGATCAGCATACGGTCGGGTTGTTACATTCCATAGCCAAGCTAGAGAATTTGTCTGTTCTCTTAGAGAATTCTTATGGAAGTAAGCCGTAGTGGCGGTAGGATTAGAGGTGGACCGAGGAATCATGGCCCAAAACAAAGATCAGCTTACGGTCGGGTTGTTACATTACATAGCCAAGCTAGAGGATTTGTCTGTTCTCTTAGAGAATTCTTATGGAAGTAAGCCGTAGTGGCGGTAGGATTAGAGGTGGACCGAGGAATCATGGCCCAAGACAAAGATCAGCTTACGGTCGGGTTGTTACATTACATAGCCAAGCGAGAGGATTTGTCTGTTCTCTTAGAGAATTCTTATGGAAGTAAGACGTACCGACGGTAGGATTAGAGATGGACAGAGGAATCATGGCCCAAGACAAAGATCAGCTTACGGTCGGGTTGTTACATTACATAGCCAAACTAGAGAATTTGTCTGTTCTCTTAGAGAATTCTTATGGAAGCAAGACGTAGTGGCGTTATGATTAGAGGTAGACCGAGGAATCATGACCCAAGACAAAGATCAGCTTACGGTCGGGATGTTAAATTCCATAGCCAAGCTAGAGAATTTGTCTGTTCTCTTATTGAATTCTTATGGAAGCAAGACGTAATGGCGGTAGGATTAGAGGTAGACCGAGGAATCGTGACCCAAGACAAAGATCAAATTCCGGTCGGGTTGTTACATTACATAGCCAAGCTAGAAAATTTGTCTGTTCTCTTAGATAATTCTTATGGAAGCAAAACGTAGTGGTGGTAGGATTAGAGATGGACAGAGGAATCATGGCCAAAGACAAGGATCAGCTTACGGTCGGGATGTTAAATTCCATAGCCAAGCTAGAGAATTTGTCTGTTCCCTTAGAGAATTCTTATGGAAGCAAGACGTAGTGGCGGTAGGATTAGAGGTGGACCGAGGAATCATGGCCCAAGACAAAGATCAGCTTACGGTCGGGTTGTTACATTACATAGTCAAGCTAGAGAATTTGTCTGTTCTCTTAGAGAATTCTTATGGAAGCAAGACGTAGTGGCGGTAGGATTAGAGGTGGACCGAGGAATCATGGCCCAAGACGAAGATCAGCTTACGGTCGGGTTGTTACATTACATAGTCAAGCAAGAGAATTGGTCTGTTCTCTTAGAAAATTCTTATGGAAGCAAGAAGTAGTGGCTGTAGTATTAGAGGTGGACCGAGGAATCATGGCCCAAGACAAAGATCAGCTTACGGTCGGGTTGTTACATTACATAGTCAAGCTAGAGAATTTGTCTGTTCTCTTAGAGAATTCTTATGGAAGCAAGACGTAGTGGCGATAGGATTAGAGGTGGACCGAGGAATCATGACACAAGACAAAGATCAGCTTACGGTCGGGTTGTTACATTACATAGTCAAGCTAGAGAATTTGTCTGTTCGCTTAGGGAATTCTTATGGAAGCAAGACGTAGTGACCGTAGGATTAGAGGTAGACCGAGGAATCGTGACCCAAGACAAAGATCAGCTTACGGTCGGGTTGTTACATTACACAGCTAAGGTAGAGAATTTATCTGTTCTCTTAGAGAATTCTTATGGAAGCAAGACGTAGTGGCGGTAGGATTAGAGGTAGACCGAGGAATCATGACCCAAGACAAAGATCAGCTTACGGTCGGGGTGTTACAATACATAGCCAAGCTAGAGTATTTGTCTGTTCTCTTAGAGAATTCTTATGGAAGCAAGACGTAGTGGCGGTCGGATTAGAGGTAGACCGAGGAATCATGGCCCAAGACAAAGATCAGCTTATGGTCAAGTTGTTACATTACATAGCCAAGGTAGAGAATTTGTCTGTTCTCTTAGAGAATTCTTATGGAAGTAAGACGTAGTGGTGGTAGGATTAGAGATGTACCGAGGAATCATGACCCAAAAGAAAGATCAGCTTACGGTCGGGTTGTTACATTACATAGCCAAGCTAGAGAATTTGTCTGTTCTCTTAGAGAGTTCTTATGGAAGCAAGACGTAGTGGTGGTAGGATTAGAGGTGGACCGAGGAATCATGGCCCAAGGCAAAGATCAGCTTACGGTCGGGTTGTTACATTACATAGCCAAGCTAGAGAATTTTCCTGTTCTCTTAGAGAATTCTTATGGAAGTAAGACGTAGTGGTGGTAGGATTAGAGGTGGACCGAGGAATCATGGCCCAAGACAAAGATCAGCTTCCGGTCTTGTTGTTACATTACATAGTCAAGCTAGAGAATTTGTCTGTTCTCTTAGAGAATTCTTATGGAAGCAAGACGTAGTGGTGGTAGGATTAGAGATGGACCGAGAAATCATGGCCCAAGACAAAGATCAGCTTACGGTCGGGTTGTTACATTACATAGCCAAGCTAGAGAATTTGTCTGTTCTCTTAGAGAATTCTTATGGAAGCAAGACGTAGTGGCGGTAGGATTAGAGGTAGACCGACAAATCATGGCCCAAGACAAAGATCAGCTTACGGTCGGGTTGTTACATTACATAGTCAAGCTAGAGAATTTGTCTGTTCTCTTAGAGAATTCTTATGGAAGCAAGACGTAGTGGCGGTGGGATTAGAGGTGGACCGAGGAATCATGGCCCAAGACAAAGATCAGCTTACGGTCGGGTGGTTACATTACATAGCCAAGCTAGAGAATTTGACTGTTCTCTTAGAGAATTTTTATGGAAGCAAGACGTAATAACGGTAGGATTAGAGGTAGACCGAGGAATCATGGCCCAAGACAAAGATCAGCTTACGGTGGGGTTGTTACATTACATAGCCAAGCTAGAGAATTTGTCCGTTGTCTTAGAGAATTCTTATGGAAGCAAGACGTATTAACGGTAGGATTAGAGGTAGACCGAGGAATCATGGCCCAAGAAAAAGATCAGCTTACGGTCGTGTTGTTACATTACATAGCCAAGCTAGAGAATTTGTCCGTTCTCTTAGAGAATTTTTATGGAAGCAAGACGTAATAACGGTAGGATTAGAGGTAGACCGAGGAATCGTGACCCAAGACAAAGATCAGCTTACGGTCGGGTTGTTACATTACATAGCCAAGCTAAAGAATTTGTCTGTTCTCTTAGAGAATTCTTATGGAAGCAAGACGTAGTGGCTGTAGGATTAGAGGTGGACCGAGGAATCATGGCCCAAGACAAAGATCAGCTTATAGTCGGGGTGTTACATTGCATAGCTAAGCTAGAAAATTTGTCTGTTCTCTTAGAGAATTCTTATGGAAGCAAGGCGTAGTGGCGTTAGGATTAGAGGTAGACCGAGGAATCATGGCCCAAGACAAAGATCAGCTTACGGTCGGGATGTTACATTACATAGTCAAGCTAGAGAATTTCTCTGTTTTCTCAGAGAATTCTTATGGAAGCAAGACGTAGTGGCGGTAGGATTAGAGATGGACAGAGGAATCGTGACCCAAGACAAAGATTAGCTTCCGGTCGGGATGTTAAATTCCATAGCCAAGCTAGAGAATTTGTCTGTTCTCTTAGAGAATTCTTATGGAAGCAAGACGTAATGGCGGTAGGATTAGAGGTAGACCGAGGAATCGTGGCCCAAGACAAAGATCAGCTTACGGTCGGGATGTTAAATTCCATAGCCAAGCTAGAGAATTTCTCTGTTCTCTCAGAGAATTCTTATGGAAGCAAGGCGTAGTGGCGTTAGGATTAGAGGTAGACCGAGGAATCGTGGCCCAAGACAAAGATCAGCTTACGGTCGGGATGTTAAATTCCATAGCCAAGCTAGAGAATTTGTCTGTTCTCTTAGAGAATTCTTATGGAAGCAAGACGTAATGGCGGTAGGATTAGAGGTAGACCGAGGAATCGTGACCCAAGACAAAGATCAGCTTCCGGTCTTGTTGTTACATTACATAGCCAAGCTAGAGAATTTGTCTGTTCCCTTAGAGAATTCTTATGGAAGCAAGACGTAGTGGCGGTAGGATTAGAGGTGGACTGAGGAATCATGGCCCAATACAAGGATCAGCTTACGGTCGGGTTGTTACATTCCATAGCCAAGCTAGAGAATTTGTCTGTTCTCTTAGAGAATTCTTATGGAAGGAAGACGTAGTGGCGGTAGGATTAGAGATGGACAGAGGAATCATGGCCCAAGACAAAGATCAGCTTACGGTCGGGTTGTTACATTGCATAGTCAAGCTAGAGAATTTGTCTGTTCTCTTAGAGAATTCCTATGGAAGTAAGACGTAGTGGCGGTAGGATTAGAGGTGGACCGAGGAATCATGACCCAAGACAAAGATCAGCTTACGTTCGGGTTGTTACATTACATAGTCAAGCTAGATAATTTGTCTATTGTCTTAGAGAATTCTTATGGAAGCTAGACGTAGTGGCGGTAGGATTAGAGGTGGACCGAGGAATCATGGCCCAAGACAAAGATCAGCTTACGTTCGGGTTGTTACATTACATAGTCAAGCTAGAGAATTTGTCTATTGTCTTAGAGAATTCTTATGGAAGCAAGACGTAGTGGCGGTAGGATTAGAGGTAGACCGAGGAATCATGGCCCAAGACAAAGATCAGCTTACGGTCGGGTTGTTACATTGCATAGCCAAGCTAGAGAATTTGTCTGTTCTCTTAGAGAATTCTTCCAACAGGAAGACGAGAGTTTGCTCCTTATCAATGAACAGCTTATTCCTTTTATCCATAAGCGACAGTCACTTGTCAGTAGATATGCTTGCACATAAAGGAACTCCTGTGGGTCAAAATTCCGGCATATCGGCGACGTTGATATGAATATGTCAATTAACAAAGGCGTTAATAACAGTACATTGCGATATTAATGGATACAGAACAAGGAAAGTATTAGAAACTAAAGAACGTTCTCGTCAGTGGCGGCATTCAAATTCGCCGAAGCCGTGAAAGTTCAAACAGACATTTTCTGCCGGCAAAGTGTTGGCCAGTGTGTTCTGGGACAGAAAAGGTGTATTGTTGTGCGAGTATGTGCCTACCAACGCAAAAATAAACGCCGTTAGCTACTGTCAGACTTTAAAAAATTGCGACGTGACATTCAAAATCGAAGGAGGGGAATGCTGACGAAGGGAGTGATTTTTTATCACGACAACGCTCGTCCTCATACTGCACATGCAACGGCTGATCTCCTGGCCCAGTTCGGGTGGGACAGTCCAGACTTAGCACCTTGATACCGAAATTATGGTTTGCCAGAAGTAAAGAATCATGATAGATGTCAAAGGAATTTTGTTTCTTTGTTACGACAAGGGGCAAGGCCAGTTGAGTTGGGGTGAAAGTGTATAACAAAGCAATATAAGAAGCGGTGTCCTTAGAAGATTTCTAAAGGAATTGTCACTTGACGTGTATGAATAGGGAATTCTTTGGGTCATTTACAATGGCGACCAAAACAGCCACAAAGGGACTTTGTTTGAAAAAGGAATTTTGAGAGTGAAAGTTATATATGCACACGCGCAGCTGTGGTTAGAGGGCACTCTTCGGCGTGAAGCCGATTTGGCTAGTTCGCGGCTAGGAAGCCATTATAAACAGTCTTCGGCGTGAAGCCGATCAGAAGGGTTTTCTGCGTGCAGCCGCTGAGACAAGAGACTGAGGCGTGAAACCTATTAGGGCGGTCAACCTATTCTGTGTTTGAATATTTGTCGGGTCATAAAAATTTATCGAGTAATAAATAATTTGCATTCAATAAATGTAAACCGAAATTGGTAACCCTCGGTCAGCAACCTTCATTTCGAAGTTTGAAAAGAAGAAGCAGTGAATAAATAATTTGGAGACGGGCATTCCAGTGTTGTGAAAATCTCCTTCTCACACCCATCCACGCATACCCTGAGAGAAACCTCATGGTTCGCCGACTTATTTGCTCAACCATAAACATTTTAGTTACAAATTGGCGTCCACACGTGGAATTGTGTGCACCCATAAACATTATTTGCTTCAAATTAGCGCACAACGTGGAGCTGTGGTAACACTTGATCGTTCACCTATCATTTTGTAACAACCTAGTGATTATCATCTGTTTCCTGAGTTGAAGGCAGATCTGGGTGGAACACATTTCCAGACCGACGATGATTTGAAAAACGCAACTTGGCGGGAGAGTGCTATGACAAGGGTATACAAAAACTGTCACAGCGCATGCAAAAGTGCATCGATCACAATGGTGATTACGTTGAAAAATAGCTGTATGTTCCGCCTTTACATCAATGTAACATTCATTGACAATAAACATGTTTTCTATATTAAATAAAATCGGAGGCCTTATTTTACGGACATGCCTTGTATATACTGCTAGTGTTCCAAAACTTATGTGCGTGCATGTAGCGTGTAACACGTGGCGAGTTGATTCAGCTCCGCCTTGTTGTTTTATAGCAGGATTAATCTAGCGTGAGACATGCTAATCACCGCCGAGACACCGCCGACTCTTCTATACTGAAAGAGACCAACAGATGAAAGGTGATATGAAATGATAATGGTGGGAAAGGAAATTCAGATGTAATTAACCCAGCAAGCATTCACCTGGTGCTCCGGAAAACCCCCAACAAATCATGCGTCAGTTAGGTCGGCCACGGGAATCGAATCTGCACCTCCAGAATGTGGGCTACAGACGAAACCGCCGGAGCCATTCTGCTCGGGAGGCTGCTGGGATGGTACAAAGAAATTTATGACCTGCGAGTCCTGAAAGCAGATAAAATGGTTGAAGAACTGGCCAAGAAGGCAAGACAAATGAAGAGCAACTTGAAAAAGAACAAGCGAGAATACAGAGGGTCAAGACTATGTAGCAGGAATGTTCTGACTCACGTGAGACGTCAGTAATCAATATATAAACTTTAAAGCTGTTTTTTTTTTTTTTTTCAGTTTCCGGTACACTTTTTAAAAAACTAATCAACCAAAACATATGAATTGTTTGTGTGTTATTAAGTGGACTGATAATAATAATAATAATAATAATAATAATAATAATAATAATAATAATAATAATAATAATAATAATAATAATAATAATAATAATAATAATAATAATAATAATAATAATAATAATAATAATAATAATAATAATAATAATAATAATAATAATAATAATAATAATAATAATAATAATAATAATAATAATAATAATAATAATAATAATAATAATAATAATAATAATAATAATAATAATAATAATAATAATAATAATAATAATAATATAATAATAATAATAATAATAATAATAATAATAATAATAATAATAATACTAAGAAGAAGAAGAAGAAGAAGAAGAAGAAGAAGAAGAAGAAGAAGAAGAAGAAGAAGAAGAAGAAGAAGAAGAAGAAGAAGAAGAAGAAGAAGAAGAAGAAGAAGAAGAAGAAGAAGAAGAAGAAGAAGAAGAAGAAGAAGAAGAAGAAGAAGAAGAAGAAGAAGAAGAAGGAAGAAGAAGAAGAAGAAGAAGAAGAAGAAGAAGAAGAAGAAGAAGAAGAAGAAGAAGAAGAAGAAGAAGAAGAAGAAGAAGAAGAAGAAGAAGAAGAAGAAGAAGAAGAAGAAGAAGAAGAAGAAGAAGAAGAAGAAGAAGAAGAAGAAGAAGAAGAAGAAGAAGAAGAAGAAGAGAAGAAGAAGAAGAAGAAGAAGAAGAAGAAGAAGAAGAAGAAGAAGAAGAAGAAGAAGAAGAAGAAGAAGAAGAAGAAGAAGAAGAAGAAGAAGAAGAAGAAGAAGAAGAAGAAGAAGAAGAAGAAGAAGAAGAAGAAGAAGAAGAAGAAGAGAAGAAGAAGAAGAAGAAGAGAAGAAGAAGAAGAAGAAGAAGAAGAAGAAGAGAAGAAGAAGAAGAAGAAGAAGAAGAAGAAGAAGAGAAGGAAGAAGAAGAAGAAGAAGAAGAAGAAGAAGAAGAAGAAGAAGAAGAAGAAGAAGAAGAAGAAGAAGAAGAAGAAGAAGAAGAAGAAGAAGAAGAAGAAGAGAAGAAGAAGAAGAAGAAGAAGAAGAAGAAGAAGAAGAAGAAGAAGAAGAAGAAGAAGAAGAAGAAGAAGAAGAAGAAGAAGAAGAAGAAGAAGAGAAGAAGAAGAAGAAGAAGAAGAAGAAGAAGAAGAAGAAGAAGAAGAAGAAGAAGAAGAAGAAGAAGAGAAGAAGAAGAAGAAGAAGAAGAAGAAGAAGAAGAAGAAGAAGAAGAAGAAGAAGAAGAAGAAGAAGAAGAAGAAGAAGAAGAAGAAGGGATTTTCTCTGAGAATTCATAATACTTGTTTAAATAATAAAATTATCTCTAATTTCAGTGCTTTTTATAAAAACTAAACAATTATAATAAATGATCAGTAGAAAAGTTTCAAATAATAATAGGTATTATTAAAGATAAAGGTTTAAAGAATATGCTTGAAAATTTTCATGTACATATCAATAATAATGTGTCAGTAATGTGCACCCAAAGATCATGAAAATATCATTGTGGAGTTAGGCAGTACCTTCTCACCTTAACAGGTAATAAAACACATGAATATCATTGCCGATGAGCAATTGTTTCAAGTGGTGATATGACCGTGTTTGCTAAATGCGAAATATAAATGAAAAAATAAAAGAATAAAGACTCTTGCACAGAAGTAATTACGTTGAAGTCTCTATCAAATGTTTGGCAAGAGTTGCGGTAAAACCCCAAGACATATCCTGCAGTTTCTCCGATGACGTCAGAGATTGTATCTTATTTATCTCACAAACCCGCAGCCAGCACAAATTGAATAAAAAAACCTCGAACATTTAAACACATTAAGTTTCAGCGCTCATCTTTTTATCTTGCTGCTTCCCTCACTTTCTCCCCTCATTCCTCTTTCTTTAATTAATTCACTAACAAGAAGCGACTTTTCTCATCTACTTCATTATTTGTTACTCTTTTCTTTGAACCTTGATGAGATCTCTGTGCAGATCTCTTTTGGCGGTAAACACTTTATCCAGAGATGTCTTACATTGTATCACTGGCGACATCTCGACGCATTCGAGCGTAGTACTACGTCATTTGTCAGTTCATCTCTGGCCGGCAGAGTGCAGCATTGTCGGAGATATAAGACGGATCGCTGGTTATACATCACTCCCCCATGCGTTCACAGAGTAAGTAATTTAATTAAGAACTCTTATTTAACTTGAATTTAATTAGTCCACTGGCAGTCTTTTCCATAAGTCGTACCAACACACACACTTACAACAGCGTTATAGGCACTGCATTAATTTATCTTGGCTCTTACCAAGTCTGGGCTTCCTTTCCGCCGTAAATTAAACGACTCGTAGCAAAACCTCAACCATTTTTTGGCTCTTTTTACTTTCTACGCTCCTTGAAGCTATTCGCAGTCACTTCTTTCTGTGAAGAAAGAAAGTTTTTATTGTTAAAAGTATCGCTAAAGTAAAATGTAGGGTGCTTTGATCTTGTGCAAATATTTACATAAATAACTGAATAAACCATTAATTATCAGTTACTCCCAGTCAAACTAAAATATAAGCTCTTTGCCTATCTGTATTTTACAAATTTTAAGCTCACCTATCCGTAGAGAGATTTTATGGCTACGATACAGAGCGTTCGTTTGCACATGTGGCCGGTCTGACGTGAACTTCCTTGGCAGTGAGTAGCACGCTGTGGGCCGGCGAATATTCACAGTTCAGTTTAGGGCGCAGGGTAGTTTCTGATGCAGTTTGTGACTGATACTTTATTTACGCCTTTGATTTTCACTTCCTCAACAACTATTTTAAGATAATGAAATGGCGCTTTGACACTGAATACAGCAATCTTTACTGAAAATAAATCCATTAAAATGACCTTTGTAAATTAAAAGGCAATGCCACAAACTTGTCACTAAAAAATTGGATTTTCGAAATTGCGTTATGGGATTATTCAGAGCGTTCGTTTGGACATGTTGCCGGTCTGACGTGAACTTGCTTGGCAGTGAGTAACACACTGTGCGCCTGCGAATATTAATAGTTCGGTTGAGCGCACCGGGTAGATATGAGGCAGACTGTGGCTGCTACGAGGCTGTCCAATAAACAATTATCAAAATTTTTTACGGTCATAATTTTTCTCACTACAGTTCAATCTTCTTATATTCTGTTAGCTTAATGTGAAACAAACACGCCGTAGTAGTTTCATTGTTGGTACTCCTGGTTCCCCACTGTGAGAACAAGGCATGTTCAGTATCACCTCCCGCTGTAATGGAGCTAACACGCGAGGAACTACATGCGACTTTGAAATTCTGCTTTCGTTCTCAACAAATCTTCAGTTGAGGCCTATACAATGTTACAGAAGGCCTATGGAGAATCTGTTTCTTCCCTACAACACAGCTCGAAGGTGGTTTAAAATCTTTAAAGAGGTGAGACAATCAATTTCAAAGGAAGGTGGAACTGGTGCTCCAGTTACTGCTCTTACGGAAGAAGCATCAACACTGCTGCTGCAATTGTGAGAGAGGATCGACGAATTATCTTAAGATCACTTTCTGAAATACTGAACATTCATTGGTTGCCACCCACAATTTGGTAACAGAAACATTACACATGCGACGTGTTTGTGCGCGATGTGTTCCAAGACTGTTGATTCCCGAACAAAAGGACTTCGCATGCAGGTCTGCATGCAGTTAAAGTTGATGTTAGAGGAAGATCCGGAGTTTCATTCAAACGTAATCACTGCTCATGACACTCGGCTACATCATTTTGATCCTGAGAGCAAACAGCAAAGCTCAGTATGGCAATGTCCTTCATCACCAACCCTCCCTAAAAAGCAAAAGTGATTGCTTCTGTTGGGAAAGTTATGGTCATCTCATTCTTTGATATTCATGGAATGGTTTATCAGCATGTTGTACGTGCACACACATCAGTAACTGGACAATACTACAGGGATGTCCTGAAAACATTGCAAGTCCATATCAGGTGCAAAAGACCATATTTCCGAGAAGCAGGCTGGATGCTGTATCACGATAATGTGCGGCGGCATATTGCTAATGTCGTTGCTGAATATCTTGCAAATATCAACGTGAAGTGCATCTCTCACCCTCCCTATAGTCCAGACTTAGCCGCATGTGAGCTTTTTTCTATTCCTTAACCTGAAGAAACGCCTTCGTGGGAGGCATTATCCATCATCAGAAGCAGTGGTGAAGGCTGCGGAGCCGATATTGAAGGATATTTCAAAAAACGGTTTCCAGGATGTCTTTGAAGACTGGCAGAAACGCTGGGACAAGTGCATGGCATTCAGGGCAGACTATCAAAATAAGAGGATGAGTAAAGGTACGTTTTCAAAATAAAATTATAATCATTCTTTATTGAACAGCCCTCGAAAGCAATTTAGTAACGAACTATTTCCACTCGCGCCTCTCTGTTTCGATGATCTAAAAGTTGTGACACTTTAAGGCGGAATTGAATATAAGTAAAACATGTACGTCTTTTTAAAACGTAAGTTATTTCAAGTAAGTATTTTTTGATGGTTTTTAATACTTTTTCTCATGTGATACGTCGCAATTAGTTTTCCCTTCTCATCATACAAAGTACATAAGTGTGAAATAGAACAATAATCTCTTGTAACAATAGTTTATAGAATTATTAGTAGAGAAATTCACATAACTGCAGCATATAAGATTTTTATTGGTGTGTTTCAAACACTTACTATGGTAGTATATTTACCCATCACAGTTTTGATATGAACGTCGACGTCGCCGCATCAAAGGCGCTAATGAAACTATTTACGTTTGCAACTTGTGGGTTTTCTTAGAGCTCCTTTGTGTGTGAAGCCTTTGAATGTTCGACAAACAGTCCCGCCTTAAATTATAAACGTAGCCAAGCAATTTCCTTTCTTCCAACAACTTAAAAAATTAACATAAAGTAATAACACAACAGCTGAAACTGAAATGAGAACTGGTTGCTATGGTAACACTGGTTTCGACTAAACTTTGACACAAGTGCAAAAATTAACTTCTCTTTAACTTACAATTTGGAATTTCACTACATTACACACAATTATTTATTGCAAAGCCTATATAAGCTTACAAGAGCATCAATATATTTGTTAAGGATAATTCTAGTAGTGGAAAATGGCCAAATTATAATTCCTTAGGTTTTCACGGCCTTATCAAGTAAAGGAAGAGCGGGCATAAATATTCTTTGTGTTCTCTGGTATCGATCGTGGAGTAATAATAACGTCAAATTGGTTTTTCTTTTGCTCTCTCTTTCTTGTGATTTCTTAATTATTGAAAGTAAACATAAGAGGCGTGCCCGTAAAATAAGGTCTCTAATTTTATTTAATATATAAAACATGTTTATTTTCAATGAATGTTAAATTGATGGAAAGGTGGAATTACAGCTATTTTTCAACTTAATCACCACTGTGATCGATGTACCTTTGTATGCGCTGTGGCAGTTTTTGTATACCCTTGTCATAACACTCTCCCGCCAAGTTGAGCAGGTGGCGCTCAACCTCGTTTTTCAAATCATCGTCGGTCTGGAAATGTGTTCCACCCAGGTGTGACTTCAACTCAGGAAACAAATGATAATCACTAGGTGCTAAGTCTGGACTGTCTCATTCGAACTCGGCCAGTAAGTCAGCCGTTGCATGTGCAGTATGAGGACGAGCGCTGTCGTGATGAAAGATCGGTCAGTCCGTCAGCATTCCCCTCCTTCGATTTTGAATGGCCCGTCGCAATTTTCTTAAAGTCTCACAGTATCTAGCGGGTTTATTGTTGTGTCGGTATGTATAAACAATACACATATTCTGTCCCAGAGCACACTGGCCATATCTTTGCCGGCAGAAAATGTTTGTTTGAACTTTGGCGGCTTCCGTGAATTCGGATGCCACCACTGACGAGAACGTTCTTTTGTTTCTGGTGTTGTGTAGTGCACCCAGGTTTCATCGCCAGTGACACTTGAATCCAACAATTCCTCGCCCTGCTCTGCATAGCGCTCCAGTAATCGGTGGGCCGCTTCAACACGTTGCCGTTTATGGTCTTCGGTGAGCATTTTGGGGACCCACCTAGCACACACCTTGCGATAATGTAAATGTTCGGTCAAAATCTTGTCAATCGTAGTCTTACTGACTTCAGAGATAAGTTGGCACAGCTCGTCAACTGTCACACGTCGATCTTTAAGCATTTCTTGCTCCACTTTTGCAATTGTTTCGGCTGAAACCGAAGGCCGACCAGAACGCTGTTCGTCATGGACGTCTGTACGTCCGTCTTTGAACTCTCTGACCCACTTTCGCACGTTTTTGACGTCCCTACACTGCGGCCCATAGACTTCGCATAACTGACGATGAATCTCAGAGGGGGTAGTCTGGACTGTCCGATCCGAACTGGGCCAGGAGATCAGCCTTGCGATAATGCAAATGTTCGGTCAAAATTTTGTCAATCGTAGTCTTACTGACTTCAGAGATAAGTTGGCACAGCTCGCGAACTGTCACACGCCGATCTTTAAGCATTTCTTGCTCCACTTTTGCAATTGTTTCGGCTGAAACCGAAGGCCGACCAGAACGCTGTTCGCCATGGACGTCTGTACGTCCGTCCTTAAACTCTCTGACCCACATCAGCACGTTTTTGAAATGAAATGAAATGAAATGTGTAGTGTTTAACGCCCGCTTTTACTACAGTCCGGCCGCTCTATCTCCGGCTCTGACATTTAGTGGCTGCGGGAGGTGGAGGGGGAAGGTTAATAGTAACATATCGTCAGAATTATCTTTATAATGAGAGTATAGGATTATATTAGCTTCAAAACATTGAAATCCAAATTGTAATTTCATTATCATGCAAGATATTCTTTACAACATCACTCTATTCGAATATTTCGTTCACACCTTTCACGCACACCAACTGCTTCTGTTGGTGGTACTGGGAGTCTGTACATCCGGTGTCGTAGTCAGCAAGTTAAAACTGTCTGCTAGCGCCAATCACCGTTGTCGCTGCTAGGCGTGGCTTGCAAATCCAGCACCGTGTTGCCGCTGCAATTTTGTGTGGACCACGTGGCTTTTAGTTGCTTTTGGATCCCGCGCTGGTAGTTTGTTTGATTTTTTGTGTGTGCGTGAATTCCGATTTGTAGCGTCTGTAAGTCTTATTACTGTCGCTATTTTAGTAATAAGGCTACTGGTTCGTCAGAATTCAAGAAAAAAATCGGCTCTTATAAGAGTCAAAGCCATGAATTTATATTCAGGCTACGTGAGTACTTCGAGAAGCAGCGGGACAATGGTGTACCTCTACTACCTGTTACCAAGGTGCTGGAGAGAGTTTGTGAGGCCTTGAAATTGGGGTGAGCAAGGAAAAGTGCCAGCTGATTTAAGTTCGCCGTCTGCAGTTCTGCGTACACCGGGAAAGCAAAGGCAACGAGGAAGCCTTAAAGCTTCACTTGATGTTTTCAAAAAGATGCTATGTTAAGTTGGTTAAGTTGGTGCTTTGACTAAGAATTTATATTTCCCAACAGTTTCTGACAGACATAAATGTAAATTTGTTAATCCTATGTTCTCACTCAATTCTTAACTGGACATGGCAAATTTTCAGCTTACTTATTTCGATTAAAAATCAAATCCACATGTGATTGCATTTGTGAAAATCATCTTCAAGATTTCCCTCATATTTTATTTGATTTCCCCTTTTTTGTTTTCAAAGATATGAACTTGAATTATTGCTTCAATCCTTAGGTTACACTTTTTCAAAACCACCTACACATGGATAGAGTCAACATGAAAAATTCAATGCCATGGCCGGGATTTGAACCACGGATCTCCTGGTTTCCGTCCAGTCGCTCTTAACCTTTGAGCTACCATGGCCAACGTGCCTTCCTGACATTAAATTCTCCAGTTGACTCGTTTATTTTCCCGGTAGACCACTAGGGGCTCTCGCATCCGAGATACACCGTTTGTGGCGACTTACTATTGTAAGTACTTAAGTCCCAGGCTTCATCATTTAACTCTTATTATTTTAGTTAATTGATGGAAATTTATCATTTCTCCACACTAGCCGTATATAGGCTAAGGTATTTGATGGATAGAGTCAACATGAAAAATTCAATGCCATGGCCGGGATTTGAACCACGGATCTCCTGGTTTCCGTCCAGTCGCTCTTAACCTTTGAGCTACCATGGCCAACGTGCCTTCCTGACATTAAATTCTCCAGTTGACTCAGTTAAATGATGAAGCCTGGGACTTAAGTACTTACAATAGTAAGTCGCCACAAACGGTGTATCTCGGATGCGAGAGCCCCTAGTGGTCTACCGGGAAAATAAACGAGTCAACTGGAGAATTTAATGTCAGGAAGGCACGTTGGCCATGGTAGCTCAAAGGTTGAGAGCGACTGGACGGAAACCAGGAGATCCGTGGTTCAAATCCCGGCCATGGCATTGAATTTTTCATGTTGACTCTATCCATCAAATACCTTAGCCTATATACGGCTAGTGTGGAGAAATGATAAATTTCCATCAATTAACTAAAATAATAAGAGTTAAATGATGAAGCCTGGGACTTAAGTACTTACAATAGTAAGTCGCCACAAACGGTGTATCTCGGATGCGAGAGCCCCTAGTGGTCTACCGGGAAAATAAACGAGTTGACTCTATCCATCAAATACCTTAGCCTATATACGGCTAGTGTGGAGAAATGATAAATTTCCATCAATTAACTAAAATAATAAGAGTTAAATGATGAAGCCTCGGACTTAAGTACTTACAATAGTAAGTCGCCACAAACGGTGTATCTCGGATGCGAGAGCCCCTAGTGGTCTACCGGGAAAATAAACGAGTTGACTCTATCCATCAAATACCTTAGCCTATATACGGCTAGTGTGGAGAAATGATAAATTTCCATCAATTAACTAAAATAATAAGAGTTAAGTGATGAAGCCTGGGACTTAAGTACTTACAATAGTAAGTCGCCACAAACGGTGTATCTCGGATGCGAGAGCCCCTAGTGGTCTACCGGGAAAATAAACGAGTCAACTGGAGAATTTAATGTCAGGAAGGCACGTTGGCCATGGTAGCTCAAAGGTTAAGAGCGACTGGACGGAAACCAGGAGATCCGTGGTTCAAATCCCGGCCATGGCATTGAATTTTTCATGTTGACTCTATCCATCAAATACCTTAGCCTATATACGGCTAGTGTGGAGAAATGATTAATTTCCATCAATTAACTAAAATAATAAGAGTTAAATGATGAAGCCTGGGACTTAAGTACTTACAATAGTAAGTCGCCACAAACGGTGTATCTCGGATGCGAGAGCCCCTAGTGGTCTACCGGGAAAATAAACGAGTCAACTGGAGAATTTAATGTCAGGAAGGCACGTTGGCCATCGTAGCTCAAAGGTTAAGAGCGACTGGACGGAAACCAGGAGATCCGTGGTTCAAATCCCGGCCATGGCATTGAATTTTTCATGTTGACTCTATCCATCAAATACCTTAGCCTATATACGGCTAGTGTGGAGAAATGATAAATTTCCATCAATTAACCACCTACACATATTCTGATGAGTTACAAAACTTATCAATATTTCATGACTTTCTTAAATAAAATATTTCTTAAGCTAAATGATTCATCTTGATGTTTACTGTTTGTCAGCTTGATACTAAATGTTGTTATTTTTTTGTAAATTGTATTACATTCATAAATTTGTAAACTATATTCCTAATATACCTTTGGGTCCAATAGGAATCAAAAAAATTGGATAGTAAATAAATAATAAACAGTGTGAAATTATTCAGATAAATATTATTAAAAACTCCGGTATATGGAGTAATGTATTTAAAAGGATTAATTCTGTAAGAATTCCTCAATATAAAATTTAACATTAAGAGGTTCAATGATAAAAATCTTGGTATTTAAGTACTTAGTACAGTAAGTCGCCACGAATGTTTATGTCGAATATGAGAACTCTAATGACGGATTTAACTAACAAATGTTAAGACTTAACTCGAATTTAGCAATAGTTAAAACAAAAATTGCATTTCACCAACAAGTGTTAGCGTAACACTCGTGTTAAATCTCACGTTAAACTAAGAAGCCGAATTTCTAATGTTGAGTCCTTAACAATTGTAAATAGTCAAGATGGCGCGCATGAACTCAGCTGTTGACGCCGATTTGCTATATTTAAGACCGTCTAAATGGCATTCATAACAGAGTACGGCCTATGAGGAGAAATGATTTTGAGGAACTATCCGAAAAAAATTGTTCTACAGAGGTATAGACTGTCGAAACATGTTGCTATGAAGTTTACTGCGGAAGTACAAGAGAGGTTAGAACATACATCGAAAGGAATATGGTGATCTCGTCTTTACTTCAAGTATTAATAACTTTGTGATTTTAAAATTCACTGAATTATGTAGATAATACATTGTCCACCTCCCGTCTTCAAACGTTCAAGTCACTCGTCACTTGTTCTTCTTCGCACCTCGTTTTAAATTTACGTAATACTGAGTTAGAACATACATCGAAAGGAATATGCCCATCTCGGCTTAGCTTCAAGTATTAATAACTTTGCGATTTTATAATTCACTGAATTATGTGGATAATACATTGTCCACCTCCCGTCTTGAAACGTTTAAGGCACTTGTCCTTCTTCGCTCCTCGTTTTAAATTTGCGTAATACTGAGTTAGAACGTGCATCGAAAGGAATATGACTATCTCGCCTTAGCTTTAAGTATTAATAACTTTGCGATTTTATAATTCACTGAATTATGTGGATAATACACTGTCCACCTTCCGTCTTCAAACGTTCAAGTCACTTGTCCTTCTTCGCTCCTCGTTTTAAATTTACGTAATAATGAGTTAGAATATACATCGAAAGGAATATGCCGATCTCGCCTTAGCTTCAAGTATTAGTAACCTTGCTGCGATTTTATAATTCACTGAATTATGTAGATAATACACTGTCCATCTCCCGTCTTGAAACGTTCAAGTCACTCGTCACTTGTCCTTCTTCGCTCCTCGTTTTAAATTTACGTAATACTGGGTTAGAACATACATCGAAAGGAATACGCCGATCTCGCCTTAGCTTCAAGTATTAATAACTTTGCGATTTTATAATTCACTGAATTATGTGGATAATACATTGTCCACCTGTCGTCTTGAAACGTTTAAGTCACTTGTTCTTTGAACCTTGTTTTAATTTTACGTAATACTGACAAGTTGTTTGGTGCTTGTAGTAGTGACACATCCATTTGAATTAAATTCGGTTCCAATATTTTACCCGCGACAACTTTCTCTTTTACATTCACTGCATCCGTCCTCTTATTTTCCACGATATCCTTACACTTTGTCACCATTTCAATTAACAATTCTTTCTCCGTCGATGAGAAATTTGTCTCAGGGCTTTAATTATGATTTTGTTCATCCGCCATTTGTGCAGACGAAAATGAAAACAAAAGGGCATCGGAGTACGTTCAGAAAATCATCCATAGTCTTCTATAACTGTGATATTTACAAGTTTCTTGGCGTTAAGACAGGTTTGTTAACATTTTAAGAAAACAGGTTGGTGAAATGCAAGAAATTTAACAATAGTTTTAGCGCTGTGGCGTTACATTTGTTAACGTCGATTTTAACATCTGCTGGTGAAATCGGGCATACGTGGTTTACTGCGAAAGTATAAAGAGTCAATTGGAGAGTTAAGTGTCGCTTCGGCAAGTTGCCCATGGTAACTCAAGTGGTTAGAGCGACTGGACGAAAGTCAGAAGATCCGTGGTTCAAATACCGGCCCTGGAATTGATTTTTACAGTTGACTCTAATTAATTAAAAATACCCATATACTGGAGTAGTGTATTTAAAAGTATTAATCCTGTAAGAATTAATTAATCAATATAAAATGTAACATCTACATTTCTGTTCCATTATTGCAGTTTATCGTACCAGAACTCTGTAATAAATGTCTGTCCCGTTTAGCATAAAGTAGATAGCAGAAATAGCATTTGAAAAACAGTCTTACGACAGCGAGTGCAAAAGGCCTTCTCAATACAACAAACAAGGATTTAAATACACTCCTGGAAATGGAAATAAGAACACATTGACGCCGGTGTGTCAGACCCACCATACTTGCTCCGGACACTGCGAGAGGGCTGTACAAGCGATGATCACACGCACGGCACAGCGGACACACCAGGAACCGCGGTGTTGGCCGTCGAATGGCGATAATTGCGCAACGTTTTGGCACCGCCGTCGTCAGTGTCAGCCAGTTTGCCGTGGCAAACTCCATCGTAGTCTTTAACACTGGTAGCATGCCACGACAGCGTGCACGTGAACCGTATGTGCAGTTGACGGACTTTGAGCGAGGGCGTATAGTGGGCATGCGGGAGGTCGGGTGGAAGTACCGCCGAATTGCTCAACACGTAGGGCGTGAGGTCTCCACAGTACATCGATGTTGTCGTCAGTGGTTGGCGGAAGGTGCACGTGCCCGTCGACCTGGGACCGGACCGCAGCGACGCACGGATGCAGGCCAAGACCGTCGGATCCTACGCAGTGCCGTAGGGCACCGCACCGCCACTTCCCAGCAAATTAGGGACACTGTTGCTCCTGGGGTATCGGCGAGGACCATTCGCAACCGTCTCCATGAAGCTGGGGTACGGTCCCGTGCACCGTTAGGCCGTCTTCCGCTCACGCCCAAACATTGTGCAGCCCACCTCCAGTAGTGTCGCGACAGGCGTGAATGGAGGGACAAATGGAGACGTGTCGTCTTCAGCGATGAGAGTTGCTTCTGCCTTGGTGCCAATGATGGTCGTATGCGTGTTTGGCGCCGTGCAGGTGAGTGCCACAATCAGAACTGCATACGACCGAGGCACACCGGGCCAACACCCGGCATCATGGTGTGGGGAGCGATCTCCTGCACTGGCCGTACACCTCTGGTGATCGTCGAGGGGACACTGAATAGTACACGGTACATCCAAACCGTCATCGAACCCATCGTTCTACCATTCCTAGACCGGCAAGGAAACTTGCTGTTCCAACAGGACAATGCACGTCCGCATGTATCCCGTGCCGCCCAACGTGCTCTAGAAGGTGTAAGTCAACTACCCTGGCCAGCCAGATCTCCGGATCTGTCCCCCATTGAGCATGTTTGGGACTGGATGAAACGTCGTCTCACGCGGTCTGCACGTCCAGCACGAACGCTGGTCCAACTGAGGCGCCAGCTGAAAATGGCATGGCAAGCCGTTCCACAGGACTACATCCAGCATCTCTACGATCGTCTCCATGGGAGAATAGCAGCCTGCATTGCTGCGAAAGGTGGATATACACGGTACTAGTGCCGACATTGTGCAGGCTCTGTTGCCTGTGTCTATGTGCCTATGGTTCTGTCAGTGTGATCATGTGATGTATCTGACCCCAGGAATGTGTCAATAAAGTTTCCCCTTCCTGGGACAATGAATTCATGGTGTTCTTATTTCAATTTCCAGGAGTGTACTTATTCCTGGTAGTAGTGAATCAAGACGTATTTTATCGACGAGTGGAAGGTTTGTTAACTTCCGCGAGTGTATAAATAAGTCTTGTACCATACAATGTTTTATCCAACACTTATCCTAATCATTAAAAATACTTACTACTTTTTAATTAAACTATAATAAGATAGTAAAGTTATTTGTAATTTTATTTAGACCAAGGCCGGCTGCTAATATGAGACAATCGATGTTGGCTAGTCGTTTCTAGGTTAATTTGATTTTCATTTCAGAAAGCTACATTGACGAATGTATTGTCAGTAGAATGTGAACATATAGGAAAATATTTGTTAATTACTGAATGAATACAAGTTGTAGCTGTACATTTCATTACTAAATGTCAAAACTACAATAAATATTATACTCGAAATGTAGGTCTAGTGATTGTATTTTATTGATACAGTAGTTATCCATCCTCAATATTAAAGTGTTACTTTAGTAGGTTCATTTATATTATTAAAGCATCACTTTTCATGTAAGTGTTGCATAAAGGGTATTAACGTTGTAAATGTAAATTCTTAAGAGGTTTAGTATTTTAAATGAATCTTGTTATATCTGAATATATCGGAAGGAAGGACCGAAGTTGTGGTTACAACATTAAAGAGAAATCAGGAAGCTCATTGCATCTGAGCCAAAAAGTTGAACATCACTGCCCCAGATAATATCAAACACAGTAAAGGGGAAAAAATACAGTCTTTTGCTTTATCCTTATTCAACCTCATTTCTCATATCCCTTTGTTCAACTTGGCAAACACTGCCTTTCTTTGTTTTTCTTGCTTTGATCTCTTAAGATAAGCACTGCCGTAAGAAAAGGCGGAGAGGGATAGAGGATAATAAAATGCATAAGACAAAGAGATGGAAACAAATTAAGTGGCCAACAGCGAGAGATAAGCCGAAGAGGGATCTCTTCTCTTGTTGTTGCACAAATACGAATAAATTAAATCAAAATCTCGTTGTATTCATTACTTACGTTCAAAACGTTGCATTTTCGTCTTAATGGGCGACACCCTCTCTCTTATGTTAAATAGACCCAACGCCATTGGCAAAAAATCTAATTTATCTCACACGAGCCTTTCTACCCAACCTTACGTGACGGCGCCACTGAACCATTTAAGAACGCCGTGTTTGCAAAAACAATTGAAGTTTGCTTATATTAGGGTTGGATAGATTGGTACGGAGGGACGACACGCAGTTCTAGTGTTGATCTACGTTAAAGTCATAACACCTATTTCTTTCAGAACTGGGACCAGATAGGAAAATCTGTTCTTTTTTAAACACACCAAACTCTTTGGGAATGTGTGACAGAGATGGCAGCACTGTAGAATGCATAGAACTATAGTGGCATCGACGAGAGTTTGGACCGTTTTTAATAATTAAAATGGCGACTCACAATTTCACGCCCTCTTCGTCTTACAATTGTATTGTATTGTCCACTTCTATAGTTAAAGAGATTCCTTTAAGCGAAACATATGGACATCTTTACGTTTTTGTATACTACAGTTATATATGTAATATATTTAAAATACATAACAATATCACATAAAATACTTTCCAGTTTAAGACGCAATTTTAAACAGTAGTGTACCAATGACTTGCATATTGAGATATTATATGCACGCGATAAGTAGAGCGATGGGGTTCCAAGTCCTCATTTGGTAACTTTCGTTTAACTCCGTAAACATAGATAGCAGCTTTGAAATGCGCTATGCACTGACATCTAGTGGCTCATACGCTAAGCTTTATCATGTCCGCCATATTTCGTTTTGATCAATTTCGAGGTTAATTAGCTAACCAGTTTACAACAATCGTATGTTACAATTAGAATTTTAGTTCGTCCTTGGCAACATATACATGTTATGAGACACGTCAAAATGTATAAATACAGTATATACATAAAGTCAAATTGATTACATACAATATACACAGTAAGCAGCTTTTCTATGGTTTCATGTGGTATTTGCATAGACTAATTTACTAAAAGAAATGCCATAGTATAAATATGTGAATGTACTATGCTCCCAGTGCTCATTTACATGGTTATAGTTCTAAAAATTCATTAACCGTATAAAAACAGTGTGCATGCAGAAATTTCCTAACCTTATTCTTAAAGTGTTTTAATGATGCAGCTTGTTTAAATGAATTTGGAAGTTTATTATATAACATTATCACTTTGTAGTTAAAGCTTCCTTCATAAAGGCTCGTTTGGTGCGCTCGAATTGCCAGTTTATCCTTGTTACGAGTGTGGTACATCAGCATTTACTTGAAAATGATTTATATTTGTATGAACATTTGTGGATGTTATGGCTCTCGAAAGGGGACACATTATTCGTCTACCTCCGTATAACTGTGATCTGAATACAATTGAGCTGGCGTGGGCAAAACTAAGGAATGTTTTCAGAGGATGCAACGTTACTTGTGCTATCTTCGCTTATATTACACGCTATTTTGCTGAACTGTATTTTTCAAGGTAAACCACACAGCAGAAACAAAAGAGCGTTAGCTCTACCATCTTCCCCTCTGCCCGCACCACACCGTAAATCCAACAGAAAGGGAAACAGACAAAATTAATTGTTGGCAACTGCTGCAAAGTAAATGACACCTATTTTACCACACCTTTAAATCATCAGTTACATTAGATATATAACTTGGCATAACTAAAATACTGTGCCTCATAGAGAATTTATGATTTCAGATTTGAATTTCTCACATGAAAATCCTTTGGAAACAAATGAGGGCTGTTCAATAAAGAACAATCAAAATTTTTACGGTCATAACTTTTCGCACTAAAATTCAATCTTATTATATTATGTTAAATTAATGTGAAACAAACACGCCGTAGTAGTTTCATTGTTGCCTGTGAGAAACAGGGAAGTTCAGATATATTCAGTATCGCCTACCACTGCAATGGAGGTAGCACGCGAGGAACAATATGCGGCTTTGAAATTCTGCTTTCGTCTCAACAGATCTTCAGTTGAGGCCTATACAATGTTACAGGAGGCCTATGGAGAGTCTGTTCTTCCCTACAGCACAGCTCGAAGGTGGTTTAAAATGTTTAAAGAGGGGAGACAATCAATTTCAAAGGAAGGTGGACCCGGTGCTCCAGTTACTGCTCTTACGGAAGAAAACATCAACACTGCTGCTGCCATTGTGAGAGAGGATCGACGAATTACCTTAAGATCACTTTTTGAAATACTAAACCTTTCATTGGGTGCCACCCACACGTTGGTGACAGAAACATTGCACATGAGACGTGTTTGTGCGCAATGTGTTCCAAGACTGTTGACTCCCCAACAAAAGAACATTTGCATGTAGGTCTGCATGCAGTTAAAGTTGATGTTAGAGGAAGATTCGGAGTTTCTTTCAAACGTAATCACTGCTGATGAAACTTGGTTACATCATTTGATCCTGAGAGCAAGCAGCAAGGCTCAGTGTAGAAATCTCCTTCACCACCAACCCCCAAAAAAGCAAAAGCGGTTGCTTCTGCTGGGAAAGTTATGGTCATCTCATTCTTTGATATTCATGTAATGGTTTATCAGCATGTTGTACCTGCACACACATCAGTAACTGGACAATACTCCTGGGATGTCCTTAAAACATTGCAGATGCAAAAGATCACATTTCCGTGAAGTAGGCTGGATGCTGCACCACGATAATGTGCGGCCGCATATTGCCAATGTTGTTGCTGAATATCTTGCAAAAATCAACGTGAAGTGCATTCCTCACCCTCCCTATAGTCCGGATTTAGCCCCATGTGAGCTTTCTCTATTCCCTAACTTGAAGAAACACCTTCGTGGGAGGCATTAACCATCATCAGAAGCAATGGTGAAGGCTCATGAGGCGATTTTGAAGGATCTCTCAAATAATAGTTTCTAGCATGTCTTTGAAGACTGGCAGAAACACTGTGACAAGTGCATCACATTCAGGGGAGGCTATTTTGAGAAGGACCATCAAAATTATGAGGATGAGTAAAGGTAAGTTGTAAAAAAAATTGTTATCATTCTTTATTGAACAGACCTCTTATATTTCCATATGAGAAAAACGACCCTTGTCGAGCAGTGTAAACAGAGCAACAAGAAAGGAAAGAAAAAAAAAGTATGCGCATTAAAAGGTATGTAAGGGAGAGAAACTCGTGAAATGAGAGTCACAAGAAATTTGTTGACTTCGTTTGTTCTGTAGGTGGAACTTTTAACCCACTATCTACCGAATGTGGCTCTATTCTACTGTTTCTATTTTTTATACGAACATTAACTTGTAACTCGATTCATAGACATTTTCTCAGCGTTTACTGTCCTTATGCAACGTTATAAGTGATTTACACATGGGATCATTGTTTCCATCCGATATGGCTTTACTAACAAAAGAAAGTGAAAATACATTCACACGCATATTTTTTTGTGTGTAGGCAAGTTTTTACTACTTGGTGTTTTCATCTCATGAAAGTATACGTTGGCGAAAACTTGTTTGAAAGTTGCGCCTAATTTGAAAGTCTATCAGAAGAAGAGAGGCGGAAGTCTGTAATGTTTGGCAGTTTGCATACAAATGGTGGAATTTCAACTTATCCTTCATTACGGAACACACTTCAAAGGAAAAGAGGATAGTGCATTGTTCGCTTGTTATTTGTTTGTGTGTGTGTGTGTTTTGTCTTCTCTTGAATGGGGTACAACACAAAGCAGTTCAGGAAAATATTACTTTACGATGTCTTCTCATGCTCCAGTTGAATGTGGGACCAGCATCTTCCTTCCTTTGTTTTCTCCACAGCTGTTTTCAGTTAAAAGACGATGAGGATCCGCAGGAAGTATTAACGCCTTCATCTAATTGCCATTAACTCCGGTATGAGAAATACGGGATAGCAAACACTGCTACAGTATTCCAGAAGTTTCTCCGCAGTACATACAGGAAAGAGCGGAAATTGAGACAAATTAAGGACATAACACTCGGATGGTAGAGTTTGCTACAATCTATACTATTATTATACTTCCGACTAATAACGCGTTATGCAACATCTTCTAATTACATCCTAAGGACTTAACAAAGATCTTATGCTTCGATATGAACACATTAGACCTGCAAAAGAACATGTCTGTGAAGAAGCTGTTGACTTCAAGCATAGAGTACCAAGTACGAGGCCTGCTCAATAAAAAATGCTCACTTGTTTTGTTTTTGTCAACGCACCTTCACTCATCCTCATAATTTTGACGGTCGTTCTCAAAATAGCCTCCCCTGAATGCGATGCACTTGTCCCAGTGTTTCTGACAGTCTTCAAAATCATGCTGGGAACCATTTTTGAGAGATCCTTCCAAATAGCGTCCGCAGCCTTCACCACTGCTTCTGATGATGGATAATGCCTCCACGAAGGCGTTTCTTCAAGTTAGGGAATAGAAAAAGGTCACATTGGGCTAAATCCGGACTATAGGGAGGCTGAGGGATGCACTTCACGTTGATTTTTGCAAGATATTCAACAACAACTTTGGCAATATGCGGCCGCGCATTATCGAGGTGCAGTATCCAGCCTGCTTCACGGAAATGTGGTCTTTTGCGTCTGATATGGACTTGCAATGTTTTCAGGACATCCCTGTAGTATTGTCCAGTTACTGATGTGTGTGCAGCTACAACATGCTGATAAAACATTCCATGAATTTTAAAGAATGAGATGACCAAAACTTTCCCAGCAGAAGCAATCACTTTTGCTTTTGGGGGGGGGGGGTTGGTGATAAAGGAGATTTCCTCACTCGGCTTTGCTGTTTGCTCTCAGGATCAAAATGATGTAGCCAAGTTTCATCAGCAATGATTATGTTTGAAAGAAACTCCGGATCTTCCTCTAACATCAACTTTAACTGCATGCAGACCTGCATGCCAATGCCCTTTTTTTCGGGAGTCAACAGTCTTGGAACCCATCGCGCACAAACACGTCTCATGTGTAATGTTTCTGTCACCAACGTGTGGGTGGCACCCAGTGAAATGTTCAGTATTTCAGAAAATGATCTTAAGGTAATTCGCCGATCCTCTCTCACAATGAAAGCAGCAGTGTTGAGGTTTTCTTCCGTAAGAGCAGTAACTGGAGCACTGGGTCCACCTTCCTTTGAAATTGTCTCCCTTCTTTAAGCATTTTAAACCACCTTCGAGCTGTGCTGTAGGGAAGAACAGACTCTCCATAAGCCTCCTGTAACATTGTATAGGCCTCAACTTGAATCTGATATTGCATACATGGACATATTAAGTAAACATGGCCATCTGTAATTCAACTTCAGTTAATAACCAAGCAGACCATATAGATGATGCAAAAAATTCTTAGGTTTATTGAAATCTCAAATTGTGACGTAGGACCAATCAGAATTAAGTATTACGGTAACTTAGCAACCAAAACAGAAAAAAGAACCAATGATTTTATTCGTAATTTTTTTTTCTTCTGGCTTTAACTCTCGAAGAGTGTAGACGTGCTTTTGATAAAACACTTCTTGTAACTACGAGAAGTTATTGGAGTTCATCATTTATGAACATTTACTAAACGTTTAAAATATACATCGAAGACGCGACGCTACGATAAATAATTTAAGTAACAAACCGTTGCATCATTTATAAATAAAAGGAGAAAATTGAAATATAGTAAAGGGGAAAAGTGGAAAAAGTTGCATGTAAAGAAGAAAATGTTGTAGAGAAGTATAATTCCAAGTAAAGTGAAAAGGTATTAATTATTTTATTCTATAGTTGCCCAAAAGTGAAATCCCTTTTGTATCGATACCACGCCTGAGAAGTTTCACATCTCATCGCTCGCCGCAGCTGCCGGAGAGAGGGTTTATAGAAATCTTTGAGAACTTCATCTTCACGGCTTTTGGACGAAAGGTTCATCGCTTCTACATCAAGGTAAGGTTTGGCTTCTAGAAGCATCGCCACACCGAGGGAGCGCGAAACTTTTGCGCGTGTGGGGCGTAGACCTCACGACGGGGCGAATCCTACTTCATATATGTCACCGCATCGTGTGATATAAATCCAAACAAGAAGGAACCACTCCAAACCGAAGATTTATTGAGACGAAAGCAGAATTTGAAAGTCGCATATTGTTCCTCGCATGTTACCTCCATTGCAGCCGTAGGCGATACTAAACATGTCTGAACTTGCCTGGTTCTCACAGGCGGGAACCAGGAGTACCAACATGAAACTACTACGGCGTGTTTGTTTCACATTAAGCTAACAGAATATAATAAATTTGAATTTTAGTGCGAAAAATTATGACCGTAAAATAATTATAATCATTCTTTATTGAACAGCCATAATTGTGTTATTCAACAGAATATAAGCAGCTGCTGTGTTCCAGACTATAAAAACAAAGAAGCGTTACATTTTATTGCAAGGAATGGTATTGGTGGTCATGATGTAATGCTTAAACAAACAAGTACAGCATAGAGCTGTCCTAGAGGAGTCATCCTTTCCGAGGACACGGAGCCTTCGACGTTTTGCTATTCCCGGACTCTGTCCCTTACTGACATTGTGATAGATTTATAATAATAGACGGTAGGTAGATTTAGGTTTATTTTCTATGAAGTGTCACAAGTTGTAGAATAAAGAGAGGATATTTTGTTAAGTTCAAGAGACCATTGAGGTTATGATAGATCTATGGTGAGTCTGGGACGCTTGTACGTTTCCCCGGGGTCAATGTCATATTCCCCGAGGCCTTGGATAAGTTGATTTAAGCTGTAGGGAGAACGGGAATAGAATTTATGAGATAGGTTGAGGATATAGACATTTAATTTGGGAAACGATAGGTCTGAATGAATGTTTTCATTAGGAATGCTGCTGCTACCCGAAGGTATCGGTTCTGAGGTATTTGAAGTTTGTAGAGGTGCATCCCAGACCTGACAGACGTAGGTGAAGGTGGGTCTTATTACTTGTTTGTATAGAAGGAGCTCATACCTCAGAGCTATATGTAATTTTTTGTTCGACACTAGATAGAGCCTCGCTATAGGCTTGGATACTCTGGTAGCTTCAGGTAAGGCACATATCAAGAAGCACTCCAAGATATTGTGCTTCTGTGCTCCATGGCCCTTCTGATCCAACTAAGCACAGTTCAGGCACAGTTCACGATGCTTCCTGTGTCATAGCTGGTATTGAAGCCATTGACATAACCATCAATGGGAAGATAGCACTATACAGGGCTATACATGAAAGGGATAACTATGATGCACCCTTACCACCAAGGAAATGGCAACATCCTGCAGAAGTTCCTGAAATCACAGAAGCTGAGGAAGCCACTAATTACATATTCAGAATCTACACAGATGGGAGTAAAATAGCAGAAAGGGTTGGAGCTGCAGCAGTGGTGTTCAAACATGAAGCACTTAGTCTTCAACTAAAATATAGATTGGATGGCAAGTGTTCAAACAACCAAGCAGAACAAATAGGTATATTGAAAGTGCTACAATAGCATCGAAACCATATAGACTTAGCACTTGAAGAAAAGACAGCAGCAATTTACTCAGATAGCAATGTAACGCTGGACACACTGGTAAACAACATAAAGCACAACTCAGTCGTGGAGGACATTGCAGCCACTCTAACATCCCTGCAACAAGCTAATTGGAGAATCCACTTCAAATGGGTGAAAGCCCATGTAGGAATACCTGGCAACGAGATGGCTGATAAATTGGCCAAGGCAGCTGCTCAAGATGAAGGACTGCCAATCGTTTACAATAAGGTTCCCAGGTCAACGATCAAAGCACACATAAAAGAAAGAGGACACGAACAATGGCAACATAGGTGGAACAGCACAAAGGGGCTCTCTGTAAAACTTTCCTCCCAACAATCAAAGATAGGTTAAAGAGAAAACTTCCCATTACACCAGAACTTACTGCTACAATCTCAGGTCATGGAAAAACTAAAGATTACCTATACAGGTTCCACATTATTAATGATCCAAAATGTACATGCAATAACCTCCGACAAACAGTTAACCGTTTAATTTTTGAATGTAAATACATACAACAGCAGAGATCTATATTGGTGGCAGAAGTGCAAAAACAAGGACGAAAATGGCCCACAACCAACCAGGAATTAATCACAAAATACTTGAAACCATTTTGCAAATATATTCATTCAATTAACTTATAAAAAGTAGTCAACTTTAAATTCAATATATTTATAAATATACTAATATAATTAGAAATAAGACTACAAACATACTATGAAACAATACAAAGCAAGAATAGGCTAGTAAACTAGAGAAAGGAACTACCAGCATATAGGTTAGAAAAAGCTCAAAGGTGTACATATCAAAAATAAATTAGGAACAAGTCTGTTAAGCTTATACATTTAAAATTGTAATGTATAATTATGTATTGTAATGCATGTAATATTACCATGCAATGGGGCATTCAGTTCATACCAATAAAGAGAAAAAAAGGAAAAAAAAACAGTTCAGGTACATCCTGTTCTTCATCCCAACAGCATCAACATGTCTTTAAAGGTCACGCCATGTTTGCTTTTGGAAAGAGGTTAACAAACGTTGAACCCACCGTGTAGACACCTTAGACATGTGCAGTTCGTCCACACACTACCATAACTAAGATGTGTCTCATTCATGATCATTTGGATCGTTGCTCGACTGTCTTCCAGTATTAAACACTCCACTTTCTTCACTGTGACAGCTGACGGTCTACCAGCTCTTGGCTCATCTGTCAGGGACATGTGACCAGTTTGAAAATTACTTTTCTACCTCACAATAGTGTCATACGATGGTTAATCATTTCCATAAACAGCCGTCATCTCATCATGAATTTCTCGGGCAGTTTTGTCCTTCAAACGCAGGAACTTGATCACACTACGAGGCTCAATTTTCTCCATCTTACACCTCAGTCACTTTTGGCACTCACTGTAAAAGAACAAAAGTACTCAAATTACTGAAACTACCAACATTATGTCCTGATGGATCAATGACACTTTCATCACTCTAGCATAAGACCTACTAGGTGATAGTTAAAAGTTTATGACACCCCCTCGTACTTTATTGTGTCTTAAAGTGCTGTCGCTTTTCACTTGTTTGTGGTAGGCGATGTTTAAAGTGGCGTGTGGAATTATTAGGCCAGTATATAGTATTTAGTTTTAAACATTTGACTATCACTTCAGCCGACAGTGAAATGTGTCACTAGAGCATTTGTGTAAACACTTATCTTGTTTAACGAGGAGTTCGCATGCTCCAGTTGGATATGACACTAGCATGCCCCTTTCTTTGTCTCCAGCAACTGTTTTCATCCGCTGGAAACACATCTAATTGTCATTAAGTCCGTTATAGGGAGATAGCAAACAGTTCGTATCCTGCTTATGTTCCACGCTTTCTCCGCAGTAAATACACACAGGAAATAGGGGAAATTGAAACAATTTAAGGACACAGCATTTGTTTCTAGAATTTTCTGCATCTATTACTTAATTTAATATAATAAAATATAAGCTTTTGGCTTTGTGAAATAGCAGAACGTATCTGGCACTGCTATGTGGCAAAGTTCGTGAACTCGCACGAGTCGATAATGCAGTTACACTCTGATTTTTTAAAAAAAAAAAAATGGTAACGAAGGGTAAGAAGGGAAGGTCGTTGCTATGGTAACGTAAACAAAGGTTGCCAGATTGCTTACACTGGCAATAGATAGATTAGCAAATGATAGATTAGCTCTTGTTTTGAAGTTAAAGTGACGTTTCATTTTTTAGAGTGAAGATTTTAAATTTGGGAGATTTCTTTTGGAAGTTGGTACACCTGCCAAATAACAAAACACAATCAGAGAGAAATTTTGTAAATTACGGATGCAAAAGTTAAGTAAGGCATTTTTGTCGGACCACAAATAAGAGAACTTGTAAAAGATCCTGCATTTGACCAAATTTTAGAGGGGAAAGAAAAGGAAACATGGGAAGCCTTCAAGGGTGTTGTTCATGGATTTTTAGGCAACAAAAGAGATGACAACTACAAGCATTTGGTGACAGTGTTCCTGCAAAATTACCGTAACCTTGGATGCAACATGTCTCTTAAGATCCATTTTCTCCACTCCCACCTAGACTTTTTCCCTCCTAGTTGTGGAGCTGTTAGTGATGAACATGGGGAGAGATTCCATCAGGACATTCCTGTTATGGAACAAAGATATCAGGGCCGTTGGAATGAAGTAATGCTTGCGGATTACTGTTGGTCTGCGGAACTCCATCACAAGAGCCAAGCTAAAAGACGACGAAGTCATGATTCTCTTCAGACACGACTATCTGCGAAGTATTTTTCCAGCAATTTAGAGCTCTTAGCATGTAATTACCTATTAAAAAATCAAATGCACTTTCGTTGTTGTTAGCATGTATGTAATTAAAATGTACCCTTTGTTAAAATGTAATTCTTCCACCTTGTGTATATCATATCAACTAGAGCTAATACAAATTTTTCATTGTCATATTTCTTTTTCTCAACCCAAAAGTAGTAGGAATTGCCTCATGAAGTGCTCGAAACATGCAAAATTTATTTTTATTGCCCAGTGTTATTATTAAAGTATAACTTTACAATAAAGTTTTGCATAACGGTTATTTGCCTTATATTTCTTTAGTAGCTATTTTTGCTAATTGTATTGCATCCGTTTCATTAATTATGCATAATTTCTGAGTGTAAAATCTTGAAAGCCTCCCCGTAAAGAGTTTAATGTCGGATTAAGTAATAGATGAAAGAAGAAAAGCGATTATTATGAAGGTGTTAACGAGATGATAGGAAAGAGAGAGAGCACTGCTAAGCTAGCGGCATTTCCTGTGTATGACGAAACCAATAGAAATGCTGTGTACACTTCACCAGGCTTGTGCCCTTTCACAATACACGGGGCAGAAACATCGAATTTAGGGCTGAATTTCCATTTCTGCAGCCTGACCATTCATTTGCGGTCAACTCAGCAAGTATAAATCAGAGGGCCCGTGCAATAAAGTTTGCATTAGTAAGCCATCGGTTCTGATCCATTTGTGTGTGCACAGAGAGAGAGTCGACCGACGCATTTCATTATCCTCGATATTAACGATTCTCATAACTCGGGGCCTATCAGCATTCCGTCAGCTGCCGCGGTTCAACGGTCGCTCCACGACGGATTTTCCATCTCACTGATCTCTCTCGTGCAGCGCTTTTTAAAACGTCAATCTGATATTTTGTCATACTTCATTACACCAGTTTGTTCTTGATTCTCACAAATCATCAATTACTTAACCAACGACGCGGAAAAATGTCATGTGCACCTGACTTTCTTACAAATTAATCTTACGAAAGCTTACTCCTATTGACGGACATGAGCTTACATTAACACATTCTATTACAGATATAAAAAGAATATAAAAGAATAAAATAGCCAACGTTTTAAAAAACTGTGTTGGCTTTGAACTTCCATGATTAGGGGAGATGCGCTCAGTACCGCACACCTAAGGGTTGTTTTCCAAAATTCAAAGAAAATGCAATGGAGAACAAGTAGCGTGTTACTATTATAATGAATTTAATAACATGTAGAAACAGCACTAGCAATGAATATTCATGAACACGAGTCATATTGACTGTTAAAAAATAAAGCATCTCAAAAAGTGTTTCCCAATAACGGACAGACCTAAATAAATACATATGTCTAAATAAAGGAAAAGGAACTGCATAATAAATCACAAGATAAATATTCTTATCATAATTATTGTATTTTAGAGATGAAAACAAAACACGGTAACCTAATATATTTTTCAAAAAATTCTCTAGAGGTTATCACAACAAAATAAAAATGTCTTAGAACTAATGAAACATTTTTAAACACAGTGATTACATCAATAAAAATTCATGTTTTCTTGTCCTCTATATTCAATATGTGTCCAACGCTTGCACGATACACACTGAACCCAAGCCTCGTCTGTGATTTCTAAACAAATGATACACTCTGTTAGGACACATCAATCGACACTGGCTTTTGTTCCAAAATTTAATTTTCTTTTAATCTTCTAAGGCTCTTCACTATTCCTAGTCTCTGTTGGCACAGAGTTAGAGCTAGCTTCTCCATTTATAGTTTTATTAAAGTTAGTGTTGCGTCCCTTTGCTATTTGTTTCTTCTTTTGTTTTTGTGCCTTTTCCTGCAACATCAACTTAAACAGAGTCGATGTTAATATTTCAGCAATATATATTGCTACTCCCAGGCTCATTGATCCTTCTATCACATTCTTTATTGCGTGTTTCATACTTTCTTGTAACCATTTTCCTTTCTTTTTGGCCTCTGTGTTGACAGGAATGTCTATAAACAAAAATTAATCTAAATTCAGTGCAAGTTCAGGGGATAAAAATATACCTTAGCGTACGGTACTGGGAAAATTGCTATCGTACGGTACTGAGCAACTCACACGTACGTATATATAACGTCATAACACGGCCCGATTCTTTTAAACCGACACTGTATTTTGTGTTTGTGTAGTCTACTTAATACCAAATAATATGAGTACAAATACTTAATTAGTTCTTCACCGGACAACGCAGCAGCAATGTCAGCAAGTTATTAACAGCACAGCTCCAGTTCACTACACGACTTCTCTGAACAATAACTTCTGATAAAACGGTCAAAAAGAAGGGAAAACTTTCCGTTGTTAACAAAGATAGCTGTTTGTCTAAATACACATCACGAACTTCAACTATCTATCGGCAACTACGAGATACTGACACCGTGCGGCACTGGGCGCTTCTCCCCTATAGAAAAAAAAAGAGACTTACCTTTCGAAAACGATATTATATCACTGAAAATGCAAATCAATACCAAAAACACCTCGGAAATGATAACCGTTACAAAATAATTTAATTTGACGGTGCTTTATCAAGGTCCACATTTCGTGTAATACGAGGATGGTCTGAAAAGTTTCCGAACATTTTTTCAGATGTTTTTTTTTCAGCATAGTCTCCTTGTAACTCTACACACTTCTCCCAGCGATGCTCTCATCTCTGTAACCCGTCCAAATAGTACTCGACGTTTTTCAACATAGTCTCCTTGTAACTGTACACACTTCTCCCAGCGATGCTCTCATCTCTGTAACCCGTCCAAATAGTACTCGACGTTTTTCAACATAGTCTGCTTGTAACTGTACACACTTCTCCCAGCGATGTTCACATCTCTGTAACCCGTCCAAATAGTACTCGACTTTTTTCAACATAGTCTCCTTGTAACTGTACACACTTCTGCCAGCGATGTTCACATCTCTGCAACCCGTCCAAATAGTACTCGACGTTTTCCAACATAGTCTCCTTGTAACTGTACACACTTCTCCCAACGATGCTCCCATCTCTGTAACCCGTCCAAATAGTACTCGACGTTTTTCAACATAATCTCCTTGTAACTGTACACACTTCTCCCAGTGATGCTCTCATCTCTGTAACCCGTCCAAATAGTACTCGACGTTTTTCAACATAGTCTCCTTGTAACTGTACACACTTCTCCCAACGATGCTCTCATCTCTGTAACCCGTCCAAATAGTACTCGGCGTTTTTCAACGTAGTCTCCTTGTAACTCTACACACTTCTCCCAGCGATGTTCTCATCTCTGTAACCCATCCAAATTGTACTCGGCGTTTTTCAACATAGTCTCCTTGTAACTCTACACACTTTTCCCAACGATGTTCTCATCTCTGTAACCCGTCCAAATAGTACTCGGCGTTTTTCAACATAGTCTCCTTGTAACTCTACACACTTCTCCCAGCGATGTTCTCATCTCTGTAACACGTCCAAATAGTACTCGGCGTTTTTCAACATAGTCTCCTTGTAACTCTACACACTTCTCCCAGCGATGTTCTCATCTCTGTAACCCGTCCAAATAGTACTCGACGTTTTTCAACATAGTCTCCTTGTAATTCTACACACTTCTCCCAGCGATGTTCTCATCTCTGTAACCCATCCAAATAGTACTCGGCGTTTTTCAACATAGTCTCCTTGTAACTCTACACACTTCTCCCAGCGATGCTCCCATCTCTGTAACCCGTCCAAATAGTACTCGACGTGTTTCAACATAGTCTCCTTGTAACTCTACACACTTCTCCCAGCGATGTTCCCATCTCTGTAACCCGTCCAAATAGTACTCGGCGTTTTTCAACATAGTCTCCTTGTAACTGTACACACTTCTCTCAGCGATGCTCCCATCTCTGTAACCCGTCCAAATAGTACTCGGTGTTTATCTCTGCAAAATAATTGTTCATGAAGGTGATTGTCTTTTCATTTGACGAAAATCTCTGTCTTCCGAGCACAATTTTCAGATGAGGGAACAAAAAGAAGTCGCTTGAGGCTAGATCTCGTGAGTCAGGCAGTTCAAACTATAATTCGTGGATTTTCGTCATTGCAACCGCGAGATTTGAGACGGTGCGTTGTCTTGGTGAAACAGAATTTCCTTTATCTGCAAATGTGGCCGTTTTTCCGCAAGTTCTGCCTTCAGCTTGTCATGTAATGATGCGTGTTATGTTCCTGTAATGGTTTTTACTTTTTGAAGATAATCGATTAAAATAACTCCATGACTATCCCAAAAAAACAATCACCATCACTTTTCAAGCCGAAAAAAAACAGTTTTTGCTCTTTTTGGAGCCGCTTCCCCCTTTGCAGTCCACTGTTTGGACTGTATTTTTGTTTCGCACGTATAGTGATGTATGCAAGTTTGATCTACAGTAATTAATCGGCGCCAAAACTCGTATATATTGCGCCTAAACGGCGCCAACAGAGCGTTGAAAATGTTCATGCGAACACGGTTTTGGTCTAACGTGAGCAAACGCGGCACCCAACGTGCGGACAGCTTTCTCATGATTAAATGTTCATTTAATATGTGACAAACACGATCTATTGACATGTTCATAGCCTCTGCTATCTGTCTCACTTTAATTCGGCGTTCGTCTAGCATCATTTGGTGAACTTTGTCGATGTTTTCATCGGTATTGCAGTTTTGGACGTTCTTAACGTTCATGGTCTCCCAAGCTCTTACGGCCACATTTAAATTCAGCTTCCCAAAATTTTATTTTATTAAATGATGGTGCAGAGTCCCCATACCTTGAATCCAACTCATCTTTGATTTGCGTAGGCGTATTGCCTTTCAAAAACAAAAATTTGATGACAGATCGATACTCGATCAACACTCACATCAACTCACTCAAATGTCTGTTACATAACAATTGAGCGTCCAACATGGCTGAAACTCTGTAACTGTCAGCAGATGAACAACGAAATACAATAGCTGTTATTTACGAGTGCTGCTATCTTTATGTTGAGGTTGGGAGCTGTCTTATGTATTACCAATTATGTAAACGTTAACCAGAATGAAGAAAGTTTTATTTCTCATATCAATACCTTAAAAATTTGTAATCAAATTCTTTGCATATTTTGAAGACATTAAACACATCCAAAATGTTTACAAGTAGAGGAATTTTGAGGAGGATAATTTTCTTCAACCAACTACTCTTTACATTTAATCTTATTATTTTTGAGTCTGAATTGCCTTGAAGGTCTCCATAATTCTGAATCAACGTTTTATTTATTTGTTTACTTTAACTACATGGCCATATCCGACGCATCTGTCAGTCAACATGCCCTGGTTCAAATGCCGGCCATGCCATTGAATTTTTCATGTTGACTACATTTATCCAAAACCTTAGCCGATATATAAGGAAATGATTAATTTCCACCAATTAACTTAAATAATAAGAGCTAAATGATGAAGTCTGGGACTCAAATACTTAGGATAGTAAGTCGCCACAAACGGTGTAGCCCGCCTCGGTAGCGTAGATGGTAGCGTGTCTGCCTCACGTTCAAGAGGTCCCGAGTTCGAATCTCGGTCAGGGTGAGCTACCTGGATAAGGTTTTTCCGGAGTTTTCCCTTATCCTGAAAGACGAATGTCGGGTAACGCTAAGCTCCATGGACCCTGGACATATTTGAGCATCATTTTAACCATCTCATTCACCGCCCGATATGACTTAACGTTGGAGGACGTAAAATTACAAAACAAAACAAAAATAAATCGTGTATCTCGAATACGACAGCCCCTAGTGGTCTACCGGGGCAATATACGAGTCAAATGGAGAATTTAAAGTCAGGAGGGCACTTTGGACATGGTAGCTCAAAGGGTAACAGCGAATGGACAGAAGCCAGGAGATACGTGGTTCAAATCCCTGCCATGACATTGACTAAGATAATGTTTATCTTGAAACAGATAGAGCAATACGTGTTTGTACAAGATTAGAGAAAGTCATGTATATAAAACATTTGACTATCACTTAAAGTCTACTGTATTCCCTTGTAACTACAATAAGATAATGTTTATCTTGAAGTAGATAGAGCAATAAATGTTTGTACAAGAGTAGAGAAAGTCATGTATATCATACATTTGACTGTCACTTAAAGTCTACTGTATTCTCTTGAAACTACAATAAGATAATGTTTATCTTGAAGCAGATAGAGCAATAAGTGTTTGTACAAGTGTAGAGATAGTCATGTATATAAAACATTTGACTATCACTTAAAGTCTACTGTGCTCCCTTGTAACTACAATAAGATAATGTTTAGCTTGAAGTAGATAGAGCAATAAGTGTTTGTACAAGAGTAGAGAAAGTCGTGTATATAAAACATTTGACTATCACTTAAAGTCTACTGTACTCCCTTGTAACTACAATAAGATAATGTTTCTCTTGAAGTAGATAGAGGAATAAGTGTTTGTACAAGAGTAGAGAAAGTCATGTATGTTAACATTTGACTATCACTCTCACTATAAAGGTTCTGTCATGTACGTAGTAGGTAGAGATAGTAAAAATTTGGTCCCTGATTCAACAAGTAGATGCCCAGTTTGGAGATCTTTTATCTTTTCTATAATCTCTAAAGTTTTTAAAAGTGACCTATGTAAGGATAACTTTGGGGTAGACATTTCTTTGGAAAACTTTTGCTCACATCTTGAAAGGTGCTGAACCTTGGTTCGATATTTAGACGTTTCGATTTACTGTCACGGTGGTCACATACACAAGGAAGTTTTTATAATTTTCTTTTTGTGGGGTTTTCGGGGTGCCTTAAAATATATATTGTTCAGTCAAAATCTTGGCATTAAAATTACTTCTACTTATTATACCAGTATTACATGTAATAAAGGAGTTTTGCAATCAGTAGTAAATGATATGGGATAGAGAAGGCCATGGGAAAGTGCAGTTGCAGAGGATGTCATAAGTGTAACCCCTGTGGGATTCAACCTATTTGATATGTGAGTGTTGAAGTGTGCAGATAGCCAGTTGCAATCTCCAGCAAATAGCTGCCGGACCGTAAAGGAGAATTGCTCGTGGCTTGTTACGTACAGCAGCTCGTAACGTGGTCTCCCTGGGCTCATCTCTCTTATCTGTGATTCCTGGTGTACTGATACTGCACATTCTCAAGGTCTTCCCTCATGTACCGAATAATGCACCATTGTTACAAACAACGTACTAGTATTATAAATGTTGCATGTCAGTTGCAACATAACCTCAAAACTCACTCATTCAAACGACTTTGGCATACTTCGTCATTAAAAAATCCTATTATTTCTGGCAGACACAGGCTACAAAATATATGTTTTAATTTCAACTCATAACTTACCAAAGAATTCAAAAGGATTTACAAAGCCTTTGTTGATCATTCCATGAAATATTAATAGTTATACTCATCAGGAGAGCTTCTAAAAGAGAAGCCGTTTACAGTTCATTACTAACAATATACATAGATGGCCACGATTTAATATTCAAATGAACGGAACACAGAGTTTGATATAAGAGCAGGGGCGGTTCCTCCATAAGGTTGCAGGTTTGCGCTACACCCACTGATTCTGAATATACAACAGGTGCATTTTGCACATTAAAGCTGTACTTGTTTGCATTGTTTTATATACAAACATGTTTCAATTACGCTTATCGTCTGTAGCTGCCCATAACCGCAGAAGTCGAGATAAACAGTGATTAGCTGTAGGAGCCCCAAGTTCGCAGCGAAGTGTTAACCTAAGATTTCGCCCAAATGTAAGCTCTCGGAGGGGGTTGCGGGAAGGTGAAGAGATGGGAGTGGCTTCTTATACATTGCTTAAATGGAGGTTTATAAACCTAGCTCCTCCTACTCTTAGCAACGGCTATAGCGCGACCTTCAGGCTTAGCTTCTGTGTGCTCTGCTTTTCGAACAAGGAGAATTTAATTAAATGCATGGAGGTTATTCAGAAGAGAGCTCTGTTAAACAACAACGCCACACTTGTTCAGGCTTCTGGGTTTATGGCCACTTTGAAAGATTATAATTTTGTATTCTGGCTGTCTTTCTTCTACAAGATCATGCCACATGTGGACATTTTGTACAATCAGCTGCAGAAACGAGACTGCAAAGCAACATTTGCCATCGCCCAGCTAAACGCATTTAAAAGGGAAGTGCAAAATGTAAGAAATAGCGTGGATATCGAGGAACACGAAGAAACTGCAATTAAGAGGAGAAGTATAGAAGATCATGATGTGAAAAAAAGAGAAGCTCTTGAAGTATGTGACATTCTTAGAGAAGCAAAGGACAGATTTAGCTTCACGGGGCATCTGGTAGCCTCAACTTTGTTTCATCAAGAAAATTTCTAAGACATTTCCAGAGGATTCCCTTAGAGAAACAATAAGGTTCTATCCTTTTATCATTGGAACAAAAATTCGTAGAGAACTGACTGTAACTTACAGTCGAGAGGAATTTCGTGGAATGTCCGGCGCTTTGTGCTTGATGGACTTCCATAAGGAAAACAATTTATGTACTACATTCAGCGAATATGTCAAACTCCTCCGAGTACTTGTTAACTATGCCAATGTCTACCGCTGAAGCAGAATGCTGTTTCTCAACTTTAAAAAGGATAAAAACTTTCCTTAGGAACACAATATCACAGGACCGATTAACAGCATTAGCAATGCTTTCAATTGAGAGAGATTTTGTTATGAAGATCAGCGACTTCAACGCAAAAGTTATCGATAGCTTCGCCAGGTCTAAGGAGAGTACAGCAGAGAATCTGTATAAATAGGTGAGTCATTACTACTCTGTATTTTATTTTTCATTTGTGCACCACCAATAATTTAACCAACCAGCCGCCACTGTATAAGAGTATCTTGTCCTTTAATAGCCTTATATTAAATAGGTACACGTGCGCAATCAAACACGTCAAAACTTCTGAACAACCTTGATTCCAGTTCTACACAACTTGTGTTTCTGAATGCCAAAGCCTTATAAATAAGTATCCTGGAAGAAAGATTTGCTTAATTTTCTGTGTATTTGTGCTAAAATCAGATTTGTTTGTTGCTAATTCTGTAACATATTAAACAGAAAATATCTGCTATACGAAATTATCGCATAATCCCAAAAACCCACAAACTATTATGATAATACCTTCAACAGAAGACTTCCGAGCATATATCAGGTAATAGAGCACCTAATTTCATTTCATAGATTAAGTAAACAGACTTATGAAAGCTACAAAATATTAAAATTCTATCCAGTTTTAGCTATCAGTGAACCGATATTTTACAAATAACAACTAAGCAGTCTGTTAGACGCCACCCAAAGTTCTAATTCGCTACATTAGCTTTAGTCTATGTATTACGTAAAAAACGTGTAGCTTTTAAGTTATTAAATAACTAGTAAACAAAATAGAATGCATATTTTATTGCAAGAACGGCGTGAAATCATTCGTTCTCTCCATTTCGTGGTGAGACACCTATTGAAATTCATCGCCAGTTGAGTGAGGCATGTGGTGATGGTACCATGGATGTGTCTAATGTGCGTTCCTGGGTGCGACAGTTCAATGAAGGCAGAACATCGTGTGACAATAAACCAAGACAGTTAAATGAGGTATGTGGTGATATTACCATGGATGTGTCTAATGTACGTTCCTTGGTGCGACAGTTCAATGAAGACAGAACATCGTGTGACAGCAAACCAGGACAGTTGAGTGAGGTATGTGGTGATGGTACCATGGATATGTCTAATGTACGTTCCTGGGTGTGACAGTTCAATGAAGACAGAACATCGTGTGACAGAAAACCAAGACAGTTGAGTGAGGCATGTGGTGATGGTAACATGGATGTGCCTAATGTACGTTCCTGGCTGCGACAGTTCAATGAAGACAGAACATCGTGTGACAACAAACCAAGACAGTTAAGTGAGGCAAGTGGTGATGGTAACATGGATGTGCCTAATGTACGTTCCTGGCTGCGACAGTTCAATGAAGACAGAACATCGTGTTACAACAAACCAAGACTGTTGAGTGAGGCATGTAGTGATGATACCATGGATGTGTCTAATGTACGTTCCTGGGTGCGACAGTTCAATGAAGACAGAACATCGTGTGAAAACAAACAAAGACAGTTGAGTGAGGCAAGTGGTGATGGTAACATGGATGTGTCTAATGTACGTTCCTAGGTGCGACAGTGCAATGAAGACAGAACATCGTGTGACAACAAACCAAGACAGCTAAGTGAGACATGTGGTGATGGTAACATGGATGTATCTAATGTACGTTCCTGGGTGCCACAGTTCAATGAAGACAGAACATCGTGTGACAACAAACCAAGACAGTTAAGTGAGGCATGTGGTGATGGTACCACGGATGTGTCTAATGTACATTCCTGGGTGTGACAGCTCAAAGAAGGCAGAACATCGTGTGACAACAAACCAAGACAGTTAAGTGAGACATGTTGTGATGGTAACATGAATGTATCTAATATACGTTCCTGGGTGTGACAGTTCAATGAAAACAGAACATCGTGTGACAACAAACCAAGACAGTTAAGTGAGACATGTGGTGATGGTAACATGGATGTATCTAATGTACGTTCCTGGGTGCCACAGTTCAATGAAGACAGAACATCGTGTGACAACAAATCAAGACAGTTAAGTGAGGTATGTGGTGATGGTACCACGGATGTGTCTAATGTACATTCCTGGGTGTGACAGTTCAATGAAGACAGAACATCGTGTGACAACAAACCAAGACAGTTAAGTGGGGCATGTGGTGATGGTAACATGGATGTGTCTAATGTACGTTCCTGGGTGTGACAGTTCAATGAAAACAGAACATCGTGTGACAACAAACCAAGACAGTTAAGTGGGGCATGTGGTGATGGTAACATGGATGTGTCTAATGTACGTTCCTGGGTGCCACAGTTCAATGAAGACAGAACATCGTGTGACAACAAACCAAGACAGTTAAGTGAGGCATGTGGTGATGGTATCATGGATGTGTCTAATGTACGTTCCTGGGTGCGACAGTTCAATGAAGACAGAACATCGTGTGACAACAAACCAAGACAGTTAAGTGAGACATGTGGTGATGGTACCATGGATGTGTCTAATGTACGTTCCTGGGTGTGACAGTTCAATGAAAACAGAACATCGTGTGACAACAAATCCAGACAGTTAAGTGAGGCGTGTGGTGATGGTAACATGGATGTGTCTAATGTACGTTCCTGGGTGTGACAGTTCAATGAAAACAGAACATCGTGTGACAACAAACCAAGACAGTTAAGTGAGGCGTGTGGTGATGGTACCATGGATGTGTCTAATGTACGTTCCTGGGTGTGACAGTTCAATGAAAACAGAACATCGTGTGACAAAAAATCCAGACAGTTAAGTGAGGCGTGTGGTGATGGTAACATGGATGTGTCTAATGTACGTTCCTGGGTGTGACAGTTCAATGAAAACAGAACATCGTGTGACAACAAACCAAGACAGTTAAGTGAGGCGTGTGGTGATGGTACCATGGATGTGTCTAATGTACGTTCCTGGGTGTGACAGTTCAATGAAAACAGAACATCGTGTGACAAAAAATCCAGACAGTTAAGTGAGGCATGTGGTAATGGTACCATGGATATGTCTAATGTACGTTCCTGGGTGTGACAGTTCAATGAAAACAGAACATCGTGTGACAACAAACCAAGACAGTTAAGTGAGGTATGTGGTAATGGTACCATGGATGTGTCTAATGTACGTTTCTTGGTGTGACAGTTCAATGAAGGCAGAACATCGTGTGACAACAAACCAAGACAGTTAAGTGAGGCATATGGTGATAATACCATGGATGTGTCTAATGTACGTTTCTTGGTGTGACAGTTCAATGAAGACAGAACATCGTGTGACAACAAACCAAGACAGTTAAGTGAGGTATGTAGTGATGGTACCATGGATGTTTCTAATGTACGTTCCTAAATATATAAATATCCTAAATAAAATATAAATATCCTAATGTTAAATATTAAATAAAGATATCCTAATAAATGTTAAATATCCTAAACAGTTAAATATTTTAATGCAAATTTCTCTTTTTGCTTTTGTAGTTTCACGACTTTGGTGATCCATATTGCTTAAATAACAGTCAACGGCTTTGACAACAGAGATGGAACTGTCAGGATGATACACAACTGCATAAGAAAAGGGAAGGGGTGTTTATCAGCGAGGTACCTTACCTGGGATCTTGTTTACTTGTCTGACATAAAATGAGACATGATTAGAGCTGTTCACTAATTAAGCAATATGTGAACCCAGATTGTGTTTTATTTTTAAATCTAGATATCAATCGATGTAAGGAAATAGTTATTGTTCGTTTTATATTTATACTTTCCTGATTGTGCTTTTTATATTCTATGTACTATGATTAGAAGAACACTTTTTGGAGCGTCTGTAGGTATGTGGCACAGAAATCAAAATGCATTGCTAAAATATCGTATTCCAAATATAAACTGGGGTCCTGTATAATCAAGAACAATAATTCGAAACAAACTTCTTGAAATATTTTACATTAATTCATTGTTCAAAACTATTTTGCTCACTTTCGTGGAGCTCTGCGACAGCGAAATGAAGTCTATCATTCATTTGCTGGATAATACATTGGATCGAAACCAGAAATGACATTTGGGATTACATCATGATTGCGTTTCGCCCTAGAATGCATTTTAGACCGTCATATACTCCCTGAAATTGAACGCAGGGGTTTGCCCCGGGCATTAGGGGGCATTGTGCCGGTAAATTTACCCCCAGGTCATACCGGAGGCACCGGAAGGTAGAGGGGGCTTTCAATCTCTCACAAAGCTCTGATGAGAATTCGTTCGCCTTCGTGGTATACGCCTGTCATATGTTTCCCCTTCATCGGAATATTAGGGAACCTTCCAAAACCCAAAACCACAATACTCAATATTTAGAATATTCTTACATCTTTATGTGTGGATACAAGGTATCTATACACGGCGTTACAGCCGAAAATCTGTTAAATTAATAGAAAAACTCAACGACATAGAGGCAGAGGTTTTCTAAATAGTAATATGAAAATATTTCCACACAATCCGTAATAGTATGGTTAATTAATATCAATTAATTTATTTATTTCCTTAATTATACCTAATAGTGGTCCGATCTATAAAGCCCTGACCTTAAAGTACTTACAGCATAGTAAGTCGTCATTAAGGTAGTTATCTCGTGTGTTTATGACAACTCCTAGTGGTTTACCGGAAAAATACGAGTCAGTTGTACGTAATAGTGGTCCGAAATATAAAGCCCTGGCCTTAAAGTACTTACAGCATAGTAAGTCGTCATTAAGGTAGTTATCTCGTGTGTTTATGACAACTCCTAGTGGTTTACCGGAAAAATACGAGTCAGTTGTACGTAATAGTGGTCCGAAATATAAAGCCCTGGCCTTAAAGTACTTACAGCATAGTAAGTCGCCATTAAGGTAGTTATCTCGTGTGTTTATGACAACTCCTAGTGGTTTACCGGAAAAATACGAGTCAGTTGTACGTAATAGTGGTCCGAAATATAAAGCCCTGGCCTTAAAGTACTTACAGCATAGTAAGTCGTCATTAAGGTAGTTGTCTCATGTGTTTATGAGAACTCCTAGTGGTTTACCGAGAAAAACACGAGTCAGTTGTACGTAATACTGGTCCGAACTATAAAGCCCGGGCATTAAAGTACTTACAGCATAGTAAGTCGTCATTAAGGTAGTTGTCTCGTGTGTTTATGAGAACTCCTAGTGGTTTACCGGGAAAAACACGAGTCAGTTGTATGTAATAGTGGTCCGAACTATAAAGCCCGGGCCTGAAAGTACTTAGAACATAGTAAGTCGTCATTGAGGTAGTTGTCTCATGTGTTTATGAGAACTCCTATTGGTTTACCGGGAAAAACACGAGTCAGTTGTACCTAATAGTGGTCCGAACTATAAAGCCCGGGCCTTAAAGTACTTACAGCATAGTAAGTCGTCATTAAGGTAGTTATCTCGTGTGTTTATGAGAACTCCTAGTGGTTTACCGGAAAAATACGAGTCAGTTGTACGTAATAGTGGTCCGAAATATAAAGCCCTGGCCTTAAAGTACTTACAGCATAGTAAGTCGTCATTAAGGTAGTTGTCTCATGTGTTTATGAGAACTCCTAGTGGTTTACCGGGAAAAACACGAGTCAGTTGTACCTAATAGTGGTCCGAACTATAAAGCCCGGGCCTTAAAGTACTTACAGCATAGTAAGTCGTCATTAAGGTAGTTGTCTCATGTGTTTATGAGAACTCCTAGTGGTTTACCGGGAAATACACGAGTCAGTCGTATCTAACAGTGGTCCGAACTATAAAGCCCGGGCCTTAAAGTACTTACAGCATAGTAAGTCGTCATTAAGGTAGTTGTCTCACGTGTTTATGAGAACTCCTAGTGTTTTACCGGGAAAAACACCAGTCAGTTGTACCTAATAGTGGTCCGAAATATAAAGCCCGGGTCTTAAAGTACTTACAGCATAGTAAGTCGTCATTAAGGTGTGCTTATGAGAACTCCTAGTGGTTTACCGGGAAAAACACGAGTCAGTTGTACCTAATAGTGGTCCGAACTAAATAGCCCGGGCCTTAAAGTACTTACAGCATAGTAAGTGGTCATTAAGGTAGTTGTCTCATGTGTTTATGAGAACTCCTAGTGTTTTACCGGGAAAAACACGAGTCAGTTGTGCCTAATAGTGGTCCGAACTGTAAAGGCCGGGCCTTAAAGTACTTACAGAATAGTAAGTCGTCATTGAGTTAGTTGTCTCATGTGTTTATGAGAACTCCTAGTGGTTTACCGGGAAATACACGAGTCAGTCGTATCTAATAGTGGTCCGAACTATAAAGCCCGGGTCTTAAAGTACTTACAGCATAGTAAGTCGTCATTAAGGTAGTTGTCTCATGTGTTTATGAGAACTCCTAGTGTTTTACCGGGAAAAACACGAGTCAGTTGTTCCTAATAGTGGTCCAAACTATAAAGCCCGGGTCTTAAAGTACTTACACCATAGTAAGTCATCATTAAGGTAGTTGTCTCGTGTGTTTATGAGAACTCCTAGTGGTTTACCGGGAAGAACACGAGTCAGTTGTACCTAATAGTGGTCCGAACTATAAAGCCCGGGCCTAAAAGTACTTACAACATAGTAAGTCGTCATTAAGGTAGTTGTCTGATGTGTTTATGAGAACTTCTGGTGGTTTACCGGGAAAAACACGAGTCAGTTGTACCTAATAGTGGTGCGAACTATAAAGCCCGGGCCTTAAAGTACTTACAGAATAGTAAGTCGTCATTGAGTTAGTTCTCTCATGTGTTTATGAGAACTCCTAGTAGTTTATTGGGAAAAACACCAGTCAGTTGTACCTAATAGTGGTCCGAAATATAAAGCCCGGGTCTTAAAGTACTTACAGCATAGTAAGTCGTCATTAAGGTGTGTTTATGAGAACTCCTAGTGGTTTACCGGGAAAAACACGAGTCAGTTGTACCTAATAGTGGTCCGAACTAAATAGCCCGGGCCTTAAAGTACTTACAGCATAGTAAGTCGTCATTAAGGTAGTTGTCTCATGTGTTTATGAGAACTCCTAGTGGTTTACCGGAAAAAACACGAGTCAGTTGTGCGTAATAGTGGTCCGAACTGTAAAGGCCGGGCCTTAAAGTACTTACAGAATAGTAAGTCGTCATTGAGTTAGTTGTCTCATGTGTTTATGAGAACACCTAGTGGTTTACCGGGAAAAACACGAGTCAGTTGTACCTAATAGGGGACCGAGCTATATAGCCCGGGCCTTAAAATACTTACAGCATAGTAAGTCGTCATTAAGGCAGTTGTCTCGTGTGTTTATGAGAACTCCTAGTGGTTTATCGGAAAAAAAACGATCAGTTGGAGAATTTAATGTCATGTCGGCACGTTGGCCATAGTAGCTCAATGGTTTAGCGTGACTGGACGGAGACCAGAAGATCGGTGGTTAAAATCCTTGCTATGGCATTGAATTTTTCAGTCTGACTACCTTTTCTTGGTGTTTCTTGTATTGCAGGTTAGCTGGAGGCCTTTATTTTACAGCAGCAAGGACTTACTTTTTCAATGTTAAGTGATCAGAGTATCTATTATGATAGCTTGTTCTTTACTAGGGGTAGACTGAGTTACAAATGCATAACTTTGCTGTTCATTACTGCTAACATTACATTTCAGTGAGTTATCTGGTGTTTGAGGACTCCTGTACTCAGCGGCCTCCATTTTGTTGTTTTCCTGCAACGCGAGGTGTACTCGCGAATATCAATCCTAATTTAAGCTTTTCTGTAGCTGCTTACTTTGGAATAATGGACACTTAGAATCAGTATTAACTGGATAACATTTTAAATAACAATTTTACTTAATACGCTGAAATAAAGGAACATTTATGGAGCTATCAACACGCAGCTAATAACGCCTGTCATGGCCTACTCCAATTTTCTGTAGTTGTATTTGTTCTAATGTCAAAATGATGTAAACAATTGACATTCTGTTTAATTATAAAGAGACCTTTCTTCCCCATGATGCTTATCGGTGTCTGGACGAACCATGTTTGCATCATTATGCAGAAATTTGTTTATGGAAATGGTGAGATTATAATGCTGACGCCATGAGGGTAAGGTTTGTTTGTCTAGATGGCGGTGATGGATGGTGCGCTGGTCATTTCATCACAAGGCAAAAGAGGACGTAAAATGAACGGATATAAACTAGGAATATGAGGATTCGAAGGCATAAAACATCCCAAGCCAGTCTGATGACTTTGTCATAAATCACAACGGCTCTTTCTGACTTATCCTCTTCTTTCTTCCTTCCCCATTCTTATTTTTCATTATATTATCTTTACCCTCTTTGTTATTCAACTCATTGGCAGTTTTCTTATGCTGTTTCCACATTCAGGTCGTGTTTATGCTAATATTTCCATTCTTTTGTTTTAGCCTCTCAAAATTACTCCATTCATTTTGTAGTAGATGAACGGCTCAGCTAAAAAAGCTGCATTCATAGTTTGGTCATCAACTTCAGTGCTTTCTTCCCCACTCAAAGGGTAAAGGCTACAAACAGAGAGGGACACCTCGTATCCCTGTGGCATGCTGTAACGGATCGTTCATTTTAACAACAAACTTCTTTGTTCAGTTTCTTGTAGATACAATGGGAATAAGTAGGTACATAAGACTAAAGTAAAGTCAAACACTTTAAGACATTGTCGCCATGTGATGGTATTTAAGGACCCATTCCCTTTGCATGGCCATAAACAAAACAAAAATGAATAAGGTCCTCTCATTTGAGAGATTTTTAAGTAGCGAAAAATTCAAACTGACCATCAAAGGTTCGGACAGCTTTCTTCCAACTCTAAAAGAATTTTACTTGATATAAACTGTCTAACTTAACGAAATTCTACAGTTTTGTTACCTCCCCTAATATTTACGATTTATGCAAAAGCCAATCAAAGGTAGTTTGTCCACCTCACCTACAAGAGGTTATGAGTTAAAATGTCGATCAACTGATAAGGTTTTCCAGGGATTTCTACTATTCTACAAGATGAATGTCCGATAAATTTAAGCTCTATGTACCCTGAACCCATTTGAACATGATTTCATTCATCATCCGATATGACTTAACGTTGGAGGTTTTCTCTTATCCTGAAAGACGAATGTCTGGTAACACTAAGCTCTATGTACCCTGTACTCATTTGAACATCATTTCATTCATCATCCGGTATGACTTAACGTTGGAGGTTTTCTCTTAACCTAAAAACTGAATGTCTGGTAACACTAAGCTCTATGTACCCTGTACTCATTTGAACATCATTTCATTCATCGTCCGATATGACTTATAGTTGGAGGTTTTCCCTTATCCTGAAAGATGAATGTCTGGTAACTCTAAGCTCTATGTACCCTGAACTCATTTGGACATCATTTCATTCATCGTCCGATATGACTTATAGTTGGAGGTTTTCCCTTATCCTGAAAGATGAATGTCTGGTAACTCTAAGCTCTATGTACCCTGTACTTATTTAAAGATCATTTCATTCATCGTCCGATATGGCTTATAGTTAGAGGTTTTCCCTTATCCTAAAAGATGAATGTCTGGTAGCTCTAAGCTCTATGTAACCTGAACCCATTTGAACATCATTTCATTCACCCTCCGTTATGACTTAGCGTTGGAGGTTTTCTCTTATACTAAAAGATGAATGGTAGCTCTAAGCTCAATGTAACCTGTACTCATTTGAACATCATTTCATTGATCGTCCGATATGACGTAACGTTGGAGGCTTTACCTTATACTGAAATATGACTGTCTGAGAACTCTAAGCTCTATGTACTCTGTACTCATTTGAACATCATTTCATTCATCGTCCGATATGGCTTATAGTTGGGGGTTTTCCCTTATCCTAAAAAATGAATATCTCTTAACTCTAACCTCTATGTACCCTGTACTCTTTTGAAGATCATTTCATTCATCCTCCAATATGACTTAACGTTGGAAGTTTTCTCTTATCCTCAAAAATAAATGTCTGATAACTCTAACCTCTATATGTCCTGTACTCATTTGAATATCATTTCATTTATCGTCTGGTATGACTTAACGTTGGAGGTTTTGCTTCCAAGGGATTATAAGGGGAATATTAATAATGGATCAAATGTTGCTCTAACCACTATTTCAATAAAATACAATCACTAGGTCTACATTTCAAGTACAATATTTATTGTAGTTTTAACATTTAGTAATGAAATGTGCAGCTACAACTTGTATTCATTCAATAATTAACAAATATTTTCCTATATGTTCACATTCTACTGACAATACATTCGTCAATGTAGCTTTCTGAAATGAAAATCAAATTAACCTAGAAACGACTAGCCAACATCGATTGTGTCATATTAGCAGCCGGCCTTGGTCTAAATAGCTCTATATTCCAGAAAATAACATTACAAGTAATTTTACTATTTTATTATAGTTTAGTTATACAATTAGTAACTCTTTTTATTGATTAGGTTAACTGGTGGATAAAACAATTTGTGGTACAGGTGAATTCTAGATACACTTCTTTCTGTTTCACCCTGTATACAAATTTAGCACATATTTATAAACCTAGAAGTCTAACAAAAATATATTAATCTTCAAACAGTGTCAATTTTAAATCCAATAGATAATATTTAACCTGCAAATAACAGCGACAGATCATAATTTATAATTCTCTATATTTATGTGCTCTTTGAGAAGTAAATACAACACAAAATTGTTAATTATTTATTTACGGCATGCAACACAGAACCGTATGTGACTTTCCCATTAGTTAATGTTATTTCTTCATTATTGCACGACCATTTATTTGCATTTCCCTCCTAAATTCCACTAGAGGGGGAAATATACATAAATAACATACAAATAACAAAGTGCAATTTATTGCATTAGTATTACATAAATGTTTCAATATTTTAATGGCACTGAGTTATTTCTTATTTCAGTATTTTATATAAATTACAACTTCAAGCCTGATGTACAGTACTGCGATAATAAACACATTTGTAAGATGTGCAAATGTTTCTAAAAGCAATAAGTAAACTATAATTTGTTTTTAATAATGAAAGGAATATTTAATATGAGAACATGTTTCTAAAATCCATACTTGCTACAAATGTAATATCTAACCTGTTGAAGTGCCTCATTAGTTTGCACATTGGGCACTAGATGGCTCTTTGTAGTTCATATTGTAGGGATGCCAACATTTATCCAATAGTAAGCTTAACAAAGCAATTAATAATAAATATCTGGTTCATACGATGTTGCCGTCAAGGTTCACGAAACTTTACAGAAACACGAACATTCTCTGATAAGAACTATCAAAGCACTATGAGGCAACTAACAAAAGCAAAACGAAATAAAATAAAAACCAAGAATACAGAATAGTATAAACAATATAGAACGCTATTTAATATACAGTGCGATCCAGATAAACCTGGACCATTTCAATAGGCAGTAATTGCCCTTTGAAATCTCGTAGTATGTAGAAATTTGCTTTAATGATCTCAGTGGCTCCGGAAAAAATTGACAACACTGACAACTTTTGACATTTCTTTGATACGACTGTAGACACTCAAGTTTATATGGGTATCTTCAATACATTTGTGGAGCAGCTGGATGATATCGAATTGAGAGGTTATTTCCAGCAAGATGGAGCAACGTGCCATACATCTAATGACACCATGGAACTTGTAACCAGTTTCTTTGATAATCAAATAATCCCAAAACGTCTGTGGCCCCTCAGATCTCCTAACTTAACCTGACCGGATTTGTTCTTGTGGGGGTATCTAAAAAATAGTGTGTAGGAGAACAGGCCACGGACAATTGATCTTCTCAAGGAATCCATTCGAAACGAAATAAGTAACATTGACGAGGCTACTCTGCGTAAAACTTCAGAGAATATGGTGAGACGAGTACAAACATGTATAGATGCTGGTGGAGGACACTTCCAACGTTTTCTCTGAGATGTAAATAGTGTACAGTGGTGGCGAAATTATTAGACTAAGCTGAATTTCAGTCATAAAAATTAACATAGTTCAACCTAACCCCGAATTAATGACAATATTGGATGTAACAATGATTGAATGATATATTAGAATCATTCAGGGATATTTTATGATGATTTGTGGTATGTTTTGTAAGCATGTGCTGATATAACTCTTAAGTTGACTGTCAGCTGCAGTAAGAGTACATTTATTGTGTGTATTTAATAATTGCTCATGCAAGCTTATTGCACATTTCAAGCTCTTGTCTTTAGAATTCTTGGCTATATTTTGTCAATGGAATTCTTCTATATTGCACTGCTGCTTTTAAAGTTCTATGCTCGCAGTAAAAGACTAGAGAAACTGTGAGATTTACTCCCGATTTCACCAACAGATGTTAAAACTTAACATGAGTTTAGCAATACTTAAAACAAAAATTGCATTTCACCAACAAATGTTAGCGTAACACTCGTGTTAAATTTCATGTTAAACTAACACACCAAATTTCTGATGTTAAGTCCTTAACAATTGTAAATAGTCAAGATGGCGAGCATTAACTCAGCTGTTGATGTCGATTTGCTATATTTAAGACCGTCTAAATGGCATTTGCAATAGAGTACGGCCTATGAGGAGAAATGATTTTGAGGAACTATCCGAAGAAAATTGTTTTACGGAGGTATAGACTGTCGAAACAAGTTGTTATGAAGATTACTACGGCAGTACAAGAGAGGTTAGAACATGCATCGAAAGGAATATGGCGATTTCGCATTTGATTCAAGTATTAATAACTTTGCGATTTTATAATTTACTGAATTATGTGGATAATACACTGTCCACCTCACATCTTGAAACGTTCAAGTCACTTGTCCTTCTTCGCTCCCCGTTTTAAATTTACGTAATACTGAGATAGAACATGCATCGAAAGGAATATGCCGATCTCGCCTTTGCATCAAGTATTAATAACTTTGCTATTTTATAATTCACTGAATTATGTGGATAATACACTGTCCACCTCCCGTCTTGAAACGTTCAAGTCACTCGTCACTTGCAGGCACGTATTCAGAAGTAAATTTCCGGGGGGTCCAAAAATCTACGTTGAATTATTTGCTTTTAATAATTAATCAGGGATGTATTTTTATCATGTTAGTAAAACTAAAAACAGATGTAATATATTACATTCACATTACTTTCTCCACCCAATCTTCCATAAATTGTTCTCAGATAAGCTTGTTTTGTCTTGTTTCTTTGGATAAAGTCTATAGAAAGACCTTTAATTGCACATTTTTGTTCTTATACCTGGGATAAAGTGATATAAGCAGCAATCAGATATTTAAAAACGAGCGGCTAATTGATGAGTTTGAATTATTAGTTCTCCTTGAATGAAAAAGGGAATAGGATCTTAGAAGTTAAAAATTACATACTTTTAAGTAAATATCTGAGAATTTTAATTACTAACAAATATATCGGAATTAGTTAACTTTGCAATACATTATTACAATTGACATTATTTGTGTATTTTAACGAGTTACTTGTGCAGTAACTTTTCGTTTATCTATTAGGTTTAGAATAGTTCTACAGATTTCACTTCCAGTAAAGCGAACTTCAGGGTTTATCCTCAGAAAATTCACAATAGCCATTCTATTTGTTATGCAGCTATCTTAAATATGTAGTGTTTAAATTCAAATTATTGAAACCATTATTGGACGATTTTGTTGAAAGTCTTCGTTTCGCATCCTTGAAAGATAACGAAATTAAATCCTACATTTTATATTCCTCCAATATTTGGGATCTGGAGCGCGCGCGCAAACATTTATTTTTAATTTTTTTTCCCTCCTGTTCTGGTGTCCTCAAAACTTGCAATCCTGATGACATCTCAATATCAACTTTTTAAATGGAATGTAACACGTTTGTGCTTACTAAGTACGTGGTACAGGCAATAAACATTGATGCCGTACACTGACATGAGTCTCTCTGGTTCTCACAATTTCGCAGCTCATATAAAGCCTCGCTTCATCAGGCTTCATCACAGTAATACTTACAATGCAAGTACTTACAATGGTAAGTCGCCACAAACGGTGTATCTCGGATGCGAGAGCCTCTAGTGTTTTACCAGGGAAATATACGAGTCAAATGAAGTAACAGCGAGTGGACGAAAACCAGGAGATCCGTGGTTCAAATCCCGGCCGTGGCATTGAATTTTTCATGTTGACTCTATCTACTTATTAAGAGTTTTCATTGCACTAGGCGGCCTTGTTTTGTACAGTGAATAGAGACGTTAAGAAGAGAAACTTAAATAAACTTTTTCAATTCATTTTAAACTTTGTTTTATTTCAACTATTTATTTATTAAAGGTTCGGAATGACAATTCATTTGGGGGGGGGTCCGGACCCCCTGGACCCCCCCTTTAAATATGTCCCTCATCACTTGTACTTCTTCGCACCTCGTTTTAAATTTACGTAATACGTTTAGTGTTTCTAGTAATGACACATTCATTTGAATTAAGTTTATTTCCCCGTGTGACATCTTTCTCTTTTACATTCACCGCATCCGTCCTATTTTCCACGATATCTTCATACTTCGTCACCAATTCAATTAACAATCCTTTCTCCATTTATAAGAAATTTGTTTCACGGCTTTTATGACTTTGTTTATCCATCATTTTTTTTAGCTGTGTGCAGACTGCGGTGCAGACGAAAATGAAAACAAAAGCGCATCGCAGTCATCCACAGGCTTCTATAGATGTAATATTTACAAGTTTCTTGGCGTTAGCACGTATTTGTCAACATTTTCAGAAAACAGGTTGGTGAAATGCAAGAAATTGTTAGCGCTGTTATATTTGTTACGTTACATTTGTTAACGTCGATTTTAACATCTGTTGGTGAAATCGGGCATTAATGTTAAAGGAAATTTGAGGTTATGGGAGGAAAAATGACTTATCGCCTAAAAAAACTGGTATTACAAGGGTATTAATAGCAGAAAGATGGTATTCACAAAATGAAATAGCAGAGAGACGTGAAATATCACAAAATCTGTAAGCAGAATTAAACAGATGGACGAAAACCATAAGATATATCAGGCACAGCGAAGCGGGAACTGCGGTAGAAAAAGTAAGTTGAGCCATAGAGGTGTAAGGAACGTTATGGCTGAAGAACGCACAAACCAAAAAGCCACTAGCAGAGACTTGAGGAATACTTTAATAGCTAGAGGTTTATAGGTATCAGTAAGAACTATCAGGAGAAACCTGTTCGATGGCAGTTCGAAGGTTCGAAGACCCAGAAAAAAGCAAAGCTCACACCAGATATGACATGAAAGAGACTTGACTGGGCAAAGGGATTTAAACATTGATCTTCTGAGAACTGAAAAAAGGTAATGTGATACACTGTTACTCTTTCTCACAAAGATAATTTAATTTAATTACCAGTATCAATTATGGGTAACGTTCAAATGCTATACAAAGGCATTATTTGGGATAACTTATTAAGTATATTGTTGACCAATAGTTGCCATTTATATGAATTTCTCTATCCAGGTGTGCTTTAGTGATGATTTCATGTTTAAAGTTACTGACGAAAGCTGTCCGGAGGACAACTGAAGAAGAGTTTCATCATCAATGTGTACAACCAACTGTGAAACACCCTACAAAGGTGATGGTCTGGAGCGTTATGTCTGTCCTGGAAGATTGTACATTGTTGAGGGTACCATGAAACAAGATCATTACCTAGAAGTTCTTCGAACTAGACTACTATCCAAGATAAGGGATTGGTTTGGAAATAATTTATGTATCTTTATGCATGATGGTGCACCGTGTCGAAAAGCTAAGAAAATAGCACAATATTTACATGATTTAGATGTTTCAGTGTTTCCATGGTTAGGAAATAGTCCTGATATGAAACTGATCGAGAATTTATGGTCCATAGTGAAGAATAAAATCAAGAAAACACACATTACAACCAAAACCCAACATATGGAGACATTTATAAATATATAGCATCATGATGGGGTATTACAAATAAGTGTAAAACATTAGTTGAGGGTAATCCTAACCAAATAAAAATTTTAATTTCCAACAAAAGAATGTATACCAAGTATTGACTCAATTTTCTGGGTCATATATATATATATATATATATTGTCACCCGAACTTTGGAACTCCCTATAGAACCGGCCAGCGGCAGCAGCAGGAGACCGAGGCGTTTGGGCCTATTCGGTTGTCTTATAGTGGTAACGAGGGGTGGCTGGAAAAACATTACTGTGCCGTCTCTTTCCGCTGCCCTTGATTTCTCGAACTTACGGGATATTTCATCTAAGCCAGAACCTTCTAGATCGGCCAGCTGACCCTATATAAGCAACACGTCGGGCTGGAGGAAAGTCAGTCAGTTCTTGGCGTAAGAGTGCAGGGCTAGTGTACGACGAGAAGACTGTGTGAGTGCATCGGAGGATTGTACGTAATTGCGAGAGCAAAGTGGAATTGTAACGGACGAACTGGTGAATCGTAATTGTGTGCATTACGTAATTCTGTGTAGTTGGCAAGTGTTCAACTGTAAGTCGGTGGAAATAAAGAACATTTTTGAGTGGTGGAATTGGACTTTTCATTTCATGAACCCACAAAGTCACACTGGTGTCAGGAAGCGGGACGATAACATCACGGAACATTAGGGACATGGAATCGGCATTGGAAATGCTTTAAGCGAAGATGAACGAGTTAACAACAAAAACGGAAGCGGCAAATAACAGCCTGGCCACGAAGCTGGAGACTACAAATAACAACCTGGCCGCAGAGTTGAAACAAATGAAGATGGCTATCGACAACCTTACCGCCGACTTGAAGGAAATGAAGACGGCAAATGAAAACCTCGCTGCGAAGACGGAAACGGCAAACAATAACTTGGCCAAGACAATGACCGCAAAGATGGCCGAACAGACCACGGAAATGAAGGTGGCAAACGAGGCTCTCGCCGCCAAATTTGAACAACAGTTGGCCGGCGTGAGGGATAACGTGATGGAGCTGGGCAAGCGGATGGGCCAAGTGGAGGAGCGCGTCGAGGACCTGGCGAGCCGCGTTAACGACCTGGAAGGGAAAGCCGACAGCAGCGTCAAGTCCCTGAACGCCATGGTGGAGGACGTCGTCGGAAGGAGGTTGACGGATTTGAAGGCCGACGCCCCGGGACGCGACACAACATCGGCGCGCGTCAAAGCTCCGAAATATGACGGCGCGTCAAAATTTGAGGTCTTCCGCCGCCAGTTCGACACATTGACCAAGCACAACAGATGGTCACCAGAAGAGGAGGCCACACAGATAATTGCCAGCCTCCAGGGTCGGGCCGTGGAAGTCCTGAATATGGTTCAGTCAACGGCAGCACCCAAAGACATCTGGGAGGCCCTAGTGAATCGTTTTGGGAACCACCGCTTAGCCGCAGCGTACTGCAGCCAGCTGAAGGCAAGGTCACAGCACCCAGGGGAGATGCTACAGGAGTTCGCCCTGGCAGTTGAACAACTGGCTAGCAAGCCGCTAGTCGACCTGCCACCAGATTTCGTATCCCGGGAAGCTGCCTACACATTCGTGGACGGGGTACAAGACACGGAGATTCGTCAGCGCCTAATGCTCGGCGATTATAAAACCATCCACGAGGCGCTGACGGCAGCATTAAGGATGGAGGCGGCTAAAGTAACAGCTATCCCGACGTCGAGAACGAGGAGTGTCCGCTACACCGGAGACAGAAGACCAGCCGAGGGACGCCGGCGAACACCTAGTGTCCTGTGTTGGGGGTGTGGACAGTCCGGACACCTGCAGAGAGACTGCCCACACCAGGAAGAGCAGCCGGAAAAAGTGTAAGGGCCGTCGTGAAGAGGGGCACGTCGGCGCCATCACCACAATCCCCTCGAGTGACACTGCGCGCCGTCAGCCGGCGTATGGATGACAGCCTTATCGCGGACGGTTGGGTGCGAGGAAAGCCGTGTCGCGTGCTGCTGGACACTGGGGCAGCCGTGACCATCATCAGACCTGATGTGGCGAAGGGTTTGCCGACAAGGAAGCCGAGTCGATCATAACAGCTCGTCACGGCATCGGGCGACACCTTGCCTGTGGAAAAGGAGGCCCTGCTGAAGCTGACCTTGGTAAGGAGTACCGTACGTCTGTGGGTGTTCGTCGCGAAGGTGGCTGAGGAGGTGATACTAGGATTGGATGCCCTCAGGAGCCACGAGGCGGCGGTCGACGTCGGCAAGAAGGTCCTGCGGCTCAACGGAGAAGAGGTTATACTCCGTCAACCAGAGGAGCGCCTTGGAATTTTCAGGGTCGTTTTGAACGAAGACGTGGTTGTCCCCGCGAGGAGCGAGGTGGTGGTGACGGCGCGACTAGAAGGCCGGAGAACCAGGAACATGATGCTGAACCAGAAGACGCCTGTACACGGACTGTGTGTAGCCAGGGCATTGCTGCCGTGCCGAGAGGAGGTGCCAGTGAGACTGCTAAATCCAACGGACACCGATCACGACGTCCAGGCCGGGACGGAGTAGGGAACGTGCGAGCCCGTGGTGAGCGTAACAGCAATCGACAAGACACAGGAGCCGGCGCCGAAGCAACACCTGGGATCCCGGCTAGAAGGCTTACTGGAGAGGGCGGCCGACCATCTGACCGCAGAACAGCTGGAGAAAGTTCGACAACTACTGAGGCGATACAAGCGCGTGTTCTGCCAAGGCGATAGTGACTATGGCCGCACGGACAAAATGCTTAACCGCATCGACACCGGAGACGCCCGGCCTATTCGGCAACCACAAGGACGCGTTCCGCTGGCGAAGCAAGGGGCGGTGCGAGACATGCTGGAGGACATGAGATCCAGGGGGTGATTGAAGAGTCTGACAGCCCTTGGTGTTCCCCTGTAATCTTGGTGACAAAGAAGAATGGCGAGCTGCGCTTCTGCGTAGACTACAGAAAGTTGAACGCTGTCACCCGGAAGGACTGTTTCCCCTTACGCCGGATTGAAGACGCCTTGGAAACGCTAGCTGTTGCACAGTGATTCTCGACCCTAGACCTGAAGTCGGGCTACTGGCAGGTAGCTCTAGGCCCAAGAGTCAAGGAGAAGACAGCATTCTCGACAGGCCAAGGGCTCTGGCTGTTCACGGTTATGCCCTTCGGCCTCTGCAACGCACCAGCTACCTTCCAACGTCTCATGGAGTCAGTGATGAGAGGGCTGACTTACGACGCCTGCCTGCTATACCTGGACGACATCATCATCGTCGGGAAGACTTTTGAAGATCACCTCGAGAATCTGTGTAAGGTGCTACAGAGACTGCAGCCGACCAACTTGAAGCTGAACGTGAAGAAGTGCCACCTCTTCCGCAAGGAAGTGAACTACTTTGGCCACATAGTCTCAGCAACCGAAGTGGTCACAGACCCGGAGAAGACACAAGCTGTGAGAGATTGGCCTCGCCCAAAGGATAAGAAAGAGCTGCGCAGTTTCCTGGGGCTGTGCAGTTATTATCGCCGCTTCATAAAGGGGTTCTCCAACATCGCCAAACCCCTCACCCGCCTGACAGAGGATCACCGGCCTTATGTGTGGACGGAGGACGCCGAAGACGCTTTCCTGCGCCTGAAGGAGACCCTGTGCAGTGCTCCAATTTTTGGTGCCCCACAATCGGGTGGCACCTTCATTGTGGACACAGACGCCAGCGACCATTGCATTGGAGGTGTCCTATCGCAGATCCAGGACGGCCATGAGCGGGTGATAGCCTAATACAGCAAGACGCTATCCAAGGCAGAGAAGAGCTACTGCGTCACCCGACGAGAGTTACTGGCGTTAGTAAAGACCTTGGAGCACTTTCACAAGTACCTGTACGGTCAGCGATTTCACCTGAGGACTGGCCATTCCGCCCTAACCTGGCTATTGAGCTTTAAGAACCTGGAAGGTCAGACAGCACGTTGGGTCCAGAGGCTGCAGGAGTACGACTTCACCTCGGAACATCGTAGAGGGAAGAGCCATGGTAACGCAGACGCCATGTCCCGAAGACCCTGTCTAGAAGATTGCGGCCAGTGCACAAGAGTGGAGGAGAAGGAGCGTGCCGCAGCAGTCCGAGTAGTTGTGGCAGTGCCTGCGGAGGGCTGGGATAGCGCAGGCCTGAGGAGGGAGCAGCTGGCGGACGCAGACTTGGGGCCAATCTTGAGGGAAGTGGACGCAGGGACGAGACCAACCTGGGAGGACATCGCACCGAGGAGCGCCACCTACAAGTCGTACTGGGCCCAATGGGACTCGTTGAAGACCAGAGACGTCGTTTTGCTCCGGGTATGTGAGTCACCCGATGGGAAGACTCAGAGAGTACAGTTGGTACTTCCCCGGAGTAAGGTCTCGGAAGTCCTGGAGGAAGTGCACGCCGGTACTTCAGGGGGACACCTGGGAGCGAACCCAACGATTGACAAACTACGGCAGCGCTACTACTGGCTGAGACTCCGAGCAGATGCTGAGAGATGGTGCCGTGAGTGTCACGTGTGCGCGGCGAGTCGTGGCCCCCAGACTAGGAGCCGGGGTCGCATGCAGCAGTACAACTTCGGAGCGCCATTCGAATGGATCGCCGATGACATTGCTGGAGCGTTCCCAGTTTCCGACCGAGGCAACAAGTATCTAATGGTGGTCGTGGACTACTTCACCAAGTGGCCGGAGGTGTATGCCATCCCAAACCAAGAGGCAAAGACAATTACAGACTGCCTCGTGGAGCAAGTGTTCTGTCGATTTGGGGTGCCGTTAGAGCTACACAGTGACCAGGGTACCAACTTTGAATCCAACCTAATGAAGGAGGCACTACAAAGGCTTGGGGTGAACAAGACCCGCACGACGCTTCTACATCCCCCGTCGGATGGCATGGTCGAAAGATACATCAAGACCTTAGAAGAACACCTGAGGAAGGTCGTGGCCAGCGATCAGCGAGACTGGGACGTCAAGGTGCCACTGCTCTTGCTGGCCTACCGCTCGTCTACACACGACACAACTGGGATGACGCCAGCCAGCTTAATGCTTGGTCGAGAGTTGCGCCTCCCTTGTGACATGGCTTTTGGAAGCCCCCCGGGAAGCGAAGCAGCCGGTGACCGAGTATGTGGAGAACCTAGTGGACCACCTCCACGACATGCACGAGATGGCTCGCCAGAACATCCAGAAGGCGAGCGACCGCATGAAGACTCGACACGACAGGCTAGCCAACAGCCAAGGGTTCGAGCAAGGTGACCTGGTCTGGTTGTACCGTCCTACCCGGACCAAGGGGCGCTGCCCGAAGCTCCAGCAGCCATGGCAAGGACCGTACCGGGTGGTGAAGAGGATTAACGACGTGGTCTACCGCATCCAGAAGGTTCCCCGAGGGAAGATGTTGGTGGTACACCTTGATCGCCTGGCACGCTACGATGGTACTGTTCGGGACGACCAGCTTTGAGGAGGGAGCAGTGTCACCCAAACGTTGGAACTCCCTATAGAACCGGCCAGCGGCAGCAGCAGGAGACGGAGGCGTTTGGACACGCCCACTCGGTTGTCTTATAGCGGTAACGAGGGGTGGCTGGAAAAACATTACTGTGCCGTCTCTTTCCGCTGCCCTATATTTCTCGAACTTACGGGATATTTCATCTAAGCCAGAACCTTCTAGATCGGCCAGCTGACCCTATATAAGCAACACGCCTGGCTGGAGGAAAGTCAGTTGGTTCTGGCGTAAGAGTGCAGTGCTAGTGTACGACGAGAAGACTGTGTGAGTGCATCGGAGGATTGTACGGAATTGCGAGAGCAAAGTGGAATTGCAACGGACGAACTGGTGAATCGTAATTGTGTGCATTACGTAATTTTGTGTAATTGGCAAGAGTTTAACTGTAAGTCGGTGGAAATAAAGAACATTTTTGAGTGGTGCAATTGAACTTTTAATTTCATGAACCCACAAACAGTGTGTGTGTGTGGTGTGTGTGTGTGTGTGTGTGTGTGTGTGTGTGTGTGTGTGTGTGTGTGTGACTGAGAGCTCGTGTATTAATGCTTAGTAAATAAAGAAGATTTTCAGAGCATTAATCTAATAATTTGGCCACCTCTGTAATGTGGTCTGCCAATTGTGTGCTATATTCTCCCAAAGTTGTACGTGTATCCTATTATGGCCTATTGAAGTGGTTTAACTTTATATGGATTGCACTATATTTTTTACACTATGTAACTAGAGTCTGTGAGGTTTAACTTGGCGTATTCTCTACTGTCCTTGTCTAACACAGAATGCTGTCCTTGTCTAGCACACGTGGGCGGAACAGCAACCCTGCTTTCTCGTGATTCGTGGAATGTAGACGGTCCCAACCCCCATTCCGTTGTGTGTTGTTTGAAGGGTGCCAGTGACGTATAAGCTATAGAACTGTGAATTTATTGTTTTGTGGATTTACACGTTACACAAAATGTTTTCAGTGTTGCAACATATGGATATAATGTTGAATTATTTTCTTGTAGTTTTGGTTGTGTTTGTGTTGTTTCAAGTTGGATCTCGACGGAAAGTTCTAAAATGAGATTCTAGGGAAATTATAGTCAAAGTTCACAGTTTCTTCAGTGATCAATGTGAAGCTTTAAAATGTGGAAAGCCAACTATTTCAGTGACGAGTATCGTTGAGAGAACTGCTGCTGCTACAGGTATTTCTTCTCGTTCTGTCCAACGAATTTTAAAAGAACACAAAAATGCAGAAGCTAGCGGCGGTAGACTGCAAACTCCAGGAAAAAAGCGCCCTAATAGAAGACCCAGAAAAACAGAAATTGATTCATTTACAGTTGCTGCTATTAAGCGAACAATCTATTCGCTGTATCGTACGGACTTTCTGCCTAGTTTGCTAGACATATATGAGGCTTTAAGAGCTAAAGACTTACTTAAAGGAAGCGTGTGGTCCTTAAGAAAAATTCTTAAAAAGCTTAATTTCACTTACGGTAAAAATTCACAAGGAAGACGCTCTTTAATGGAACGAATGGATATTGTTTCTAAAAGATTTAAATTTTTAAGAAGAATGAAAGAGCTCAGATCTACAGGTAGGCCTATAGTGTACCTTGACGAAACGTGGGTAAATATAAACCATACGAGAAATAAGGTGTGGAAGTGCATCGCCGATGAAAATGAAAGTGATTTCCCTCTTAAAACACCAATCGGCAAAGGACAGCGATTTATAGTTGTACATGCTGGATGTTCTACAGGATTTATTCCTAATGCCTTGCTAACTTTTAAGTCAAATTCAACCAAAGACTACCATGAAGAAATGGATAGTAACATTTTCAAGGATTGGTTTGTTAATAAATTACTACCTAACATCCCGTCTAATAGTGTCATCATTATGGACAATGCCTCTTATCTTTCCATAGAAATTAATAAAGCACCCACAACATCTTCACTCAAATCCCATATGCAGGAATGGCTTCATAATAGGAATATTGAGTTTGATCCACGAGCAACAAAACCAGTGCTATACGAATTAATTAAACTGAAAAAAAGATAATTTCAAAGTGTATGAAATAGATAGTCTCGCAGAGGTACACGGTCATACAGTAGTAAGATTGCCACCGTATCATTGCGATTTTAATGCTATAGAACTTATATGGGCGCAAGTGAAGAATGATGTTGCCAAACATAATATTTCATTTAAAAGTGTCGATGTAAGAGCCTTATTTCATAGTGCGATTACAAAAGTTACCCCAGAAAACTAGAAAAGGGCGTGTGAGCATGTACAAAACACTGAACAGTTTTACAGGGAGAATGACGGTCTGATAGATGAAATTACAGACAGGTTGGTTATAAATTTAGAAGGCTCGGATTCGGAAGAACAAAACGAAGATTCGTTTGAAATTTCTGACTGTGAATCGGGGGATGAGCAACAATCGGACCAAGAGAAGAAGGGGCGCTCCGCCACTGATGCATGCTTGGCTGGGGTGTCTGCTTTGCCTGTCATAGAATGAGACCGTGAGTATTCCTTTCTCTTTCTAAAAGGCACACGACTAGTTAAATCTCACAGACTATAATATGCCATACTGCCGTTATTGTTAAGTTGGCATCCTCGCACTAGTGCGTTAAGTAAAAACATTTATTTTGAAATATTGATTGTGATATTCAATTTGTACAATTAAGTATATAAATACACATTGTGCAAAAACTAGTGCGCAATACACATTTAGTAAGCACATAACGCAATCTCGGCGTAAGCGCCTCGTTTTTTCAAACCTTTCCTCAATCGGTATGCTTACATTAGTATCGCACAGAGCCTAGTTTGAGTGAGCATCTGTGATAAGTATATGTTCTGTGCCTGTGATATCGCAATGTGCTATTATATAAAAATGTTACATACACGTGACTTTCTTTAACGAAGTATTAGCACAAAACTTTATTCTTCTGTGTACTGCATGTAAACTGTGAGAGAATATAGCAGGCCTAAGCGATAGTCAAAACTTTTAAGACTATTATTGAACGTTATCAACGCTGGAAACAATGAAGTATAGTTAAGCAGCATTAAAATATCATCGAAAATTTCACCACATATCCAAACTTCGAGACCAAAACAATATGACAGTGTACTTGATGATCAGAAAAAACAAAACTACCATCCTTACAGATGCCAAAGAAAGTACGTCCGTGAACCAGTTAAAAATGCAAGTTGCAGCTCTCCTTAAAGTTGCTCCTGCGGACATAAGGGTGTATAAAGATGGAGAAGTAATGGACGAAGGTAACACGCTCAAGTTTTATGGCTACACGCCGGAGACAACAAAGCCAGAGGAACCTGGCCTCATCGGGGTCGCACTAAAAACTGAGAGTGGAGAGTTTAAGGAACCCGACTTCGCTCCGTACTCCACACCTTGTGAGTTCCCAGATTATATGAAGTGTGATTAGTGCTGTCCGGAAATTTACACTTCTGCTTTTCGTTACATTTACTTTGTTTTGTTCGTTGGTTGACCTCTTACCAAATTTGTCAATTTAAATTCAACATGGAATATAAAACCTATAAGTTAGGAGTGAGAAAAAGAAATATAAACTGTGCTTATGAATGTTCTGTCATGTAAGGGCTTAAACGCTAAAATAAATAATTGAGGTTAAAAATGAACTTGTCAGAATTTCATTCTTTTTGCATGGCCAGAACATAAAATGGAATAACTACTTCTTATTTCAGAAAATCGCAAGTATTGTAAAACTAAAGCAAATAATAAATAGCAAAAACACTACCATGTAACTAACATTTTACCATTGCAAGTAAACATAGAGTTGTCCTTGATAATATATCTCCAATAAATAATCTTCTAAAATCTAATCTAACATTTGAAAGCCTTAATCTAACATATATAATACAAGAAATAAAGGCAACTTAACAAAACCAACAGTGAATACTTCCACTTATGGCCTGAACAGTTTAACCTCACACGTTATCAATTTATGTAATGCACTGCCACTGGAACTGAAAAGCTGCAGGAACATAAAAGGTTTTTAAAAGGAAAGTTACTGAAAATTTACCGAAGGCATATTTTGATTGCTGATAAAGTGTCACACATTTATAGCTGGTTTGAGTAGCTGAAATGGTTAAACATTAAAATGTATTTAATTTCTCATAGAATATGTAGTTTTTTGTTTTCTTCTGTAATGTTCTTTGATACTATTATTTCTTGAGTTATAGTGAATGTTTGTACCTTTGTTTGTTTCATATATGTTATTTTTGGACGGTAATTCATTCATACTATGAAGCTGTAATATAAGTATTGTTAAGAGCCGTTTTCTATCATTTTTTATATTTTTTTATTGTTCCCTAGCATGAGCTACGGCTCTGGAAACCTTTTCAGATAACTATAAATCAAAAAATATCATGGGAGGTGTTATCTGCACAGAAAAATAGGATTTGACATAAATGTGAACCTTAACGAACTCTGTATTTTTATGTTTTAAGAAGTTACCTAATACAGTGTGATCCATATAAACCTGAACCAATAATAAGACACACGTACAACTTTGGGAGAGTATAATACACAATTGGGAGATTACATTACACTATTTACATCTCAGAGAAAACAGTGAACAGAGAATGCCATTCTGTTATGTTAGTGCTGACAGAAATTAGAGTGCAATTGTTTTTTATTTGCAGGCTGGCAGTTCCGAGTACTGTCACCAGGCAGTGCTAACACTAGTGTCCGTGACGGAGAGTGACCAAGGAGAGTACGTGTTCCTGGTTCGGTCACCGAGAGGTCTTGCTGAAGGAACAGTGATTCTGAACGTGACAAGAGCTAGCAGTTTCTCAGTGATAGCTGCTAGAGCCCATCACGTGGCTGCAACAGCAGTGTATGCTATATCTGCCTGGCTAGTGGCCTCCAACCTCAGCTAATCAAACGCATGCTTTTGCTTTACAGTGTGTATCAGCCAAATAGTGGATTTAGGATCTCAACAAGACAGTATTAGATATTTGTGATGTCACTAATAACAGCAATGTAATTAAGATAACAGGCTGGTGAAATAAACTTTCAATGCTGTTTTGATGTAATGAATCATTCATTTGTTTATATTTTTTCCACGTTCTGCATTTTACATCTACAATGCATAAATAGCTCTTTGTTTACACTTCTCACAAAAAATTAATGATTTTCGTTTCTGAGAAGCAAATAACTGAAGTACTAATTTTTATTGGGCAGTTTTAAAGAGAAAATTAAATTTGAAAGACTTGTCCAATAGTGTGTATTTGGGTATCTGAATTTATAAATGCAATGAACATAATTAAACAGAAGAAAAAACTATTTAAAACAGGTTGATGCAGTGGCCCAGGCGATAGAGTCTGTAGCACTTATTCAGAAAGTGACAGATTCAAATCTATTTCACTTCAATTCCATTAGTTCTTTTTTTTCCTAGCTTTTCTCAGATGCCAAGAAAATGCCTGTTTGGATATTTCAAGTACATAATCCAAGTTCACCCTACAGAATAACAAAAATAGAATAGAATCGATGGCAACAAGCCGACTACGTCATCTGTCTGGCATTGCAGTGAGTGATTTAGAAAAACGCCAGAGAATAGCACATTTACAGATACTACCTCGTAAGTCCTTTTTTAAGAAGAAAAATTATTTGAAATACGTTCTGACAAGTAATTAACTAATTTTCAAAGTATAGACCATTAGATTCTATGGTGTTGAGTCATCGTTCAGAGAAGTTTATTATCTCACGATGTTACTAGTCTCTGGTTTTTGATGCGAAGAATTTGGTGACACCCACATGCACTATTTCAATGTTGTCAAAATTTCTTCCACGTAGAAAATGGGTCATGGGTCGAAAAAGTTAATAATCCGATGGTGCGAGATCAGGGCTGTATGCTGGGTGTAGAAGCATTTGAAATTCTCCCAATTCCTGAATTTATTCCATGGTTCGTACAGTATGGAATGTCGCACTGTTCTGTTGTAATACAACTCTGTTTCGATTAACTAATGCTGGTGTATCTGCATCTCAAAATTTCATGAACTCGTTCCAGTTGTTGAGAATAAACATCCGTATCAATCATTCGATCGTTTGGAACAAACTCCCAGTGAACCACACCTTCAAAATTCTACCAGACACACAGCATTACTTTGGAACAGAAGTGATTATTTTAACGATGACTTTGGCAGGTTGGCGGGGATCAAGCCCCATTTCAAACAATCAGGGTTTCGGTAATAAACGCATTTTTCATCACAAGTGACAATTCTCCTGACAAATCTGTCATCCATGGGATTACGGATAAGCTGACGACAGTTCTCCACTCTATGTTCAGCCTGTTGAGGTGTCAGTTCATGAGGTACAGATCTATAGCTTCTGTATTATTTTCCAAGTGTCTTAATGGGGCGATGTATGCACCAAAATCTTCTAAAAGCCTACAGGTACTTTATTGCGGATTCTCTCCCAAAACTTGGCGTCTATCCTCAATATTCCATACTTTGTCTTCCAGAACGTAGTAAATCTTTAGTGTTTTCGTCTCCATTCTTGAAACGTTTGAATCATCGTGTCACATGCTCACTAGCGACACCTTCTCCTTCCACTTATATTCTGCGAGCTGCGACAGCGACTTTCTAATCTTGTATCCAGTAGTGTTATAGGACTCTACGTCAGAACACTTTTTGCATTTTCAGATCCTCATACAGGATTGTGTGCAGAGATCCCACGGAAATACCAATTTTGGAGGAGATGTATGCAACGCTCAATCGGCGATCCTCCAAAGCAACGTACTCCACTCACTGGATCATGTCGTCAGCCGTGACTGTCTTGGTCTGTTGTTGTCATACGATGTTCTGTCTTCATTGAACTATCGCACCCAGGAACGTACATTAGATACATCCATGATACCATCACCACATGCCTCACTCAACTGTCTTGGTTTGTTGTCACACGATGTTCTGTCTTCATTGAAACTGTCACACCCAGGAACGTACATTAGACACATCCATGGTACCATCACCACATGCCTAACTTAACTGTCTTGGTTTGTTGTCACACGATGTTCTGTCTTCATTGAAACTGTCACACCCAGGAACGTACTTTAGCCACATCCATGTTACCATCACCACATGCCTCACTCATCTGTCTGTTTGTTGTCACACGATGTTCTGTCTTCATTGAAACTGTCACACCCAAGAACGTACATTAGACACATCCATGGTACCATCACCACATGCCTAACTTAACTGTCTTGGTTGTCACACGATGTTCTGTCATCATTGAACTGTCACACCCAGGAACATACATTAGACACATCCATGGTACCATCACCACATGCCTCACTTAATTGTCTTGGTTTGTTGTCATACGATGTTCTGTCTTCATTGAACTGTCTCACCCAGGAACGTACATTAGACACATCCATGGTACTATCACCACATGCCTCACTTAATTGTCTTGGTTTGTTGTCATACGATGTTCTGTCTTCATTGAACTGGCTCACCCAGGAACGTACATTAGACACATCCATGTTACCATCACTACATGCCTCATTTAACTGTCTTAGTTTGTTGTCACACGACGTTCTGTCTTCATTGAACTGTCACACCTAGAAACATACATTATTGACATCCATGGTACCATCACCACATACCTCACTCTACTGTCTTGGTTTGTTTTCACACGGTGTTATGTCTTCATTGAACTGTCGCACCCAGTAATGTACATTAGACCTATCCATGGTACAATCGCCATATGCCTCATTCAACTGTCTTGGTTTGTTGTCACACGATGGTCTGTCTTTATTGAACTGTGACACCCACGAAGGTACATTAGACACATCCATGGTACCATCACCACATGCCTCACTCAACTGTCTTAGTTTATTGTAACACGATGTTCTGTCTTCATTGAACTGTGTCACCCACGAAGGTACATTAGACACATCCATGTTACCATCACCACATGCCTCACTCAACTGTCTTAGTTTATTGTCACACGATGTTCTGTCTTCATTGAACTGTGTCACCCACGAAGGTACATTAGACACATCGATGGTACCATCACTACATGCCTCACTAAACTGTCTTGGTTTGTTGTCACATGATGTTCTGCCTTCATTGAGTTGTCGCACCCAGGAACTTACATTAGACACATCCATGTTACCATCACCACATGCCTGACTTAACTGTCTTGGTTTGTTGTTACAAGATGTTCTGTTTTCATTGAACTGTCGCTCCCAGGAACGTACTTTAGATATAGCCATGGTACCATCGCCATATGCCTCATTCAACTGTCTTGGTTTGTTGTCACACGATGTTCTGCCTCCATTGAACTGTCACACCCAGGAACATACATTAGACACATCCATGGTACCATCAACATATGCCTCACTCAACTGTCTTGGTTTGTTGTCACGCGATGTTCTGTCTTCATTGAACTGTCACACCTAGGAACGTACATTAGACACATCCATGATACCATCACCACATGCCTCACTCAACTGGCGATGAATTTCAATAGGAGTCACGCCACGAAAACGGAGAAAACGAATGATTACACACTGTTCTTGCAATGAAAACGTCACTATTTTAAGTATCAAAGACAGTCCTAACTGTCATCGCTACCACTAGAGTTCTATACACTGCACAGTGCTGCCATCTCTGTCATGCATTCACAGGGAGTCCACGCGTATTAAAAAAATAACCAGAAGTTCTAATCTGGTCCCATTCCTGAAAAAAATTGGTGTTATAACTTGAATGCACTTTGTACAGTTCTTAAGATAAAATGTTTATAATTGAGTTCAATTGGTTATTCATTATTCATACCTCTGAACTTTAAGTATAAAATGTGACATGGGCAACTGATTCATAATCCAAGGTGGCACCCGGAACGGCAACGCCAAATGTAAAATACTGATATCAAAGTGCCCACATTGGAAGCGTAACCCCTCATGGGGAGACATTTCAAGGAGGCCATGAACTGTAATTGGCAATAAAGCTCTCTCTCTAATTGTGACGTTTGATAAGCTAAACCTGAACAAAATAATAGCAGAGAACAACAAACTTATACCTGCATAACTCTTCAGCAAGAGGAGTGGGTCTATTGGGTTGTCCTGCATCTTTATAAATTAAACATTAAATGTAAAGGGAGTGATTAATGATACTAATCAACACTTACTTTGAAATTTCCCAGAACATGTTTCAGAGGCAATTTTCCTCCATTGTCAACCGGACATCGACTGGTTCTCATTGGTGTAGCTGGCGATATTTTGTCATAGGTCTCCTCTGGTTGCGGTTTGAGGAACTTGTTGAACAAATCTTTCTGGGGGATGTCAAAATTGAATACTTTGTTCTTATTTTTTGAAATGAAGATTTATTCCCATGTGGACAGTTCTTGTTTTCCTGATGTATGTTTTAGTAGTTTTGGTTCTGGATTTATGTTGTGGCTTTTTCCCAAAAATACATGGCAACTGCTGATTTTTCTAATTGTTTGTATTTTATGTTCCTAAAGTGTTCCTTTGCTCTTGTTTCTAAATTTATTTTGGTTTTTCCAGTATACATTTGACTACAGTCACAACATTCAATTTGATATATACCAGATTTTTTATTAGATGGAATGGCATCTTTGATGTTTTAGCAAAAGTAATGATTGACTGGTGCTAGTTGAATGTCTTGTTTTTGAAGACTTTTTGGAATTTATCAAGGGCCCACGGTTGGTAAGTGAATATTTTGAAGATCATTTTATTTTCTGTAGCTGAGAGGATTGTGGTTTCCTTTATTAGCTTCTCCTTCTTTGCTAAGTTCACTTTTTTGTCTACTAATGATTTGGGAAAGTCATTTTTGTGTGCTATTTCAATAATTTTGTTGTATTTTTCTGCTTTGAGAGGGATGTTGACCAGTCTGTGTGCTAAACTATTAAAGATTGCCTGTTTGTGGGATCTTGGGTTGTAGCTATTAGCTTTTATGTAGTTGTCTGTCTGTAAATGCTTAAGTTTATTCTGTTTTTATTTCTGATTATTTTTAGATCCAAAAATGGTAAATACTTGGTGCTTCTTATTTGGATATTTAAAAGTTTTAGTACATCACTGATGTGTTTTTTGGTGCTATTGCAATGTCTTATTTTGGTACTATTTTGAGAAATTCAAGAAGTCTTCAAAAAACAAAACATTCAACTAACACCAGTCAACCATTACTCCTTAAAAAACCTAATTTGCTCAAACATCAAAGATGCCATTCCATCTAACAAAAAATCTGGTATATACCAAATTGAATGTTGTGACTGTAGTCAAATTTATATTGGAAAAACCAAAAGAAATTTAGAAACAAGAGCAAAGGAACACTTTAGGAACATTGTTTGGGAAAAAAGCCACAACATAAATCCAGAACCAAAAATACTAAAACATACGTCAGGAAAACAAGAACTGTCCACATGGGAATAAATCTTCATTTCAAAAAATAAGAACAAAGTATTCAATTTTGACATCCCCAGAAAGATTTGTTCAGCAAGTTCCTCGAACCGCTACCAGAGGAAACCTATGACAAAATCGCCAGCTACACCAATGAGAACCAGTCATTTTCCAGTTGACAATGGAGGAAAGTAACCTCTGAAACATGCTCCGGGAAAATTTAAAAGTAAGTGTTGTTTAGTGTCATTAATCGACTCCCTTTAAATTTAATTTATTACAACAACACTGTTTTCAACACTTCCAAGAAAGGAATTGTAAATTAAACATTGTTTTAATAAATTCCTTTCTTCCAGATTCGATATTCTGTACCAGAGTTTCAACGCCTTTTAGTGTCAACTCTACCCATCTCTATTTGTGCTACCTGTCTAACAGTTGCATTTGGGAACCTAAGCACCTTATCTATAACTTGCCATCCTCCTTCTAGTCCCCATACTTTTATCCCATATAACAGTTTTGCCTCTACCACCATTAACCATTTGATATTTATATCTGGTATGTTGTACTACTTGCAGCTTCTGATGGCTGATAAAGCTCCTCTTCCTTTTGCTTATGCAAATTTCTTTTGTTTCTCCCAATTCCCTCTGCTGTCTATTTTAATTCCTAAACAAATGCAATCTCTAACTATCCTATACTCTTTTGTTTTCATTCATCCATTTTTCTTATTTACTTAATTTCTCTCTTTTTTAAACACTATGATCTGCATCTTATACTGGTTTACGTTTAAACTCCATTCTTTACAGTAATTATATACTTCTTCCAAAGAATGTTTTAATCCATTCACTGTACTTGCACCTACAACTAGGTCATCTGCAAAAAGTAATCCTGGGATCAGTATATTATTAATTATTGGCATAAAGTTATTACGTCTCACAATTTACTTTAATATATCATCAATTACACTGGAATTAGGGTCAGTGCAAAAGAACACTCCCAACTGTTGCAGAAACATTGCCAGCATGAATTTCAGTATGGCCATATCTTTTCATTTACCCTCAGCTATTTAAGCAGTTTTACCATACGTTATTTTCACAGTTACTCATACTGTAAAATACTTTCATTTAAGAAATGTTTAGTTTTAAATGTTTTGAATTCATTTTTAGCTTTTCTTTAATTTAGCAAAGCATTAAATATGTTTACAGCTGTATGAAGTCCTCGTTTTGTAGTAATTTTGGTTAAACTGCAGAAAAGCGGCATAGAGAACGGTGGGCAGGATGTTATGACTGGAGTGTTGCCAACAGTAAAAACATGCATCGGTGAAAATACCAACATCACATAACCAAAGTACTTCAAGGCAGATCCATCCCAAATAGTTAAACGTATTAATGATATCTTGGATATAAAGATACTAATATTGTCAGATATTTGTTATTGTTAGTTCTTGATAGTATTAAAACATAGCATGCCACATTCATGGAGCAACATGTTCCTATAACTGTCTGCATTTTATTTTATGTGTGCGTGTTTCAAAGGATACCTCGGTCTTTACATAATTGTGGATGTGGCGTTGTCTTATTGGACAGCCTTGTTTAATAGAAGCATTCTCTACCTTGAAAGATGGATAATTCTATGCATTGCAGTCAGTAACTTCTACATGCAACAATTATAATATTGGAACATGAAAAACAACAAAAGGAATGTGTTGGCAACATTTTGCTGTGTTGGCATTTTTCAGAACTCTGCAGTTGGCAACAGCTTACTGTAGCATACAAAGCCAAGGTAATGCTTTATTCTGCAGTTTTACCATAATTTTGTGTTTGCTGAAGGATCTATAATTTTTATAGATTGGTAGTGTTGGTGTGAATTTGCTTTGCAAGAAGTTGTTGGCAGTTTACTTAAGTAATGACGCTTTTACCTTTACTCCATTAATAATGTATGAACTGCAGCGTTAAGAACTCAGGGCTCCAGATAATGGAAATGGAGTCAGGTAAACTTTGCATATTATCTGAATTTTCTTTAGCTGCTTTGGTTGCTTTTTCTCAGACACTGTTGTCCTCAACCAAAACTTCATTTTACATTGAAACTGCCAACACTCCAGCAGGAAATATGCAGCTTAATGTGTTAAAACATTCGTTGTTTCATTTATTTTTTACAAAATTAAAATTCAAGAACACCGTAAGATCATGGAATGGACATCAGCTTTTAAGATACATCTTTAATCTGAAGCTAGTTGCAGTGAAGTAAAAGAATCAAATAAATGAGAACACCGACTTCACTGAACATTTGGTACAAGTTTTGTGGGCAGTTTCAACTATAGACTGATTGACAGGAATAAGGCCAATATGCAAACGGTTCACTTCACAAAATATATGTTTCATAAAAGATTGGCTTGTTAGATTCTCATGGCTTTCTCTATATGCGTTCTACCTAATTCTTGTTGATTGAAATACAATACTGTTGCACATTTTGTTATTGATATAAAGCTAAAGTGTATCACTATGTAATAGTCTGACATTCTAAGCTCCTTGCATGGTAAACGGGAAACATAGCAACTTACTACGTGAAAAAACATTTAAATATTTGAAAATCAAACCAATAACAAAAAACATCTTGGAAATAGTGCCACAAATAATTTTTTTATAAATTGTGTTATAACAAGATCTTTATTTTTGACTGTGTAGTAAGACTTTATCTTTTATAGGTTAGAATTACACAAAATTAATTTGGAGTAAAGAAATCTTCATACACTATGCACATAAAATTCATAATATATAATTTGTTTGTCAGGTATTTATGTCATTATCATTACAGCCATGTTTGAGCAAATAGAACAAAAATGAAAGCTGTTCAATGAAAATGTTGCTTTTAGGAATTTTCTTGGAAAGCTGTGTCACATTCTTGGAAGATACTGAAATTTAATAGCAAAGATTGGTATATTTAACTGACATTTTGTGTTTAACTGTTCCCAGTATAAAAATTCTAAAAAAGCATTTATAAAAATGCCTTTTTGGGAGGGAAGTTTACGGAGCCTCAATACATGTATATTTTTGTAAAATCATTATTTCAATCCTTTCCTTTGGATGCTTATATCCTGTACCTACTGTGTGATAGAAAAATGAAAATTGTAAGGTCATGTTACCACTGAATGTCTCCAAAGAGAGACAGGAGCTAATATTGCTACTATAATCTATTTAATCCTGCTGTAAACATCTGGGTGGGAAGAGAGACAGAGACAAAACGGTTAAACTGTTGATTGGTTAAGCGTTTTCTTTTATTTGCATATGTACGATAAATTCCTCCTTTAAGTACAGCACTGTAAGTAGTTTTCTGATCACTGCTCTGTGCAAACTAATTTCGGAGACAGAAAAGTATGCAAATGTTTCAATTCTTATAAACGTAATAGCCCTACATTTTATCTTTCTGCTTCACATATCACATAGATGTGTTCTGTATACTATACACAGATTAAACAGAAGACAGGTGAAATTATACACACTGTTAACTTATTATGTTAAATTAAGCTGTGTTTTATTTAACAATTACTAAAGGACACTTGCATTCCTATACCAGGCGCTCTCTCACTACAACGTCTGTATTGAGTTGAATACTGATTAAGATGTTATTGTTTATAGTGTGGAGTTAACACTGTATTTTCTGTACATCTCGCGTACCTCACAAGCCCAAGAACACTTATGTATATGCAATTTAAAGTCAGTAAGCTTTTTGTCATGGAGCAGGCTGGTGCTTCAGCTGAAATAAAACACAATCGAGGCAAACTTTAAAAAGGTGGAGAGGGGCAAATGATCACACATTGTTTTGTGGTGCTTAAAGAAAGAAACCAACCCGGAATCGTCTCTAAAAAACTTTGAGAAAGAAACTGATGATCTTCTTGGTGTTTGCACAAGTAGTGTACATAGTGTTAGAATGGAACAGCAAGCATCCGGAACTCTAAGAACACCGGGAAAATGGCATAAATGCAAACAGCACGTGGAGAAATACAATGATTTTATAAAAAGTGCTATATGCAATAAAGTTCATGATTATTTTGTCCGAAATGAACCAACTCATAAATTTAATAAGTTAATATGTAACCCAACTCTATTTATTGATTGTCTAGAAGTTAGTGCTACTATATATACTGCTAGTGTTGCAAATCTTATGTGCGTGTATGTAGCGTCTAACACGTGACGAGTTGAGTCAGCTCCGCCTTGTTGTTTACAGCAGGATTAAACTAGCATGAGACAGAGTTATAGTCAGTCTACAACAGTGACTTTCAGACATATGATGTAAGTGAAGATATTCTAAGGTATTACTAAAGGATATATCTAAAAATTAACACCAGTTTTGGAAGTTTAATGCTGTAGATATAGGCTCTGCAGTATTCCTTTAACCAGAGAAATTTGTCATATAATGACTGTTAGTAATGTTTTTTTATTCCAAGTGCAGAAAACTGTGTCGTGTAGGATTTGATAAATCATTACTACTGATAAAGGACTTGCCTAGCGTTAAATGCAGGCTGTGTCTGTGTGTTGCAAATATAAACAAATAAAAACGTGTCTACTTGTAAAAATAACATAAGAAACAAACTACAACAATATATATATATATTTTTATGCTTCAGTAAATTGTAAAATATGTTCCTTAAGTGTAGAGCTTTTATCATATTATGCCACCAAATGAAATGTTTAGTTTTTAGTGTAAACATCTGGAACTTTAAAGATATCCATGGATTATGTGAGTTAAATTGTCAGGTATTGTGTGACAGAGATGTTTTAAAAGACTTTCTCTACCCATTAGAGATATTGCATTTACGGTAACAAAAGACAACAGTTTCTGCTAATCACACTTACACTAGAAACACACACTAAGAACAAAACACATCTGATCTGTCAAATCAAATCACTATCTACTGAACTCTGTTCTTACTATCAGTTGTTCACTGTGCACTCTCAGCTTAACTCCACTGTCAATACTAACTCATCTCGACTGTCTGCTGGGTGCTAATATAGGTCCTGGAAATAAGGGCTGTCTATTGGAACTACTCACAACAAATCAAATGTACGAGGGTGGGTCAAAAAGTAATGCCTCCTATCTTTTTCCTCTTTTAATTGCCAAGAAAATTGAATCCAATTTACACAGCTTGAAAACTACAACATTGACGATTAACTTGTCACTATTCAATATAATCTCTGTTGTTTTCCACAGTTTTGGTCCACCTTTTAACTAGGACACGTATTCCAGTGTGGTAAGACACACGATCTTGTTTCCTAAGCCATTGACGCACGGACGTTTTCACAGCCTCCTCATCTTCAAAATGAATCCCACGATGAGCTTCCTTTAGTGGCCCGAGCAGATGGAAGTCTGATGGTACCAGGTCAGTGAGGTAAGACTTGCCATCCCAATTTCTCAACTTCTGCAGTGGTGTAACGGCTGGTGTGTGGTCTTGCATTGTCATGCAAAAGAAGAACATCCGCCATAGTTTTTGTTGGGCAAACTCGGCGAAGACGTGCTTTCAGCTTCTTGAGAGTTCTGACGTATTGGACAGAAGTTATTGTGCATCGCTGCTCCAAAAAATCAATCATAAGCACAACCTCTGCATCCCAAAACACTCTCGTCATAAATTTCCCTGCCGACCGCTGAGTTTTGAATTTTGTTTTCTTCGGTGATGTGTGATGCCATTCCATTGACTTCCTCTTTGATTCAGGTTCAAAGAAAAGAACTCACGTTTCGTCTCCAGTAACAATTTTTTCCAGAAACTCCTCTCCCTCCAAATTGAAGCGCTGCAAGTGTTCGGAGGCTATTGTTTTCCTTGTTTCTTTGTTTTGGGTGGTTAACATTCTTGGTACCCAACGTGAACAAACTTGAGTAACCCAGTTGTTGAATAATCGTCATCACACTGCCTTTACTGAGGGAGGTAATGCGAAACAATTCATCTGTTGTTACCCGGCGATCACGACGAATGATGTCATGTCGCTCAATGTTGCAGGGAGTCACTGCAGTCACCGGCCTGCCGCTTCGCTTTTCATCTGCCAATGGTGTTTGCCCTTCAGCTTCGTTACAGCGACGAACCCATCGTCTGACAGTGCTGACATCCACCGTTGCATCACCATACACATGTTTTAGCCTTTCGCGAATGCGAATTGGCGTTTCACCTTCCGCAGTCAAAAATTCAATCACAGAACACTGTCTAATACAAATGTCGATGTCAGCCATTTTGCAAGAGGATGCAGTGCTGCCACCTGTTGACTGCAGGTGATTGGAGAAGAAGGTTGCACCAAATTCAAAATTTTGACATAATTACTTATTTAAGGGAAAAAAATAGAAGCCATTACTTTTTCACCCACCCTCGTATAATATAGGAAAGTTCAAAAGTTCAAATATTTAGGATATAAAGTATCAATTATTTAGGAAAACGAGTTTAAAAATATAACAATTTAATGGATGTATAAAAATAAATCTGACTAGAATATGAGGAAGGGAATAAAAATAACATTCTATGGTATTGCATCTAAGCTGACATAATTCCGAACCAATGGTAATTAGAAATCATAATAAATCAAGAAGTAGCACAGATAAAATTTTTGGGATGAATATTAGGTGTTGCAAGAAGATTTGTGTGTGTTTGAAGGGCTGGGGGGAGGTATTTTAAGGGCCTGTAAACAACTAGGTCAATGTAATCCTTGAAATTTCAAGATTTATTATGCAAACCATATTCAGGAGAAACAGCGCGCTTATGAGAAAACTGACATAAGTGGTTTTGTAGTAGGTCCTAAGGACCAAATGCTTATAAAGTAAGAAGCAGAAGAAACAGTTGTTTCAGAATTTTCAGTTTGGACTTTCCAGTTTTATTACTTACTTCACTAATGTGATTTATTATGTGTTTCAAATGGTAAGAGTTCTGACTTGTAGCAAATTGGATGCGTAAGAGCCTTCAGCATTGCTGCAATCTTACCCCCACTCTTTTTATATTTCCCTCTCTCTCGCGCACTTGTGAGTCTTCTTGGTGCTAGACATAAGGGAACGCCAATTGAATTTTCCAAAGCGTTATAATAATGCAGTTCTTCAAATCACAATTTCAACATTTTCATATATTAAGCACATGTTTTGAATATATAGTTTAAAAGAATAATTATAGTTTATGAATTACCTATTTTTCTAATCCAACGAAACTGCCAGCGGCGCATCCATATAACTATAAGTGTCACTTCCGTTGAGAGACAATTCGTCATTGCCACTGTCTTCATCGTCTGAGTGTTCCAAGTTTATGATGATAGGCTCCAAAATCTCATCACGTGCTATTTCTTTCCAAAAGCAGTGTTCTTGTAGTTTATGTGCATATCTCGTGCAGTTTTCCCATTCTTGTTCTGTTCCTTAAGAATTTCTTCATGACTAAGTCGTTCAACATCAGTCAGTTTAAAAGTATTATTTCTATTTGCAACATAATTTGAGCCCACATTAACTTAATTGGATTGTTCTGGCAGTGTTAAGGGGGAAGGTGGTTTATAATACCTTGTGTCTCATTTCAGTTGCAAGCTAATCCAGCTGATACACTTTCCCTTTTTTTTAAACGGAAGAACAACTTTTTTTTGTTGTAATTTATGTCCTCCAACGTTTAGTTATATCGGGCGATGAATGCAATGGGTGAAATGATGCTCAAATGAGCCCAGGGTCCATAGAGCTTAGAGTTAACCAACATTTGTCTTTCAGGATAAGGGAAAACCCTGGAAAAAAACTTATCCAGGTAACTCACCCTGACCGAGATTCGAACTCGGGACCTCTTGAACGTGAGGCAGACATTACCACCACGCTACCGAGGTGGGCAGAACAAATGAATAATACTGCTTTGAACTCTCTAGAGTAAATAGAGATTACGTACGATTCATAAACAAACATATAGTATGACAAGTCACATTCTGCCGATGCACCAATCTGCAAACGAGCAGGAAGTGTATTGTTTGTTCTTGCTCGAATTTAACAAACACCTTGGCTTATTCAAAGTACATATTTCTTTTATCACGGCATGTCAAATGTTTAAGTTTCAGTTCTGAGTAATTACAAATATACGTACACACATAAATGCCAACCAATAATGATATTCATTACAGTGCTAATGTTGTGATGCATTGTTATAATATAACAGTGCTCTATTTATTTTTATTAGGAAAACTATTTGGACTAAAAATATGGGGTTTTTGCGGTTATGTTAGATACCTTACTCTCTCCTTCCTAATGGATCAGGTCTTGAAAAATCTAATTTTTGTCTTAGTGCCAGTAATATTTATTAGAGATTGATTAGGTTGGTGCTCGTCACATACCACCTAGGGGTAATGTCATGCGACAACACTGCAGGACTTCAACTGGTTGGTCATCTAGTAGCGCTCAAGGAGAAACATCATTCCATTTGAAACACATAATAGTCCATTTAGCTCTTGGGATATAGCGGCATTACGAAATATATGCAAAACAGCCTCATTTTCCTTCCACTTCAAACAGAATAGGGTGGAGAGGATCCCCTCCGTGTGGGTTGGATTTATATCACACGATGTGGTGACATATCTGAAATAGGATTCACAACACACGCGCAAAAGTTTTGCGCTCCCTCGGTGTGGCGACGCGTGTAGAATTTTACCTTACCTTGATGTAGAAGCGATGAACCTTTAGTCTAAAAGCCATGAAGATGAAGTTCTCGAAGATTTCTATAAATCCTCTCTCCGGCAGCTGCGGCGAGCGATGAGATGTGAAAATTTTCAGGTGTGGTATCAATACAAAAGGGATTTCACTTTTGGGCAACTATGGAATAAAATAATTAATACTGTTTCACTTTACTTGGAACTATATTTCTCAATATCATTTTCTTCTTTACATGCGACTTTTTCCACTGATGTATATAGCCCTTTATTATATTTTAATTTTCTCCTTTTATTTATAAATTATGCAATGGTTTTATACTTAAATTATTTATCGTAGCGTCGCATATTTGATGTATATTTTAAACGTTTACTAAACGTTCATAAATGAACTCCAATAAATTCTCGTAGTTTCAAGAAGTCTTTTACCAAAAACACGTCTACTCTCTTCGAGACTTCAAGCCAGAAGAAAAATTTAAGAATAAAATCATTGGATCTTTTTTCTGCTTTTTGTTGCTAAGCCACCGCAATACTTGAATTCTGATTGGTCCTACGTCACAATTTGAGATTTCAATAAACCTAAGCATTTGTTGCATCATCTGTATGGCCTACTTGGTTATTAACTTATGTTGAATTACAGATGGCTATGTTTACTTAATATGTTCATATATGCAATATCAGCTTCAAGGGGAAGTCAAACACAAGCCTTTTTCAATCACAAACATGTTTGCTTGTGCAGCCATTGCAATTTTTGTGAGACTTCCAGAATGTTTTGTAGGGGCAGAGAATGACAGTGTCAGGACAATGCTTATGCTCCTGATGTTTACGCTGGGCGAGAGCCCAATCATATCTACTTACCCCTTCAGTCAGTTGTGTGTTCTTTGTATTGAATTCATGAGTGCTGAAGTCAGAGCAAACGGCAGAAAACCTAATAGCTTTTATTAAATATTGAAAGAATGTCAAATGCATAGAAATGTGTCCATAGCAAGATGGCATAATCCATGGTGTTTTTAATAGTCTTGATTTTGTCCACCCGTCAGTGAATTGGAAAAGGTGAGCATATTATGACAGCTGTTGTAAATTCCTTTGCAAGAACCAGAATATATACACAACCTATATTTTTTATATTTTCTACATTTCATTTGTGCGGAAGATCTGGCAGGTTTTAATTCTCTTTTGTATTTCATTATTAATATCTAAACTATTTGGGTGAATGTGAAGGAATAATGGATCAGTGAAATTTCTTAAAAAGTGTGGAACATTTTTATTTTACCTTTTTGCATTTTTATTACACAGATTATTTCTTATATTGCTATGCTGCAAGTAGCACACATGCACTGTCTATTACACTGGAGTGTTTTTGTTTTTAAATTTCCACATTACATAATTATACACCATAATGAGTACTAATCTTGTTATAAGTGATATCTATCTGCCATTTACTGTGCCACGTGTCTGAGACACTATTTTGGACATCATTCAAATGATATACCAATTTGTCCTTTATTAGAACATTAGTTGTTTGTTTCCTAGGTTTGGAGTAGCTACAAAATAATAATGAACATGGGTTAAGCCAATACAGTTATCGTACTGTCATGACGTTGCCAGTTCCATGGCTAGCAGGTGACAGAGATGGAACATATATCTGTCCTTGTCTTACCGAATCTACCTAGCAAGTATCATACAGATGCTGACATGTACAGTGATACAGATGCTGACAGAGAAGTTCGCTTAATATTTCAGCATGTGTGTGAGAACATATACAATGATTATCGCATAATCTGAACCTTAAAACCTTGAACTGGAGAACAGTTTGCTTACGTAGCTATCGTTCATATGTACACAAAACAAAATGATGCAAATTAGATGCATTCAATGAAAGAAGGCGTTTGCTACAGTGAAACAAAATAGTGACATTTCAACGATTTGTGAATATAGTTTCTATTTTAATGATGCCATATTTGTATACTGTCTGTAATGGACTTAAAACCAATTTTTTTTTTCATTAAAATACTTAATAAATACGGAAGATATGAATGTGTATTTATGAAGCATTTTTACACCATGAATAACCTGTACTAATGTTGTGCACTGTGCACAGAAATTTTAGTTTTGCATCAACAATATCGCTTCTTTCAAGCAGAAATTTGCGACCATCATTGGTTCTCCTATATTTGAACCCAAGTGATTTCAGAATATTTGGCATAGAAGATACAGAATCCGTATATTCTATTATTTCCTTCATTAAATTAGTTAATCTTTTGGCAGTTGGATATTCACCCTTGTCATATAAATCATAAATTGTTCTACGTAAAACACACTTTTGGAAATTGTCTAAGTTGGTAGCATGTTTTTAGCTGCCCAGTGTTTTCCTGGAGATCTAAATATGGAAACTTCTAATTTTGCAAACTGTTTGCCTTCTTTAACAATGTTCGTCACAGAATGAGCACTCACGTGACAAGCTTGTAATATTAATTCTCTACTCTGAGCGAAATTTGTACTTTCGAAAATGTCTTTAGTTGACAACTGTTTGAAAAAAGAATACACATTAACAGGAATATTTCTAACCTGCTTATGTAAATTCTTACAGATTGTTTTGCAGATACTACTAGGTGCACCAGACTAGACTTGCTAAGCGATATATTTACTAACTTTGAAAAGTACGTGTGTACTCTTAAAAGATCACCACTTTACTGAATGTAAGGTACAAAATGCAACTGCAGCATAGCTCGTGTGTGCTTTTCTTCACTGATAGTTAATGATTCTTTTGTTTCTAGTCAGACGTCTTAGCTTTCCAAATCTCCAAAACCAGATGTGCTACAAACATGAGCTTTGGACATTGATCCTCAGAAAAAAATAACTCTGTAACATGGGAGAAACAAAATTCTGTAATTGGTATCTTCAGAGCGTGCAAAGAAATTGTCCGTATGGTTCGGTAAAGCAAGCCAATATGCATGCTTAACTGTATAACGTTGCACGCACCACATTGGCTAGTAGCGATAGATCAGCCACGCCTAGCCCCACCTTATGTTCATTCCTATTTTGTAGTTACCTTAGTAATCTCATTATCAGCTTATTAACTAGATATGACTGTATCTTTATACCAGGAAATATCTACACATCTATCTACATGATTTATTATTACTGTTTCATCCATAAAAATTGCCCACTTTGGTAGCACATGTGTGCCTCACATACAAGAGGTCCTGAGTTTGAATCTCAGTCACGGTGAGTTATCTGGATAAGGTTTTTTCATGGGGTTTCCCTTATTCTGAAAGATAAATGTCTTAACTCTAAGCTCTATGACTCTGGGCTCATTTGCACATCATTTCACTCATTGTCCAATATGATTTAATGTTGAAGGTTCTAAATTTAAAAAAATATCCATAATAAATTTTTTGTTGAAATGTAAATTTTTCAACAAGCATTTTGGTGGGCTAATAAGAGATCTAATGTAATTCACTCAACACAGATGTCTTCTTTATTTTGAGATACAGAACTAGCTCAAGCAGAAGGTGACAACTGCATTAGCCTTGGGTGAATCATTTACTTCCAGTGTGCTGCAAAAGATGCCAAGTTCACTGCAGTAAAAGCAACATCCTTGCATCAGATTTACTGACATGTAAGATCCCACCAGCACACCTTCGGCATTGATATTATCTCTACAAAGAAAATTATCTCTCAAAGTATAAAAGTGAAAGAAGTGTAGAGACAGTGAAGCACAACTTAGCACAAAAGTGAATCAAGGAGATATTGACACACTGCTTCACTCACGCTGCTTTTTCACAGGACATATTTCAAGAGCGTTTGCTCTTAACATCAGCTGGAACTCAACTAGTGCAAATTGTAGCCTGCTTATGTAAAATCTTACGAGTTGTTTCGCAGTTACTACTAGGCGCACCAGTACTAGCATGCTAAGCAGTGTATTTACTAACTTTGAAAAGTATGTGTACACTCTTAAAATATCACCACTTTACTGAATGCAACTGCAGCATAGCACATGTGTGCTTTTCTTCACTGACGTTAATGATTCCTCTTTCTCCGTATTGTGACTTTGGTGGGTTCGTGAAATTAAAAAAAGTTCAATTACACCACTCAAAATGTTCTTTATTTCCACCTTATTCCAATATCACAATTACAATTTAATGTACACAATTACAATTTTGCCAGTTCGTCTTTACACGTACGCTCAGCGCAACTACACGTCTGCCCGCCGCAACTCGCTCAACTCAACTGCCCGGCTCACACTCACACAACTCTGCCGCCTCGCTTGTCTCGATCGGCCCTTGGCCTCTCGAATCTTCCGTTTATGGAGGGGGAAAACATTCTCGAAACTTCATGCACCTTCGAGCGGTAGGAGGAGGGGTAAACGAAGACCCAGCCACCCCTCCTGTCTCCCTTCCCTCCGCCGGCCTACATTCACTGCTCGGCATCGCGGGCTTGCCGTTTGGGCAACAGTATCGTCGATAGATGGCATGATGTACTTGTCAAAGATGTCCAGTGGTGGAGTTTCAAAATTCATGACTCTATGACTATTTTTGTTAATGAAGATTTTTTTCCTATACGGAAAGGTCTCCCCATAGGGGAGGAAATCCGCCCCTTCAGCTGCCATGGTGCAGGCGCTGCGGACCCTTAGCACTCGAGGTACCTCTGACGTTACTAAAGGAACCTCAGGCCGAACATTCGAGCCCCTCCCTGAATGGGAGTTGTTCGGACTGGGTTGGACTCGAGGGCTCAGTGGTTCCCGATACTCGTGGAAGATCGAGTACCTCTCCAGATGGGATTGAGGGAAGCCATATATTCCCGGGTACTAGCCTGCATAGCTATTAGAAGGTGTGCTAGATCACCAGGCGGCCCTACCGAGGTCTAATCGGTAGCCTTCCCCTTTGGGGTTGGCGTGCGTAAGTGGCGTATCCACTTCCATCCCGTGTTGATGGGTGATTAACATATTTTATTAAAGATCTTTCCAAGTTGATGTCATGTCTATTATTCAAAAAATGAAAAGCTACTGTTGATTTTTCTGTTTCACCATTTTTAATGTTTCTTATGTGTTCTTTAGTTCTGATGTCAATATTTCTTTTTGTTTTTCTTATATAAATTGTAGGCAAGTTTCACATTTGATCTCATAGATTCCTGGTTTTTCTTTGATAGTAATTGAATTTTTAGGGGGGGGGGGGGCTTTTTAACAAATTTCTGATATTAAATCTATTTTGAGGTGCAAAAATTATGTTGTGTTTTGAGAAGATTTTTTTGGAATTTATTATAGGCTGATGGATGGAAGGTAAATTTTTTAATTTTTTTTTTCTCTTTTGCTCCTGTAGGTTCTAGAGTGGTGGTTTCTTTTATTTTCTTAGCCTTGTTGAGTCTGTTAACTGTTTTGTCCACTAAATTTGGGTTGAAACCGTTGGACATAGCTACTTTTCTTATGTGTAGGTATTCTGTTTATAATCTTCTCTGTTCAGTGGAAAGTTGATCATCTGAAAGATTAAACTGTTGAAAATGGCATGTTGGTGTTGTTTTGGGTTGAAACTTTGAAACTCCACCACCAGACACCTTTGACAAGTAAGTACATCATGCCATCTATCGATGGTATGGTCACCCAATTAGCGGAAAGCACAACCAACGACAGCTGAGAAGGGACCAGAGGCAGCCGAGCCACACCCTCCCATTAATCTCAGTCACTAACTGAGGGGTTGATTAGGGGAGTGTCACTTGTCGCTGGCCGCCTCTTTCCCCTTCCCCTGTCCTCTGGAACTTTTGCGGTGATTCACGGAAATTAAAGGCTTCGAGAAAACAGCGATATCCCTATAAAAAGGGCTGCAGTGAGTGAATTGAGTCAGTCAGTCAGTTCTTGGCGAGCTGTGAGGAGCGCCCAGTGAGGGGACGGACTGCGTATGTGCGTCTGAGGAGTTTACGTAATTACAAGTGCAAGTGGAACTGTAACGGACGAACTGGTGAATCGTAATTGTGTGCATTACGTAATTCTGTGTAATTGGCAAGCGTTCAACTGTAAGTCGGTGGAAATAAAGAACATTTTTGAGTGGTGCAATTGGACTTTTCATTTCACGAACCCACAAAGTCACAGTATGGAGAAAGAGGAAACCACTACAATTTGCACAAGTCGAGTTCCAGCTGATGATGAGAGTAAAAGCTCTTGAAACATGTCCTGTGAAAAAACAGTGTGAGTGAATCAGTGTGTCAATATCTTCTCGATTCACTTTTGTGCAAAGAAAATTATTTTAATTTGAAATACATAATTTGTTCATTCATGGTCATTAATCTCTACAGATCTTATTGGCTCTTGATTGTTTAGGCATGCAAATTACAATGGATCAAGTCTTGGCACCCAAAGAGTTACTTTGCTTTACATTCTAGTAATGGAAACATGCTGTACATTACTAAAGAGAAAAAAGTTAGTGGAAATGATGAAAGAAGGCCAGATTTTCGCTCACTTGAAATGTACTCTCATTTGTTATAAATAACCACTGCATAATCTTTAAAATTGTATAAAAGAGAGTATACTGTTTTGGTTTGTTTCACAGCAAGATTTGTTGTTAAATGTTTTGTATTTATGTCCTAATTCTATCTGAATACTGTGTGTCATGTTAAACAGAGAGGTAGTGAATGCTTTTTATTTTTGCCTTAAAAATGTTATGTGGACTGAAAGTGAAAGTTTTTATTTTGTCTTAAAAAAATTGTGTGAACAGAATACCTTAACGTTGCAAGTATTCATATGTGTGAAATACTGAACAGATATAAATATATACTGTTATTAAATTATCTATGGAACTCGGCGTGATTTATGCTGAAAATATTCCGTTCGGTGGATGTACTTATCAAACAAAAGAACTGGAAAGTTGTGTTTTTGTGAAAGCTGAAGCAATTGTTTGTGATGTTTAATGTATATGCCTGAGTAAAAAGTTGTACGAGATGTGTGTTGTTATTGATTCTTTCCCTTTTCATTTTCTAAGTCAGAAAACTGTGAGGGTGAGTCAAATGAAAACCTTAAATTTGTAATAACAAATCAAAATTTTGCGCCTTTATCCTGTAAGTTGGTAAGCGTGCTACAAACAGCATGCAGAATGGCCTGTAAGTGGTGGCATAGTACAGATGCACACATACCGTCATAGTATGAGTATAAAGATGGCTGCCCCACTTGCAACTTGCACCAGGGAAGAACAACATTCTGTTGTTCGTTTTTTGCGTAGTGAAGGTGTGAACCCTATTCAAATTCATTGACAAATGAAGGTCCAGTACGGCGATGCATGTTTGTTAGAGCAGTAAGTCTACAAAATGTGTAGTGTTTAACGCCTGCTTTTAGTACATACGGCACCGCAGGCGGTGACACTGATGATACACGAGATGAAGATGGAGCACCGGTGGAATGAGATGGCGGGGGAAACCGGAGGTCCTGGAGAAAACCCGCCCCAACCCGTGTTGTCCACCACAAATCTCACTTTGCGGTCACCTGGGATCGAACCCGGGTCGCCTTGGTGAGAGCCAAGCGGTCTAACCACTGAGCCACGGCGTGGCCAGTAAGTCTATGAATGGAGTAGGAAGTTCGCAGATGCTCCACGTCCAGGTCAGGCACGAGTTGTGACTCCACAGAACATTGCAGCAGTTGAAGCCATAGTGAAGGAAATCCGCTGAGTGACACTGAATGACATTGCAGCATGTTTACAGATTAGTCATTGGTCAGCACACCACATTGTGCATGATGTGCTGCAGTTTCACAAAGTGTCTGCAAAGTGGGTGCCATGGCAGCTGACTCCTGAACGACGTGTTGATGCTTGTTAAGAACGTCTTCGGCACTTTGTACGGGAGGGTGATGGCTTCCTGGCAAGAATTATCAGTGGGGATGAAACCTGAGTTCACTTGAACCAACCAGAAACGAAGAGAGCGAGCAAGGAATGGCACCATCCCTCATCACCAAAACCAAAGAAGTTTCGAACAGAACCATCAGCAGGGATGGCTATGCTGACTCTCTTTTGGGACGTATTTTGGAGCATTACATGCCTAGAGGGACCACTGTCACCAGTACATCATACACAGATCTCCTAAAAAAATCATCTGCGGCCTGCAGTCAAATCAAAGCAATATGGATAGCTGTCAGCAGGTGTCCTTTTGCAACATGACAATGCAACGCCCCACACTGCCCGTACAACAGTTGCAACAATCACAGACCTGCATTTTGAGTGTCTTCTTCATCCACCATACTCACCAGACCTTGCCCCAAGTGGTTTCCATATGTTTCGACCACTCAAAGATGCAATGGGAGGGAAGAAGTTCCGTTCCGATGAAGAGGTACGCCACGCAGTGCATGAGTGGTTGCGCAGACTACCAAAAGAATTTTTTTCCAAAGGCATGTGTGCACTTTGTAAGCACTGAAGGACTTGCATTGAGTGTGGGGCAGATTATGTTGAAAAGTGACATAGCTTTGTACCACTTCTGCACAATAAATAATATTTAAAAAATATTTAAGGTTTTCATTTGACTCACCCTCGTGTATTACATTATCTTTATGCTGTGCTGCACCAGATGGTGTAGTGGGCTTCAGCAGTACACCTTGGTCCCTGGCCACAGAAAGTGACCCAGGTTCGATTCCACCCATGGGATGCAGATTTTAAGATCAGTGCCCACTCAACATCGTGAGGAAAATGAGGAGCTTACACTAGGTAAGCAGCGCTGGTCACGAAAACCAAAGTTCCAGCTGGGGGATGCCGAGATGCTGACCATATCTCCTGCCCGTGTCCCCGTCTTGAGAATGTATCTGAATGATGCGTGTTGTTGTTTCTGTTGTGGTGGTTGTCTATAATGGCAGCAATGGACACATTCTGAAGATGGGAACACATGTCCCCGAAACATGTTAACAGAGATTAAAAAAGTGATATTAGTGTTAATACTACCAACTCAGCTTACGTAAATACATCTTAGCACATCACTGATGGAACATGTTTTAAAATCCATACTTGCCACAAATGAAATATATAACTTTTTAGTTTTCACATTAGACACTCGAAGGCTCTTTGTAATTACTCTTGCAGGGACGTCAACGACATTCATCCAATGGTGAGCTTAACAAGACTTTCTGTTATAGCAATTAATAAATAATATCTGGTTCATACAATGTTGTCTCGCTTCAGGAAACTTTTAAGAAGCAGAAACATTCCCCCAATAAGCAATATCACAGCACCAAGAAGCAACTAATAAGAAAGCACTAGAAGGCTCTTTGTAATTGAGAAGCATTTTTTCAAAACTCGATAGATGCACAAAATGCATTTCTGAGAAAAATGGCTTTTTCTATTTATTGGTTAGCACAGCAACTATATTAATCATTCAATTCTCCTTCCTGAAACTGTCTCATTGAATGTGAAAAGAAATAAATATAATTTATCTAGTGCAAATTTGAGGTTTAAAATGCTGAGCTCTTTCTAAAACCAATAGATGCTGATTAACTATTCCACGTCAGCGAGAAATTAACTCTTGAAGTTTTGTTATTTTCATCATTAATTGTTTTTGTTACTTTTTATTTATGTATTTGTTACTTTTTTATTATGTATTTATTATTCAACTAACATTAGATAATAAAAAAATACTCGAAGTAACAAAAACTAACTTCCTTGGACTAATAATAGATAACAAACTAAATTGGAAACAACACATTGAAAAAGTAGTAAAGAAAATAAATATGGGATTATATATTTTAAAACAGGCAGCACAACAAATGGACAGAGAAACTCTAAAGCAAATTTACTATGCAGTCATACACTCTCATTTATGCTATGGGGTGGTATTATGGGGAAATGTACAGAAAAAAGCAATGGTAAGAATATTAAGACTCCAGAAATATGCCATCAGAATAATTTGTAGATTAAAAAGGAAGGATTCATGTAGAAATGTCTATAAAACATTAAATATACTAACATTTACAGCATTGTATATATATGAGTGCATTAAATACGTAACAAAAAATTCTAGCAACCAAAATAAAAACATGTACATACATACACATAACACAAGAACAAAACAAAATTATTTTTTAAACAGATTAAGAGGAACATTAAGTAACAAAAATATTGAAAGTAAATCTAAAGAATTGTACAATCATTTACCGAATCACATAAAACAGATAACAGAAGAAAAAATTAAACTTAAAGCAATTAAAAAGTACCTTGTAGAAAACCCAGTCTACTCTATAGATGAGTATAAAAGGTTAAATTAAAGCTTAAATAGTAAAGGTACCCTCTGCATATTTTATTATATTTTATTATTTTAATATTATGTACAGATTGTATTTGTTAAACCTGTTGAAGTATACTATGTATTTGGATCATATGGATGAAATAAAGATGATGGGTTGCCTAATAAACTTAAAAGGCAACAGCAAGTCAAAAAAAATTTATTTTCGCCTTTTCATAATACATAATGTATTATACAACCAAGATGTTAATGTTTATAAGGATTATTTGATTAGGTATAAACTTAGAAACTAAGTACTGCTACAGTCACAATAACAATATAATAATATAGTGTTAAGTCGAACTAGTATTCAATGCTCCACTTATTGCTAGTATTCACCTAGAACACGTTTCGTCAAGATAATCATAACATCATCAGCTGTTGTTAACTAATGGACGTTGGTTTGGTGAACTCATTGGAAATGATAGGTGCATCTCTGTAGGTATTTTGATGAACTTGAAGTTTGGGTTTTTGTTCAAAGGTAGTGTCAAAATTAAACAATTTTCTTTCATATTTCTTTATGAAGATTTTTTCCCATGTGGTTAACGCAGCTGGGCCTTGAGCACTTTCTAATAAGTGGATTTCTCGTTCTTATATCATGATTATCCTTCTAAAAATGGTATGCTACTGCAGATTTACCTATTTCTTTCTTCCTGATGTTCCTAGAATTCTCTATAAGCCTAATGACAATAAATAATACTTACTTTTAAATTTCCCGGAACATGTTTCAGAGGCTACTTTCCTCCATTGTCAACTCGACATTGACTGGTTCTCAGTGGTGTAGCTGGCAATATTTTGTCAAAGGTCTCCTCTGGTGGAATTTTGGTAAGAAAACCACAACATATATTATAACCAAAACTACTTAAACATACAAGAAAACAAGAACTGTCCTCATGGGAACAAATTTTCATTTCAAAAATAGAAACAAAGTATTCAATTTCGACATCCCCCAAAAAGATTTGCTCAGTAAGTTCCTCGAACCGCATGCGCTTAGTGTAATTAATTGACTCACCTTTAAATTTAACGCAATAGCAAGCTTAACAAAGCAATTAATAGATAACATCTGATTATTATACTTTAGATGAGTCGTATTTTTTACACATCTGCTTCACTTTCGTACCTATTTTGAGATTTTTTTTTTATTTGTTTTAAACATGTTTCGCAAATCATCGTTTGCATCTACTGCTCTTATGCGACTGAAGCTAGATCCAGCGGTGTGGGTAATTCTGGGGTTGCTGCTGCCATCTGTTGATTTAGTGATGAACTTAAATGTGGGATTCTCTTCTAGCGGGATTTCAAAGTTCATTAGTTGGTTTTTATGTTTTTCTATGTATATTCTCTCCCATATGATGAGTTCACTATGTTTTTGTACGTATTTTAGTAATTCTGTGCTATCTTCAATTTCATGATTTTCAGACCAGAAATGAGCTGCTATTGCGGACTTATCAATATTTTTGTATCTTAAGTGCCTGAAGTGTTCTTTCTTTCTAGTGCCTATGTTTCTTTTTGTCCTCCCTATGTAAATTTTTTCACAGTCTTTACATTTAATCTTGTAAATGCCTGACTTTTCCTCTGGTTTTATCTTATCAGTATCATTACTGTGAAGTAGGTTTTTAATGTTGTAATTGTTTTTTGGTGCCAATGTTATATTGTATTTCTTGAATATTTTTTGGAACTTTTTTGTGGCCCAGGGGTGGTAAGTAAATTTAGCAAATCTAATTTCTTGTTTTATTGGTGTGAGAGCTGTGATCTGTTTTAATCTCTTTTGAAGTTTGAATAATTTTAGTTTTTTATCTACAAGGTTTTTTCCATATCCATTTTTAATTGCAGTCTTTAAGATTTGATGGTATTCGTTTTGATATTCTTGCTGGCTGAGAGGTAGATTTACTAATCTGTGTGTCAGACTGTTGATGGTTGCATGTTTGTGTGGAATTGGGTTGAAACTATTTGCTTTGATGTAATTATCTGTGTGTGTTGCTTTTCTATGAATGCCAAATTCTAGTTTTTCATTGTCTTTTTTGATTTTAAGGTCTAAAAAAGGTAGAGTACAGTCCTCTTCAGTTTCCACTGTGAATTGTATGCTGGGTTCTTGCAGGTTTAGTAGTTTCAAAGCATCATCTATTAGTTTGTAGGGCACTATTGCAAAGATGTCGTCTACATATCTGTACCATGTTTTAAACATATGAGGGAAGGCTTTAGTTATATGTGTTTCGAAAAAGCTCATGTATAGATTGGCCAAAAATGGTGATAGCGGGCTTCCCATAGCTAGTCCTGAAATTTGTTTATAATATTTTCCATCGAAGACAAAATAATTTTGATGTATACATAATTCAGTCATTGCCAAATATTCTTCTATTGCATTGGCATCCAGGTTTATAGAATTTAGCCATTTTTTCAGTTGAATCAAAAGTTTGTCTAATGGAATGCTAGGGAAGAGGGAGCGGACATCAAAGGATACTAAAGTGTCATGAGGTTTTAGTTTAAGATTTTGAATTTTTTCTTACCAGGTCTAAAGAGTTTTTTATACTCAGAGTATGGAATTGTGGAAAGGACTGAAAATTTTTGGATAGCCATTTTGCCAGAAGGTAAGTAGGAGTGTTTATATTATTTACAATGGGTCTCATGGGTATGTTGGGTTTGTGTATTTTAGGCAAACCATACAGTCTTGCAAAGGTAGGGTTGTCCAGTTTGATAGTTTTTTGTTCTGTAGTTGTTAAAATTTTACTATTAATGATGGTTTTTTTGTACATCTTTTATGCATCGGTTGAGTGGATTAGAATCTATTTCCTGGAATTCTTTTTGTTGTAGTAGCTCTAACATTTTTTCTTTGTATGTAGCTGTATCTAAGATTACTATTTTGTTCCCTTTATCAGCCCTTGAGAAGATTACATCCTTTTTCCTTAAAGATTTAATTAAATCAAAAAAAGCAATGAAAAACTAGAATTTGGCATTCATAGAAAAGCAACACACACAGATAATTACATCAAAGCAAATAGTTTCAACCCAATTCCACACAAACATGCAACCATCAACAGTCTCACACACAGATTAGTAAATCTACCTCTCAGCCAGCAAGAATATCAAAACGAATACCATCAAATCTTAAAAACTGCAATTAAAAATGGATATGGAAAAAACCTTGTAGATAAAAAACTAAAATTATTCAAACTTCAAAAGAGATTAAAACAGATCACAGCTCTCACACCAATAAAACAAGAAATTAGATTTGTTAAATTTACTTACCACCCCTGGGCCACAAAAGAGTTCCAAAAAATATTCAAGAAATACAATATAACATTGGCACCAAAAAACAATTACAACATTAAAAACCTACTTCACAGTAATAATACTGATAAGATAAAACCAGAGGAAAAGTCAGGCATTTACAAAATTAAGTGTAAAGACTGTGAAAAAATTTACATAGGGAGGACAAAAAGAAACATAGGCACTAGGAAGAAAGAACACTTCAGGCACTTAAGATACAAAAATATTGATAAGTCCGCAATAGTAGCTCATTTCTGGTCTGAAAATCATGAAATTGAAGATAGCACAGAATTACTAAAATACGTACAAAAACATAGTGAACTCGTCATATGGGAGAGGATATACATAGAAAAACATAAAAACCAACTAATGAACTTTGAAATCCCGCTAGAAGAGAATCCCACATTTAAGTTCATCACTAAATCAACAGATGGCAGCAACAACCACAGAATTACCCACACCGCTGGATCTAGCTTCAGTCGCATAAGAGCCGTAGATGCAAACGATGATTTGCGAAACATGTTTAAAACAAATAAAAAAAAAACTCAAAATAGGTACGAAAGTGAAGCAGATGTGTAAAAAATACGACTCATCTAAAATTTAATAATTTTTCGCTTCACTGTGGTGTTCCAATACAGTTGAATCTCGATATAAATAACATCTGGTTAATACGATGTTACTGTTATGGTTCACAAAACCTTTCAGAAGCAGGAACATTCCCCAATAATAAATATCAAAGTACCATGAAGCAAATACTGAGAAAGCACTAAAAGGTTTTTCGTAATTACTCTTGCAAGGACGCCAACGACATTCATCCAACAGTAAGCTTAACAAGACTTTTGATAGAGTCAACATCAAAAATTCAATGCCATGGCCGGGATTTGAACCACGGATCTCCTGGTTTCCATCCAGTTGCTCTAACCTATTGAGCTACCATGGCCAACGTGCCAACATGACATTAAATTCTCCATTTGACTCGTATATTTCCCAGGTAAACAACTAGGTACAGTGTAACTCGAATGCGAGAGCCCCTAGTAGTTTACCGGGGAAATATATGAGTCAACTGGAGAATTTAATGTCATGACGGCAAGCTGGCCATGGTAGCTCAACCAGGAGATCCATGGTTCAAATCCCGGCTATGGCATTGAAATTTTCCGTCTGGCTCTATCCTTTCATAGTGCGTCCTACACACGGCCAGTCTGAAAGTACCTCACTGTACTTAATAGTGGTCCGAACTATGAAGCCCGGGCCTTAAAGTACTTACAGCATAGTAAGTCGTCATTAAGGTAGTTGTCTCATGTGTTTATGAGAACTCCTAGTGGTTTACCGGGAAAAACACGAGTCAATTGGAGAATTTAATGACGTGTTGGCACGTTGGTCATAGTAGCTCAATGGTTTAGAGCAGCTGGACGGAGACCAGAAGATCCGTGGTTCAAATCTCGGATATGGCATTGAACTTTTCAGTCTGACTCTATCTTTCCATACTTCAGCCTACACGCGGCCAGTGTGAAAGTACCTCACTGTACTTAATAGTAGTCCGAACTATAAAGTCCGGGCCTTAAAGTACTTACAGCATAGTAAGTCGTCATTAAGGTAGTTGTCTCATGTGTTTATGAGAACTCCTAGTGGTTTACCGGGAAAAACACGAGTCAGTTGTACCTAATAGTGGTCCGAACTATAAAGCCCGGGCCTTAAAGTACTTACAGCATAGTAAGTCGTCATTAAGGTAGTTGTCTCATGTGTTTATGAGAACTCCTAGTGGTTTACCGGGAAAAACACGAGTCAGTTGTACCGAATAGTGGTCCGAACTATAAAGCCCGGGACTTAAAGTACTTACAGCATAGTAAGTCGTCATTAAGGTAGTTGTCTCATGTGTTTATGACAACTCCTAGTGGTTTACCGGGAAATACACGAGTCAGTTGGAGAATTTAATGTCATGTTGGCACATTGGCCATAGTAGCCCAATGGTTTAGAGTGGTTGTCTATTCATTAAGAGATAAACGAAAAATTACTGTACAGTAGCTGTAGAACTCGTTAAAATACATGTCAATTACAATAATGTATTGCGAAGTTAACCAATTCCGATATATTATAATTTGTTGATTAGAATTCCCAGATACGTAATTAAAGGTATGTAATTTTTTACTTCTAAGTTTCTATTCCGTTTTTCATTCCAGGAGAACTAATACTTCAAATGCATCAATCAGTGGTTCGCTTTTTAAATATCTGATTACTACTTATAATACTTTATCCCAGGTATAAGAACAAAAACTGTGCAATTTAAGCCATTTCTACACACTTTATTCAAAGAAACAAGGGAAAAAAATACTTTTCTAAGAGCTATTTGTAGAAGCTTGCGTGAAGAAAGTCATGCGAATATAATATATTACATGTGACTTTATTTTTTACTAACATGATAAAAACACATCCCTGATTAATTATTTATTAAAAGCAAATAATTCAACGTAGATTTTTTGGACCCTTCACCCCGGAAATACACATTTAAATACGCACCTGCCAGCAGAGTGAGTTAGATAACAGATGACTAACCCGACACCCCCTTTTCCTTACAAATAAACTAGTCGACTCGACCATAAACTACTACACCGAGGCTAACGAAAGAGACAGGCTATGGTGCGTTTGAATCAGCTGATAACAGCAGTCCTAACCTCTACAGTATAGGCTTTGAACTGTATGTCGTTCGTGTGGTCTGTGTGATATTACGTTTGTTTTACTTTTTTAACTAGTGAAATTAATAATATTTAGTGGTTCAGGTTAGTGAAAAAGTGTTATATTATCATGTAGTTAACACATATTCCAGTTTGTTCGTAAATTTTATGTATTTAGTAGTGTTTTCAAGTAGGCTGTAAGTTAACCTCTGGGAACGTTCTAGCGGCTTCGATGCCATACTGCATCTTCTCATTTGAATCTAGATTGAAGCATTTATTTTAGTAAATTCTGCTTATTCTTTTATTATACGTGTGATATTACATAGTTCTATCTTGTGTTTAAATGTACAGAAAAATTATCTCCATTATTGAACGAAATAACTTCTGCGTTCAACACATGGTGGATACAAGTTAATGTTATTATTACTATTATTTTCCTTTTTAGGTACTCAGAGTTGTAAAAAATGCCTCGACGTTGTAGTGTCTTTGGGTATAGATCAAATTATGACACAGAAAGTGAAAAAAGTACAACATTTTCACTGCCAAAAGACGAAAATCTTCGTAAGCTCTGGCTACGGCATATTCCGACGGATTTTTCGAAATTAAACAATCATTTTGTGTGCATAAAGTATTCTGAGGAGTCCTGTGTTTGTAAGAATAGACAGGATTTCTACTTCAAAGGGAGAGTTGATAGAATATGAAAGAAAATCCCTAAACTCACAGAAAATGCTGTACCAACAATATTTCCTAATACACCCTCTTAATGTTCTAAAACTATTCCCAAAACAAAACATCTTGCTGATAAAGAAGACGAAAATTTGGTCCAGGCATTTCGAGACAGCATTCAATCAAATAAACAGCACGTGGAAAGGGATTTAATAAATAATGTAGATAGCATTATTTCTTTTGTAGATATAAGAACAATCAATTCCAGTAAGGCTAATTGGACAGTAATTAAGGACGAGGGAACAATTTATATTTGTTTAATGGGTATAAATAATGGCACACCTAGTCATTTCTTTTATAACAGTCAAAGATGATTTAACTTATACTGTTGTATTGGAAAACGTTTGCATCAATGCTTCTAGTACTAATAATGTGAAAAAATTGAATTCATTAAATGTTTTGGATAGTATTATAACACAAATTGAAAATGGTGAAATATTACCCACAGTTAGAGATAAAACAGAATCTGCTATCCAGCTGCTACAGTCCCTACTAAACCATGATGAGAATGAGCATATGAAGTTTATTGTAGAGCAATTAAATCTGTCACAGACTCCAAAGAATAACAGGTGTTAGGGCAACAAATGCATGATTCTTGCTTCCACTCTGTATGTCCATTCATCATCCGCCTAAAATGCACTAAGAAAATGTGATATGTTGATTTTGCCACACCCACGTACACTGCAGAAACTAATTTCATTCTATAAATTGTCCTTGGAAAGTAGTTCTTACTTGGAAAACAGATTTAAACATTTAAATAGTCATGAACACTTAGTATCTCTCGTGATGGATGAAATATATATTCAGCCACAACTGTCATTTAAAGGAGGTGTGATTTATCGCAGTAGTGCAACTGATTCTCAGAAACATGCAAAAACTGCTCAAGTCTTCATGCTATCCTCACTACTTTCTAAATATGTTGATGTCGTTTCCATTATACCAGTTATCAATTTAACAAGTGAACAGCTGAAGACATACATTATAGAAGTTCTGGGTATGTTGGAAATAATTGGCTTTACAGTTATTAGTTTAATTGCAGACAATAATATTGTGAACAGAAAAGCATATGAACTTATGACCCCAAATAAAATTTTGCAGCCTAGCATTACTCACCCACTAGACTCATCAAGAAGGCTTTTCTTTATATTTGACACCATCCACATTTAAAAATGTATCAGAAATAATTGGGAGACCAAAAGAAATGCAAATAAGACCTTATATTTTCCTGATTTCAATCATCACTCCAATATACTTTCAGCTCAATACAGGCACTTAGAGTTGATGTATGAAAAAGAAAAGAAAAACCTAGTTAAGTATGGGCACACACTTTCCGCCAAAGTGTTATATCCATTGTCAATTCAGAAGCAGAATGTGAGCTTGGCATTGAAAATTTTCAATGACAATAACATTGTGGCCTTGAAACTTTTCACATAAGATCTTGGTGTTTCTGTGATGAGACTGCAAATTTCTTAAATATCATTATTAACTGGTGGAAAATAGTTGATTTTAAAAGTGTGTTCGAAGGGAAACGATTCAATGATCCATACCGAGAGGCCATTAAAAGCCAAAGATATATGCAATTTGAATTTCTAAGTGAAATGTGTCATTGGCTAAAAATTTGGAGAGTGTCTGTTCCATCCATAAATGCTTTAACTCCGCAGACATTTCACTCCTTGATTACTAAGCTGGATACTTTCCTGGAAATCATTCCATATCTATTTGAGAAATACAACATAGATTACATTTTGCTAAGCAAATTTCAGAGTGATAATTTGGAGGGTCGTTTTGGATCATAAGACAGCTAAGTGGTGCAAATTACTATATAACTTACTTACAGGTATTGGAAAATGAGAGGAAATTGAGATTTAAAAATACTGTGTTGTTTGCTGCTCATAATGGTAGTGTAAATTTGAAAGAACTGCTACCTACCCAACAAAATTATGATAATGATATTGACCTGAATGGTTTTTCTGATATTCTGGATGAAGAGTTTGAAATGCAAGTAATTCCTAATGATACAGTGCCAATACTGACATATTTGGGGGGATTTGCATCTAGACAACTGTTACGTAAATCTAAGTGTAATATATGCAGGGCTCCAATTAAATAAACCAGTGGAAGTCGATTCTTCATATGACTTTGTAAAGGACTTGGACAGAGGAAAATTAAATTACCCACAGACAATGTAGTATTTACTGTTGGTTTGGCATGGCATACAATGTCATTATTAGCAAGAGACTCTCAAAATTTCTTAACCTCTGCGAAACAGCTCTCTGTAGCTCAGAAAATTTGTAAAATTAAACTTCTGAGATCAGATGTACAGAATACTGGTACTGAATGTAAATGTTTACATAAGAAGACCCTAGTTGAGAAACTGGGTAGTGTTGCTCTTTGTGTTAACAAAATATTGATTAGTAATTTTGTTAAAATGACCAATGAGAAATCTTGTGATTCAGACACTACAAGGAAAGTAAAAAAACTGAAAACATAAATTTTGGCATTATTTGTGACCATAAGACTTCTTCCATAAACTGTTTTGATGGATTACATTACATTCTGTACTTTGTATATACTCAGTGTATATATCAGTGTTAAACCTGTGGATTTATCACTAATATCTGTAAAAATAATTATGCTAAAGTATGGAGTTTGGCAGAATACAAGGATCACCTCATACGTTTGGTATGTATAAATATCTCCATATAGTGGTGTAATTGCAAATAACGCTCATTTGTTTATTTCATTACCTCACCTTTTTTTTCTAGGTATTATCCTAATATTTTACATTCATAGTTCCTGATTCGAAACTTAACTGAAATTATTGTGCGAGAAATATAAGTAATTTTTTTTAGGAAAAAGGGATTTAAAGTGTCTTCTGAAAACTTTATTTGAAGGTGAGCGATATACTGTATTTTATCATTTATACATTATTTCTTTATTCTTTAAAGTATCATGTTTATAGATCTAAAAAGCATAATAACATAAGTGGTGTATATTATAAACACGTAAGTAATTATAAGAAACGTAATAAAGCTTAGTAGTACGAGCATACCAAAAATCAGTTCCGAGACATAAAATCCCTTCTAATATAATATTACTTATATAATTATGTTAATTAAAGTATAATAGTCTAGAATGATGAACATATGTGAAATACTGTTTATTTATAATCATTCAGTTCACTAACAAAACAATATAACTTCTACGCTACGCTGTCCACTCTCTCAGACTGCCTGTGTGACGTCACACGAAAATTTCCCTGTCGCGCCGTAGCCGGTCTATTTCGTTAGCCGCGCAGACTGCCTGTGTGACGTCACACGAAAATTTCCCTGTCGCGCCGTAGCCGGTTTATTTCGTTAGCCGCGTACTACACAATATTACGTCATATCCAACGTCTAAAAAATATACCTGTACTGCTGATCGAACAGTAATAAATTTAAAGAAAAAATGTAAACATAGAATATTTAATAGTATAAACAACATAAAGAGCTAATTTAATAAATTTTAAGCAAAAGACAAAATTTGGGTTACGTACACATGGCCTTCTTTAACAAAGTATCAGCACAAAACTTTATTGTTCTCTATACTGCATGTTACAGTAAACTGTCAGAGAATATAAGCAAGCCGTATTCATCTGTGAGCAGGCCTAAGCGATAGTCAAACGTTATCAACGTTGGGAACAGGGAAGTATAGTTAAGTAGCATTAAAATATCATCGAAAATCGCAACACATATCCAAACTTCGAGACCAAAACAATATGACAGTGTACTTGATGATCAGAAGACACAGAACTACCATCCTTACAGATGCCAAAGAAAGTACGTACGTGAACCAGTTAAAAATGGAAGTAGCTGGTCTCCTCAAGGTTGCTCCTGCGGACATAAGGTTGTATAAAGATGGAGAAGTAATGGACGTAGGTAACACGCTCAAGTTTTATGGCTACACGTCGGAGACAACAAAGCCACTCGAACCTGGCCTCATCGGGGTCACACTAAAAACAGAGAGTGGCGAATTTGTGGAACTCGACATCACTCCGTACTCCACACCTCTTGAGTTCCTGGAGTATATGAAGTGTGATTAGTGCTGTCTGGAAATTTACACTTCTGTTTTTGTTACATTTATATTGTCTTGTTCGTTGTTTGACCTCTTTCACCAAATTTGTAAATTTAAATTCAATATGGAACTATAAGTTAGGAATGAGAAAAAGAAATATAAACTGTCTTTATGAATGTTCTATGATGTAAGTGTTTAAACGCTAAAATAAATAATTGAGGTTAAAAATGAACTTGTCAGAATTTCATTCTTTTTACATGGCCAGAACATGAAAAAGAATAACTACTTCTTACTATTATTACTTCTACTGCTTCATGTGACTACTTCTATAGGAAATGTCTTCCCTGTGCAATTATTTTTTCGTGTATATGTTTGCAGTTAAACATACGGAAGGTAGGTATATAGCACAAAAGTACGCGGGTATTTTGATATGTCTGTAAAGAACCAAGAATATTCTTTATTTTTTCGTGAACATCTCACCATGTTTCTCGACATAATCTCCACTTGGTCCAGCGATGTTCCAGCATTTAGATACCGTCGAAAAATAGGTTCCGTCAAGGTCTGCAAAATACTCGACGGTGATTATCACTTCTTCACTTGATGAACATTTCTTACCATAAGCCAAATTTTCAAGTTTGGGAACAGCAAGAAATCACTGCAGGCTAAGTCTGGTGAATTAGTTGCACGAGGAACCAATTTAAATCCTAACTTATGCACTTTCGTCATTGTGATTGCTGATATGTGCGATCGTGCATTTTCCTAGTGAAAGAGCACTTTTTGTGTTTCAATCTCGGTTTCTTTTTAGTCAACTCATGTTATAAACAATACAACAATGAAGCATAATAGGCTCCACTTACGTTTTTGCCTTTTTCTAAGTATTCTATGAGATTATTCCTTGAGAACCCCATAAAACAGTGGTCAAACATAACCTTACCAGCTGACAAAATCATCCTTGCCTTCTATGATGCACTTTCACCAGCCTTTGTCCATTGTTTTGACTGCTGTTTTGACTCTAGTGTGTAATAATGGATCCATGGGTGGTAAGTGAATAAAAGAGTGAACTTAGCAAAAAAGAAGAAGCTACTAAAGGAAACCACAATCCTCTCAGCTACAGAAATAAAATTGACCTTCAAAAAATTCAATTACCATCCATGGACCTTTGATAAATTTAAAAAGTCTTCAAAAAACAAGACATTCAATGAGCACCAGTCAACCAATACTCCTTAAAAAACCTATTTTTGCTCAAACATCAAAGACGCCATTCCATCTAACCAAAAATCTGGTCTGTATCAAATTGAATGTTTTGAATGTAGTTAAATTTATATTGGAAAAACCAAAAGAAATTTAGAATCAAGAGCAAACGATCACTTTAGGAACAAAAACTGCAAACAATTAGAAAAATCAGCAGTTGTCACGCATTTTGGGGAAAAAAATCACAACATAAATCCGGAACCAAAACTACTAAACTATACATCAGGAAAACAAGAACTGTCCACCTGAGAACAAATCTTCATTTCAAAAAATTGAAACATAGTATTGAATCTCGACACCCCTCAGAAAGATTTGTTCAGCAAGTTACTCAACAAATTGATGCACAAGGTGACGGCCATTAGGCATATTTTTCACTCTCATTAGCCTGGTGCATGCTTATGTTATCTGCAGTGGATTGCCTGGGAATCCTGAGCTAACCAGGTTGGAATACATCAGATGGCTTGCCAAAGAGCTTGTAGAGCCTCATCTCAAACGCTGACTTCTGAACACCCAGTTGCGTGCGACTAAACATCAGTATAATACTCCAGAAGCCAGTTCCATATGAAGTCAGAGAAGACTTAGACATAAGGTGCAAGAAGTGTCCACCAGGCTCTGACAGAAATACAAAAAGATCTGCAACAGCTGCAAGATACCAGTTTGTGGAGCCTCCACAATTCCTGTATGCTGTGATTGCGTAGAGTTGTGGCTTGTCAATTTGGTTTACTTGTTTATATAATGTAATGTATAGTGTTTAACGCCCGCTTTTACTACATACGGCACCGCAGGCGATGACACTGATGATACATGAGATGAAGATGGAGCACTGGTGGAATGAGATGGCAGGGGAAACCGGAGATCCCGGAGAAAACCCGCCCCAGTGCCGTGTTGTTTATATAAAATTAGCCAACATATGGATTATGTACCATATAGCAAATTATAGTAATAAAGTCTTCCAGTGAAGGCCACATCTTGGTTGTAGCTGATGCCAACGTTTCGCCCTACATGCGGCCTTGCCCGGAAGACTTTATTACCATGGACACCGGCCGCCAAAGCCTACGTAGTGAATGTAGCAAATTTTTTAATTGGTTTGCATATGTTTCCAAATTTGCAAGTTCTGTAAACTGTAATTTATTTTCCATGACAAAAGTTGTTCAGTGGCATCAATATAGGTTAATATTAAAATGTCAGCCGAGATTTTCCAATTCTCCTTCACCAGTGAAGTACAAGAGCAATGGAAATTACTGGGTATCTATAACGTAACCTCACCAGTTGCATTACAAAATATCACCTCACCAGTTAGGAGTTAAAATTAGGCAAATGAGTTAACCTTGTATGCACTTTTCTACACTTTCAAGTTTTTTTAAGAAGACTAGTTTCTGGGAGCTTCTTCCCTATCCTCAGTTCTGTGTTTGACTGATGATGCAATTGGTGCCTGCCTTTGGCTTGGTGTCGTGCTGCCATCTATTAATTGGGTAAGTTTGATTATGTCATCCACGGAAGGAATTTCAAAATTCATCCTGATGGATGAATCATCTTGATATGTAAGATTTAAAACTTTCAAGGTGAATGATATTAATTGTAGCTTCCATGAGTGATCAGTTGTGTCAAGATTTTGGCCATTCCAAGCTCCATGGCCTTCCTCAGGAATGAATTAAAATGCAGCAGACCAGCAGAAGATGCGAGTCCCCAGGTTTACCTGGACGGGGTGTTTGCTGCTCAGCACCTAGCCGCTTAGTGCGGCTTTATCTGGGCAGTATAAAAGAATAGTTTTTGTCTCAGGTGGTTCTTTTGGGCAGTAGTATATCTAGCCATATTTGGGCACAAGTGCCCCCAGAGGGTGTGTGCGCCCAGTGCTGGCTGCGCTCTTCCGCCTGCCTGTGACCATGACCATGACCATGAGGTGCTGGCTGGCTGTATATAGCCAGAAGGTTTTTGCTGCGTGCCCACCTGTATAGGGTTTTACCGCAGGTAAGGTATTCGATACGGGAATTTGTAGGATGGATATGGTGTAGGTTTTGAGGTTGATGCATTTTGTGAGGTTACAACTAATGCACCTTCAGGGTGAAAGGACAGGGTGCAATACACAGCACCCTGGTGTTTTTAATTTAGTTTGGGTTGGGGAGAATTTTGTTGCCAAACAACTTAGGAGATTATGCGGAGCTCAGCTTTAGCTGCTGTTAGGATTAGCTCCTGGGTTATCTTGGGTGCCCGCATGCCATGTGTGGGACCCGATGTTGTCTAGAACGGCGTCTAGTGGGGTCATAATCTCCCAGTGATCTAACAAGGGCGCTTCTATGAGTTGGTGAAGTTGCGTATAATTTTGATGCCAGGCGCCTAACTTCGTCCTCCACATATGGAAGTCCCGAGGCTTCGTGAAGCAACCTAGTAGGAAAATAGCGACCCACAGAATAGATAGCAACAACCATCCCAATATGTACCCTCCATCATATGGGTAAGGCTTGTGTCAACCCAGCCAATGAATGCATAGCAGTGTGCCATTGGTCCAGCTGGTTTGTAGAAAGGGTCTTAAGTTTTCTGCACCAGACCAATTTGCAGGCTTCCGTGCAGTCATTGGCTGGACTGAAACAAGCCCTACCCACATGATTGATTGATTGATTATACATGATACATACATGATATTGGGATATTGGGATGGTGGACCAGTGTTTTCATACATGGAGCTTGGAATGCCTAAAATCTTGACATTTTTAACCTTGACACGGCAGATCACTGTTGGAAGCTATGATTAATAATTCACCTTGAAAGTTTTAAATCTTACATTATGTTGCAATTATTTTAAAAAATAGTTCATTTGCCATTTTATTTGTCTGGAGTTAAATTGCTGGCTGGGATTTAAAATCAATATTGGCTAATGTATAGCAGTGAAGGTGTGCTTTAAATGCCTTGACAGCTTAAGGTGTACTGGGTTGAGTCACTAAGAGAGGCTTCTGTATATATTCACAGACAGTGGTGGGGTATAAGTACTAAAGTAGCTACAAAATAAGAATGAACATGGGTTCAGCCAATACGGTTATCATACTGGCATTGCCAGTTCCACGACTAGTGGGCAACAGAAATGGAAGATGTATCTGTCTTTGTTTCACCAAACCATGATCTAAGATGTACAGTGATACAGATGCTGACAGAGAAGTTTGCTTAATATTTCAACATGTGTGTGAGAACATATTGTGACTTTGGGGGTTCGTGAAATGAAAAGTCCAATTACACCACTCAAAAATGTTCTTTATTTCCACCGACTTACAGTTAAACTCTTGCCAATTACACAGGATTACGTAATACACACAATTACGATTCACCAGTTCGTCCGTCACAATTTCACTTGCACTCGTAATTACGTACAATCTTCCGATGCTCGTACACTAGCACTGCATTCTTACACCAAGAACTAACTGACTGACTGTCTCTCTGAAACCCTTTTTATAGGAATGTCACTGTTTTTCTAGAAGTCTCTGGTTCTCCGCGAATCACCCGAACGTTCCAGAGGACAGGAGAAGGGGAGAGAAACGTCGAGGGACAAGTGACATTTCCCTAAATCATCCCTCAGTTAGTGACAGGAGACAAATGAGTGGGTGTGGCGTGGCCTCCGGTCCCTTCTCAGCTGTTGTTTGTGGTGCTTCCCGATAATTGGGTGACAATATACAATAATTATTGCATAATCTGAATCTTAAAACCTTGAACTGGAGAACAGTTCGCTTACGTAGCTATCGTTCATATGCACACAAAACAAAATTATTCAAATTAGCTGTGTTTGACGAAAGAAGCCGTTTGCTACAGTGAAACAAAATAGTGACATTTCAACAATTTGTCAATATAGCTTTTATTTTAATGATGACATATTTGTATACTTCTGTAATGTACTTTAAACCAAGTTTTGTTTCATTAAAATACTTAATAAATATGGAAGGTATGAATCTGTATATATGAAGCATTTTTACACCAGGAATCTCCTGTACTAATGTCGTGCATTCTGTGCAGAAATTTTTGTCTTGCAGCAACAATATCGCTTCCTTCAAGCAGAAATTTGTGACCGTCATTGGTTCTCCTATATTTGAACCCAAGAGATTTCAGAACATTATACATAGAAGATACAGAATCCGTATATTCTATTTTCTCCCTCATTAAATTGGTCAGCCCTTTGATAGTTGGATATTCATCCTTGTCATATAAATCATAAATTGTTCTACGTAAAACACACTTTTGAAAACCATCTAGGTTGGTTGCATGTTTTTTTAGCTGCTCGATGTTTCCCTGGAGATCTAAATATGGAAACTTCTAATTTGGTGAACTGTTTGCCTTCTTTAACAATGTTTGTCACAGAATGAGCACTCACGTGACAAGCTTGTACTTTCACAAATGTCTTTAATTGACATCTGTTTGAAAAAGGATTACACATTAACAAGAATATTTCTAGCCTGCTTTTGTAAAATCTTATGAGTTGTTTCGCAGTTACTACTAGACGCACCAGTACTAGACTTGCTAAGCGATATATTTACTAACTTTGAAAAGCACGTGTACACTCTTAAAAGATCACCACTTTACTGAATGTATGGTACAAAATACAACTACAGCATAGCACATGTGTGCTTTTCTTCACTGACAGTTAATGATTCTTTTGTTTCTAGTCAGGCGTCTTATGTTTCCATATCTCTGAAATCAGGTGTGCTACAAACATGGGGTTTGGCCAGTAATCCTCAGAAAAAATAGCTGTGTAACATGGGAAAAACAAAATAATTCTGTAATTAGTATCTTAATAGCACGCAAAGAAATTAACTGTATGGTTCGGCAAAGCGAGCCAGTATACGTTCTTAACTGTACAACGTTGCAAGCACCGCATTGGCTAGTAGCAATAGAACAGCCATGCCTAATCCCACCTTATGTTCATTGCTATTTTGTAGCTACCTTAAACTGAAATCCTCCTGCAGATTCCGGCTGGGAACGTTGATTTATCAAGTTAGTATAAATGGTGAAAAAAATAGTTATTATTTTGTATGGTATTCCAGAATAGATTCTTTTATTATTTATTTTCAACATTCCACTAGAGAGGAAAAAGAAACAGTGCAGCATATGGTGGAATAAGAGAAAAGAGAAAAGTATATACAAGGTTGACTCACTTGCCTAATTTTAGTAACAATGGCACTCCACTTTCTGAAATACTTCTTTTTATTCTATAGAATGTCTTAAAGTTTTCTTTGCTTCTGTCAGATTTATACGCAAGGATAGCTGTCAGACACTTTAAAGTAACACGTGACCACTATTTGTGCCTCACGGTAGAGCTGTGTGTTTGTGGGAATACTGTCCAATGAACGTACTTGACATAGTGGCTCATTGCTTTGAGACCACTCCTCTGATTGGCTGTTTTTGCTTAGAATTGTGTTACAGCCAAACGGAGCACCAAAGGCTCTGCTTCTTGCTGTAGTATTTTCAGTGCCATCTGCAGTAGTTACAGTAAACTACTACCACTAATCCTTGTTTCACGTAAGCTTGCCCAGTATCTCTTATTGCTCACGTGACCTAATCACCTCTCATTGGCTGCTGTTGTGGTAAAGACTGTCGTGCGGTAAAAATTAGTTCGTTATTTAACATGGTGATATTTCTGTATATAACTATATGTGTTGGAAGAGAATTGTCAAATTTATATTTTCGTAACTGTTTTAATTAAATATATTACGCAACAGAGTTGATTTATCTGAAATGCATGTTAATTCTTAAAAGAAGTAAAGAGGAGGTTGCTTTGCTCTCAAGCACATGGCACGATATCATGTGCTTCAGCGGTAGTGATGACATATTTGTTTATATGACTTTTATCACTGACCTTGTTTTGAACTGGATTAGTCATATATCGCCATTCGACGGTTGTTGTGCCGAGTGCGAAAGCTAAATTATTTTATTGATCGTTTATTGCGCGTGTACTTCTATGAATAATGGCAGAGTCTACCGCCAGAAGCATCGCAAGGGTAAATCCTTACAAACAGGCAAAAAAAGAATTGCGGTGCATGTGTTTAATGCACTCACAGAGAAGAATCCGTCTTTGTCAGTGAGAGAAGTCGACAGCTGTGCTCTGAAGTTACAGGTGTGAGTGTTAGATCATTGCGATGTGAAATTGAGAAAACAAGAAAACTTACCACTCCAGGCAAAAGCAGGAATAAACAAAAGCGCGTTCTCGGAAAAAATACGTGAAAAGTGCTGTGCATCGTCATGTGTATAGTTTTTTCTTTAGAAACGATCTCCCTAACATAAATAACATTTCATCAGCTGTAAATGAGGATGCAGATTCAACAAATTTCAGCAGATTGCTTATACAGCTGGGGTTTGTGAATGAAAAAAGAGGCAAGAAAAATGTGCTAAAAACAGAGGCGATATTGCTGTGTGGCGAAGACGTTATTTAAGGACAGTCAGACTGTACCGAGATACAAGTTGCAAAATATACTACCTTGACGAGATTTGGGAGAATGAAGAACACACGAAAAGTAAGGTATGGCGTGTCACGGCTTTTAAGACTGAAAGACAAGCATTTTTGAAAGGTATGTGTGCTGGTTTAAAAAATCCCAGTGGAAAAGGCCAAAGGCCTTTCATTATAAACTTGTTTCAGTTACATTGCTCCGTCATTAAGTTCCAACTTGCTCATTTCATTATAAACTTGTATTTTTGCATGCCTTCATATCCTTATTTGTATGATTTTATTTATCTTCCCGGCAATTATTATGACGTTTGCTGCAGGTTTAAATGTGACGGAAAGGCATCACCTATGGCCTATGGCGTGAAAGCATTAGCCAATTAGGACGAGGGGGAAGGTAGTTGGACGCGGAGTGATACATGTCAGCGGGGCAAGGTTATATGAAACAGAGTATAGAAGTGCTCTTGCAGGTATTTGCTTGTTGGCGGGAGTCAGGAATGTGTGTTGGTACTACTGTCTTTTGTTATTTACAGTTTGAATTATTGGCTTACTGAAGAGTTCAGTAGAAATGCTCTGATGCAAGTTCTTTTCTTGACCAAGGGTTATTTATACACTGGAAAAGATTGCTGCACGCATTGGTCGCTAGTTTGATGCAGCTTCTTCTTACATTGTAAATTCTGAAACACTGTGGCCTATCCTCAGGGTAGAGCAAAGACTTCTGTCAAAGGGTATGCGTGAATATGTATGGTAGTAAGGATTGTGCTAATGACATTGGAATGCAAGTTTCAGACTGATTTAATGACTGCTTCTTTTTATCATTACATCAAACTCGAAGTGCCGACCAAGGGTTACCAATATATCACTGTTTAGAGTTACCGTATGTCAAATGCGTATTACATAATAACACTTAATTTGTTTATTAAATTATAGATAAGTTGTATTTATTACACATCTGCTTCACTTTAGTACCTATTTTGAGGACATGTTTCGCAAATCATCGTTTGCATCTACGGCTCTTATGCGACTAAAGCTTGATCCAGTGCTGTGGGTAATTCTGGAGTTGCTGCTGCCATCTGTTGATTTAGTGATGAACTTAAATGTGGGATTCTCTTCTGGCGGGATTTCAAAGTTCATTAGTTGGTTTTTATGTTTTTCTATGTATATCCTCTCCCATATGACGAGTTCACTATGTTTTTGTACGTATTTTAGTAATTCGGTGCTATCTTCAATTTCATGATTTTCAGACCAGAAATGAGCTGCTATTGCGGACTTATCAATATTTTTGTATCTTAAGTGCCTGAAGTGTTCTTTCTTTCTAGTGCCTATGTTTCTTTTTGTCCTCCCTATGTAAATGTTTTCACAGTCTTTACACTTAATCTTGTAAATGACTGACTTTTCCTCTGGTTTTATCTTATCAGTATTATTACTGTTAAGTAGGTTTTTAATGTTGTAATTGTTTTTTGGTGCCAATGTTATATTGCATTTCTTGAATATTTTTTGGAACTTTTTTGTGGCCCAGAGGTGGTAAGTAAATTTAGCAAATCTAATTTCTTGTTTTATTGGTGTGGGAGCTGTGATCTGTTTTAATCTCTTTTGAAGTTTGAATGATTTTAGTTTTTTATCTACAAGGTTTTATCCATATCCATTTTTAATTGCAGTTTTTTAAGATTTGATGGTATTCTTTTTGATATTCTTACTGGTTGAGGGGTAGATTTACTAATCTGTGGCATTTTTGTGTGGAATTGAGTTGAAACTATTTGCTTTGATGTAATTATCTATGTGTGTTGCTTTTCTATGGATACCAAATTCTAGTTTTTCATTGCTTTTTGTGATTTTAAGGTCCAAAAAAGGTAGATTACAGTCCTCTTCAGTTTCCACTGTGAATTGTATGCTGGGTTCTTGCAGGTTGAGTAGTTTCAAAGCATCATCTATTTGTTTGTAGGGCACTATTGCAAAGATGTCGTCTACGTATCTGTACCATATATGAGGGAAGGCTTTAGTTATATGTGATTCAAAAAAGCTCATGTATAGATTGGCCAAAAATGGTGATAGCGGGCTTCCCATAGCTAATCCTGAAATTTGTTTATAATATTTTCCATCGAAAACAAAATAATTTTGATGTATACATATTTCAGTCATTGCCAAATATTCTTAATTCATTTTTTACATAGGAACAAATAGATACCTTTTCTCTTCCGCTGGACATCTGCCTTTGCCCAAGACAGAACCAGTTGTCCTTCTTACTGGACTGCCAGCCCAGTTGTGTCCCTCACTTCAGCTGCGTTCAACTTTCACCTCTGGAAGCCTGTCTTTATTCACACCAAAATTTCTTTTGTGACCGTTTTGTTCATTGTGATTATTAGTGTTGGTCATGCCATTGTTAAGGGTCCAAAGAATGCCTTTTCAAATGGAGTCAAGTATTATCGACTTAGAATCCCTGCTAAGAACCTGCTTTCTCCTATCGCTTTGTTAAAACTTTTCACCCCGACTGCACCTGCACATGTTTTAACAACTATACAATGTTCCTTTGAAATTCATTATAATTCTTTATTCATTGCATTACTTAATTTCGGTATCACAGTTGGGCAGTTCAAGTTATACTGTTATGGTTGACGGTATCACTACGTCTTTTGCATGCACTAACATGAATTTGGTGAGCAGCTAATCAGTTACTCTTTCTCTAGAAGAACCCTGGAGGAAAAAGTGCAAATCAAGCAATAGGGTAGGCAAACTCCAGAACTAATTATAACGCAGTGTGCAAAAGGAGAGAGAAATAATTCCTACACCAGGCATTTTAACCCCAAAGTGTATGAGCATAAGTGGGTATATGGATGCCAAGAAAGAAATGCTCTGTTCTGCTCTTGGAAACAATGTTCTTGGAGCACAACGGGAGTGACAGATTTAGGTCTCCTAAATGTGCTTATTACAGTCTGATTTTTAAAAGAACATATGTGAAGGACATCAGGCAAGGGACACGAAGGGTAAGAAGGGAAGGTTGTTGCTATGGTATCGTAAACAAAGGTTGCCAGATTGCTTACACTCGTGAATCACATCCTCCTCAGGTCAGTTATCACTACTTGTATATGGGAAACAAGAATCTGCCTGAATATTCAGTTGCCTTGTGTATTGTTAGCCTACTTTGTTAAAACACAATTAAAATATGTTTTTATGGAAGCAAGACGTAGTGGCGGTATGATTAGAGATGGACCGAGGAATCATGGCCGAGGACAAATGTGTGTGTGTACTGTTCGGCCGCTCTATCTCCGGCTCTGACATTTCTCGAGAGGGGGAAGCAGGCTGTTGCCAGTTCTTTAGCGGGTATTTCAAGCAGAGGAACAATGCGTATTTTAAATATTTCATGTATTTGCATATTTCACGAACCAGTAGCCATATTATTATAAAAGCGATTATAACAGGACTTACGAACACTAAAAATCGGAATTCACACACGCAAAATATAAGCAAAGAAAGTTTACCAGCGCAAGCAGCTAAAACCACGTGGCTCAAACAAATTTAAGCTGGCAACACAGTGTTGGGTTCGGGAGTCACGCATAGCAGCGACAATGCTGGTTGGCGCTAGCAGACAGTTTTAACTTCCTGACCACAACACCAGATGTAGAGATTCCCAATACTACCAACAGATGCTGTTAGTGTGTGTGAAAGGTGTGAACGAAATATTCGAATAGAGTGGTGTTGTAATAAATATCTTGCATGATAATGAAATTGTAAGTTGTATTTCATTGTTTTAAAGCTAATATAGTCCTATATTTTCACTCTAAAGATAATTTTGAGGATATGTTTTCAATTGCTCATTACTGTATGATGGTACTAATAACCTCGCCCCTCCACCTCTTGCAATCGCAAAACGTCAGAGCCGGAGATACAACGGCTGGACTATAGTGTTAATGTTCGCTTTTACTACATACGGCACCGCAGGCGGTGACACTGATGATGCATGAGATGAAGATGAAGCACCGGTGGAATGAGATGGCGGGGGAAACCGGAGGTCCCGGAGAAAACCCGCCCCAACACCGTGTTGTCCACCACAAATCTCACTTTGCAGTCGCCTGGGATCGAACCCGGGCCGCCTTGGTGAGAACCAAGCGGTCTAACCACTGAGCCATGGCGTGGCCCCGAGGACAAAGATCAAAGATCAGCTTATGGTCGGGTTGTTACATTACATAGCCAAGCTAGAGAATTTGTCTGTTCTCTTAGAGAATTCTTATGGAAGCAAGACGTAGTGGCGGTAGGATTAGAGATGGACCGAGGAATCATGGCCCAAGACAAAGATCAGCTTACGGTCGGGTTGTTACATTACATAGCCAAGCTAGAGAATTTGTCTGTTCTCTTAGAGAATTCTTATGGAAGCAAGGCGTAGTGGCGGTAGGATTAGAGATGGACCGGGGAATCATGGCCAAAGACAAAGATCAGCTTACGGTCGGGTTGTTACATTACATAGCCAAGCTAGAGAATTTGTCTGTTCTCTTAGAGAATTCTTATGGAAGCAAGGCGTAGTGGCGGTAGGATTAGAGATGAACCGAGGAATCATGTCCCAAGACAAAGATCAGCTTACGGTCGGGTTGTTACATTACATAGCCAAGCTAGAGAATTTGTCTGTTCTCTTAGAGAATTCTTATGGAAGCAAGGCGTAGTGGCGGTAGGATTAGAGATGGACCGGGGAATCATGGCCAAAGACAAAGATCAGCTTACGGTCGGGTTGTTACATTACATAGCCAAGCTAGAGAATTTGTCTGTTCTCTTAGAGAATTCTTATGGAAGCAAGACGTAGTGGCGGTAGGATTAGAGATGGACCGGGGAATCATGGCCAAAGACAAAGATCAGCTTACGGTCGGGTTGTTACATTACATAGCCAAGCTAGAGAATTTGTCTGTTCTCTTAGAGAATTCTTATGGAAGCAAGGCGTAGTGGCGGTAGGATTAGAGATGGACCGGGGAATCATGGCCAAAGACAAAGATCAGCTTACGGTCGGGTTGTTACATTACATAGCCAAGCTAGAGAATTTGTCTGTTCTCTTAGAGAATTCTTATGGAAGCAAGGCGTAGTGGCGGTAGGATTAGAGATGGACCGAGGAATCCTGGCCCAAGACAAAGATCAGCTTACGGTCGGGTTGTTACATTACATAGCCAAGCTAGAGAATTTGTCTGTTCTCTTAGAGAATTCTTATGGAAGCAAGGCGTAGTGGCGGTAGGATTAGAGATGGACCGAGGAATCATGGCCCAAGACAAAGATCAGCTTACGGTCGGGTTGTTACATTACATAGCCAAGCTAGAGAATTTGTCTGTTCTCTTAGAGAATTCTTATGGAAGCAAGGCGTAGTGGCGGTAGGATTAGAGATGGACCGAGGAATCCTGGCCCAAGACAAAGATCAGCTTACGGTCGGGTTGTTACATTACATAGCCAAGCTAGAGAATTTGTCTGTTCTCTTAGAGAATTCTTATGGAAGCAAGACGTAGTGGCGGTAGGATTAGAGGTGGGCTGAGGAATCATGTCCCAAGACAAAGATCAGCTTACGGTCGGGTTGTTACATTACATAGCCAAGCTAGAGAATTTGTCTGTTCTCTTAGAGAATTCTTATGGAAGCAAGACGTAGTGACGGTAGGATTAGAGATGGACCGAGGAATCATGGCCCAAGACAAAGATCAGCTTATGGTCGGGTTGTTACATTACATAGCCAAGCTAGAGAATTTGTCTGTTCTCTTAGAGAATTCTTATGGAAGCAAGACGTAGTGGCGGTAGGATTAGAGGTAGACCGAGGAATCATGGCCCAAGACAAAGATCAGCTTACGGTCGGGTTGTTACATTACATAGCCAAGCTAGAGAATTTGTCTGTTCTCTTATGGAAGCAAGACGTAGTGGCGGTAGGATTAGAGTTAGACCGAGGAATCATGGCCCAAGACAAAGATCAGCTTACGGTCGGGTTGTTACATTACATAGCCAAGCTAGAGAATTTGTCTGTTCTCTTAGAGAATTCTTATGGAAGTAAGACGTAGTGGCGGTAGGATTAGAGATGGACCAAGGAATCATGGCCCAAGACAAAGATCAGCTTACGGTCGGGTTGTTACATTACATAGCCAAGCTAGAGAATTTGTCTGTTCTCTTATAGAATTCTTATGGAAGCAAGACGTAGTGGCGGTACGATTAGAGGTGGACCGAGGAATCCTGGCCCAAGACAAAGATCACCTTACGGTCGTGTTGTTACATTACATAGCCAAGCTAGAGAATTTGTCTGTTCTCTTATGGAAGCAAGACGTAGTGGCGGTAGGATTAGAGTTAGACCGAGGAATCATGGCCCAAGACAAAGATCAGCTTACGGTCGGTTTGTTACATTACATAGCCAAGCTAGAGAATTTGTCTGTTCTCTTAGAGAATTCTTATGGAAGTAAGACATAGTGGCGGTAGGATTAGAGATGGACCAAGGAATCATGGCCCAAGACAAAGATCAGCTTACGGTCGGGTTGTTACATTACATAGCCAAGCTAGAGAATTTGTCTGTTCTCTTATAGAATTCTTATGGAAGCAAGACGTAGTGGCGGTACGATTAGAGGTGGACCGAGGAATCCTGGCCCAAGACAAAGATCACCTTACGGTCGTGTTGTTACATTACATAGCCAAGCTAGAGAATTTGTCTGTTCTCTTAGAGAATTCTTATGGAAGCAAGACGTGGTGGTGGTAGGATTAGAGATGGACCGAGGAATCATGGCCCAAGACAAAGATCAGCTTACGGTCGGGTTGTTACATTACATAGCCAAGCTAGAGAATTTGTCTGTTCTCTTAGAGAATTCTTATGGAAGCAAGACGTAGTGGCGGTAGGATTAGAGATGGACCGAGGAATCATGGCCCAAGACAAAGATCAGCTTACGGTCGGGGTGTTGCATTACATAGCCAAGCTAGAGAATTTGTCTGTTCTCTTAGAGAATTCTTATGGAAGCAAGACGTAGTGGCGGTAGGATTAGAGATGGACCGAGGAATCATGGCCCAAGACAAAGATCAGCTTACGGTCGGGGTGTTACATTACATAGTCAAGCTAGAGAATTTGTCTGTTCTCTTAGAGAATTCTTATGGAAGCAAGACGTAGTGGCGGTAGGATTAGAGATGGACCGAGGAATCATGGCCCAAGACAAAGATCAGCTTACGGTCGGGTTGTTACATTACATAGCCAAGCTAGAGAATTTGTCTGTTCTCTTAGAGAATTCTTATGGAAGCAAGACGTAGTGGCGGTAGGATTAGAGATGGACCGAGGAATCATGGCCCAAGACAAAGATCAGCTTACGGTCGGGTTGTTACATTACATAGCCAAGCTAGAGAATTTGTCTGTTCTCTTAGAGAATTCTTATGGAAGCAAGACGTAGTGGCGGTAGGATTAGAGGTAGACCGAGGAATCATGGCCCAAGACAAAGATCAGCTTACGGTCGGGTTGTTACATTACATAGCCAAGCTAGAGAATTTGTCTGTTCTCTTAGAGAATTCTTATGGAAGCAAGACGTAGTGGCGGTAGGATTAGAGATGGACCGAGGAATCATGGCCCAAGACAAAGATCAGCTTACGGTCGGGGTGTTACATTACATAGTCAAGCTAGAGAATTTGTCTGTTCTCTTAGAGAATTCTAATGGAAGCAAGACGTAGTAGTGGTAGGATTAGAGATGGACCGAGGAATCATGACCCAAGACAAAGATCAGCTTACGGTCGGGTTGTTACATTACATAGCCAAGCTAGAGAATTTGTCTGTTCTCTTAGAGAATTCTTATGGAAGCAAGACGTAGTGGCGGTAGGATTAGAGGTGGACCGAGGAATCATGGCCCAAGACAAAGATCAGCTTACGGTCGGGTTGTTACATTACATAGTCAAGCTAGAGAATTTGTCTGTTCTCTTAGAGAATTCTAATGGAAGCAAGACGTAGTAGTGGTAGGATTAGAGGTAGACCGAGGAATCATGTCCCAAGACAAAGATCAGCTTACGGTCGGGTTGTTACATTACATAGCCAAGCTAGAGAATTTGTCTGTTCTCTTAGAGAATTCTTATGGAAGCAAGACGTAGTGGCGGTAGGATTAGAGGTGGGCTGAGGAATCATGGCCCAAGGCAAAGATCAGCTTACGGTCGGGTTGTTACATTACATAGCCAAGCTAGAGAATTTGTCTGTTCTCTTAGAGAATTCTTATGGAAGCAATACGTAGTGGCGGTAGGATTAGAGGTGGACCGAGGAATCATGGCCCAAGACAAAGATCAGCTTACGGTCGGGTTGTTACATTACATAGCCAAGCTAGAGAATTTGTCTGTTCTCTTAGAGAATTCTTCCAACAGGAAAATGAGAGTTTGCTCCTTATCAATAAACAACTTCTTCTTTTTATCCAAAAGCGACAGTCCCATGTCAGTAGATATGCTTGCACATAAAAGAATTCCTGTGGGTCAAAATTCCGGCATATCGGTGGCATTGATATGAACATGTCAATTAACAAAGTCGTTAATAATAGTATATTGCAATATTAAAGTATACAGAACGAGGAAAGGTTTGAAAAAACGAGGCGCTTGCACCAAGTTTTTTCAATTCTCGAGATTCCATTATGTGCTTACCACATGTGTGTTGCACATTATTTTTTGTACTATGTGTACTTTTATGAATTTGAATTTTAGTATTTAGGATATTAGCTAAAATATTAATAAATATAATTGAAGATAAATGTTAGATTTTAGAATGTGCATCGCGTATATGTGCTTCTATGGAGAAATGAATGTCAACTTATGATGTATAGCAACAATAACGATAAGTATGAAATATTAGTTACATAGTACAAACAATTATTTAAAAGTACTCACACATGTGAAGATGCTACAGCTCAGTGAATGTGTGAACAATTTATTTCTGTTTTTAAAGTCGGCTAATACAGATTAACTGTGCATATTTTTGTTAAGGTTAGATAACTCGAACCCTTGTTTATCTTTCAAGTGTTGAGAGGATAAAGAAAGAGGATCTGTTGGGCAACATTGCAGCACCCACGTGGAGAAAGAGATGACTATCACATATCTTCCTTTAAAAATCAGACTGTAGTAACCATAAACAAAATGTAAAGCATTTAAATAATGTACTAGATTTAAATGCTTTAGACAATATAAACATTGCGACACAGTTAAGCTGTGTATATCAGCAGGCGAGACTGAAACATAACCAACAAGTTGAAAAAAACAGACATGTGCTATTGCGTATAATTGATTGCATTATGTTATCAATGGAGAAGAGCATTGCCCCTAAGATGGAGGGGGCCGCGCCGTGGCTTAGTGGTTAGACCGCTTGGCTCTCACCAAGGCGGCCCGGGTTCGATCCCAGGTGACCGCAAAGTGAGATTTGTGGTGGACAACATGGCGCTGGGGCGGGTTTTCTCCAGGATCTCCGGTTTCCCCCGCCATCTCATTCCACGGGTACTCCATCTTCATCTCATGTATCATCAGTGTCATCGCCTGCGGTGCCGCATGTAGTAAAAGCGGGCGTTAAACAGTACACATTTCATTTCTAAGATGGAGGATTTTAACACCAGAGTCATTGATATGTTCTGCAATAGAAAGGAGAGCTACAGAGACTTCATACTTCGACATTGAGTAAGACTGTATTTTTTTAACAATAGGTAGCTTGGTAGCACAGTCATAATTTCATCCACCAACCGCTACAATGTCTGGATACAAGGGTGGCACTGAAAGCTTTTAAAAAAAATCTAAAGTATTTCATTGTTTTTCATCATATTCCCCTTTAACATCAATACATTTTTGTATTCAATAAAATCAAGAAAAACCAACTCAGATTTTTATAATGTTTCAATGTTCCATCTGATGACGAGAAAGTGATTACATGGAAACAAGAATAAATCTAGGATTGGGCTGTATTGTAGTGACTTTTAGGGCATCCAGTTGCTTGATTTTTCTGTTTGCAATGATGCATTGTCATGATGTATACCCCTTTTGAGCAGTCTTCATTAATTTTTTCAAAATACTACACTAAACAGACATTTGTATACTAATATAATTTTAAGTTGAACTAATACTCAATGCTCCATATATTGCTAGTATTCACCTAGAACGCGTTTTGTAAGGATCTTCCTAACATCATCAGCTGTTGTCGACTCACTGTATACTGCTCGGCATTAATGTTATGTTCATTTGATAGTGCCATAGTAAAATATGGTCCATTTTAGAAATAAAGTTAAAACCATCAGCACTGTAAATTTGTCAGACTTTTGTATGCTTAAATTCTATTAGAAAGACACATTGAACCGTTTGACTGTAGGTGCTGCCTTGGAATTTTTCCAGAGTTTTTCTGTACCAATGTATTGTTTTTTATAGAAAGTCAGTTAATGCGGAATCGACAACAAGTCTTCTCACATTTAACTGTTGATGTAAAAAATAAATTTCTAAATGTCTTAGTTAATTGATGGAAATTAATCATTTCTCCACACTAGCCGTATATAGGCTAAGATTTTTGATAGAGTCAACATGAAAATTTCAATGCCATTCTTAGGCCATGTACGGCTAGTCCATCAATTAACTAAAACAATAAGAGTTAAATGATGAAGCCTGGGACTCAAGTACTTATGATAGTAAGTCACAACAAACGGTGTATCTCGGATACGAGAGCCCCTAGTGGTTTACCGGGGAAATATATGAGTCAATTGGAGAATTTAATGTTGTGACGGCAAACTGGCCATGGTAGCTCGATGGGTTAGAGCGACTGGACGGAAACCAGGAGATCTGTAGTTCAAATCCCAGCCATGGCTTTGAATTTTTCATGTTGACTCTATCTTAAGATGTCTGTTGATCACCTTCATGCATAACTCAAACAGTGGCAATATTTTCATCAGTAGCAGCGTTCTTGGGCATCCTTCATGAAATTAATTACCAAGAAAAAATCAATCACTTTTGGATGCACTGCACGAATTTAAGTTTTTGTCATAGTTGAAGCTTCTTCGAGAAACGCATTTCTGAGCCTTCACATTGTTAATGCATTAATGACAATTTAACATCGCAAATAAGTCATAGCATGGATATGTACTCTCATGAAATTCATTTTAGTGCAAACAGAGTTCTTAAATAATGACAATTAGCTAGCTATTGCAGCAAATTGAATAAAATACATGGGAATGAACATACAAAACATTGGAAAGCAGCTGTCAAATATCAACAAATTTAATTCATTTTTAGAAACTGGTACTCTAAAAAATGTCACTGTCATCCTTGTAACAAAACAGATATGTAGATTCTTCTGGATACACATGTTCCTTTCTCCAATATAAATATACAGTATTGTCACCGATCCCATTGTTGTCTTGGAGCCACTACAAAGCCAAAGCTGTGCACGTGGGCAGGAAAGAGACAGACAGTGGTGCGTAGAGTTGGACACTTGCCAAGAGAGAGAAAGAGACAGAGAGAAGTCTGGAATTTTCTGCTTTTCTGACGCCATCGCAATTGTTAGTGAATGGTCTACTACATTCTAGAACAATGACTGGGAGGTATAAATAATGGAAAAGGGTGAAAAGGAGTCAGTTGTTGTGTTGTAATTGTGTGAGTTGTGTGACGGTGAACATCTGAACTGTACCGCACTGATTTCTTTCATTTGTTTACATGCGGCAGCCCAATGAGATAATCTGGAAGACTACTGTTTGTCAATGTTATGTCCTTTTGCTGCTGCAAGGGTTGTACAAAGCTTCTGTTTACTGCAATAAGCAATGTTTTAAATTTCTGAAAACAAGACTTTTGATTCTAAGAATCCATGAGGTCACAGTATTTTGGACAGGCAGACTGAAAAATTCAATGCCATAGCTACGATTTGAACCACAGATCACCGTCCTGTTACTCTTAACCATTGTGTTACCATGGCAAAATGCCAGCACAAAACCAAATTCTCTGACTCACATTTTTCCTGCTGAACCACTATACCGCTCACAAAAGTTGAAGGCGTATGAACGCTGGCCAATGCTCGAGCAGAGCGCTGTTGCCAAGCGTAGTACATATACCGGCAGAGGTTCTGTACATAAAAGCAGTTCTACCTGTCAGCAAATGTTTTGGCTATTCTTCCCATAATTAAACAACACATTAAATATTCCTAAAACATTAAGATCTAACCTTGACACACGTGACAGCAGTGGAACAGCAAGCATGCTTTCCAATCCAGTAACTCGCTTTCTGACTTCATGGATCTTTCCCGGAGATTGAAACAAATGCACGCTCACTTTTTCTAAGTATGAAGCTGCTTCACTACAAATTTGTGACATTGTGTGTACACTGCCTACACCACAAGGTTACAGAATTAACTGCTGCGATTTTGAAAAATCTACAGTTACCCTATATCCTGGATTGGAGAGCTTTCATAAAAACTTGTTCATACTAAATATAATTTTTCTGCCTTGAGAAAGAATCACTTCACATTTGTTGATCGAAAAATCACTTGTCCCAGCTTTGAGGTACATGTTCAAACACTGGAAAAAATATGTGTATAATAACAATTTAATGTATTATTAACAATACTTCAGCTCGAGTTCAACACATGACTTAACGATGCCATTCACTTTAACAAAATGACACATCTACTCTGAAAACAAACTGAAAATTAACTCTGTTTCAAACTGCATGACTTCTGTTTTCATAGCAAGTTCATTGTTTACTTATACTTGAGATATTGTGAGGAAAGAATGGTGTTGTTTTTCAGGCTTATCTGTTCTGCGTGGATGGATGTTGGGTGTAACCATAAGCACGTGAAAGATAAAATGTGCATTGCTCGCATTCTAAGTATCGTAGAGACAGGATTTTTGTACGGTCATGATCAGAAAATAAAATTCTGTCTTATTACAAGATTGGTATCTGTAATATTCAAATATTTATCCATAACATTTAACCATAAACATGTGAAGATAAAACGTACATCGCTCGTGTTCTAAGTATCATAGAGAGAGGATTTTTGTACGGTCATGATCAGAAAATAAAATTCTTTCTTATTATAAGATTGGTATCCATGATATTTAAATATTTATCCGTAACATTTAACCATAAACATGTGAAGATAAAATGTGCATCGCTCGTGTTCTAAGTATCATAGAGAAAGGAATTGTGTATGGTCATGATCAGAAAATAAAATTCTTTCTTATTATAAGATTGGTATCTGTAAAATTCAAATATTTATCCGTAACATGTAACCATAACCATGTAAAGATAAAACGTTCATCACTCGAGTTCTAAGTATCATAGAGATGGGAGTTTTGTACGGTCATGATCAGAAAATAAAATTCTTCCTTATCATAAGATTGGTATCTGTAATATTTAAATATTTATCCGTAACATTTAACCATAAACATGTGAAGATAAAATGTGCATCGGTCATGTTCTAAGTATCGTAGAGACAGGATTTTTGTATGGTCATGTTCAGAAAATAAAATTCTTTCCTATTGTTACCCGAACGGCAAGCCTACAATGCCGATCAATAAATGACGGCCGGCAGAGGGAGGGGAGATGCAGGGGTGACTGGGTCTTCGTTTACCCCTCCTCCTGCCACTCGAAGGAACATGAAGCTTCGAGAATGTTTTCCCCCTCCATAAAAGGCAACTCGAGAAACTTCGGGCCGCCGATCAATACTGGAGGCGACAGTTAGTTGTGTTGAGTTAGCCGTGGCAGGCAGAAGTGTAGTCGCGCCGAGTGTACGTGTAAAGACGAACTGGCAAAATTGTAATTGTGTACATTAAATTGTAATTGTGATATTGGAATAAGGTGGAAATAAAGAACATTTTGAGTGGTGTAATTGAACTTTTTAATTTTACGAACCCACCAAAGTCACACTATTATAAGATTGGTATCTGTAATATTCAAATATTTATCTATAACATTTAACCATAACCATCTGAAGATAAAACGTGCATCGCTCGTGTTCTAAGTATCGTAGAGACAGGATTTTTGTACTGTCATGATCAGAAAGTAAAATTCTTTCTTATTATGAGATTGGTATCTGTCATTTTTCAAACATTTATCCAAGAGTAATTAATTAATATAGTGTTCTCTGTTCAGGTACACGAGATGCGTGTGCAACATTCGGCAGTGCTGGTAGGCGGAGCAAGCTTAGGATTGGTTGGAGTCTGCAGTACGGCTCCCCTCCATATGTCTTTAACTTTTGCGAAGATTATAGGAGAAGTTCTCATATACAATGAAATACATATCTTTTGTGGCATCTTGTAAGTACATTAAGTCCCACATTTAGTTTAACAACTATTAGGTTAAGTGATGGAAAATAATAGTTCTTCCACACAAGGCGTGTGCATGGTCATTTTTTGGATAGCCTTCCCAAAGCTAAGAATTACATTATGCCACTGCTTTGAAGACGGTTAGCTATGTTACATCCTTTCATGCTCCTCTCCTAGCTCACCCTTACCTGAGTTACACAGACATGCTAACATCAGTGACAAATGGTGTGCCACAAATGGATCCTATATTGAAATTTGTAATTTCTGCTATGGTAATTTCCACAATTTTTCTTCAGTTTAAGTTGTGACTCAAAATTATAATCCATACCATACAGAAAATATATAAGCATAAAACCCCTAGAATTATTTTTGTACATCTTGTATTTTAGAATCTTCTTCATTACTAAATAACATTAAACTTTTTGAAGTACATAGAGTACCTCCCAAGAGTAAGTAGTTATGATTAAAACACATTTTTTCAAGAAGCTGTTTTTATTTTTGTATCTTCATCATAAATGTTTAGATGTAACATATTTTTCTACAAGATAGTGTAATAGTAAAATGAATGATGTCCTTATCAAATACACTGATAGAAGAATCAAAGATATTCTGAAGTAAAGTTTGCTTCATTCATTGAACTTTGTTCATATTTATATATACATTATGCATGTGTATGTGATTAATATGTATAAGATATTTTATGTACATAAGAAGGACAATAGAAATAGCATTGTGTTCACTTTATTTGTTGAACCAAATATTTGTTGCCCTTAGTTTTCCAAAATGCATAGTGCAGCATCTTGTGATTAGATATTTATTATCTACACACCGTATTTCTAAAAGAAATTACATAAATATGTAAACAGTGTCAATGTTTGGCACTGAAAGTACATGAAATGGCACTGTAAAAGTCTTTAACATAAATAATTAGCAGTCTGTAAGCTGTGTATACAAGTCTTATTTGGAAGACTTTCAAGGCTGCGATGCCATTCTTATTCTTGCAGATTCTCGAGAACGATTGTGAACCTCTGCCGTGCGAAGAGTGATTCCAAATATGTCTTCGTGATAGCGATTCTCGTCCTGTAAAAGTAAGACAATATTTTTGTTACTTCATTAATGGCTAGTACAAGTCTTGCTAGGGATTTTGCCTAGTCAGCTAAATGTGGTAATAATTTTGCTGCACTCTGATCAGTCTGGAGTACAGTAACTATAAAATGTAGTATGCAAAATTGCACATGTGCTAATTGCATTGCTTTCCTTTACATATACACTCCTGACTGGGTATTAATTTATCAGTTTTTCAACATGCATAAGTCTTGGTAAGCATTAGTATATCATGAATTTAACTTGAGTTCCTAAATTTGATTTTTTTTTTTTTGTAATTTACATGCTCCAACATTAAGTCATATTGGACGACGAATGAAATTATGCTCAAATGAGTACAGGGTACATAGAGCTTAGAGTTACCAGACATATATCTTTCAGGATAACAAAAAACCTCCAACGTTAAGTCATATTGGACGGTGAATGAAATGACGTTCAAATGAGTACAGGCTACATAGAGCTTAGAGTTACCAGATATTCATCTTTCAGGATAAGAGAAAACCTTCAATGTTTAGTCATATCGAATGATGAATGAAATGATGTTCAAATGAGTACAGGCTACATAGAGCTTAGAGCTACCAGACATTCAACTTACAGGATAATGAAAAACCTCCAACGTTAAGTCATATCGGACGGTGGATGAAATGACGTTCAAATGAGTACAGGCTACATAGAGCTTAGAGTTACCAGACATTCATCTTTCAGGATAAGAGAAAACCTTCAATGTTTAGTCATATCGAATGATGAATGAAATGATGTTCAAATGAGTACAGGCTACATAGAGCTTAGAGCTACCAGACATTCAACTTACAGGATAATGAAAAACCTCCAACGTTAAGTCATATCGGACGGTGAATGAAATTATGTTCAAATGAGTACAGGGTACATAGAGCTTAGAGCTACCAGACATTCAACTTACAGGATAATGAAAAACCTCCAACGTTAAGTCATATCGGACAATGAATGAAATGACGTTCAAATGAGTACAGGGTACATAGAGCTTAGAGTTATCAGACATTCATCTTTCAGGATAACAGAAGACCTCCAACGTTAAGTCATATCGGACGATGAATGAAATGATGTTCAAATGAGTACAGGGTACATAGAGCTTAGAGTTACCAGACATTCATCTTTCAGGATAAGAGAAAACCTCCAACGTTAAGTCATATCGGACGATGAATGAAATGATGTACAAATGAGTACAGGCTACATAGAGCTTAGAGCTACCAGACATTCAACTTTCAGGATAACGAAAAACCTCCAATGTTAAGTCATATCGGACGATGAATGAAATGATGTACAAATGAGTACAGGCTACATAGAGCTTAGAGCTACCAGACATTCAACTTTCAGGATAACGAAAAACCTCCAACGTTAAGTCATATCGGACGATGAATGAAATGATGTACAAATGAGTACAGGCTACATAGAGCTTAGAGCTACCAGACATTCAACTTTCAGGATAACGAAAAACCTCCAACGTTAAGTCATATCGGACGGTGAATGAAATTATGTACAATTGAGTACAGGCTACATAGAACTTAGAGCTACCAGACATTCAACTTTCAGGATAAGAGAAAACCTCCAATGTTAAGTCATATCGGACGATGAATGAAATGATGTTCAAATGAGTACAGGCTACATAGAGCTTAGAGCTACCAGACATTCAACTTTCAGGATAACGAAAAACCTCCACTGTTAAGTCATATCGGACGATGAATGAAATTATGTTCAAATGAGTACAGGGTACATAGAGCTTAGAGCTACCAGACATTCAACTTACAGGATAATGAAAAACCTCCAACGTTAAGTCATATCGGACGATGAATGAAATGATGTTCAAATAAGTACAGGGTACATAGAGCTTAGAGTTACCAGACATTCATCTTTCAGGATAAGAGAAAACCTCCAACGTTAAGTCATATCGGACGATGAATGAAATGATGTTCAAATAAGTTCAGGGTACATAAAGCTTAGAGTTATCAGACATTCATCTTTCAGGATAAGAGAAAACCTCCAACGTTAAGTCATATCGGACGATGAATGAAATGATGTACAAATGAGTACAGGCTACATAGAGCTTAGAGCTACCAGACATTCAACTTTCAGGATAACGAAAAACCTCCAATGTTAAGTCATATCGGACGATGAATGAAATGATGTACAAATGAGTACAGGCTACATAGAGCTTAGAGTTACCAGACATTCAACTTTCAGGATATGAGAAAACCTTGGAAGAAACCTTATCCAGGAAACTCACCCTGATCGAGATTCGAACTCAGGACCTCTTTGAATGTGAGGCAGACACGCTATCATCTATGCTACTGAGGCGGGCTATATTTTATTGATATAATATTATATATATATATACTAGCTGACACGGCAAACTTTGTACCATCAATAAAAGTTGTCTGAATGTATAAATACAACAAATTCGGATTATTTATTTACTATGCAATAGGGGGTGAAGATTAAATACACAACAGTTACAATTAAGTTATGTGTGTCTGGAGGAATTTAGTAACAGTGACATTAAAATTAATTGTAAAAACTTTTTGTAGTCGGTTTATTGACACCTGTCACCTACTTTTTTATATTATTGAGGGACTAGTTTTGGAAGCCTTTGCCTCCATTTTCAACCTCTCTCCAACTAGCTTCTGTAGTCGTCTGCTCTCCTCTCTCTGGTGGTGGAACTATGAACTTCCTTGTCAAATTATCTACTAATGAGATTTCGAAGTTCATTATGCGGTTCTTATTTTTCCATATGAACCAGCATGTTTATTTGAATATTCTGAATGAGCAGGTGTTGTAATTTAGTCAAGATCTCCATGATGATTATGCTATTGCCTCTGCTACATCTCAAGATGACAACTGCAGATCGGGCTAGAAGAGTGTTGGACTGCTTTAAGGAACACACACACCTTATCACATCTCGATTGGCCTGTAAACTCACCCGACTTGAACCCAATCATAAATTTGTGGGATATATTAGAACAGCGGGTGAAATGCCGAAATCAGCATCTCCACCATTTGGTGGATTTGCACGCGCAGCTCACACATGATTGGTGCCAGCAGGATATGCCATAGTTACAGAACCTTGTGGACTCACTTCCTAACAGAATACAGGCAGTCATCAGGTCCAGAGTTGGTTTTACGCATAATTAATAATAAGTTAACCACGGGTGACTAATACTCTTGTCCAGTGAGCTTATTTCAAAAATATTAATATCATATAAAAATTGTGAGATTATATCTGTTTGCAGATACATCCTGAAGTCTTGATATTGTACCTACCCTGAGTTTAAGCATGTAGTTTTCCACTTCAGACTCTGTCATGCGAGCATGTTCTTGGATGATCGTTTTCAACATTTGGTAAACATGTTCAGCCATGGTGCAGTCTCCACACACATAGAAATGTCCACCTTCAAGAACCAGCTTCTGGTAAACTGAGGCAGCTTCTTTCCGAACTAAGTCTTGCACATAAGTCTGGTTGGCAGAAATATCATCATATTAATTTAGTACACAAAGTATTTAAAACTCCATTTCTGTGAAGCAGAATGCTAAGCTTTACTCACCTTTGGTATATCTGGCTCTCTCGATAGAGCAAGGAACACTTTATCCAAAACTCTTGACTCTACCATTGCTGCCTTCTCCTCTCTATACAAATCCAGTGACTTCTGACGACATCCAAAAAATAGCCACATCTTACCAAATTGTTTGTCTCCTGGAGAAAAACAAAGGATTAGAATTAATAATATTAGTAATAGGAAAATATGCAATTTTAATAAATATGAGGGCTGATCAACAAAGGCTGAGACTGATTTTTTCCTGTAGCTTCAATGATAGTTTCGTATCTGTAACATAAACATTTGAAAAGAGCAGGGTTTTATGTATAGTGTCGGTAGGCGGCAGCACTCTCGTATTGGTAGGTTGGTAGTAATGCTCTATTTTGTAGACCCTATGTGCATTTTGCATACCAGACAATTGAGGTGATGCAAGAGGAGCAGTACAGTGCAATCAACTTCTGTTTTTGTTTGAATCATACAGCCACCGAAACTTATGAAAAGCTGAAGCAAGCGTACAGTGAAGATGCACTACCTCGTGCAACAGTGTTTAAGTGGTTCAAGGACTTCAAAGAAAGCCGACTTGTCAGTGTTAAGCAAGGTGGGCCTGGTATTTCGGCTTCTACTGTAACTGAAGTCAACATCAACACAGCTGCTGTGATTGCCCGAGAGGATCGGCGTATAACATTACATAACCTCAGTGAAGTGTTGAGAATTTCACATGGCAGTGTGTTTACAATTATGCACGACCATCTCCATATGACCCGAGTTTGTGCTCGTTGGGTGCCACGTCTGTTGACTCCCAAACAAAAGGCTGTGCGAATGGAGACAAGCTATGAGGTGCTGCATCTCTTTGCTGATGGAGGGGATGCACATTTTAAATTGATTATCACCGGTGATGAGTCATGGCGGCATCATTATGATCCTGAAGGAAAACAAGCCAGCACAGTGTGGAAATTGCCAGGTTCTCCAGCACGAAAACATCTGCAGGGAAAGTGATGGTGATCACATTTTTTGACTGTGATGGAATGATTTATCAGCATGCAGTTCCCCCTCACACTACTGTTACAGCAGCATACTGCACGTCAGTATGAGCTACACTGAGGAAGCACATTACAAAGAAACGACCAGAGCTTTCTTGGACTGGGTGGCGATTTCATCATGACAATGCACGGCCTCACATCGCATGCAGTTCCCCCTCACACTACTGTTACAGCAGCATACTACACGTCAGTATTGGCTACACTGAGGAAGCACATTGCAAAGAAACGACCAGAGCTTTCTCGAACTGGGTGGCGACTTCATCATGACAATGTACGGCCTCACGTCGCATGCAGTTCCCCCTCACACTACTGTTACAGCAGCATACTACACGTCAGTATTGGCTACACTGAGGAAGCACATTACAAAGAAACGACCAGAGCTTTCTCGGACTGGGTGGCGACTTCATCATGACAATGTATGGCCTCACGTCATATGCAGTTCCCCCTCACACTACTGTTACAAGCAGCATACTACACGTCAGTATTGGCTACACTGAGAAAACACATTACAAAGAAACGACCAGAGCTTTCTTGGACTGGGTGACGACTTCATCATGACAATGCACGGCCCCACGTCGCAAATCAATTCATGCAGTTTCTGGCTCGATTTAACATTACCTGTGTACCACATCCACCTTATAGCCCCAATCTTTCACCCTGTGACATTTTTGTATTCCCATCACTAAAGGCAAAGCTTAGGGGTATTCGATTTGAGAACTCTGAAGCAGTGCTCAAGAGAAGTGAGGCGATTCTGAAGGTCCTAACAAAGAATGGTCTGCAGCACGTGTTCAAGGACTGGCAGAGATGCTATAAAAAGTATATTGAAGTAGGAGGGGACTACTTTGAAAAAGATCATGTAAACATTGAATTGCAGTAATAAACATCTGTGAAAAAAATAAGTCTCATTCTTTGTTGATCAGCCCTTGTAGTTAATGCTCAGGGGTTTAGCAACAAAGCCATTCTCCTTCTTGCTTCCCAATATTTTGAGGTTAAGTCAGTTATTAGATTAGTAGGCAAGGGAAAGTTTTTACTGTGTGAATTTCAGGAATTTGACAAATATGTAATATACACTGATAACTGTTCTTTAACTAGTTTTCACTCATTTACATGATGCAGGGTCTACTTTTCATACATACCTGTAGGACAGTCACGTATTTGTGCCATCCGATGCTGCCAGAAACCTCTGAAAGGAGCTATGCCAGTCCCAGGTCCAACAAGTATAACAGGTCGGGTTACATCTTTTGGTAGGTAGAAGCTTGGTGCACTGTGAATATTAAAAGTCATCATTTAGTTAAGGAGAAATAGTATCTGATATGAAAACCAAAAGGGAGAGTTATAAGGACGATAAGGAATAAATGACAAAAGATTTTATAGTTAATTGATGGAAATTAATCATTTCTTCACACTAGCCATATATAGGCTAAGGTTTTTGAACAATAGAGTCAACATGAAAAATTCAATGCCATGGCCAGGATTTGAACCACGAATCTTCTAGTTTCCATCCAGTCGCTCTAACCCATTGAGCTACCATAGTCAACCTGCCGTCCTGACATTAAATTCTCCAATTGACTCATATATTTCCCTGGTAAACCACTAGAGGCTCTCGCATTCGAGATACAAGTCAAATAGAGAATTTAATATCACGATGGGGAGGAATGTAGTCTTTGTCCCGTTTCCTGGAATCTAAAGTAATTTTACCTCTAGTACTATTTGGGGCAAAGTAAAACATTTTACTAAATAATTAAATGTAAAGCTTCGCTCTTGAAAACATAAAAAAGTAAATTGTATCTAAGGTATATTTTAACATGCTTAATTATAACAAAAAATACCCAATAGTATTAAAAATACCCAAAAATGCAATAAAAAACCTAAAAAATGCCCTATCCCACAAACATTCACAAAAAATGCAAAAAATGTCCTAACAAATATGATTAAATTAACGCATTTTACTATGAAACACATTTATATGTAACCCACTTTTAATTCAGGCTTACCAAAAAAAAAAGATGCAAAATCATTGAAATCCTAGCCCTAGTGATAAGCCCTTAGTCCAAGGTCCTCTAAAGAAACCTGGACATTGTCCTTTTTGAAATGTTCATTTCACGGGATAAGACAGCCTGCTTCTGCAGAGGATTTCTCCGAACACGAGCCGCCACTGCTTTTTGTGCTTCTGGAGTCCTGACACTGGGTGGTCAACCCTCCCTTGGCTGATCCTTTATAGTCCCAGTTGCAGCAAATTGCTCAATGGTGCGATACACAAACATACGGCTGATTTTCAGCTTTTGTAGCATCTTGAAAATGTCACTTGTAGATTTTCCAACTTAATGCAATGCAATCACCCCATTCCAAGGTGAAACCTGGAGCTAAATACTTCCTCTTTCAAAGACAACCTAACATTGGTTCAAGGTTAAGGTGTGCACACATGCAGTTGTTTACGAGCTAAACTGGATGTACAGTATGTCAAAAATTTGTAACAGTATTTATGGCAAGACTAGGTGCAATGAAATATGAAAAAGTTTAGCTCAATTAATAAGAAATAGAAGAAATATTTTTTATAAACAGTTTGTAGACAAATGAGTAAAGAAAATCAGATTTATGTTTCTGTTATAACTCTGTCATACATATCAATAAACTATATTGTTATTATGTTGGAATCTAGACAGTGAAGTTGTAGGATTTAGGTTTAGGTGAATTACTCCTAAAACTGTGCAGGAAAACTGGTTGGCTGAGCAGGTAGACTTGGGAAATATACCACACAGTAAACATCAGCTCTGATGCAGAAAACGTGGACAAGATCAGTCAATCAAAGCAGGGGTTAGGTAATGTATCTGATACAGTGACTATGGTGCAAGGTTATTGCAAGGTCAGTGCCGGGTAACAGAATGGTAAACAGCTTAGCTGCCCAGCAGAACATCAGAAGCACTATTGCCAAATAACTAGAATCTTCTGCAAGTTTCTCCACCTCAAACTTTCTGCCATCTGTGCTGTTATAAATTAGTGAATCAGCCAGGGAGTTTCTGGTGCAATGAAAAGCGCTGTATTCAAGTGAGCTTGTGATGACTGTGGTGACATCTATTGAGCGCTCTTATAGTAAGGGATAAAATGAAATTGTGTTATTAAGTGAGGGTTTAAAAACTAGGCAAAGTCACATTATTTTTCTGCTGTCAAAGACTTTTTTGCACAACACTTCTTAAGTTTCCAAGATATTTTATTGGCCCTTTTCTGTAGAATAAAAGTACTGTTTCGGTTTATTTTTCATAATGAAAGAAATATCAAAGTAGGTTGAGCGATTTTCTGAAATATGTTTCTCTGCACATCTGTTTTAACAGTAATTTCTGTTAACAATGGAATGAATGAGCTAGAAGTGAAATAGTAAGCTAATTCAATAAATTATAATAATAGCTGGTTATTAAATTTCAGTTACCTTTAATGTTGTGAAAATAAATAACACAGCTGAAGATACAAATGACATATTTGCAAAACTAATTCCATTATTGCATATACCAAAGATACGTAAAGTTTGGTCACTAGTTGTTGCTATAGTTTTTTTAATTACATTTGCTTCACTGTTAATAGTTTCAATTTTTACTTTCGGTAAGGTAATGTTTTGTTAATATGTAATCTACAGGATGAACATAAAGTCTCGATCCATTTTTGAGAAAATGGTTGATTTTTAATTTCTTTTACAGGAGATCTCAAAGATGCTGTCAAATGAAGAACGAATTGATGTTTTTTCTGCACGTTTGAGGGGATTTACATATCAGGACTTTCAAGTGGATTTTGAACAAAAATTTCATATGCTTGGGTAGACCCTGGCTGACCAATGAAACTGTGCAGTAGGTAAGCGATGCTGTGACCAGAAGTCCAAAAGCATCAACCAGGAGTTAAGTTGAGAGTTGGATGTACCACAATCAACAGTGTGGAAGATTCTGCAATTTAACTTAAAAAAAAAAAAAAACCGGTCATACCACCTCCAAATTCAATGTGCACTGGAACAGGAAGACTATGCTTGTTGCGAAGCAATATGAGATTTTGAGGTCAATTGAAGAAGCCAATTTGTTGCAAAATATTCCTTAGTGGTGAGGTCACCTTCCACACATGTGCCATGATTAACAGACAGAACTGCAGAGTGTGTGCGGATGAACAACAAAATGCGGTCATGGAGTGGGAACGAAACACCCCAAAAGTTAATGTGTGGTTGGGGCTTTCAAAATCGAAGGTGTATGGGCCATTCTTCTTTGGAGAACAAACAGTGACAGGCATTTCGTACCTTGATATGCTACAACTGCTCCATTAACCACAATTAGGGCAGGATGACATTTTGGAAAGTGTGGTTTTCCAACAGGATGGAGCCCCTCCTCATTTCACACTGATTGTTCGGGAGTATCTGGATACCACATTCCCACGTCGATGAATTGGCAGGGGTTCGCACCGCATATGGACACTACATTTCCCAAATCTGACTCCTATTGACTTTTTTGCATGGGGAAACGTGAAATCACAAGTCTACAAAGCTAAATCACCTCCATTGCCATTCTTAAGAAACGTATCAGGCAGGCAGTGCGCAACATCACACATACAATGCTGAACAAAGTGTTTGAGGCAACAGTGTATTGCTGGGAAACCTGTATGGAAGTGCAAAGTGTTCATATCGAATGAGACTAAGAAAAAACGTTTATGGATTATGTGTTACCACGTCATATATATGAATCTAATATTACGTTTTCTTGAAAATGGATCAAAACCTTATGGTCACCCTGTATAACGACCAGATATGTTTAATGTCACAAATGGTGCATTTCACATACTTACCTCCTAACAAACAGGTAGATGTCCTCATCTTCACTAACATCTCGCAAGTAATTTGAACAAACTCCATAATGTATTGGTCCTTCCCCATCTGTTGGCAATGAAAATGTAATAAAAAAATTTAAAGGAGTTGAACTTTTTCATTACTGTGTTTCAATTCAGTAAGTATATTGACAGTATCAATTTACCTTGTGTTCTGTATGTTACCACAGCCACCGTGATGTGGATCTGACCAGGATGTACACTTGGTGAAGAGGATATGCTGTAAAACCTGGGTTGTAGAGGAGTCAGTTCTGCTGCAAGCAAGGCTGGTGAAGGGCATACAGATGGAAACTCTTCCAGAACCTCCAGAAGATGTGGAAAACGCCAGTGTCTCCAGTCCTCATAAGCTGCAGACTCCTGTACATAATATAAACATTCTGCCACTAAGCTTTGCCTTTTGTACTAAGCATTATCACAAAGTTTAAAAGAAAATGATTATTTAATTGCAGCAGAAAATACTGCACAACTGTCATTAAAATATGAAATTAACATTTTTATATTTTCCAAAATGAACACTCTATATTTCTATGACTTTTAATTAATAAAAGATTTTCTTGACAATATTTCCAGAAAGTTATGGTATTCCCCGTGACTTTTACATTCTCTATTGCTTATCTACGAGGGCTGTTCAATAAAGAATGGTTCACAATTGTTTTTTACAATGTACCTTTACTCATACTCATAATTTTGATGGTCCTTCTCAAAATAGTCTCCCCTGAATGCATTTTACTTGTCCCAGCATTTCTGGCAGTGTTCAAAGACCTGCTGGAAACAATTTTTTGAGAGATCCTTCAAAATCGCCTCCGCAGCCTTCACCACTGCTTCTGATGATGGATAATGCCTCCCACGAAGGCGTTTCTTCAAGTTAGGGAATAGAAAAGAGTCACATGGGTCCAGACTATAGGGAGGGTGAGGGATGCACTTCATGTTGAGTTTTGCTAGATATTCAGCAACAATATTGGCAATATGCGGCTGCACATCATCGTGGTGTAGCATCCAGCCTGCTTCACGGAAATGTGGTCTTTTGTGTCTAATATGGATTTGCAATGTTTTCAGAACATCCCTGTAGTATTGTACAGTTACTGATGTGTGTGCAGGTACAACATGCTGATAAACCATTACATGAATATCAAAGAATGAGATGACCATAACTTTTCCAGCAGAAGCAACCACTTTTGCTTTTTTGTGGGTTGGTGATGAAGGAGATTTCCACACTGAGCTTTGCTGTTTGCTCTCAGGATCAAAATGATGTAGCGAAGTTTCATCATAAGTGATTACGTTTGAAAGAAACTCCGGATCTTCCTCTAACATCAACTTTAACTGCATGCAGACCTGCATGCGAATGTCCTTTTGTTCAGGAGTCAACAGTCTTGGAACCCATTGCGCTCAAACAGGTCTCATGTGTAACGTTTCTGTCACCAACTTGTGGGGGCACCCAATGAAATGTTCAGTATTTCAGAAAGTGATCTTAAGGTAATTCGTCAATCCTCTCTCACAATGGCAGCAGCAGTGTTGATGTTTTCTTCTGTAAGAGCAGTAACTGGAGCACCAGGTCCACCTTCCTTTGAAATTCATTGTCTCATCTCTTTAAACATTTTAAACCACCTTCGAGCTTTGCTGTAGGTAAGAACAGACTCTCCGTAGGTCTCCTGTAACATTGTATAGGCCTCAGCTGAAGATTTGTTGAGACGAAAGAAGAATTTCAAGCCGCATATTGTTCCTTGCGTGTTACCTCCATTGCGGCGGTAGGCGATACTGAACATGTCTAAACTTGCCTGGTTCTTACAGGCGGGAACCAGGAATGCCAACAATGAAACTACTACAGTGTGTTTGTTTTACATTGGGCTAACAGAATAAATAAGATTGATAAATAAGACAGATAAATAAGATTGAATTATAGTGCAAAAAATTATGACCATAAAGAATTATGATCATTCTTTATTGAACAGCACTCATACATTAAACAGATGAAAGTATTGCATTCCATTCAAAGTTAGATTAAAAAACGGATGTGTATGTGTGACCGCCTATGCTTATGATTATAAACAGATAACTCAAGAAAAGGTCTTAACTTAAGCATCTTCCAAGAACATAAGTCTCAAAATTATTACTTTATATGGAAAATTCATCATTACATTTTTATTTTCTCAAAAATGGCTCTTAATCGGTGCACACGTTCCAATATACTAGTGAGGTATAACAACCACTATAGTTCACCTCTTAGATGATCGGTGGGTGGAGCCGGTTCAGTATCATGCTCGAAATGGTCTGCAGGAATAAAAGTAATCCACAGGACACCCCACTAATTGACTTATTTAATTCCCTAAAAAGAGCTTAAAAAATTTCTCACTTACAGTAGCTAGCACTGTCAGTCTTCGTTGGTCCTCGGGGTCTGTTGCTATCGAAGCAAAGTGTTGTAACAAATTAGGAGTAGGTGGTGTTGTGATGTCCAAGAAGCGAGTGAACAGAGTTCTTAGCGAACATGGTGGAAGTCTCTCATGTGGCTCCCATGTCTTCACTATGCCTGGAAAACAAGAAAAGGAGCTTTTAACTTCTATGGGAGTAAGTTATTTGTCATTATTTTAATTTAATAATGCAAAGAAGCATGTACGAGAGTGGTCTGAAAAGTTTCCAACCTCAACATGAAGATGGCAGCACTCTTAAATAAAAGCGAGTGATTTTAGTTAATTGATGGAAATTAATCATTTCTTCACACTAGCCATATATAGGCTAAGGTTTTTGATAGGTAGAACCAACATGAAAAATTCAATGCCATGGCCGAGATTTAAACCACGGATCTCCCGGTTTCCGTCTAGTCGCTCTAACCCATTGAGCTGCCATGGCCATGAGCTGTGTTGGCTCTATCTTTCAAAAAGCTAGTGAATTTCGTTGTTCATCTGTTGACAGTTACTCACTAAAGTTTCAGTCATTTTGGACGCTCAGTTGTTATGTAACAGTCGTTTGAGTGAGTTGATGTGAGTGTTTTTATAAAAATGCACAATATCGAGTATCGAGCTGTCATTAAATATTTCTTTTTGAAAGGCAATATGCCTATGCAAATCAAAATTGAGTTGGATTCTGTGTATGGGGACTCTGACCCATCATTTACCACAGTGAAATTTTGGGCAACTTACGTGGCCGTAAGAACTTGGTAGACGATGAACATTCGGGATGTACAAAAACTTCAACTACGACGGAAACATCACCAAAGTTCACCAAATGGTGCTAGATGACCGCTGAATTAAAGTGAGAGAGATAGCAGAGGCTATGAACATGTCAAAAGAACGTGTCTGTCACATATTAAATCAACATTTAGACATGAGAAAGCTGTCCACGCGTTGGATGCTGCGTTTGATCACATTAGATCAAAAACATGTTCGAATGAACATTTCCAGCTTTCTGTTGGCACAGTTTAGGCGAAATAAGTCTGAGGTTTGGCGCCAATTAATTACTGTAGATGAAACTTGGATACAGCATTATACGCCCAAAACAAAAATAGATAGATAATTTATTCATCTTGTAAATCATACATTGTACATGAGTACTATGATATAAGACACGTCAAATTGTGAATTTACAGTGCAGTTAACTATTCTTGTAAATTAACAAGTCACATCCAATAAGGACAAGTCAGTGTTTGTACAAAATAATGTTTTATAAAGATATCTCAAGAATTTTATAATATACACAATTAATTCAGAAATGTAACAATATTATAAACTTTCCATAAATTCACTAACAGAATAAAAACAATGGTAAAATACAGTCTATCGTAACAAAATACAGTAACAAAATATAGTCCAAATAGTGCACTGCAAAGGGGGAACCGGCTCCAAAAACAGCAAAAATTGTTTTTCAGGCTTGGAAAGTGATGGCAACTGTTTTTTGGGATAGTCATGGAGTCTGCATGTACTTTGAGATAAATATCACTAGAAATAATAAATAGGGACACATCTACATTGACAGACCTGCTGGTGTTACTCTCATCTTTCCATAGAAGAGTAAGTTTAACAAGGAATGTAGATATTTTAGCAATCCTTCTCAACTTACAACATTTTCTATATCAAATAAACAAATCTTTTGCGTCCTCAGTCCACAGATAAACTTCGTTGTCCATTGATAAAATTCATTATTTTTTGACAACGGAGTTTATCTGTGAACTGAGGACGCAAACCATTTGTTTGCGAAATCGATTTCCATTTGAAAAGAAGTATCAACAACAATTTGTTAAGATAAGTGAAGCCTAAATGGCAAATATTTTTATTTGTGTAACTGTTAATGATATTTTTACCCTTAAAAAAATAAAAGACGATTATAATTTTAAACAATTTAGTTTCCATCCTTGGGTTAATAAACATTTTCAAATTTTTTTTAAAGAAGTTGGTATAACTTTAGTTCCTCAAAATAAATATAGTATTAAAAAGGTACTACATTTTAATAAAAAAGATAAAATTCCTAATAATAAAAAATCTGATATTTATCAATTTAATTGATTAGATTGTGATCAGGTTTATATTGGAAAGACCAGACATAATTTTGAAACCAGAACAAAAGAACATTTCCATAACATTAAGTATAAACAGACTGATAAATCAGCCATAGTAGATCATTTTTGGACATTTAACAATCAAATAAATGCTGAAATTAAATTACAAAACAATTAAATGGTCCGATAGATTTAATGATTTGGGAAAAGATATTTATTTTAAAAAATAAACATCGCATAATGAATTTTGAAATACCAGCAGTTGATTCTGTTTTTTCCTGTGGAAAACAGTGTGAGTGATGTAACGTGTCAATATGTTCTTGATTTACTTTTATTTTAAATATAATACAGTTTTACAATTCCTTTGTTGGAAGTGTTGAAAACAGTGTTGTTGTACTAAATTAAATTTAAAGGGAGTTGATTAATGACACTAAACAACACTTACTTTTAAATTTTCCCGGAACATGTTTTAGAGACTTTGCCTCCATTGTCAACCGAACATCGACTGATTAAAAGTAAGTGTTGTTTAGTGTCATTAATCGACTCCCTTTAAATTTAATAATACTGTGTACTTACCATTGGATGTGTGATTTTCTTTAAGCACTTGGAGTTCTAAAGGCTGCTCTGTGTTTGAAACAGACTGTAGGCGTGCCAGTATACCATCCACTATCTCCGGGCGATTGCAGGCAAAAACACCTACATGGTCTCCAGGCGTATAGTGTAGGTCAGCTGACAGTTCCAATAACATTGTGGCTCGACTGAAAAAGTAAAGTCAGTATCAAATGCCTGGTATGTGAACAAAGTTGTAATTTTAGAATTAAACAGTCAAATAACAACAGTAAAATCTCATTACTTTGGTCTCACTCGACCAACAACCTGACCTTTTCAGTATATTGTGACTTTGGTTGCTAGAATCAAAAGTCTTGCAGAAATTTAAAACACTCTTTAGTGCAGTAAACAAAGCTTTGTAAAACCCTTGCAGCAGCAAAAAGACATGACATTGACAAACAGCAGACTTTAAGCTTGACTCAATGCTCTGCTGCATGTAAACAAACAAAAGAATCACTGCGGTACATGTCTTCTGTTGCAATAACCATAACACAACTCACTCGACTAACTACCCAGAAGATCCTCTTTTACCATTATTTAAAGTGTTTTTCACTTTTATCCTGAGGAAAAAAATTGCTGATTATAAGAGCTGATAATTGTTTCACTTATGGGTCTAACTGATCTTACCTAGCATCATTGCCGTGAAGGTTTGTCTTCCTCAACAGCTTACAGGGCGTCACTTTCTTATTGTGACACTTGGATAATGCTGTAAATAATGAACAAAACTGTTTGTTACGCATGCTCATCATTTACAAGGGAAAGTGATAACAGATTCATAAATTAGCAACATTTTAAATAAAGTGGTTTAAATTAAATCTATTCTTTAATCTAGAAAATACATGATGACTTTTATGCCCAATTTCACAAACATATGTTAAAATTGATGTTAAATGTAACATAACAATTATAACAGTGCTAACAAATCTGTTAAATTTCTTGCATTTCACCATCCTATTTTCTGAAAATGTTAACAAACACGTGTTAACACCAAGAAACTTGTAAATATTACAGCTATAGAAGGCTATGGATGAGTCGTATTATTTTCTGAACGTACTGCAATGCGCTTTTGTTTTCATTTTCTTCTGCACACAGCTAAAAAATGGTGGATAAACATAATCGTAAACAAAAGCTGTGAAAATATAAACTTGAAAGAAGCGTAGGGACAGTGAAGCACAAATTAGTACAAAAGTGAATCGAGAATATATTGACACATTGCTTCACTCACACTGTTTATTCACAGGACATGTTTCAAGAGCTCTTGCTTCTATCCTCAGCTGAGAGCAAGAGCTCTTGAAACATGTCCTGTGAATAAACAGTGTGAGTGAAGCAATGTGTCAATATATTCTCGATTCACTTTTGTACTAAAAGCTGTGAAATAAATTTCTCATCAGTGGAGAAAGAATTGTTGATTGAATTGGTAACAAAGTATAAGCATATTGTGGAAAATAGGACTGATGTGGTGAATGTAAAAGAAATAGATGTCACGTGGGAAAAAATTGGAAATGAATTTAATTCAAATGTATGTGTCATAACTAAAACACAAAACATCTTCTTCAGTGTTATGTAAATTTAAAACGAGGAGTGAAGAAGAACAAGAGACTTGAACATTTTGAGACAGGAGACAGTGTATTATCTACATAATTCAGTGAATTATAAAATAGCAAAGTTATTAATACTTGAAGCAAAGGCGAGATCGCTATATTCCTTTCGATGCATGTTCTAACCTTTCTTGTACTTCCGCAGAAAGCTTCATAACAACTTGTTTAGACAGTCTATACCTCTGTTTGTGATATCTCCTCAAAATTATTTCTCCTCCTAGGCCATACTCTATTACCAATGCCATCTAGACAGCCTTAAATATAGCAAATTGACATCAACAGCTGAGTTCACGCCCACCATCTTGACTATTGACAATTTTTAAGGACTTAACATCAGAAATTTGACTTGTTAGTTTAACAAGAGATTTAACACTACTGTTAAGCTAACACTTGTTGGTGAAATGCAATTTTTCTTATAACTATTGTTAAACCCATGTTAAGTCTTAACATCTGTTGATAAAATTGGGCATTAGAGAAGTTACCTATCATCTTGCAATTACGCATTAAATGCAAAAGAGTTTCAGCAAATACAACAGTTCTTTAGACATCCAAAACTTTTCTTTAAAAGGTCCATCAAATATAGGCACAAAAGAAAGTTAGCACACGAATACCAATTTATGTCTATATGCTCCAGTTTTTCAATTAAGTGCTTTGGTTTCAATTTCAAATTATTACTTTTTACTTCCTTCTTTTAATTTTCCCTGGTAAACGATTCAATTGCTAAATGACAGATTTTTACTATTAGGAGTTTTATCTTTTTTAGAAATATGTAGTAAATTTTTAATATTATATTTATTTTGAGGAACCAAAGTTATACCAAATTTTTTAAAACTTTTTTGATGATGATTGTTAACCCAAGGATGGTAGGTAAATTTTTTAAAATTATAATTGTCCTTTACTTTTTTAATGATAGGAATAGCATTATCAGTTTTTTGATATTTAAATTTTTCAATCTCTTTATGTACAAAATCTTTATTAAAACCATTAATTAAAGCAGTATTAATAATATGTTTATATTTTTTATTAAATTCTTCTTTACTCAGGGGTATATTTATTGATCTATAAATCAAACTATTGAAAACAGCAAATCTATGTGAAAAAGGGTTAAAACTTTTATTTTTATGTAATTATCGATATGAGGAGACTTCCTATTAATACCAAAGTTTAATTTATTAATATTTATAATTATCTTAGATCTAGAAAAAGGAGAAATCCATTAATTTCAGCTTGTAATGTGAATTTTATAGCTTTATCTTGTAAATTTAGTAATTTTACAGCATTATTTATGTGTTTATCAGAAACAGTAGCAAAAATATCATTAACATATCTATACCAGGCTTTAAAAATTAAAGGGAATGCTTTAGTGACTTGTATTTCGAAAAAACTCATAAAAAGATCAGCAAGAAAAGGTGAAAGAGGATTATCCATTGCTAAGCCAGAAGTTTGATGAAAATATTCATCTTTAAAAGTGAAAAAAATTTGACCTAAACAAAAGTGAGTAAGTTTAACAAAATCAACAATTAAGTTCTCATGTCAATTCATTTAATTCAACAACTTTTTTCACAAACAAACAAAAATAAATAAATAAATAAAATAAATAAATAAATAAATCAAAATCTTTTTCAAGGAATACTAGGAAATAAGGCAGTTACAGAAAAAGAAACAATTTTATCAGTCTTAGGTAATACAACATTGTTGATCTTTTTTACTTGTTCAAAAGAATTTTTAATACTTAAACTCTCAAATTTATCAAAATTACTAAGTCTTTTATGCAACCATTTAGCCAAATTTTTAGAGGATTTGGTATAACTTTAGTTCCTCAAAATAATTTATAGTATTAAAAAAGTCTACATTTCTGTAAAAAAGATAAAATTCCAAATAATAAAAAATCTGTTATTTATCAATTTAATTGTTTCGATTGTGATAAACTTTATATTGGAAACACAAAAACGTAATTTAGAAACCAGAATGAAAGAACATTTTCGTAACATTGAGTATAAACAGACTGATAAATCGGCCGTAGCAGATCATTTTTGGTCATTTAACCATGAAATGAATCCAGAAGTTAAATTATTAAAACAATTAAATGGTCCAATAGATTTAATGGTTTGGGAAAAATTATTTATTTTAAAAAACACACATTGCTTAATGAATTTTGAAGTACTGGCAGTCGATTTTGTTTTTAAATTTGTTTTATTTCCAGATTTTGGTAGTACTCACAAGAACATATTAACATCTAGCATTCGTAATGATGGCAACAGCTTTGTTGTTTCCGGCTGAAGATATGTAAAAGATTTACATGTAATCGCGATCCTGGAGAATTTATAAGAATTATCATTATTTCTTATAATATAAGTGAAGTTTTAAGTTACAAATTGTTATATTTGTATATATTGTGTAATGAATTTTGATATACTGACAGTAGATTCTATCTTTAAATTTCTTTCATTTTCAGAGTTTGGTAGTACTAGCAAGGATGTAGTGACATCTGGAGACCATAACGCTGACAACAATGAGATTGTATGTAACTGGCAATGTAAACAAACGTTTACAAAATTGCGATCTTATTGAAATTTACATCAATTTCGTTAAAGATAAGTGAAGCTTTTGTTACAAATAATTATTCCAATGTGTAAGGACTATTATTCAATGAAGCACAAAATTAATATAATTTTGAGTCAAACTAGTACTCAATGCTCCATTTATGGCTAGTATTTACCTAGAACGCATTTCATTAGGATCTTCCTAACATCATCAGCTGTTGTCGACTAATGGACGTTGGTTTAGTGAACTCATTGGAGGTGATAGGTGCGTCTGTCCACTTTTTAATAAGTGAATTTCATGGATAAGTGTCCAAGGTCCAGCTGCATTAACCACGTGGGAAATATGAAAGAAAATTGTTTAATTTCAACACTACCTTTGAAGAAAACCCAAACTTCAAGTTCATCAAGATACCGACAGAGATGCACCTATTGCCTCCAAGGAGTTTACCAAACCAATGTCCATTAGTCGACAACAGATGATGATGTTAGGACGATCCTAACAAAACTCGTTCTAGGTAAATACTAGCAATAAGTGGAGCATTGAGTACTAGTTCGACTCAAAATTATATACAAATAACTATATTTTATAGTATTTGTTGCTTCACTGCAACTAACTTCATTTTTTTACATAACATATATATTTTTCTTAAATGTGTTTTTCTATTCAAGGAATACCAACACATGTATGCCCAGTGAAATCTCTGTATTAAGTTTCTGGGTGGGATACAGTGCTTCCTCTACCTGCTGCATATATGAAGTATGTAAAAAGTGAAAGCATGTAAATACTGAAGTGATGAATGATTATGTACCTTTTGTGAGGTCTTCAGCATTTACTTCTACAAAGCGCACAGTTGTTGATGTTAATGTAGGTGACTGTAGGGCCATCGTGGCTTCCAAAAATGTTTCATCATCATCCAGACAAAATGTCTCACAGGCCACCTGTGAAACAAATCCATTACATATCAGATTTTACAGTAATATGATTGTAACATTGGTTTCCTTAGTTCAAATAAAAGAGTACACTATGTGACTCTAATAACAGATTACAGAATTAAAGAGGAAATTCAGTTTTCAGTATTCGAGATTTAACTGTATTGGTACGAAAGTGAAGCAGATGTGTAAAAAATACGACTCATCTAAAACTTAATCAGTTTTCAGTGTTTGTTATGTTGACAATATTGTGAGCAGCTAATGTATACAATAAGCTTGAACTATTACACATTTCAAGATGTTATCATTAATCAATAATTCAATTCCAGTATTTGACAGATCAACTATCCACAAAATCACACTCAACATATCTCTCTCCTAAAGGCAAACTGGATGCATGGGGAACAAATCTCATATATTAATTCATATTATTATTAGAGAATATACAGACTGTTCAACTAAAAGCTTTTTATTCCATCTAGTTTATTTTAACTGAGATAAACCTTTACAGAAATATATTTAAAAGAGAATAGCAATAGTCAAACATCAATCAGCTGTCTTCAAGGCCGACTTGGTGTTTTGCTGCATGAAAACAAATGAATGAAATCACTGCGGTACACATCAATTGTTGACTGTCACAATAACTATCACACAACTGTCACTCTAACACCTCTCCAGTATTTATACCCCAACAGCCATTGGAGCCTCTCTCTGTCTCTTTCTCTCCTGTCCACGTGCCTAGCTCCGGCTTGTCATGGTAGCACAACAATGCCTCACAATGACAATACTCTTTCCGTGCAATCTTGAGAAACAACTTAATATCAACAGGACTTTATCATTGTTTTAAAATTTCAACAATTTTGATCACTAATAACAATATACTTAATTTTGCAAACAAATTCTTGAATTAAAATATATGTTTTAAAAGGATATACATTTCAGCGTATTGTGCTTACGTCAATCACATAGTAAATATGAGTTATGGAAGTTTGTAAATGGGAATATTTCTGAGCTTATTCTCTTTAAAATCTGATTTAATTTATCCTATAATAAAACCTGTAAATATGTATTCAAAGTTTATATAATTAACAAGAAATTGATAGAATAACAATTTGTAAGATAAGTTTTTAGATCAATGAAACATATCAGATTTTTGAAAGACGTTACCGTCACTTCCATCTCGTATATCTCTCTCATACTAACATCAATATTGCAACCTACCACTATGTATGTTTGGAGGAATTTAGTAACAGTGATATTAAAATTAATCGTAAAAACTATTTGTAGTCGGTTTATTGACACTCATCACTTACTTTTTTTATACTATTGAGCAACTAGTTTTGGAAGCCATTGCCTCCATTTTTAACCTCTCTCCAACTAGCATCTGTTGGTTGCACCAGCAGATAATTTGACAAAGAAGTTCATAGTTCAACCACCAGAAAGAGGAGAGCAGATGACAACAAATGCTAGTTGGAGAGAGATTGAAAATGGAGGCAATAACCTTTGAAACTAGTCCCTCAATAATATAAGGAAGTATGTGACGAGTGTGAATAAACCAACTACAAATAGTTTTTATGAACAGTTTACACTATTTATCATTGATTGGTTTCTCTAACTGGCTATTATGAGAGATGTTCCTTGAAAATTAGGTATTTAACCAATGTTTTGGTTTTTGAGTTATGCTGTCAGCACAGAGAAATATGAAGATATATTTCTAGAAACACTGTTTATTGCACTGAGTGGTCCTCAGATTATATATTGTATCAAATTTGAATGCAATGGAGTATTTACTTTTATTTTATGGAAGTTGTGAAGAAATTAAAATAGGAGAATAAGATCTTTTCATGCAATATAAACTCAAACAAGTTGTAATACATGTATTTTCCAACTAACCAATCTTGGAAAAGTGTTACAAAAGTACTTACTCCAAAGACATCAGGTGCCCATTTTCGGAAGGCCTGTTCCTGTCCACACATTTCATCACCTTGTGCCAATTTTAATAGTCGCTCTCCACCAAGTTCTCCCAGGAGATTGTCCACATACTTGCCAAAAGCACAGAAGTTGGGATACGCACTTGAGCCCAGTGCAAATACTGCAAATCTACGTTGTGAATAAAAACTCATATTAATGTTAGCTTCTAACAGAAATTGTTTGGTAAAATTTATTTTAGTTTCACTTGTTATTCACTGACAGAGTAACAGTTGGTTTCAGATAATACTGTACAGAATTAAGAAACACTTCCACAAGCAGAGGAATTTAATTCATGAATATTACTTGGCAAGTTTGAGTATGTTAGGTCACAGCAACTAAATGTAATGATAAAAAGGGAAGAACTATAGTGTGATCCATATAAACCTGAACCAATAAGAGGACACACATGAAACTTTGGGAGAATATAATAAACAGTTGACAGATTACAGCACAATATTTACATCTCAGTGAAAATGTTGGAAGTGTCCTCCACCAGCATCTATGGATCGTTGGTCCCATTTTCTTTGATACGACTGTAGACACTGAAGTTTATATGGGTATCTTCAAAACATTCGTGGAGCAGCTGGATGATATCGAATTGAGAGAAGGTTATTTCCAGCAAGATGGAGCAACGTGTCACACATCTAATGCCACCATAGAACTTATAACCAGTTTCTTCAATAACACTGGTCAACAATGAAAATGTTTCGGGCTTAAAAATAGTGAATTTAAGTGTATTTTCATCTGCTGAATTCAAAAATCACCATAAAAATGATAGATTAGCTCTTGTTTTGAGGATAAAGTGACATTTCATTTTTTAGATTGAAGATTTTAAATTTGGGGCAATTTCTTTTGGGAGGTGGCATACCTGTCAAATAACAAAACACAATCAGAGAGAAATTTTGGAAATTAAGTGATGCAAAAGTTAAGGAAGGCATTTTTGTCGGACCACAAATAAGAGAACTTGTAAAGGATCCTGCATTTGACCAAATTTTGGAGAGGAAAGAAAAGGAAGCTTGGGAAGCCTTTAAGGGTGTTGTTCATGGATTTTTAGGCAACAAAAGAGATGACAACTACAAGCAATTGGTGACAGTGCTCCTGCAGAAATACTGTAACCTTGCATGCAAAATGTCCCTTAAGATCCATTTTCTCCACTCCCACCTAGACTTTTTCCCTCCTAGTTGTGGAGCTGTTAGTGATGAACATGGGGAGAGATTCCATCAGGACATTTCTGTTATGGAACAAAGATATCAGGGCCGTTGGAATGAAGTAATGCTTGCGGATTACTGTTGGTCTGCGGAACTCCATCACAAGAGCCAAGCTAACAGATGACGAAGTCAATAGGCCACCGCATGATTCTCTTCAGACACGACTATTTGTGAAATATTTTTCCAGCAATTTAGTTAGCATGTAATTAACAGTTAAAATAATAAAATGCACTTTCATTGTTGTTAGCATGTATGTAATTAAAATGTATCTTTTTCTCTCAATCCGTTAATATGTAATACTTCCACCTTATGTATATCATAGAAACTAGAGCTAATAACAATTTTTCATTGTCATAATTGTTTTTCTCAACCCAAAATTAGTAGCAATTGCCTCATGAAGTGCTTGAAACATTCAAAAATTATTTTTTTGTTGCCCAGTGTAATCAAATAATCTCAAAAGGTCTGTTGCCCCCCAGATCCTCTAACCTAACCTCACCGGATTTTTTCTTCTGTGGTAATCTAAAAAATAGAGTGTACAAGGGTAGGCCACGGACAATTGATGTTCTCAAGGAATCCATTTAAACCGAAGTAAGTAACATTAGCGAGGATACTCTCCGTAAAACTTCAGAGAATATGGTGAGATGAGTACAAACATGTATAGATGCTGGTGGAGGACACTTTTCACATTTTCTCTGAGATGTAAATAGTGTAATGTAATCTCCCAATTGTGTATTATATTCTCCCAAAGTTGTACGTGTGTTCTATTACTGATTCAAAGGTTATGACTTATTGAAATGGTTCAGGTTTATATGGATCGTACTGTAGTAAGCTATCAAAATCAACAGGCTCAGAGGCTGGAGATGTAATTAGGATGAAAGTCACAGAACAAGAGATTGTTCACTATAATACCAGAGAATGAATTCAGAGGAAAAGGAACATGGAATGAAGTTAAAGAGGATGGCAAAAGCTCTTGTGAAAAGAAATATTCCCAGATGTCAAATGGATTACAGTTGTTCTAGCTCATACAATGCAGTAATTGAAATTAAAGGTCAAGTGAACATCAAAAATCTAATGACCAAACTTTAAAAAGGGGGATAAAACACAAATTGTAGGCCAATCACTTTAACTTTTGTTTTTGCAAAAGTACTTGAAAATATATTGAGCTGTAGACTGATAGGCTTCCTGAATAAATATAACTTGCCTAACACTTCTCAGCATGGCTTTAGAAGCAATTTATCCACTATTTAATTTAAAGGGGGTCGATTAATGACACTAAACAAAACTTACTTTTAAATTTACCGGAACATGTATCAGAGGCTACTTTCCTCCATTATCAACCAGACATCAACTGGTTCTCAGTGGTGTAGCTGGCGATATTTTGTCATACATCTCCTCTGGTGGTGATTCGAAGAACTTACTGCACAAATCTTTTTTGGGAATATCGAAATTTAATACCTTGTTCCTATTTTTTGAAATGAAGATTTATTCCCATGTGGACAGTTCTTGTTTTCCTGATGTATGTTTTAGTAGTTTTGGTTCTGGATTTATGTTGTTGTTTTTTCCCCAAAAATTCGCGGCAACTGATGATTTTTCTAATTGTTTGCATTTTCTGTTCCTAAAGTGTTCCTTTGCACTTGATTCTAAATTTCTTTTGGTTTTTCTAATATAAATTTGACTAAAGTCAAAACATTCAATTTGATATGTACCAGATTTTTTGTTAGATGGAAAGGCATCTTTGATGTTTGAGCAAATTAAGTTTTTTAAGGAGTAATGGTTGATGGTGCTAGTTGAATAATGTTGTTGTTGTTGTTGTTTTCAAATGCTAGGCTTTGGCAATGAAGCTATTAGCTCTCTTGCTCTCCAATATTTCTGTGTAGTGGATCCAGCAGGTTGGGCTTCACAGGTTAAAAGATGTTCTTCAGTCATTTGCTCTTCTTTGTTGCACAGAGGACAATTTGGGCTTGTATAAATTCCTATTCTGTATAAGTGTTTAGCCAAATAATCATGTTCCTTAAGTAATCTAAAATCTGCTACTGCAGCTTTAAATGGGATTTCTGGAATAATTTCTGGATTTTTAATTGAATGTTTTGTTTTTTGAAGACTTTTTTGAATTTCTCAAAGGCCCATGGCTGAAGTGAATTTTTTGAAGGTCATTTTAGTTTCTGTAGCTGAGAGTGTTGTGGTTTCTTTAATCAGCTTCTTTTGTTTTGCTAAATTCACTTTTTTGTCTACTAATGATTTGGGAAATTCATTTTTTGTGCTATTTCAATAATTTTGTTGTATTCTTCTGCTGTGAGAGGGATGTTTACCAGTCTGTGTGTTAAGCTATTGAAGATTGCCTGTTTGTGGGATCTTGGATTGAAGCCATTAGCTTTTATGTAGTTGTCTGTCTGTGTTGGTTTTCTGTAAATACCGAAGGTTATTCAGTTTTTAATTCTAATTATTTTTAGATACAGAAATGGTAAATACTCGTCTTTTTCTATTTCTACAATGAATTTCATGCCTCTTTCTGGGATATTTAAAAGTTTTAGTGTATCTCTGATGTGTCTTTTTGGTACTGCAATGGCTGAACTCTATCGTGAAATACTTGAAGGGCTTGGTAATGATAACGAAACTGTGGGAATTTTCTTAGATTTATCCAAGGCATTCGATAGTGTAGTTCCTGATAAATTACTGAATAAGCTACAAAAATATGGCATTAGGGGAAAATTCTTAAAAGTTATTGAATCTTATTTGTTAAATCGTAAACAATGCACACAAATATATCATCAGGAGCAGTGCGTGAAAAAAGTTACAAATCTAAGTATGAATTAATAAAGATTGGTGTGCCACAAGGATTTGTACTTGAACCACTTCTGTTTTTACTATATGAAAATAATCTTCCTAAATCCTCAGATTATAAAATAATATCATATGCAGTGATGCATCAGTGGTTTTTAAAAATAAAAATATATACTGTTTAGATAATTTAATAACCTTAAAAGCACAAGATATATATGATTACTTGAAAAATAATAATTTAAAGGTGAATATACAAATAACCAATATAATTAGGTTCAAGCACCAACATAACAGGTATAATCAAAGACTAGATGTAAAAATACATGCTGAAACTATTGAGCACATCGAGAAAGTTGAAGTTGATGCTGTTTTGAATTATGAAGTAGTGTTTATGAGAGCTCTTCAATGAAGAATGATCATAATTTTTACGGCCATAATTTTTCGCAGTTTCATTTAGTAGTTTCATTGTTGGTACTTCTGGTTCCCGCCTGTGAGAACCAGGCAAGTTCAGACATGTTCAGTATCGCCTACCGCTACAATGGGGGTAACACGCGAGGAACAGTATGCGGCTTTGAAATTCTGTTTTCACCTCAACAAATCTTCAATTGAGGCCTATACAATGTTACAGGAGGCCTATGGAGAGTGTGTTTTTCACTACAGCACAGCTTGAAGGTGATTTAAAATGTTTAAAGAAGGGAGACAATCAATTTCAAAGGAAGGTGGACCCTGTGCTCCAGTTACTGCTCTTACGGAAGAAAACATCAACACTGCTGCTGCCATTGTGAGAGAGGATCGACGAATTACCTTAAGATCACTTTCTGAAATACTGAACATTTCATTGGGTGCCACCCACACGTTGGTGACAGAAACATTACACATGAGACCTGTTTGAGCGCAATGGGTTCCAAGACTGTTGACTCCCGAACAAAAGGACATTCGCATGCAGGTCTGCATGCAGTTAAAGTTGATATTAGAGGAAGATCTGGAGTTTCTTTCAGTCATAATCACTGCTGATGAAACTTGGCTACATCATTTTGATCCTGAGAGCAAACAGCAAAGCTCAGTGTGGAAATCTCCTTCATCACCAACCCCCAAAGAAGTAAAAGTGGTTGCTTCTGCTGGGAAATTTATGGTCATCTCATTCTTTGATATTCATGGAATGGTTTATCAGCATGTTGTACCTGCACACACATCAGTAAATGGACAATACTACAGGGATGTCCTGAAAACATTGCAAGTCCATATCAGGCGCAAAAGACCACATTTTCGTGAAGCAGGCTGGATGCTGGACCACGATAGTGCGCGGCCGCATATTGCCAATGTTGTTGCTGAATATCTTGTAAAAATCAACGTGAAGTACATCCCTCACCCTCCCTATAGTACGGATTTAGCCCCGTGTGACATTTTTCTATTCCCTAACTTGAAGAAACGCCTTCGTGGGAGGCATTATCCATCATCAGAAGGAGTGGTGAAGGCTGTGGAGGCGATTTTGAAGGATCTCTCAAAAATGGTTTCCAGCATGTCTTTGAAGACTGACAGAAACGCTGGGACAAATGCATCGCATTCAGGGGAGAAGGACCATCAAAATTATGAGGATGGGTAAAAGTACGCTGAAAAAAAATTGTGATTATTCTTTATTGAACAGCGCTCTTACATTGTGATGCTTGGGATGACATTGTGTTCGAAAATACTTTATCCATTTGACATTTGGGAAGATTATAGGAGTACTGGTTGTGCCTGTTTAGATCTGGTATTTAGATCTTCAAAGACTTAACACAATAGTTCACTGTTTTGATAAATACACATACATAAAAATTCAAGCTAGCTTATATCTATAAATCTACTTGTTACGACATATACATGCAAATTATAGCTACACTTTATGTCTAAAATTAAGCACAAGAATATTAGAAATACAATGATAGTATCTAATCATGCAGAAGTGCAAAGCGTATTTTGATAGTGTTGGTGTAGCAAAGAGATACTTGTAGTACTGTTAAAAAGAAAGACTGAAACATAAAACAGCATACACCATAAAAACAGAAAATTTAAATAGGTTCAAGTGATGATAGACAAAGCGTAAGAGCCTACCTCAAAACTCGTCCAGAAATATGTCTTCTGTAATGTTGGTAGCAGGATATCGAATGATTTACTTGGAAAAAACTCCTGCAAGTTAGGCTACCGGGGTAAACGATCCATGTCCTCATATTCGGGACAAATTAACGTTAAAGTCCTTATTCCCACCCAAAAACCTAAACCTAATTTGCTAATTTGTTTAACTTTTATTATTTTAATTAAAATCACTATATTTACGAAGTTAATGTGAAAATAATTTTTAGCATATTCATTACAGATAGTTTGTTCTGATGGTGTCAGATGAAGATGTGTAATATCGAATGCCAATTACATTGTGTTGAGGCAAGAGTTACAGATCGATGACGAACTCGGTGCAGAACCACTTTGAACTTAATTCCACTTCTTTCCCATTGTTCTCCGGAAGCTTTTTCCTCTACCTATGTCTAGAAATTCCGATAAAAATCTATTCCATCTCTTTGGAACTAAAACTAGACAAATTCTGTCTGATACGTGACATTCTCACGATTACTATAGCTTCTACAAGTTAAGAGATTTATTTTTCTGTCGACTTTATATTAATCCAGGTGAAGGTTTGCACAAATAGCGGATCGTTATATGCTGGCCTAAAAATTTCATGCTCCTATAACTTCACGAGAAACAGTTGAATAACGGTAACAATTTATGTTTAAAACATCCAACAATAACAAAGGATATCGCTAAAATATGCCATGTCAAGGAACGTTATTTGAAATAAATTGCTTAAAAATATGTCCTCATTATACAAAATGCTGAGGAAATCAGCACTGTCCGGTAATAGCAATAGCAATTCCTGGACTGCTACATGCTGATGACTTAATGGTAGGATCTATAACGGTAGTACGACTGTAGAAGGCAATAAATGAAATCCAGAAATTCTGTGAAGAGTGGGGAATAAAAATAAACATAAATAAATCGAAAGTCATGGTCTCCAAGAAGGGAGTGAAACTAAAAAATGATGAAACGTGGGTACTAAATGGTAAAAGGGTAGAAGTGGTCAATGACTTGAATATTTAGGAGTGAGGTTGAATAACAATGGAAAGTGCGGAACACACAGGAGAAAAATTGAAGCAAAGGGAAGGGCGACAATGAATGGAATAAGAATATGCAAATATAAACTAGAAATGACAACCAAGTAGTTAGAAAGAATGTACGAAGCATTAGTTGAATCCAAAATGTTGTATGCAGTGGAGATCTAGGGGGCACAGAGGTAAACAACATGGTGGACCAAAACTACAGAAGGTTTTGTAAAGAGCTACTAGGCTTAACAAGATCAGCAACTAGGGAAGTAGCTTTAGTAGAATTAGGAAAGACAAGAAGAAATGGAATAATAATGGAAAGTGTAATAACATTTTGGTATAGGTGTTCGGCTAAAGAAGGGGAAATTATGAAATTATGCATGAGACAGCAAAAAAGATTGGCTATCTCAAATAGTTGGTGGAAAGAGATAGGAGAAATTATGGAAAAAATATTAATGGGAGATATATGGAGATTAGAGGAAAGGAATACAAGCGATGTGGGTAAATTAGTAAAATGCAGAATAGAAGATATAGAAAGACAGGAAATATGTGGAAGTCTAGAAACTAAGAAATCATTACAATTTTACAAGCAAATAAAAAGAAATTGGGGACGAGAAGCATATGTAGATTACTGCAATAGGCAAGAGAGAGAAGGGTTAGCTTGGATGAGAACAGGGACAATATTTCTAAGAGGGATAAGAGGTAGGGAAAATGGAATTTGTGAACTATGTAGTGAAAAAGAAAGCATAGAAGACTATGTAACAGAATGCGAGGAGAAAAGAGGTTTGGGAGGAAAAATGGGAGAAAGTAAAGAAGAAGTTAGTACCTATAAAAATGTTAACGGGGAAGGAGGAAAAAAGGATAAGAAGTACTGATGAGTTCTTACTCTCCGTTAAACTTTAGAGAATATGGTGAGACGAGTACAAACTTGTATAGATGCTGGTGGAGGACACTTCCAACATTTTCTCTGAGATGTAAATAGTGCAATGTAATCTGCCAATTGTCTATTATATTCTCCCAAAGTTACACGTGTGTTCTATTATTAATTAAGAAGTTATGGTCTGTTGAAGTGGTTGAGGTTTGTATAGATCGCATTATGTTTATAAAAATCACCAAAGTTCACAGTTTTCTTCTACTCGTACTTGATCACTTGTAAGAATGAAAATGAGAATGAACACACTACAAAACAGTTTTACCCTTATCATTTGTGTTGGAAGAGAGTTGAGAGAGCTAATGGTTTATTTTCCATTTACCTCGAAGGATTACAGTTTATGACTTTATTGTTCATAGAACTTTGGTACAAGTATAGTCACCCTCACAATGATTGAATTTTTTTAAATGTACGTTGTAACCCATTACACATAGAGTAATGCGTTTTAATCAGGCTATTTACGCAAAATGTTCTCGAAAAAATGCTTGCTTTTCCGCATTAGGCAGTTTTCGGCTTAGAGTGTAATTTTACAAGAGGAGTAGCTCAGTTCCGGCGTATAAGAGTTACGTTCTAGGCAGAGTTTACTGTACCACACCCTTGTCATGCGGAGCTCAGTTCCTGATGAAGCCAGCTGCACGATCAGTCGTGCGTACTGACGAACCGTATCATCGGACAACGTCCACGCATTTACTGAACGGGAATATGCAGGACTGTTAATAAGATTATCCATACATACCGATCTATATCGCTACAGTCAAGGAGAAACATCGCCTTTGCTTAGGATATTAGTATGTACAAACTATACCTCGTAAGTTGTACTTGTTGCAAGAGCCACTTTTACATTCGCTGCGGAATTAAAGAGGCTAGAGGAATAATATCACAGAAAAACAATTTACTATTAGTTTATGCGGGTATCTATCTTATATAATCTCAAAGAGCCTCGAGTAAAGTATAATGGGACATAGACTACCGACCTACAAAATGACACTGGGAGATAGGCAACACTTGCTGCTCCTTGATACTGCATGCGTCCGCAAGTACACTAGGAGTTAGGCAACACATCCTACATACGTGCAGTGTCAACCTGTATACTCCAACTCACGCTAGTCTAATCCTGCTGTAAACAAGGCGGAGCTGAGTCAACTCGCCGCTACATGCACGCACATACGTTTCGCAGCGCTAACTTCCAATAAATAAATAGAGTTGGGTTACACATTAATTTATTAAATTTATGTGTTGGTTCTTTTCTGAAAAAGTAATCATGAACTTAACTGCGTATAGCACTTTTCGTAAGTCATATTTCTCCATGCGTTGTTTGCATTTACGCGATTTTCCCGGTGTTCTTGGAGTTCCGGATGCTTGATGTTCCATTCTAACAATATGTACACTACTTACGTAAACACTAAGGATATCACCAGTTTCTTTCTTAATGCTTTTATAGACTATTCCGGGTTTCTTTCTTTAGGGAACGTGAAACAATGCACGATCATTCGGCTCTCGTCACTGTTTAAAGGTTTGCCTCGATTGTGTTTTATTTCGGCTGATGAAAAGCTTACTGATTTTAAATTACATATACGTAAGTGTTCTTGGACTTATGAGGTACATGGGATAACAGCGTTAAATATCAGAGGCAACTCCACACTATAAACAATCAGTATTCAACTCGATACAGACCTCGTTGTGAGAGAGCTGCCTGGTATAGGAATGCAAGTGTCCTTTAGTAATTGATAAATAAAATGCAGCTTAATTTAACATAATAAGTTAATAGTGTGTATAATTTCACCGGTCTTCTGTCTAATCTGTATATACTATACAGAACACATCTATGTGGTATGTGAAGCAGAAAGATGAAACAAGTGACTATTACGTTTATAAGAATCGAAACATTTGCATACTTTTCTCTCTCCGAAATTAGCTCGCACGGAGCAGTGATCAGAAAACTACTTACAGTACTGTACTTAAAGGAGGGATTTATCGTACGTATGCAAATAAAAGAAAACGCCCATTAACTTCGCTAAACCAATCAACAGCTTAACAGTTTTCTGTCTCTGTCTCTCTTCACACCCAGAGGTTTACAGCAAAATCAAACTAAGTTGAGACAGTTTATAGAAAGTGTTGCCTACTTCGCAGTATATCTGCAACGTTGTGTTGTCTAATGTTCTTTTGTTCTGGCTTCCAAAATACGTTTTGTCCTTCCAATATAAACTTTATCACAATCTAAACAATTAAATTGATCTGTAGCAGATTTTTTATTATTATGAGTTTTATTTATTTTTTAGAGAAAACTAGTAAATTTTTAATACTATATTTATTTTGAGGAACTAAAGTTATACCAAAGAACATTTTCGTAACATTAAGTATAAACAGATGTTCATTTAACCATGAAATAAATCCAAAAGTTAAATGATTAAACAATTAAATGATCCGATAGATTTAATAGTTTAGGAAAAATATTTATTTAAACAAATAAACATCGCGTAATGTACTTTGAAATATCGGCAGTCGATTCTGTTTTTTAGTTTATTTCATTTTCAGATTGTGGTAGTCTGCCTCGAGACATCCTACTTACAGATTTAGAAGATAGCAACTTTTCTCAATAATTCAAAGTATATCCTCTATTTTTCTCATAACACTAGTGATCATAATCCAGCCTCGCATATCTAACCTCTCTTTTAAATTGTTATCCATCTTATTTAATGTTATTTTATGTGTTATTCTCAACTCAACTCCAGGCTGGCGGGCTGTTTGGAACAGCCCGAAGGGTGGTCAAATCGTGTACCTGCTCTGGGAAGAGCTTAACCACGTAGTGTCGAGATGTGGATGTTGCAGAATGACGGGTGTATTTTAAGTGGGGTTAGTGTAGGGAGGTAGCTTGTTGCTCCTCAGGGAATGATGAACCGTTAGTTATTCTGTTATATACTTTGTCTTTTATTATCTTTCATTTATATGTATTCTTAATTGTTTTAGGTTTGTTTATATTATAAATTTATCACCTATTGTATATGTTAGAGGACAGTAATTCCTCAGTTGTTAATTTGTATGTAGTAGTTATGTAATTTATCAATGGCTTCTATAGCCATACTGCTGATCAGCTAAATAATAAATTAAAAAAAAAAAGATTTTGGTAGTACTGGCAAAAAGTAGTGACATCTAGTGATTGTAACTTTGACAATGAGGTTGTTTGAGCTGATGATGTGAATGAATATTCATCAAATAATAAGATGAGTGAAGTTTTATATTACAAATTACTATATTTGTATAGTATTTGTGGCTTCACTGTAACTGGCTTCATATTTTACGTATTTATATGCATGTGTATTGTCATTTGTCGTTTCTTCGTTAAAAAATAATGTTCCCTGAAGAAGAATACATAATTCTATATTTTGCGGGAACTCTTTAAATAGAAAGCAATGGCAATAAACTATTTCGGAAATAACATCAATATTTTAAAATAAAATAATAAATACTTATTTTTGTTTACTCTAACTTGCTTTCGGATTTAGTAACTATTTATTTTGTGGCTAGTTTGTTTCTCTGACGTTCTTTACTGCCGATTTTTCATTACTCTCGTTAGTTTTGAAATCATTGTGTAGTAACCTCAAAGATTTTCACGGTTATTCGTCCGTTTTGCTTTTAATGTAATTTCAGAATTGTTGAGTACACAAATCTCTTTATCGTCAATATTATACAATGAAATATAGAGAAAATCGATTTAATCGCGGTTTAGGACGTTAACCATGCAACTCGTGCAGTACTAATATAAACTGAGAGGTGTAAGATGTAAATATAACTTATGAAATTAAACAATGTGCAAGATATTGCTTTTAGAACTGTTAATTTCAACATTTTTAATCTGTTCCCACTTTCCTTTCTCACTTTATTATGCTTTATCCGAGCTGAACATTGTAGTATTAAAAGATCGTCAGTCACATTTGAATAAAAATGATAGAGTACAGTTTAATACGACATCGACTTGAAATATTGAAAGTGAGAGTGCACGTGGATGTCAAATCCTCGCGTCTTGACTGTCAAAATCGTTAAGCTCTACCCTGCTTCAAGACGTTCTGTAATAAGACGTTTGACGATGGGCTGACAGGAACACTTGCTGGTCTTTAAAATGCAGTAAATTCTCAATGGAACACATTCAACTTTTGTCTGTCTGTGTACTCTTAAAATTGTAATTCCTTTAACTTCATGTACATTATATCTATTCCAGGCGAGTTAGCTGCCCCTTATTCTCGAGTTTTATGCAATCCGCATTTTATACTCCAACCCCATTACTAAGTTCTACCCGCGTATCTAACATGGATGTTAAACACTCAATGAAATTAGTACTAATACAGATGTTATCACATCGCCTGTCATATATTCGTAATTAGACAGTTGACGTTCGCACGTCTGTAAATGTTCACTGGAACAAGCGAATACTATATGTTACACGGAATGTTTATCTCACACGTTACTAGGTAGCTCTGTTGTAACAAGCGCAGAACCACACTCTCATTTGTCTTCTGTGACGATGGTTCGAATCCTCTGTATAGGCGTACTAATTCTTTACAATGTAATATTCCCAATTTGCAATGATTATTCTGAAAACTGTTATTTTTAATTGTTTTATTTATATTTTATGGTATTTTTTATGCTTTTTATTAGTGAACTACAAGTAGGTAACTGTTTATATACACCTATAGGTAGGTGCTATTGAAATAAGGATCATTTATACACATTTGAACACAGAAAACATGGAAATTGCAGTATCAGAGTTTAACATGGAAGTTAAATACAATTTTGCAGACATAGAATTATTGTACTATTAAAAATGTTGTTTCAAATTGGTATGCTTTGTGTCGCTGTAATGACACTTTTTCTAATCCTGGAACACGACTACTCTAACGAAGCTGGTGCTCGAACTGATGACCTTCTTGGGTAATGCACGTCTAAGGGGTTTTATAACCAAATTATTGCGAATTCGGTTTCAAAGTTTTGATGAATATAAAACAGAGTATTTACAATACTGAGACTCGAACCGGTGTCATTGGGTGTTAGGGTACAGGAGACGTCATAATCTCATTGAGCTATTTCGAGACTTGACTGAAAGTACGTTCCAGGTTCAGTAGTACGACTTGTATGTGTGGCGCTATACCTTTGTCACCTCGCGAGTTCTCGTACTTGATTTAACCTTTTAAGACACTTTTAATCATTTGCTGGGCGTTTTAATATTATTACATAAATGGCAAAAGCTCTTATGTATGTTAATTGAGAGGCATGAGACGTAGTTTAAGCAAAAATGTAAATAAACCGTTGTATAATAATATGTCCGTTTTGACTGTACGGATAAGGCGTGTCTAACATTTTCCTAATTTTTGACAGCCAACTTCTGCTCTAAGTACAAGAATCCGTCACTTTTCTTTTTATCTGACGTTGTTAGTGTACTCATATGATAGATCCAGGCGTTTACTGAATTACTTTGTCATGTATACCCTAATAAAAGGTTTGTAAAATCGCCTGGTAACCGGGCTTCGCTCTCAGTAAAGCAGTCATATGTTTTTGAGGTGTACTTTAGCGAGCAGTACGTTTTGTCCCTTAAACCGCTATTCCTCTGAATTTTGCGCATTCCTCTTTCTAAGAACGTCAAGCAATACAGTTCAGTAAACGGAATGCTGGACTAAGGCTCACATGCCGTTCAATGGGTGGCCTACCTTACAAAAAACTAAGGCGCGACTGTCTCACCTGGTATTTTGCATTCAGTTTTAAAATGGTGTGATGCATATGCTATTTTATCTGTGAATTGCACCAGGTCAGTCCACACGGTCAGGGTGAGTTACCTAGATAAGTTTTTTTCGGGGTTTTCCCTTATCCTTACAGACTAATGGCAGGTAGCACTAACTTCCATGGACCCTGGACACATTTGAGCATTATTTCACCCATTTCATTCACCGTCCGATATGACTTAACGTTGGAGGACGTAAGATTACAAAAAAAAAAAAAAAAAAAAAAAAGGCAGTCTACACAAAGTGAGACCGACCTCCCCTCTAACGACCAGGGAGTTACCAAGCTGTTCCCGAAGGGCGCCCGCGCCTCCGTGGGGCTTTCCATAGGGCAAGACCTAGAGACTAACAAGCCGCCCATCTGGTCCTGTGGACTCAAGACGGGATGGAAGTGGATACGCCACTTACGCGCGCCAAACCCAAAGGGGAAGGCTACCGATTAACCTCAGCAGGGCCGCCTGGTGTTCTAGCACACCTTCTACTAGCTAAGCTGGCTAGGACGCGGGAATATATGGCTTCCCTCAACCCCGCCTGGAGACGTACGCGATCTCCCACGGGTATCGGGAACCACTACCCCTCGAGTCCAACCCAATCTGAACAACTCCCCTACGGGAGGGGCTCGGCAGTTCGGCCCGAGGTTCCCCTAGAAACGCCAGAGGTACCACGAGTACTAAGGGTCCGCAGCGCCCACACCACAGCAGCTGAAGGGGATGGATACCCTCCCCTACAATTAAATAGAATATCTTTTGTGTTGCACTCGCTGGATTTTCTCTACTCTTGTATTGGTTGCTATGTGATGACTTTGAATTTCCCTTCTCTTTGATTTGTCAAGAGATAAAAAGTGAATAACGGCTTCCTATTTGAAAAAAAAGGCTGTTTTAATATGTCAGAAATGGTTCTCTCTACAAATACATATTATTTGACACAAATCTCTTACAGTTTACAGTTATATAATAGTCATTTAGAATAAATAGAACTTCCCAGGCCATTCCTAGAAAATTAAAATTTGCCTTTAAAGTTTTGGGCTGCACTCAGACCTAAACAAATGAGAAATGCTTATCCCAAGCAACTTCATTTCGCCCAAATATCAAAGTAATGACTAAGGTGATTGCGGGGTGCATGACGTCACCAACACACCCGCGCTGATGGCACCTGTATTATTATGGCATCACAATTAACTCGAATTAATGTAATGCAAACATTATTATACAACATACTGGCATTTACATGTGATTTAAATTCGTCAGAATAATGTATTTTTAATGTGGTAATTTAGAAAGCGAAATCTGCTTTGTGACGTTAGGCCAACAAAGGCTGAATGGAGAGACAGCAAAGCAATTTATGTTCTACGTATGAAAGAAACTTCAAGGGTATGTTGTGGAGTATAGTAATTATAAAGAATAACACGTAATACCCTACAAGGGTGGTCTGAAAAGTTTCGGACCTCAACATGAAGATGGCAGTACTCCTGAATAAAAGCTAGTAAATTTCGTTGCCCATCTGTTGACAGTTACTAATGTTTCAGCTATTTTGGACGCTCGTTTGTTGTGTAACAGTCGTTTGAGTGAGCTGATGTGAGTGTTTTTATGAAAATAAACAAAATCGAGTATCGAGCTGTCACTAAATATTTGTTTTTGAAAGACAATACGCCTACGCAAACCACAGATGAGTTGGATTCTATGTATGGGGACTCTGCACCATCAATTACCACAGTGAAATTTTGGGCAGCTAAATTTAAACGTGGCCGTAACAGCTTGGGAGACGATGAACGTCTGGGACGTCCAAAAACTGCAACTACCGATGAAAATTTCGGCAAAGTTCACCAAATGATGCTAGACGACCGCCGAATTAAAGGGAGAGATATAGCAGAGCTATGAACATGACAAAAGAGCTTGTTTGTCACATATTAAATCAACATTTAGACATGAGAGGGCTGTCCGAGTGTTGGGTACCGCGTTTGCTCACGTTATACCAAAAAGGTGCTCGAATGAACATTTCCAACGCTCTGTCGGCGCAGTTTAGGCGCAATAAATCAGAGTTTTGGCGCCGATTAATTACTGTAGATGAAACTTGGATACACCATTATACGCCCGAAACAAAAATACAGTACAAACAGTGGACTGCAAAGGGGGAACCGGCTCCGAAAGAAAGCAAAAACTGCGGGCAGACTCACCTTGGTAGCGTAGATGGTAGCATGTCTGCCTCACATTCAAGAGGTCCCGAGTTCGAATCTCGGTCAGGGTGAGTTACCTGGATAAGGTTTTTCAGGGGTTTTCCCTTATCCTGACAGAGGAGTGTCGGGTAACTCTAAGCTCCATGGACCCCGGACGCATTGAGCATCATTTCACCCATTTCATTCACGTCCGATATGACTAAATGTTGGAGGACCTAAATTACAAAAAGAAACACCTCTCAAATAGTATATTTACCTGCCGGTAGGGGGAGGCCTCAAAACTGCTGTCAGTACATCTAATGCGATCGGAAGCCGCTAGGGGAATCGTATATAAACTGACTCCATCGTCGATGCTATTGATGACGTCAAATTTGCGCGGTAAAATCACAGATAAAAATGAGCTCCTTATAGAACATATTGGGTAAGTAACCCAGCTAAAAGAAGAGACTACAGAGTAAGTTAAAGTGAAGAAGGCACAATCTACATGCATTCCAGAAAACTACGGTCGACTACACAACATTCAGAAGTGATGTTAGTCTACAGCCAACACTCTCACTCTGGAGCTATGACCTGTGGTTCATTGTTGCCAACCCTAGTTTCAGGGAAAACTACTAAAGCTAAACTTTACACCAAACAAATTTGGTTATGTTCCAACAATGTAATGCTGTTTCTGTATGTTCACATTGTTTAAAGATTTCTAGTGTGTCATTTTTACATTTACAAACTGTGGGTGGCTATCACTTTGAAAACATATTTTATTTAAAAGACATTTCAAGACTAAAAAATAACCTTTTTCTCTTTTTAGTCTATAAAATAGTGAAAGCCTTCCTCAATCCAGAAAATGCTTAGATAGCCTCCGTAAGCCATTTTTAAACACTCTAATCTAGTTTCAAAGTTACGTGGATGCTAATGTTAGATATGAACTCTAATTCTTTATCCTTATTTCCTCGCTATTGAACATTTCAGCATTTTTCATAATTTAAGATGTTGCATGTGTCGCAGTTTTAGTGTTAGACTAATGAAACTTGCTCCACACGTTCATAGAGATACAAAGAATAGAAACTACCCTGGGTTTTATTGTAAGGTACGTTAAAGCACACTTTCTTTACTCCAAAACACAAAAAAGTTGAAATGTTGGGCAAAAAAGCCATATTCATAGCTTTAAAACTTTCTGGAGCCTAAAGAGAAACCTAGGGCAAATTCTAAAAACGGATGTATTGGGAATCTGTTAAAATATTAGACCAAAATTTAAGTTATTTTGTCGCAAGGGTCATTTTAGGTGACGTAACCAAAAATAAATAAATTTGACCTATTTTCCAAACTCTCAAAGTGAAATTGGTAAAATTTGGGTTGTATTATATTTGCACTAAGTTACATCTTAAAAAGCTAGCGTTATTAGTTCAGGTTTTCAAATATTCAGTCATAGGTAACCTTAAAAGGGATATTTTTATGATATTGCACGACCATCTTTAGGTATGATGTTACATAAACAAACGGGGTCTTTAACAGAAACGTTTCTATTTTGTTTTCTTCCATACAAACATCGTGTACACTAAAACTAAGAGCCTTTTTTCGACGGGTAGCCATGTTATAGCGAATTGCTGGGATATATTCTTGAAAAGAAATACATATTAAATAACTGTAATGTTCCAGGGGAAGACCTCGATGGTGTCGGAGAAAAGTTGGAATGAAAGCTAAGGAGATCTCTGAGAAAACTTGCATAGGAATCAGGAATTTTGCAAAACCTCAGCTCGGAAGTCACTAAAATTATTTAAAAAAAATGGAAATATTATAATTGTACAGTGCGATCCATATAAATCTGAACCATTTCAATAGGCTATAATTTCCCTTTGAAAGCTTGTAGAATGTAGAAATTTGTTTTAATGATCTCAGGAGCTCTGGGAGAATTGACAACACTGACAATTGTTGACAGCTGACAGTCTTAAATGTGCAGTCATGAGAGTAACATGCAGTACTCACTACGAGAGCGTGTTTACATTTTGAAAACATATTGAAAGGCAAATTCCTTGGTAACAACACATGCAATGCACGTGATGTTCCGACAAAGGCAACAATTTTATCTCTCGTAAGAAAGCTGGAGACAACTGAGAGTGGAAAACATGGACCGTCATCTGTTACAGATGTTCGCAGAAGGCTATTGAATTCTCCAAACAAATCGTTGTGTCAATTGAGCCAGGAATATGGAACATGTCAAAGAGCTGCGACCTTACAGAGTGCATATGGTGTAACAACTGAAAGAAGCAGATTATGATAAACGAATCAGTTACTGTCCATGGTTTCAGGGTACTCTTATTCCACGTCCATAACGTGATTTACAGATGAGGTATGGCTACATAAACACACAAAACACCAGATATTGGGCTGCTGTGATCCACGAAACCTCACTGCATGATGGTGCGCGGTGTCAGCTTCCAGGATCGTTGGTCCCATTTTCTTTGATACGACTGTAGACACTGAAGTTTATATGGGTATCTTCAAGACATTTGTGGAGCAGCTGGATGATATCGAATTGAGAGAAGGTTATTTCCAGCAAGATGGAGCAACGTGCCATACATCTAATGACACCATGGAACTTGTAACCAGTTTCTTTGATACGACTGTAGACACTCAAGTTTATATGAGTATCTTCAAGACATTTGTGGAGCAGCTGGATGATATCGAATTGAGAGAAGGTTATTTCCAGCAACATGGAGCAACGTGCCATACATCTAATGACACCATGGAACTTGTAACCAGTTTCTGTGATACGACTGTAGACACTCAAGTTTATATGAGTATCTTCAAGACATTTGTGGAGCAGCTGGATGATATCGAATTGAGAGAAGGTTATTTCCAGCAAGATGGCGCAACGTGCCATACATCTAATGACACCATGGAACTTGTAACCAGTTTCTGTGATACGACTGTAGACACTCAAGTTTATATGAGTATCTTCAAGACATTTGTGGAGCAGCTGGATGATATCGAATTGAGAGAAGGTTATTTCCAGCAAGATAGAGCAACGTACCATACATCTAATGACACCATGGAACTTGTAACCAGTTTCTCTGATAATCGAATAATCTCAAAAGGTCTGTGGCCCCTCAGATCTCCTAACTTAACCTCACCGGATTTGTTCTTGTGGGGATATCTAAAAATCAAAGTGTACAAGAATAGGCACGGTCAATTGATGTTCTCAAAGAATGCATTTGAACGGAAATAAGTAACATTGGCGAGGATACTGTCCATAAAACTCCAGAGAATATGATGAGACGAGTACAAACATGTATAGATGCTGGTGAAGGGCACTTCCAATATTTTCTCTGAGATGTAAAATAGTGTAATGTAATCTCCCAATTATGTATTATATTCTCCCAAAGTTGCACGTGTGTCCTGTTATTGGTTCAAAGGTTATGGCTTATTGAAATGGTTCAGATTTATATGGATCACACTGTAGCTCAGGAACTGCAGTGAGTAGTTAATTTGTGTAAGTGAAGGTTGGAAGTATTAATTATTCTTCTGTAGAAAGACATTATTTTATCTAAATAACTACGAAGAATTAATGAGTATAAATAAAATTATTTCTAAAGGGTAAGACATGTGTGCACATCTTCTATGACGAAGGTTATAACTGACATAAATACGTACTTGAATTTAAGGGGACGTAGTTAACTGAAATTTTCGGTAAGTAGTACGCTTCGCGGCCACACGTCTAAACGAAGGCCCTGTAAACATGACTGATCATGATTGGAGGGTTGGCAACAAGAGTCAGGTCTTACCTTCCAGCTGCTGGGCGGGTGGAGTTACGTACCTCACGTTGCTCAGAGGTCCAAAGGTCTCCTCTCCCATGACGTCACTGATTGAACCTCTGAGCGAGTCTAGACGGTCTAGTCGACGGTCACCATGGATGTGGTGGTGGTGACCAGCAAGTTCTGTCTGACTGTTGGCTTTGATGAACGATTTGGAAGTGGCCATACTGGGATACGAAGAAGCGATAAAAGAGAGAATAGAGTGGCAAAGCATAAAGCAATGTTAGCAAATAAGGATGTCTCCACGTCTGCGATATCTGTATATACACTCTATGGAGAAACACACTCAGCACCTTCAGGGAGAATTCAACATTTGTTTATGTGTGGTGTCTGCAAAATTAATTTCTGGAGGTCAGTTTTGTTTGTTCCACTTCAATTTCAGATTGAATTTTCTGCATTGAGTGTAGGTAACATCTTATTTGGGCATCGATTTGTTAAGGTCAACAAGTAGGTGACCTTGGAACTCGAACCACCATGTTTAACAGGTGTCAGTAATTATTTTAATTTGCCTAAGTAATACTGTATGCATTATTTACTATCTTAAAAATAGCATTTGTTCAGATCATTGTTATCTCAGAGGTAACAACTTTAGACTTCCTCTGATATTTCAATCTCTTAAATTTAATGCACTTATTACTTAAATTTATATATAAATCCTAACAAAAATTACATTTCTGGAGTTATAACCTAAAAAAATTCAGTAAAAAATTAATACTGACTCATTTTCTCCCTTAGATTATAGTCCATTTTATCTCATATCTCGGGTTTTATAACAACCATTAACTGAACGCAAAACAATTTTGCAAAAACCACAAATGGAAAAGTTAAAAAATCGTGCAGTTTCCGATGAATAGCACCATTAAGCTGAAAGCCCTTGAAAACAAAAATATAAAAGAAGACAATTTTTATTATGTGTTTCAAATGGGAAGAGTTCTGGCTTGTAGCGTTAAAGCCTTCAGTGTTGCCACCTCCTTACCCCCACTCTTTTTATATTTCCCTCTCTCTCTCGCACGCTTACGAGTGTTCGTGGCGCTACACGTAAGGGAACGCAGACTGAATTTTCCAAAGCTTTATAATAATGCAGTTCTTCAAATCACAATTGAAACATGAATATTCGTATATTACGCACAGGTTTTAAATATATCGTTTAAAATAATTATAGTTAATGAATTACCTATTTTTGTAATCCAACGAAAAGTGCCAGCGGCGCAGCCATATAGCTATGAATGTCACTTCCGTTAAGAGATAATTCACCATTGATACTGTCTTCATTGTCTGACTGTTGCAAGTTTATAATGATACGCTCCAAAATATCGTCACGTGCTATTTCTTTCCAAAAGCAGTGTTCTTGTAGTCTGCACATCTCATGCGGTTTTCACAGTCTTGTGCAACCTTGTCAATTTCTTGGTGAATAAGTCGTTCAGCGTCAGTCAGTTTAAAAGTATTATTTCTGTTTGCAACATAATCTAAGCCCACCTTAACTTAACTGGATTGTTCTGGCAGTGGTAAGGCGAAAGGTGGTTTATAATACCTCGTGTCTTATTTCAATTGCAACCTGATCCAGTTGATACACTTTCCCTGGTTTTTAAACAGAAGAACAACTGAATAATACTGCTTTGAACTCTCTAGAGTAAATAGAGATTACGAACGATTAATACAAAGTGACAAATCACCTTCTGACGATGCACCATTCTACAAGACAGCAGGAAGTGCATTGTTTGTTCTCGCTCGAATTTAACAGACACCTTGACTTATTCAAAGTAATTCTATTATCACGTCATGTCAAACGTTTACGTTTCAGTTCTGAATAATTACAAATATACGTTCACGCATACAGGTTGTTTCAAAGCGACACCGAAAGATTATAGCCGTTTCGTAGTTTGTAACTTAACTAGTCCGAATTTTGATGTCGCAGCTTCGAAGTTCTGTTAGGTATAATTTTATGCAGCATTAAATACAAGTGGAGCCCAGGAAGTAAGTTCTGTTTCAATTTATCTCCGCTGAAGCGCTGCGATCCCAGTTCCGCACATGTGCGGTAGACGCTCTGTATCAAGGAGAAGAAACGTGCGCCATTGTGAGATCGCTGTCAGCCACGTACGCTTTGTTGTGCTTGTTTACAATGTCCCTGTTGATGGAAACTCCCGCCGCTTGTGAAATCAGATCTATGATTCGTTTCCTGAATGCTAGATACTTTACTCTCTCCTTCCTCCTGGATCAGGTTTTGCAAAATAGAATTTTGTCTTAGAGCGAATAGTATTTATTAGAGATTGATTAGTTTGCCGCTCGTCACACATCACTTAGGTGGAATGCAATACGACAACACCGCAGTACTCAGATTGGTTGCTCGTCTAGCAGCGCTCAAGGACAAACATCATCCCATTTGAAACACATAATAATCAATTTAATTAAGTATAGCAGTTTTCATCTTGAAAAAGTATTTTCATACAGTTTGGTTACTAAATATAAAGTTGCTGTGGAATTTAAAAATTCCCTTATGTATTTAGTATCCTTTTTCCTTCGTTCTCATTCCTATTTGTCATTTCTAGGCTACAATTATAGTATCATGTATTTTATAATGTTTAGACTGTCACAATTTTGGGAATACAGTAGGTAAAAATATAATTGTATAATATACTTTTGTTACTCCTTAGAAAGTATCAAAAGAAAACTGTAGGAGTCTACTAAAAAGCCAAGTATTTATATATTTAAACAATAAGAGAAAACAATGAGATATTTTGACAGTTAAAATGTAAAATTATTTGCCATTTTTCAATAATCCTTTCCATTAAGAGAAACTTGAAAAGCACGTATAAGCAAATCGGTGAGAACATAACCTATATCGACTCCGTGTGTAAAATGTACAATATCACTATCAATAATGGAATTTGACTATATTTGAAGACGTTAAATTTTCTAAACAGCCACTCAAATCTTCTTTGTACTTAATACCTACAAAAACCTGCAAGATAAGTTTAGAAATATAGCATTTCTACCTTTAGTAACAGAATATCTTATTCTTAATGTAGGTTTTCTAAGTTAATATCCTAATTGTATTACCAATGATTTCCTTTTCAACAATATAGCTGTGATAATTTGCAAAGCTTGATAAGAAGGCTGATGATGAAGCAAATTTCCAGCAGTTGTGCAGTGGAGAGAGATAGATATAAATTCATTGTTTCAAAACTTACCTAAACTTTTCATTGACGCCATTCGACAGACCGACGTCTCCCATTTTCATGGCGTACAGATTTTGTGCAAATATCTGTAAAACAAATGAACACCCAAACCTTGTAGTACACAACTTAAATAACAACTGAACTGCTCTGCTCTGTCTACTTCATTGTTACGAGTATTAAACTGGAAATTTATACAAATTCGGACACATTGCTGAAATTTTATCACACATTTGTTCAATATAATAATACTGCAGAATTGTCATTGTCACACGAGATTGGTCTGAAAGGTTTGCGACCTCAACATGAAGATGACAGCACTCGTAACTAAAAGCTTTTCGTTGCTCATCTGTTGACAGTTACTCACCAGTTTCAGCCATTTTGGACACTCAGTTGTTGTGTAACAGTCGTTTGAGTGAGTTGATGTGAGAGTTTTTATGAAAATGGACATAATCGAGTATCGAGCTGTCATTAAATATTTGTTTTTAAAAGGCAATACGTCTACACAAATCAAAGATGAGTTGGATTCTGTGTATGGGGACTCTGCACCATCACTTACCATATATAAACTCGAGGCTTTTTACCAGGGTAGTCCACAGAGAGTGTAGATCGACCCCCTTCTAATGACCAGGGAGTTACCGAGCTATTCCGAAAGGGTGCCCAGCAGTGCCCGCCTCGGTAGCGTAGATGGTAGCATGTCTGCCTCACTTTTTTTTTATTTTTTTAAAGCTTTATTGAAACAAAAACAAGGATCATCGCTTCTTATGTGGAATTGGGGTTAGGTGAGGGAGACTGTGGGTAGGTTTGTGCAGATCCCGCGATAAGCACTCTGGTAATTTTCGTTTAATTTCTAGCAGCATCTATCTTGCTGCCTGGCGTAAGTGTATAAGGCCAGGATGGCAGGCATGGCTTGCGCCCTGGAAGCCAAACTGGGAATTCGGTGGCGGAGTTGGTTAGCGGTATTTTCTAGAGGGTCCGGGCCTAGAGGGCGTTCCGGTACCGGTGCGTTGGCGTATTGCTGAGTCATTTGGTCGGGATTGGAGTTCAATGAAGATCTGGTCGAGAGACTCGTCGAGCATCTTGTGGTATTCTTCCACACGATGCATTTTGTTGTCGCAGGAGGCGGTGAGTTGAAGGTGATGGTCTAGTCTTGCTCCGATGTTGTTGATTCCGTCCTGTGTGGTGTGGTGTGATTCAATTGTTTTCTTTAGGTAGCCTTCTAGTACGGTGAGGTTGGGAACTATTGCTGCGAGATGTTTCTGTGTGTCTCGGTGATTCTTGGCAATGGCAGGCATGATGGAATCTTGGAGCGAAGTAAGTGTTGGTGCAATGTTGCTGACCTCGGTGTGTAGGCTTTGCAGGCTATCGGTGAGGGCGGATGCGGCGGTCGAAGTCTCAAGCGAGGTGAGGCGTCTGCTGATGTTCTGTACCTCTTCTTGAAGACTCTGTAGAATGGTCCTCAAGTCCTCGCTGGGTGCGGCAGCGGCGGTAACTGGTGTTGGTTGTGTCGCTGGAGGCGTCTCTGTCATGAGTCGGCGAGGGTAGAGAGGGCACTGCGCCTGGCCTGTGAAGTGGCCTAAGCCGTCGCATGTGGCGCAGTACCGGCGTCGGTGACGGAGGTCGTGGCTGGTGCACTGCGACGTCAGGTCCGGTGTTCCACAATAGTGGCACCTGGGAGGTGCAGTGCAGGAGGTGGCGACGTGGCCGTAGCCACAGTATCGGCGACACGGAGTGTATCTACACGCTCGGCTTGCCTCAATTCTGAGCCTCACCTTCAAGAGGTCCCGAGTTCGAATCTCAGTCAGGACGAGTTACCTGGATAAGGTTTTTATAGGTTTTCCTTTATCCTAAAAGACTAATGTCAGGTAACTCTCAGCTCCATGGACCCTGGGCTCATTTGAGCATCATTTCACCCTTCCATTCATGGTCCGATATGACTAAGCGTTGGAGGACGTAAATTGCAAAGAAAGGGTGCCGATCGCCTCTGTGGGGCTTTCCATAGGGTAAGACCTAGACACAAACAAGGCCCCCCTATCTGGTCCGAGGGACTCAAGACGGGATGAAAGCGGATACGCCACTTACGCGCGCCAACCCCAAATGGGAAGGCTACCGATATGACCTCTGTAGGGCCGCCTGGTGATCTAGCACGCCTTCTGCTAGCTATGCGGGCTAGTACGCGGGAATATTATGGCTTCCCTCAATCCCGTCCGGAGACGTACCCCATCTCCGGGTACGTCTGCCCCCTCGTGTCCAACCCAATCCGAACAACTCCCAATCAGGAAGGCGCTCGAATGTTCGGCCTGAGGTTCCTCTAGTAACGTCAGAGGTACCACGAGTGCTAAGGGTCTGCAGTGCCCGTACCACGGCAGCTGAAGCGGACGGATCCCCTTCCAAACGGGGCATCATTTACTACAGCGAAATTTTGGACATCTGAATTTAAACGTGGCCGTAAGACCTTGGGAGACGATGAACGTTCGGGACGTCCAAAATCTGCAACTACCGAAGAAAACATCGCCAAAGTTAACCAAGTGGTGCCAGACGACCGCCGAAGAGTGATAGCAGAGGCTATGAACATGACAAAAGAACGTGTTTGTCACATATTAAATCAACATTTACGTTGGGTGCCGCGTTTGCTTACGTTAGACCACAAGCGTATTCGAATGAACACTTCCAACGCTCTGTTGGCACAGTTTAGGCGCAATAAATCTGAGTTTTGGCGCCGATTAATTACTGTAGATGAAACTAGGATACACCATTATTCGCCTAAAACAAAAATACAGTCCAAACAGTGAACTGCAAAGGGGAAACCGGCTTCAAAAAAGCAAAAGGTGTTTTGTTTCCGGTTGGGAAAGTGATGGCGGCTGTTTCTTGGGATAGTCATGGAGTTATTTAATCCATTGTCTTCAAAAAGGAAAAACCATTACAGGAGCATACTACGCATCATTACTTGACAACTGAAGGCAGAATTTGCGGAAAAACGGTCACATTTGCAGCAAAAGGAAATCCTGCTTCACCAAGACAACGCACCGTCTCACACCTCAGCGGTTGCAATGGCGAAAATCCACGAATTACCAGATCTAGCCCCAAGCGACTTGTTTTTGTTCCCTCTTCTGAAAATTGCGCTCGGAGGACAGAGATTTTCGTCAAATGAAGAGGCAATCACCTTCGGGAACAATTATTTTACAGAGAAAAACACCGAGTACTATTTGGACGGGTTACAGAGATGAGAGCATCGCTGGGAGAAGTGTGTAGAGTTAAAAAGAGACTATGTTGAAAAACGTCGAGTACTATTTGGACGTGTTACAGAGATGGGAACATCGCTGGGAGAAGTGTGTAGAGTTACAAGGAGACTATGTTGAAAAACGTCGAGTACTATTTGGACGGGTTACAGAGATGAGAGCATCGCTGGGAGAAGTGTGTAGAGTTACAAGGAGACTATGTTGAAAAACACCGAGTACTATTTGGACGGGTTACAGAGATGGGAACATCGCTGGGAGAAGTGTGTAGAGTTAAAAAGAGACTATGTTGAAAAACACCGAGTACTATTTGGACGTGTTACACAGATGAGAGCATCGCTGGGAGAAGTGTGTAGAGTTACAAGGAGACTATGTTGAAAAACGCCGAGTACTATTTGGACGTGTTACAGAGATGAGAGCATCGCTAGGAGAAGTGTGTAGAGTTAAAAAGAGACTATGTTGAAAAACGCCGAGTACTATTTGGACGTGTTACAGAGATGAGAGCATCGCTGGGAGAAGTGTGTAGAGTTACAAGGAGACAATGTTGAAAAACGCCGAGTACTATTTGGACGTGTTACAGAGATGGGAACATCGCTGGGAGAAGTGTGTAGAGTTAAAAAGAGACTATGTTGAAAAATGTCGAGTACTATTTGAACGGGTTACAGAGATGAGAGCATCGCTGGGAGAAGTGTGTAGAGTTAAAAAGAGACTATGTTGAAAAACGCCGAGTACTATTTGGACGGGTTACAGAGATGAGAGCATCGCTGGGAGAAGTGTAAACAGTTTTTTTTTTCTTTTTTTGTCATTTACGTCCTTTAACGTTTTAAGTCATATCAGATGATGAATGAAATGGGTGAATGATACCCAAACAGGCCCAGGGTCAAAGGAGCATAGAGTTACCCGACATTCGTCTTTTAGAGTAAGGGAAACCCCCGGAAAAACCTTATCTAGGTACCTCACCCTGACCGAGATTCGAACTCGGGACCATTTGAACGTGAGGCAGACATGCTACCATCTGCACTACCGAGGCGGGCTGTGTAGAGTTACAAGGAGACTCGATTCGCGAAGTGAAATTTTCTTTTGTTTACTCCGCCATTCATTCCACCAACTGCTGCTCGATAGAGACATCTGACTGCTGGTAAGTCCTAAGTTCTCCACACAGAGTAAACGAAAAACGAGAAGAATGGAATCATATTTAAGGTGTCTCATGTGATAAAAAAGGGTTAAATTTTGTATATATCTAGAATAGAATTGTTTATAATCGATGATTAAAATTTGTATAATATTTCAAACGCAAAATCTAACAAGGCGAATATTTTAAAGTGACAAACTGGATGTGGAGGTGTAAACAAGACGGAAATGCAAAGTGTTTGTTGAGGATTTGCCAAAGTTGGTAATCCTGTGCATTAAAAGGGGTTCCTTTCTTAACTTATGCACACTCATGATTCTTCTTCCTTCCTTCGTCTTTTGGTGAAGGTACCACGGCTGTCTTTTGTCTGCCAACATTGTGTTCTAACAAATTTGTGTTGAAACGATAAAGATTACTTGTGCAGATTTTTAGAACCAAAAGATTTAAAGCTATGATATGAGACACATGTAATGTCCGAACGCTAACAACTAAATAAAAGACAATTGAAGAACAATTAAATAACATACACAAAGGATTCAAGCTTACTCTAACCACAACGTAATATGTCCAACTTAATAACAATACGGCAGTTTCGAAGGCACGAAAAAGCACGAAAGGACCCGAGTCACTACGATTTATACGCACGTACTATGAAGTTGGCTTACCTCTCCGTTCTCTGGTGGATCGCCATTTCCAAATGTAGATGTCACCACCAGCAACAGGGCCTCGTGTTCGATGCTGCTCATGTCATAGTCGGCCATGCAGTAAACCTAGCAAAGAAGTAACAAACAAAACTTCATAAACTTTGCTCCTGTGTCTTGGTAAGTTTAATGTAACAGTAACTGTGACGAACATATACAAACTGGAAGAGAAATTAGTGTCACAAAAATTCATAAAAGTTTGTCTACACGCTACTTAAACCCAGAGGAGTATAGTGATGCATTCTGTTCCCGAATAACATAAATATTTGATAGTGAGCACGTTGTACATAACCTGTCAGCACTCTTTAGAAAGTACACAATTCTTGTATCCACATTGAAACATTTATGCAAATGTAGAGGGAAGGGAGGTAGCTACTTTACTGTAGAGTAACGAGCCCTTTTGAAGTAAAACAAAGTTATAAAAAGCAGTAGAATATAAGTGTAACATAACTTGAGGGTTGATATGTGATCATTTTGACATCCTGTGTCCCTCCCATAATGTCAACAAGACAGTATATCTGGATTGGCTATCGACGACCCTGGTTTACCTTCTACTATCCTCCTCTACTGCTAAACAGCACCCCTTGGCTACACTTTTTGAATTAGCGACCTCAATTATGTGCTCCATTTTGGCGGATTTTATTGTTAGCCCTGCGCTTGTGAATCACATGAATACCAGATGACGTGGTTGTTCTTAACAACTTCTCACTCAACTCTGAAAGTAACTCTTGAGGTTTCCAGTAAGTTGGCATTATTTACACTCTACTTCCTTTGGTTTTAAGATGGAGGGGAAAATGATTACTTTAAAGCATTTTCCATCAGATGGCCCTCCTAGGAAAATATAATACTAAAGGGGATATTTTAATAACAGTCTAAAATATCAAAAAATATATTTCAATAAGTTGTACATTTTTGCTGAAAGCTGTGTAAACTCTTTTTGGGTACTATACAAATATAATAATTTGTAGCATAACACTTCACTTATCATAATCCTCGTTTACCTTTTCTTACTGATCTTTTTGTGAGTTTTTTTTCGAAGTGTAAGTCACTAAAGCATTCCCTTTAATTTTAAAGCCTGGTATAGATAGGTTGTTGATATTTTTGCTATTGCTAATGATAACCCGATATATAGTGCTTTACAATTATTAAATTTACAAGATAAAGCTATAAAATTCACATTTTAAACTAAAATTAATGGATTTCTTCCTTTTCTAGATCCAAAGATAATATGAAAGAATGATAAATTAAACCTTGATACGAGGGCTGTTTAATAAAGAATGATCATACATTTTTTACGGTCATAATTTTTCGCTCTAAACTTTAATCTTATTATATTCTGTTAGCTTAATGTGAAACAAACACGTCGTAGTAGTTTCATTGTTGGTACTCCTGGTTTCCGCCTGTGAGAACCAGGCGAGTTCAGGCATGTTCAGTATCGCCTACCGCTGCAATGGAATTAACATGCAGTTAAAGTTGATGTTAGAGGAAGATCCGGAGTTTGTTTTAAACATAATCACTGCTGATGAAACTTGGCTACATCATTTTGATCCTGAGAGCAAACAGCAAAGCTCAGTGTGGAAATCTCCTTCATCACCAACCCCCAAAAAGCAAAAGTGGTTGCTTCTGCTGGGAAAGTTATGGTCATCTCATTCTTTGATATTCATGGAATGGTTTATCAGCATGCTGTACCTGCACACACATCTGTAACTGGACAATACTACAGGGATGTTCTGAAAACATTGCAAGTCTATATCAGGCGCAAAAGACCACATTTCCGTGAAGCAGGCAGGATGCTGCACCACGATAATGCGCGGCCGCATATTGCCAATGTTGTCGCTGAATATCTTGCAAAAATCAACGTGAAGTACATCCCTCACCCTCCCTATAGTCCGGATTTAGCCCCATTTGACATTTTTATATTCCCTAACTTGAAGAAACACCTTCGTGGGAGGCATTATCCATCATCAGAAGCAGTGGTGAAGGCTGCGGAGGCGATTTTGAAGGATCTCTCAAAAAGTGGTTTCCAGCATGTCTTTGAAGACTCGCAGAAATGCTGGGACAAGTGCATCGCATTCAGGGGAGACTATTTTGAGAAGGACCATCAAAATTATGAGGATGAGTAAAGGTACGTTGTCAAAACAATTGTAATCATTTTTTATTAAACAGCCCTCGTAATTATCAGAGTCGTTAAGAAACAAGATATTTACTTATAATAGTGTGCGTGAAACGGCAATGTCTAAAGGATGATTACGTTGTTTGTATATAATTTTTGACATGTGTTTCTGTGTATCATAAAAATTTTTATTTCCTGTCGCTGAAGTGTTGCATTTTCAAGAAATAAACTTCCTAAAATCTAGAAAAACGTCCGCTGGTATGTACAAGAATATGACACGAAATATTTCGGGTAAATTCTCTCAGTACTCGTAAAATGTTTCAAATATTTTAGTACTTTTCAAAAAAATAGTTCTATTTTGATTACCAGAACTTATTACAACGCACTATGTATATTTTCTGATATTCTACATGTCTCTATTAAATGTGTCCTTAAGTGAAATTGATTTGTTTTACCAAGAGAGTTTAAGTAAAAACATCTTACCTGAGAATTGAAAGCGTGACCAAAGATTTCACCAAGTTTCTTGGCGTACATCTCCGATTTGCCTGTTTCTGTTGCGTATAAGACAGTGGCTTTGATACGTCGAGAGAGAGCTCGCCCAAACAGCTTCGAAGTAAACTTAACCGCTCTGTAAAACAAACAAATGCCTGCAATGAGCTTTAGCTACAAACCTTGGCCGCTATGGCTCACAGCGCCTGACCTTCCTTGACAACCTGTCCAGGTTTCAGTAATTTACATTACAGTACGAGGGTGGTCTGAAAAGCTTCAAACCTAATAAAGACACAAGTCAATTTTTCAGAATTTTATTTTTCAAATAGTCTCCTTGTAACTGTACACACTTCTCCCAGCAATGCTCCCATCTCTGTAACACCTCCAAATAGTACTCGGCGTTTTTCAACATAGTCTCATTGTAACTGTACACACTTCTCCCAGCGATGTTCCCATCTCTGTAACCCGTCCAAATAGTACTCGGCGTTTTACAACATAGTCTCCGTGTAAGTCTACACTCACTTCTCCCAGCGATGTTCCCATCTCTGTAACCCGTCCAAATAGTACTCGACGTTTTTCAACATAGTCTCATTGTAACTGTACACACTTCTCCCAGCGATGTTCCCATCTCTGTAACCCACCCAAATAGTACTCGACGTTTTTCAACATAGTCTTTTTGTAACTCTACACACTTCACCCAGCGATGCTCCCTTTTTTGTAACCCGTCCAAATAGTACCCGGTATTTTTCAAGATAGTCTCCTTGTCACTGTACACACTTCTCCCAGCGATGCTCCATTCTCTGTAACCCGTCCAAATATTACTCGAGGTCTTTCATCATAATCTCCTTGTCACTGTACACACTTCTCCCAGCGATGTTCCCATCTCTGTAACCCATCCAAATATTACTCGACGTTTTTCAACATAGTCTCCTTGTAACTGTACAGACTTCTCCCAGCGATATTCCCATCTCTGTAACCCATCTAAATATTACTCGACGTTTTTCAACATATTCTCCTTGTAACTGTACACACTTCTCCCAGCGATGTTCTCATCTCTGTAACCCGTCCAAATAGTACTCGACGTTTTTCAACATAGTCTCCTTGTAACTCTACACACTTCCCCCAGTGATGCTCTCATCTCTGTAACCCATTCAAATAGTACTCGGCGTTTCTCAACATAGTCTCCTTGTAACCCTACACCTTCTCCCAGAGATGCTCCCATCTCTGTAACCCGTCCAAATAGTACTCGGCGTTTTTCAACATAGTCTCCTTGTAACTCTACACACTTCTCCCAGAGATGCTCCCATCTCTGTAACCCGTCCAAATAGTACTCGGCGTTTTTCAACATAGTCTCCTTGTAACTCTACACACTTCTCCCAGAGATGCTCCCATCTCTGTAACCCGTCCAAATAGTACTCGACGTTTTTCAACATAGTCTCCTTGTAACTCTACACACTTCTCCCAGAGATGCTCCCATCTCTGTAACCCGTCCAAATAGTACTCGGCGTTTTTCTCTGCAAAATAATTATTCACGAAGGTGATTGTCTCTTCATTTGACGAAAATCGCTGCCCTGCGAGCGCAATTTTCAGATGAGGGAGCAAAGTGAATTCGTTTGGGAGTAGTTATGATGTGTCAAGCAGTTCAAACCGTAATTCGTGGATTTTCGCCATTGCAACCACTGAGGTGTAAGGCGGTGTGTTGCCTTGGTGAAACAGGATTTTCTTTTGCTGTAAATGTGGCCGTTTTTCTGAAAGTTCCGTCTTCAGCTTGTCGAGTATTCTCCTGTAATCGTTTTTCCTTTTTGAAGATAAGCGGTTAAAATAACTCCATGACTAATCCAAAAGCAGTCGCTTTGTTTTGAGCCGTTTCCCCCTTTGCAGTCCATTGTTTGGACTGTATTTTTGTTTCGGGCGTATAATGGTGTATCCAAGTGCCAACTACAGTAATTAGTCGGCACCAAAACTCGGATTTATTGCGCCTAAACTGCGTCAACAGAGCGTTGGAAATGTTCATTCGAACACGCTTTTGGTCTAACGTGAGCAAACGCTGTAACCAACGCGCAGACAGCTTTCTCATGTCTAAATGTTGAATTAATATGTCAAAAGACATTCTTTTGACTAGTTCATAGCCTCTGGTATCACTCTCACCTTAATTCGGCGGTCGTCTAGTACCATTTGGTGAGCATTTGAGAAAATTTCCTCGGTAGTTGATGTTTTTGGTTGTCCCGAACGTTCATCGTCTCCCAATCTCTTACGGCCACGTTTAAATTCAGCTGCCCAAAATTTCTCCGTGATAAATGATGGAGCGGAGTCCCCCTACACAGAATGCAACACACCTTTGATTTGCATAGGTGTATTGCCTTTCAAAAACAAATATTTATTGACAGCTCGATTCTCGATTTTGTTCATTTTCATAAAAAGCACCAGCATCAGCTCACTAAAACCACTGTTACATAACAACTGAGCGTTCTGGCTGAAACTTTGGTAAATGTCAACAGATGATCAACGAAATTTCCTAGCTTTTATTAAATTTTAGATGAGTCGTATTTTTTACACATCTGCTTCACTTTCGTACCTATTTTGAGGACATGTTTCGCAAATCATCGTTTGCATTTCCCTCATATGTTTAAAACATGGTACAGATACATAGTCGACATCTTTGCAATAGTGCCCTACAAACAAATAGATGATGCTTTGAAACTACTCAACCTGCAAGAACCCAGCATACAATTCACAGTGGAAACTGAAGAGGACTGTACTCTACCTTTTTTGGACCTTAAAATAAAAAAAAGGCAATGAAAAACTAGAATTTGGTATCCATAGAAAAGCAACACACACAGATAATTACATCAAAGCAAATAGTTTCAACCCAATTCCACACAAACATGCCACCATCAACAGTCTCACACAGATTAGTAAATCTACCTCTCAGCCAGCAAGAATATCAAAAAGAATACCATCAAATCTTAAAAACTGCAATTAAAAATGGATATGGAAAAAACCTTGTAGATAAAAAACTAAAATCATTCAAACTTCAAAAGAGATTAAAACAGATCACAGCTCTCACACCAATAAAACAAGAAATTAGATTTGCTAAATTTACTTAGCACCCCTGGGCCACAAAAAAGTTCCAAAAAATATTCAAGAAATACAATATAACATTGGCACCAAAAGACAATTACAACATTAAAAAACCTACTTCGCAGTAATAATACTGATAAGATAAAACCAGAGGAAATGTCAGGCATTTACAAGATTAAATGTAAAGACTGTGAAAAAATTTACATAGGGAGGACAAAAAGAAACATAGGCACTAGAAAGAAAGAACAATTCAGGCACTTAAGATACAAAAATATTGATAAGTCCGCAATAGCAGCTCATTTCTGGTCTGAAAATCATGAAATTGAAGATAGCACAGAATTACTAAAATACGTACAAAAACATAGTGAACTCGTCACATGGGAGAGGATATACATAGAAAAACATAAAAACCAACTAATGATCTTTGAAATCCTGCCAGAAGAGAATCCCACATTTAAGTTCATCACTAAATCAACAGATGGCAGCAACAACCCCAGAATTACCCACACCGCTGGATCAAGCTTTAGTCGCATAAGAGCCGTAGATGCAAAGATGATTTGCGAAACATGTCCTCAAAATAGGTACGAACGTGAAGCAGATGTGTAAAACATACGACTCATCTAAAATTTAATAAATTTTCGCTTCACTGTGGTGTTCCAATACAGTTAAATCTCGATATATTCCTAGCTTTTATTTACGAGTGCTGCCATCTCCATGTTGAGGTCGGAAACTTTTCAGACCAGCCTCGTATGTTTGTAAGTCTCGGGAACATAAGGTACTTGTTATTTGAAGTCACAGTGTGCTGTGTTGGCTAATGAGTGAAGATATTTAATATTCGCTCTGGTTTTGTTAACTCCAAACAAGCAACGAAAGCGAGGAAAGTTCGGTTATAAAGGGGTGAGGTTAGGCTAAGTCAAGGTATTTCATACGCTGTCAGCTGCCAAGTTTTATAACTAAAATTTAATATTAATGAAGTTGTATAAATAATTAATGCATTACCTTTATTATTAATTATAAATACTGAAAATGGCAATTACCTAGCAATTTGTTTGAAGTGAAATTTCCGTCTCGGCTTCTTGCTTTTTCCCAATTCTCTGCCTTTTTTCCACTGGTGACTTTTCCAGGCTGCTTCCTATAAACACACACATCCATCATTATTACTTCAACGTTAATGCTCGTTTCTAAATTCCCTGAATATTCTTAGAGAAAGGTTTGTGAATCGGAACAGTAAGGCTAAATGTTAAATTCAGCGTAATACAAGAGTACAGCGCAAGTATTACAAGGGGTGTTCAATAAAGAATAATCATATTTTTTTACGGTCATAATTTTTCGCACTAAAATTCAAACTTATTATATTCCGTTAGCTTAATGTGAAACAAACACGCCGTAGTAGTTTCATTGTTGCTATTCCTGGTTCCCGCCGGTGAGAAACAGGAAAGTTCAGACATGTTCAGTATCGCCTACCGCTGTAATGGAGGTAACACGCGAGGAACAATATGCGGCGTTGACATTCTGCTTTCGTCTCAACAAATCTTCATTTGAGGCCTACACAATGTTACAGGAGGCCTATGGAGAGTCTGTTCTTCCCTACAGCACAGCTCTAAGGTGGTTTAAAATGTTTAAAGAGAGGAGCCAGTCAATTTCAAAGGAAGGTGGACCTGGTGCTCCAGTTACTGCTCTTACGGAAGAAATCATCAACACTGCTGCTGACATTGTGAGAGAGGATTGACGAATTACCTTAAGATCACTTTCTGAAGCACTGAACATTTCATTTCATTTCATGTCACCCACACATTGGTGACAGAAACATTACACAAGAGACGTGTTTGTGCGTCATGGGTTCCAAGACTGTTGATTCTCGAACAAAAATACATTCTACATGCAGATCTGCATGCAGCTAAAGTTGATGTTAGAGGAAGATCCGGAGTTTCTTTCAAACGTAATCACTACTGATGAAACTTGCCTACATCATTTTGATCCTGAGAGCAAACAGCAAAGCTCAGTGTGGAAATCTCCTTCATCACCAACCCCCAAAAAGCAAAAGTGGTTGCTTCTGCTGGGAAAGTTATGGTCATCTCATTCTTTGATATTCATGGAATGGTTTATCAGTATGTTGTACCTGCACACACATCAGTACCTGGACAATACTACAGGGATGTCCTGAAAACATTGAAAGTCCATATCAGGCACAAAAGACCACATTTCCATGAAGCAGGCTGGATGCTGCACCACGATAATGCGCGACCGCATATTGCCAATGTTGTTGCTGAATATCTTGCAAAAGTCAACGTGAAGTGCATCCGTCACCCTCCGTGTAGTCCGGATTTAGCCCCATGTAAGTTTTTTCTATTCCCTAATCTATTCGATATCGATCTATTCGATCGCAATGGTAATTATGTTGAAAAATAGCTGTAAGTTCCGCCTTTTACATCAATGTAACATTAATTGACAATAAACATGTTTTATATATTAAATAAAATTGGAGACCTTATTTTACGGACACGTCTCATATAGGAACTATTTTGTTTGTTGATACAATAAATTTAACAAAAAATAACTCCCATTTAATTTGAACCGCCCTTGTAGACTTCCACGATTGCTTCACTTTATCCACAACTCTTTGGAACTGCCAGTCACAAAAGACTAACTCGATATGATACATTTGTTACGTTGTACTGATCAAATACCTTATTTCACATTTTAAATGGCAAGTACTTAACTTTATAACACACTTTACTACATGGATCTCAATTCGAAACTGTCTCCTTGCTCAAAAGTTAAAGTTCTCTTTTCTGAAACCAACCGCTTAAGATTCGTTGAAGGAAATCCTTTTATAAAATTGGAGTAAATGAACAAGGACTTTGCTGGGTATTCCATTAGTGACTAACGAACTTCCGTTACTTTCCTTTATTAAGGTTTGGATTTTACCTGATTACCTCCTCTCGGTAATTACTCTCTGGAGAGACTGTAAAACTAAGTAACAGTTGCATGCCAGGAAGCGATATTTCATTGCTAGTTTATATATTCCACCCGCTTTATTACGTAAATACAATCGAAATAAATCATTTTTACAGAATTTAAGGATATTTAATTACACATACAATGAATCATCAATCCTTTTTCTGGTCATCCTCCATTCTGAATGATTACCAAAACTAAGTTGTAACTTTTGGAGGTTAAAACGTGCAATTATAGGATTTCAGAAAGTATATTACGCTATAGTTCTTGCATTATATTACAGTATAGAACTATGAACTTATGTTCACAATAAACGTCATACTTCTGGAAATAAAGCAACCAAATGACACATTCCCTTCGCAATTTGAAGATATAACAAAATTGAGACAAATATCCAATTATTTTGCACTCCTTTGAGGTTTCCATGTAGTGAGGCCCCACACGAGCTACAAATGAAACTGCTTTTACTGCAAAATGCCACGAGAGTAAAATGTTCTGAGAAGGAAGAATGGGAATTATTTAAATCTTTGCCCTACAGCGTTTACACTGGGCAACAAAATATAATTTTTGAATGTTTCGAGCACTTCATGAGGTAATTCCTACTAATTTTGGATTGAGAAAAACAAATACCACAATGACAAACTTTTATTAGCTCTAGTTTCTATGATATACACAAGGTGGAAGTATTACATATTAACGGATTGAGAGAAAAGGATACATTTTAATTACCTACATGCTAACAACAATGAAAGTGCATTTGATTCTTTAACTGGTAATTATATGCTAAGAGTTTTAAATTGCTGGAAAAATACTTCGCAGATAGTCGTGTCTGAAGAGAATCATGACTTCGTCGTCTTTTAGGTTTCCTCTTGTGATGGAGCTCCGCAGACCAACAGTAATCCGCAAGCATTACTTCATTCCAACGACCCTGATATCTATGTTCCATAACAGAAATGTCCTAATGGAATCTCTCCCCATGTTCATCACTAACAGTTCCACAACTAGGAGGGAAAAAGTCTAGGTGGGAGTGGAGACATGTTGTATCCAAGGTTACGGTATTTATGCAGGAGCACTGTCACCAAATGCTTGTAGTTGTCATCTCTTTTGTTGCCTAAAAATCCATGAACAACACCCTTGAGGTTTCCCAAGCTTCCTTTTCTTACCCCTCCAGAATTTGGTCAAATGCAGGATCCTTTACAAGTTCTCTTATTTGTGGTCCGACAAAAATGCCTTCTTTAACTTTTGCATCACTTAATTTCCAAAATTTCTCTCTGATTGTGTTTTGTTATTTTACAGGTGTGCCATCTCCCAAAAAATTCCCCCAAATTTAAAATCTTCACTCTAAAAACTGAAATGTCACTTTATCTGCAAAACGAGAGCTAATCTATCATTTTTATGATGATTTTTGAATTCACCAGATGGAAGTACATGTAAATTCACTACTTTTAAGCCCGAAACGTCATAGTTGTTGCCCATTGTTATCAGAGACTACGTTTGTTTACATCTAATTTAATGTCAGTCTTTGGCTCTACATATATCTGCGAACAAACCTTTTCAAAGATGAACTATATTAAAAGTGAGCATCGCAACAAGATCGGAGTCGATCAATTTGCTTATCTTTTGAGACTTTCTCTCGTCTTTTGTACCACATATTGCAGACCTTGTAAAACATAACTTGTGCTACAGAGGTCATTCTAAGAAACATTTGTTAGTAAGGAGTAGACTATGAGTACGAACACTTATTATTTCCTATACGTCAGAATGATAGGTTCCGTCACTGGAACTCGGTGACCACAGGTAAACGAGCAGTTCTATCGCAGCGGGTGGACGGACGTGATTTCAACCTCCCCTTTCCTGCTTTAATTGAGCACCCCAGGTATAACTCGACTACCATGTATTTGACGAAAGGTACTGCGGCAAACCCGCATACCAGAGTTAAATTGATTGGGATGTAATTGGAGCTATGAGTTCTCTTATTCTCAGGTGAATGGCTGTAGGAAATGGATTTTGATGGTTGTTGGCTACTCAGTTGTATTAATAACACTTTGTTTGTTGCAGAATTACTTGGTTTAATTCCTACTAAGTTTGCTTTGCGACTTGGATCGGTGACCAAATGTTAGTAAAATTCCTAACATATATTCAATTTAACTTGAAACTCTGGATTGCTTGTTTAAAGTTACTTCGGCGGGGTTTCTATTTCTTCTTTATACGGCGACTACTTTGCTCTAATAAACTTCTGATGTTGCTTCCACTTACGCTGCTTGAGCTATTCTTAACTTCCCTACACTTCCGACTTATAAATCTTCGCTTCTCTTCTTAATGCGCACTCACACGTCCTTCCTATCGTGGTATCACCTTTTAAGTAAGTTTCTCTTACTTCACGATTCAGATCGAACCTTATTCTGATCCCCTCTCTAACTTTATCGCATGACCAAACTACCTCACCCTTCTCAAATCTTACATTATTATTGGTTTCTCATTTATTTCGTATTTTCGCACTGGTTTGCAAAACTCATTTAACGCATTGACGTTCAACCCACCCTGAGTTGGGGAACGCCTACCCTGAATTGTTTGTAATGGTATACATCGTTATCAAATCAGCGAATTAAATCCCTTTAGCGTTCATGCTCCGCCACATTTTGGAAACCCTTTTGTCCCAACACATTCCTGGCTGGGAGTATTCTATAGTTCTAAGACATTGAACCTCTATTAGCACAAAGAAGGTAACAGACCTCCCTTCTTGTTTCTCCAAAGTGCACTGATTTTTACAAGAATATTCTTTCTTTCTCCCCTGGATGCTAGTATGTATGCTGTATTAAATTATATTCTTTCCTTCTTATTCTTTAAGTCAACGGCTAGTTTAATCATTACTCTATCCACTCTAATTTCATATTATTATAACAAGATTTTTATATTAGTTTAGCAAAGCATTTTCATTAATCTATCCTCTGTTTTAACTATCTGATTTCAATTAATTCGCCGCCTCCTAATCGCTACCTGACACTGCGGTTACAGTACCCACTCTATCCTTCGACCTCTGAAGTTAAGGTTGGAGCACTTTGCGGGGCTGTGGAGCGTAGTGAACCGTATGGCGTGGCTTTTGTTGGGGTTAACGACATCCGGCAAGTTCGGCACCACTCTGTTGTGAGACGAAGGTCTCATTCCTGTTTGTATTAATACTATATTAAGGGGAGGGGATCCGTCCCCTTCAGCTGCCGTGGTGCGGGCGCTGCGGACCCTTAGCACTCGTAGTACCTCTGACGTTACTAGAAGAACCTCAGGCCTAACTGCCGAGCCCCTCCCTCGGGGAGTTGTTCGGATTGGGTTAGACTCGAGGGGGAAGTGTGCTCCCGCACCCACGGTAAATCGGGTACCTCCGGCCAGGCTACGGCCACCCGAGGGGTTAGAGGGTTGCCTCAAAAGTCCCGGGTACTATCCTGCAGAGCTAGCAGAAGGTCTGCTAGATCACCAGGTGGCCCCACCGAGGTTTTCGGTAGTCTTCCCTCCGGGGTTGACAAGCGTAAGTGGCGTATCCACTTCCATCCCGTCTTGACGTTATTGTCGATATTGCCCTATGGAAAGAGCCCCGGAGTTGTCCATTACTCCCGGGCAAAAGGAGGTCAAGGTCTTCGCACTTTTGGGTAGATCCTCTGCACATAACTGTCTCTGTATCGGGTTGAAGGAGGACATTCTCAAAAAGTTGAAGATATACAAGCAGCGCCCAGAAAGTAAGTTCTGTTTCAATTTATCTCCGCTGCAGCGCTGCGATTGCAGTTCCGCACCTGCGCGGTAGACACTCTGTATCAAGGAGAAGAAACGTGTGCCACTGTGAGATCGCTGTCAGCCACGTACGCTTTGCTGTGCTTGTTTACAATGTCGGTGTTGATTGAAACTCCCGCCACTTGTGAAATCAGATCTGTGATTCGTTTTCTGAATGATAGGATTGCGCCTCGCAATATAGAATAAGCGCCGAGGAATTCTGTCAAAAGGTGTTGTGTTTCTTCACGACAACGCAGGACTACACACTGAAAATGTGAGGAAAACATCCTATAGGGATTTGGCTGGGACGTGTTTGACCATGCCCCGTACAGCCCTGACCTCGCTCCTAGCGACTTTCTTCTGTTTTTGCCTCTCAAATCCTTTCTTGGCGGTCAACATTTCAACAATGACGAAGAGCTGAAAGCAAATGTTTCCAACTGGTTGAAGACACAGGCGGCAAACTTCTATGAAGAAGGTATACAAATACTTGTACCTCGCTATGACAAATGCCTGCAAAATTTCGACAGTTATGTGGAAAAGTAGTTTAAGAGTTGTAGAATTTTTGGAATAAATAATTTTCTGTAGCTGTACACAATTTAATTTTATTACCAAACAGAACTTACTTTCTGGACATATTTCGTACCTTTATTTTGAACATATTAGCATTTTAATCAACATCGTTAGAACAATTTTTAGAAATTAAAATAAGAATTTAATAGGGTTAATTAATTTCTTTGAAAATGTTTGGAAGACGCTAAGTGTTTCAGTGAATGCTTACCTGGTAGTCGTATGAAGGCTTGAGTTGGTACAGAGCCATCTCTTGGTGGAACACTGGAGTCACAGAGCCGGACAAAGGCGGTACAATCCACACCCAATCCGCAGGGCAGCCATTCCGCAGTCGAAGTTCATTCTCGTAGTGCTTCATGAAAGATTCCGAAGCTGTATGGTGGTCCACGATCGTCACATTTTTGGACTGCACATGAAAAAGTAACACATGCATTCCGAATATGAATGAAGAAGCATTTAAGGGTATGTATGACTGAAATTTCATGAAAATCGTGAAAATAACGACTTTTTTATTTTAATTCTATAAAATAATTTAGACATTCCCGAATGTGAAAAATGCATAATTTGCCTTCGAACGCCATTTTTAAATGCTTATTTAAATGTCGGTGGCCTTTAAACTCTGTCAGAGTCACGCCGTCTTTTGCCTACATCCACATTCTTTGTCTGTTTTCCGTTCTTAAATTTTCAATTCAAGAAAAGAAAAATAAGGCTTTCAGACAAAATAGTTCCTAAAATGTTGCCAATATATCAGAGGCTGGCTTCTACAACATTACTAGAGATGTGCAAAACAGGAAAAACACAGAATGCCAATGAATCTTTGCATCATGTCATATGGAATAAGTGCCCAAAGGAAGTTTTCATATCAAAACAAAAATTGGATCTTGCTGTTATTAAAAGCATCAGTGAGTTTAACATGGGTAGTCTTAAGTCATTGGAGCTGCAGCGAAATATCAGAGGTGAAAGTGTAGTAGACTCAGCAAGGAAAACTTCAGTGCAGCGAGATCAGACTCGTATCCTGCAAAGCAAGAAGCGAAGTTGTGCAGAAGAAAAGCAACATCTAAAGAAGAAAAAGATGGAAAAAGCAGCAACAGAGGAGAAGAAAAAGAAAAATGAGGGTCCAACCTATCAGCCTGGTGGATTTTAATGTGAGTTATGCAATCAAATCTTTAATCGCTCTTTTCTCAATGTTCATATTTTCAGCATTTTTCTTCCTGTAAAATGCTCCTTGCGATGCAGTTTTTGTACTACATTCATGAAATTTCCTACACAGGTTCAGAATATCATGAGGAATGGAAATTGCCCTAGGTTTTATTGTGAAATGTATATAAGCATATATTTTTAATTTTCAAACACAAAACTTACAGATTTTTAGACAAAAAAGAATATTTGTAAATTAAAAAATTTTTGTGACCTAAACTAAAGGAGACAGAAAAACCCAGAGCAATTTCAAAAAGTATGTGTATTATGAACATAGGGTTAAAATATTAGACCAAAATTCAAAATATTTTGTCGCAAGGGACTTTTTTAGTGACGTAACAAAAAACATACAAAATTTATCATAATTTCTAAACTGCTGGAGAAAAATGGTTTAAATTTAGGTTGTAACATGTTTACAATATACTACACCTATGGTGTAAATTTGAAAAAGCTAGCATTATTAGTTCAGAATTTGAAAATTTCAGTCATACATACGCTTAAGAAATAGTAAATATAAACAGACTGGTAAATGAGCTCTTACTTAAACATGAAATAGATCTAGAAATTAAATTAAATGGACCGATAGATTTAATGTTGTGGGAGAAAACATTTATCTCAGAGTAAAAAATCGCGAATGAACTTTGTAAACCAGTTTACTGATTCTATACATATTATGTGTTTAAAATAGGAAGAGTTCTCGCTTGTAGCCAATCAGATGCGTTAGAGCTTTCACCGTTGCCACCTCGTTATCCCCACTATTTTTATATTTCCCTCTCTCTCATACACTTGCGACTGTTCGTGGCGCTAGACGTAAGGGAACACAAACTGAATTTTCCAGTTTTATAATAATGCAGTTGTAATCACAATTGCAACACACAAATGTTTTAAATGTTTAGTTTAAAGTTTATTATAGTTTATGAATTACTTATTTTTCTAATCCAACGAAAATACCAGCGGTACATCCGTATAGCTGTGAATATTACTTACGTTAAGAGATAATTCGTCATTGTCATTGTCTTGAACGTCTGAGTACTGCAGATTTAGGATGATAGGTTCCAAAATCTCGTTACGTGCTATTTCTTTCCAAAAGTCGTCTTCTTGTAGTTTATCTGATGTCTCACGCAGTTTTCCCAGTCTTGTTGTGTTCCTTGTCAATTTCTTCGCGAATAAGTCGTTCAACGTCAGTCAGTTTAAAAAACTATTTCTGTTTGCAACATAATTTGAGCCCACATTAACTCTACTGGATTGTTCTAGCAGTAGTAAGGGGGAAAGTGGATCGCATCTCATTGATCCAGCTGATACACTTTGTCATGAAAGAGTAACTGAATAATATTGCTTTGAACTCTCTAGAGTAAATAGAGATTACGAACCATTCATAAACAAAGATATAATGTGACCAGACACGTTCTGCCAGACTAGCAAGAAGTGTATCGTTTGCTCTAATCGAATTTAACAAACACCTTGGCTTATTCAAAGTACATATTTCTTTTATCACGTCATGTCAAATGTTTACGTTTCAGTTCTGAGTAATTTCAAATATACGTTCACGCATACATGCCAACCAATAATGATATGCATTACAGTGCTAACGCCGCAATGCATTGTTATAATGATATATACTGTATTTATTTCTATTAGGAAAACTATTTGAGCTTAAAGAATAGGGTTTTTACGGTTATGTTAAATACATTATTCTCTCCTTCCTCATGGATTAGTTTTTGCAAAATTTGAATTTTTGTCTTAGTGTGAATAGTATGTATTAGAGATTGATTAGTTTGGTGCTCAAGGGGAATGCAATAAAGCAACACCGCAGGACTCTGATTGGTTGCTCGTCTAGTAGCGCTCAAGGACAAACACCTACCCATTTGAAACACATAATAAATTTGTTTATTCCCTATATATGACGGTACAAATCATCATATAGCACTAAACAATGCCAAGGATGCAAAACTAGTGTTTTTGAAAAAAATTATATATTTCTAAGCACATAAGTGAAGTCAGGTACAAATTATTACTTTTTTAACTTTTTATTAATTTCCTTAAAGAAAAACAGTAGGTATTGTATGAGATATTCACCTGAAAGCTGTGTAGAACTGCCAGATTAACTTCAACAAGCGCTTTATCCTTCCAGAGCGTTACAGGAGTCCTGGTATCGAGTCCCATCCGAACTGCCACTGTCTAAAACAGAACTTACTCTTATAAAACTATATTCCACACTATTTGTACATAATATAAAACAATTTCCTCCAAAACAGTTTTTAAGTATATTATAATTATATTTACATTAATGTCGTATTCAGTCATTTTAGTTTTAAATATATCATTATTGAAAAATAGTTCAAAATATTCCTTTTGATACGTGGTCCCAACTTTCCTGGTATTATTTTTCTAATAAATACATAAAATATGAAGTATATAAATGTAATAAATAAATATAACAGTGAAGCAAACAAATATATCCTGTCACTTTGTGGGTTCGTAGAATAAAAAGGCCGAGTTGCAGAAATTAAAAATCTCCTTTATTTTCGTAGTACTGTCCAATTCTGACGTAACAACATCACATATATCGTTATCTCCGTGACACCTATCCGTTTATTGTGTGCCGTATCGCGATCGGGTTCACGACAATACTAATATAACAATTTGTAACTTAAAACTCCTCTTATCTTATAACAAATGATGATAATTCTTATAAATTGTCCAGGATTGCGATTTCATGTAAAGTTTTACATATTCTCAGCCGGAAACAACAGAGCTAGCGTCATCGTTAGGAACGCTAGATGTTAATCCTGTTATTATGTTATGTTATTTCTGAAAGACGACTCCTCTAACGAAGCAAGTGCTCGAACTGATGACCTTCTTGGGTAATGCACGTCCTCAGGGAATCTATAATTAAATTATTGTGAATTCTGTTTCCAAGTTTTGATGAACATGAAAAAGGAGTATTTACAATGCTGAGACTCGAACCTGTGTCATTGGGTGTTAGTGTACAGAAGACGTCATAATCCCATTCAGGTATTTCGAGACTTGACTGAAAGCACGTTCTGTAGTGAGGTGTAGTTCAAGCAAACATGTAAATAAACCATTTTGACTGTCGGGATGTATGTGTCTTCAACTTTTTCCTGATTTTTGACAGCCAATCCCTGCTCTAAGTACAAGAATACGCAATTTTATTATTAGCTGACGTTGTTAGTGTAGTCATATGATAGATCCAGACGTTTACTGAATTACTTTGCCATGTATGCTCTAGTAAAAAGTTTGTAAAATCGCCTGGTAACCGGAATTCGCTCTCAGTAAAGCAGTCATATGTTTTTGAGGTGTACTTTAGCGAGCAGTACGTTTTGTCCCTTAAACCGCTATTCCTCTGAATTTTGCTCACTCTTCTCTCTAAGAACATCAAGCAATACAGTTTAGTAAGCGCAAACTGGACTAAGACTCACATGTTGCTTGATGGGTGCCTGACTCTCCTGGTATAACAACAAACTCTTATTTATTGACTCGATTTATTGACAGATTCCATGCTATTTCTACACAAAGAAACAGTTTGTAATGTTGTGAACAGAGATAGTTAAACGACACCTATTCTTAGCACAAAAAAAAAAAAAAAAACATGGAAGTCAGTCACTATTGTTACAGAGAAAAACTCGATACAAATTTTCATTGCAATCCTTGGTTGGTCTTACAACTGTGAACTGCATTTTAAAATTTTATCTTTATTCAGTGACAATTTACTACCCCTATATATTATATAATATATACATTATATTAAACTATAGATTTTTAAGAGATAATTCCTCGAATATGGAAACGAACTACAGCCCCTCATAATCCCTTGTATTTGTTTAAGGATAACAAATTCTGCTTGCCATGTTACATAACTCAGTATGTACTTTTACTTATACATGATTTCAATCAAATGTAACTAGCTCTTTGCAATGGAAATAAAAAAAAAGAAACACGAATTTTCAAACATTTCCAGTTAATGATGTAATTGGAAAACTGTAAATTCGCAGCACGGAATACGAGGGCTGGTCAACAAAGACTTAGAATGACTTTTTCACAAATGTTTATAACTGCAGTTCAATACTTACATGATATTTTTCAAAGTAGTTCCCTGCTACTTCACTGCACTTTTTATAGCGTCTCTGCCAGTCCTTGAACACGTGCTTCAGACCATTCTTTGGAGAGATATAGTCACACTGAAAAATTCAATGCCATGGCTGGGATTTGAACCACGGATCTTCTGGTTGCCGTCCAGCCGCTCTAACCATTGAGCTACTATGACCAACGTGCGGACATGACATTCAATTAAACACGAATCGTGGTTCAAATCCCGGCTATGGCATTGAATTTGTCAGTCTGACTGTATTTCTCCATACTTTAGCCTACACACGGCCAGTGTGAAAGAACAATTAATTTCCAGACCATTCTTTGTCAGGTCCTTGAAAATCGCCTCACTTTTCTCGAACAATGCTTCAGAGTTGTCAAATCGAATACCCCTAAGTTTTGCCTCTATTGAAAGGCAAGAGAATAAAAGGTAACTATCCTGACGGAAAACAAGCCAGCACAGTGTGGAAATCGCCAAGTTCTCCATCACCAAAAAAGGCAAAAGTTGTTCCATCTGCAGGAAAAGTGATGGTGGTCACATTTTTTGACTGTAAATTAATGATTTACCAGCATGCAGTTCCCCCTCACACTACTGTTAGAGCAGCATACTGCACGTAAGTATTGGCTACACTGAGGAAGCACATTACAAAGAAACGACCAGAGCTTTCTCGGACTGGGTGACGACTTCATCATGACAATACACGGTCTCACGTCGCATGCAGTTCCCCCTCACACTACTGTTAGAGCAGCATACTGCACGTAAGTATTGGCTACACTGAGGAAGCACATTACAAAGAAACGACCAGAGCTTTCTCGGACTGGATGGTGACTTCATCATGACAATACACGGCCTCACGTCACATGCAGTTCCCCCTCACACTACTGTTACAGCAGCATACTACACGTCAGTATTGAGGAAGCACATTGCAAAGAAACGACCAGAGCTTTCTCGGACTGGGTGGCGACTTCATCATGACAATACACGGCCTCACGTCACATGCAGTTCCCCCTCACACTACTGTTACAGCAGCATACTACACGCCAGTATTGAGGAAGCACATTGCAAAGAAACGACCTGAGCTTTCTCGGACTGGGTGGCGACTTCATCATGACAATACACGGCCTCACGTCACATGCAGTTCCCCCTCACACTACTGTTACAGAAGCATACTACACGTCAGTATTGGCTACACTGACGAAGCACATTGCAAAGAAACGACCAGCGCTTTCTCGGACTGGGTGGCGACTTCATCATGACAATGCATGACCTCACGTCACATGCAGTGCCCCCTTACACTACTCTTACAGCAGCATACTACACGTCAGTATTGGCTACACTGACGAAGCACATTGCAAAGAAACGACCATTGCTTTCTCCGACTGTGTGGCGACTTCATCATGACAATGCACGGCCTCACGTCACATGCAGTTCCCTCTCACACTACTGTTACAGCAGCATACTACACGTCAGTATGGGCTACACTGAGGAAGCACATTACAAAGAAATGACCAGAGCTTTCTCGGACTGGGTGGCGACTTCATCATGACAATGCACTGCCTCACGTCACATGCAGTTCCCCCTCACACTGCTGTTACAGCAGCATACTACAAGTCAGTATTGGCTACATTGAGGAAGCACATTGCAAAGAAACGACCAGATCTTTCTCGGACTGGGTGGCGACTTCATCATGACAATGCATGGCCTCACGTCGCATGCAGTTCCCTCTCACACTTCTGTTACAGCAGCATACTACACGTCAGTATTAGCTACACTGAGGAAGCACATTACAAAGAAACGACCAGAGCTTTCTCGGACTAGATAGCGACTTCATCATGACAATGCATGGCCTCACGTCGCATGCAGTTCCCTCTCACACTTCTGTTACAGCAGCATACTACACGTCAGTATTGGCTACATTGAGGAAGCACATTGCACATGCAGTTCGCCCTCACACTACTGTTACAGAAGCATACTGCACGTCAGTATTGGTTACACTGAGGAATCACATTGCAAAGAAACGACCAGATCTTTCTCGGACTAGATAGCGACTTCATCAAGACAATGCATGGCCTCACGTCGCATGCAGTTTCCTCTCACACTTCTGTTACAGCAGCATACTGCACGTCAGTATTGGGGGGTGAGTGAGTGTGTGGTGTTTAAGGGTCCGTCGACAACGAGGTCATTTAGGCCCCTATCAGTATTGGTTACACTGAGGAAGCACATTACAAAGAAACGACCAGAGCTTTCTCGGACTAGATAGCGACTTCATCATGACAATGCATGGCCTCACGTCGCATGCAGTTCCCCCTCACACTACTGTTACAGCAGCATACTACACGTCAGTATTGACTACACTGAGGAAGCACATTGCACATGCAGTTCCCTCTCACACTTCTGTTACAGCAGCATACTACACGTCAGTATTGGCTACATTGAGGAAGCATATTGCAAAGAAACGACCAGATCTTTCTCGGACTAGATAGCGACTTCATCAAGACAATGCATGGCCTCACGTCGCATGCAGTTCCCTCTCACACTTCTGTTACAGCAGCATACTACACGTCAGTATTGGCTACACTGAGGAAGCACATTGCACATGCAGATCCCTCTCACACTTCTGTTACAGCAGCATACTACACGTCAGTATTGGCTACATTGAGGAAGCACATTGCAAAGAAACGACCAGATCTTTCTCGGACTAGATAGCGACTTCATCAAGACAATGCATGGCCTCACGTCGCATGCAGTTCCCTCTCACAGTTGTGTTACATCAGCATACTACACGTCAGTATTGGCTACACTGAGGAAGGACATTGCACATGCAGTTCGCCCTCACACTACTGTTACAGAAGCATACTGCACGTCAGTATTGGTTACACTGAGGAAGCACATTACAAAGAAACGACCAGAGCTTTCTCGGACTAGATAGCGACTTCATCATGACAATGCATGGCCTCACGTCGCATGCAGTTCCTCCTCACACTACTGTTACAGCAGCATGCTACACGTCAGTATTGACTACACTGAGGAAGCACATTGCACATGCAGTTCCCCCTCACAATACTGTTACAGCAGCATACTACACGACAGTATTGGCTACACTGAGGAAGCACATTGCACATGCAGTTCCCCCTCACACTACTGTTACAGCAGCATACTACACGTCAGTATTGACGACACTGAGGAAGCACATTGCACATGCAGTTCCTCCTCACACTACTGTTACAGCAGCATACTGCACGTCAGTATTGACTACACTGAGGAAGCACATTGCACACTACTGTTACAGAAGCATACTGCACGTCAGTATTGGCTACACTGAGGAAGCACATTGCACATGCAGTTCCTCCTCACACTACTGTTACAGCAGCATACTACACGTCAGTATTGGCTACACTGAGGAAGCACATTGCACATGCAGTTCCTCCTCACACTACTGTTACGGCAGCATACTACACGTCAGTATTGGCTACACTGAGGAAGCACATTGCACATGCAGTTCCTCCTCACACTACTGTTACTGCAGCATACTACACGTCAGTATTGGCTACACTGAGGAAGCACATTGCACATGCAGTTCGCCCTCACACTACTGTTACAGCAGCATACTACACGACAGTATTGGCTACACTGAGGAAGCACATTGCACATGCAGTTCCCCCTCACACTACTGTTACAGCAGCATACTACACGTCAGTATTGACTACACTGAGGAAGCACATTGCACATGCAGTTCCTCCTCACACTACTGTTACAGCAGCATACTGCACGTCAGTATTGACTACACTGAGGAAGCACATTGCACACTACTGTTACAGAAGCATACTGCACGTCAGTATTGGCTACACTGAGGAAGCACATTGCACATGCAGTTCCTCCTCACACTACTGTTACAGCAGCATACTACACGTCAGTATTGGCTACACTGAGGAAGCACATTGCACATGCAGTTCCTCCTCACACTACTGTTACGGCAGCATACTACACGTCAGTATTGGCTACACTGAGGAAGCACATTGCACATGCAGTTCCTCCTCACACTACTGTTACTGCAGCATACTACACGTCAGTATTGGCTACACTGAGGAAGCACATTGCACATGCAGTTCGCCCTCACACTACTGTTACAGCAGCATACTACACGTCAGTATTGGCTACACTGAGGAAGCACATTACACATGCAGTTCGCCCTCACACTACTGTTACAGCAGAATACTACACGTCAGTATTGGCTACACTGAGGAAGCACATTGCACATGCAGTTCGCCCTCACACTACTGTTACAGAAGCATACTACACGTCAGTATTGGCTACACTGAGGAAGCAAATTACACATGCAGTTCGCCCTCATACTACTGTTACAGCAGAATACTACACGTCAGTATTGGCTACACTGAGGAAGCACATTGCACATGCAGTTCGCCCTCACACTACTGTTACAGAAGCATACTACACGTCAGTATTGGCTACACTGAGGAAGCACATTACACATGCAGTTCACCCTCACACTACTGTTACAGCAGCATACTACACGTCAGTATTGGCTACACCGAGGAAGCACATTACAAAGAAACGATCAGAGCTTTCTTGGACTGGGTGGCGACTTCATGACAATGCACGGCCTCACATCGCAAATCAAGTCATGCAGTTTCTGGCGCGATTCTACATTACCTGTGTACCACATACACCTTATAGCCCCGATCTTGCACCATGTGACTTTTATTATCCCCATCACTAAAGGCAAAGCTTAGGGGTATTCGATTTGAGAACTCTGAAGCAGTGCTCAAGAACAGTGAGGCGATTCTCAAGGACCTGACATAGAATGGTCTGGAGCAATGGTCAAGGACTGGCAGAGATGTTATAAAAGTATATTGAAGTGGCAGGGGACTACTTTGAAGGAGGTCTGTTTCACTCTTTGTTGATCAGCCCTGGTACATCACAAGGAGCTCAAAAACATTTGAAGCCAAAGTTAAACCATAATTTAGATGCATTAACATATCAACGAGTAACTGATATTAATTACCATAATTGCAAGGACATGTTACTGTGTATTCATCAACAGCTAGCCAAACCTGTTTGTTGACATTACACAATACGAGTATAAAACAATCATAATATTTAAAAGATTCTCATGTTTGGAGAGAAGGGCTACAAACTACAATCAAATAACAACAGAAGTGATCGCGCCCAGCAAAAGTTCTATTTCTCCAAAAGCAACAAGCTTTCATTTCTGTCCAACTCTAGACGTAAATTTCAGAGTGTCTCAAAATGGGCGCAGACCACCAGTAACTGAGAAAGTGGCGCCCAACTTAGGGCTATCACATTTGTTTTCAACAACACATAAAATTGTTTCTCTATGTTACTCACTTCCAGTATGTTGTACCTGTGGACGTCACACAGATCTCTGCAGCCGATCTCCGTACTCATGTACCAGCCGTTGAAGGGCGCTGCAGTGAACTCAAGACCTCCGCAGTCGAACAGCATGTTGGAGACTGCTGGCAGCGCGTACCAGCGTAGATCCATCTTCTCGAACCAGTCGTACCTGTTACGACACAATTGTCTATGAACACTTACTTCAAATGGAGAGAGCCGTACACAGCTCCTGAACCAACGTAGCACTTAAACTGACTGGCAAGTAAACCTGCTTAGTACTAAATGCTTAGGACTAAAATCACCCAAAATATATACAAAATACTTAGGTTTGAAATGTAGTTTTTAAAGCACTGAATATGTCATTTGTATAATGAGTTCTGTATCCAAAAAGCATAGCCTATACCTGAGAGAAGCGACGTCACAGTATAAAAATGTTAACGGGCAGGGAGGAAAAGAAGCTAAGAAGTATTGGTAAGTCCTTGCAGAAAGTAAAAGAAATATAGGCAAGAAATCTAAAGAATACAAGAAAGAAAGATGAGGAGGAAGAATGGGACTAATTAAGTAACAAGGATACATAAAGGTTAAGCGTTACCTGACAGAGCAGAAGACCAGGGTGTCATGTAAAACAACGTAGCAACAAGGTAAACACAAATAAAAAAAATAATATAAGAAAGGAAGATGAGGGGGAAGAAAGGGGCTAATTAAGTAACAAGGAGGTATGGAGGTTAACAACTACCTGACAGAGCAGAAGACCAGGCTGTCATGTAAGCCAAGGTAGCAACAAGGTAAACACAAATAAATGTAAAGAATATAAGAAAGGAAGTTGAGAGGGAAGGAATGAGCTAATTAAGTAACAAGGAGACATGGAGATTAAGAGCTACCTGACAGAGCAGAAGTCCAGGTTGCCATGTAAGCCAAGGTAGCAACAAGGTAAAGACAAATAAATGTAAAGAATATAAGAAAGGAAGTTGAGAGGGAAGGAATGAGCTAATTAAGTAACAAGGAGACATGGAGATTAAGAGCTACCTGACAGAGCAGAAGTCCAGGTTGCCATGTAAGCCAAGGTAGCAACAAGGTAAACACAAATAAATGTAAAGAATATAAGAAAGGAAGTTGAGAGGGAAGGAATGAGCTAATTAAGTAACAAGGAGACATGGAGATTAAGAGCTACCTGACAGAGCAGAAGACCAGGATGTCATGTAAGCCAAGATAGCAACAAGGTAAAGACAAATAAATGTAAAGAATATAAGAAAGGAAGTTGAGAGGGAAGGAATGAGCTAATTAAGTAACAAGGAGACATGGAGATTAAGAGTTACCTGACAGAGCAGAAGACCAGGGTGTCATGTAAGCCAAGGTAGCAACAAGGTAAAGACAAATAAATGTAAAGAATATAAGAAAGGAAGATGAGGGGGGAGAAAGGGGCTAATTAATTAACAATGAGGCATGGAGGTTAAGAGCTACCTGGCGGAGCAGAAGTGCAGGGTGTCATGTAAGACAAGGTAACAACGAGGTAAAGACAAATAAATATAAATAATATAAGAAAGGAAGATGAGGGGGAAGAAAGGGGCTAATTAAGTAACAAGGAGACATGGAGGTTAAGAGCTACATGAGATAGCAGAAGACCAGGGTGTCATGTAAGCTAAGGTAACAACAAGGTAAAGACAAATAAATGTAAAGAATATAAGAAAGGAAGATGAGGGGGAGGAAAGGGGCTAATAAAGTAACAAGGAGGTATGGAGGTTAAGAGCTACCTGACAGAGCAGAAGACCAGGGTGTCATGTAAGCCAAGGTAGCAACAAGGTAAAGACAAATAACCATAGCCAAATGTAATTTGTAGGATTTTGGAATATGCACCATTAATATATCACATATAGGGCTATGTATGTTGAGATATTGCATACATTTTATAATCCTACTAAACCTAACCTATCAGCTCTACCGATGAGTGGGTTTAGTAAGGTAGGGTGGGATGTGGTTAGTGCTGGTCTTCGCAATCTGGAAAGAAAGTTGTGAGTTAGGGAGAATATGTTATATAATCAAAGTGACATAAGTGAGAGAAAAGCTGATGATGGAGGAACTGGTGGAGTAAATGCCTGATAGACGCCGCTTTGTCCATCAGAAACACCAAATGCACTCCCGTAGGTTCGAGACCTGGCCACCTTCATGGGACAAACACATACAATCCATTTGATAGGTTGTAAACATGGCACGTTTGATGTAAAATTAACATGTATACTTACGTAGGATGTGAAAGAGGTATTTCCAAGACGAGCTCGGGCGGAATGTCGAAGTAGTCCGGATCATGCCCGTTAGCTGACAGCACCAGGGGCAGCATGTCCCACTTTGTCCTTGGGCCCTTCCATCCCAGCTTCAAACACACCTGAATAAACACACGGGGGAGAATCAAATCTCTCTACTTTCTCTACTACATACACAAAGTTATATCCAAATTAGCAGCTGTTTTGTTAGCATTTCAGAAAATCTCGTTGGCATTTGCTTGCAATTTTTATACTTGCACTTTTTTTGAATTAGAAAATTCATTTTCTACTCCTAGATATGAAAATAAAACAAAGCTTAATGCCGTTACAGAGTCACTCGCTCTGAAAAGCATTGACTATTAACTAAGTCTAATGTATTCCTTATTTGCATCAACAAATATTAAGCAAAATAATAAATATTCGTACAACAAGTTTACTGTGGAAGAGCGAAAAAAGAAAATTATATACGTGGAACAAATATAAAATTTCATTTTCTTGCTATTGGTAATACAAAGAAACTGGCAATTCAAATAATAGGGAAGATAGTATCGCTAAAGCCTACAAGAAATAAACTACACAGAATTCCTGCTCATATGCAAGGCTCTCACACTGAAGAGGTCCGGAGTTGGAATATTCATCACATGATAAGGGTGTTTTCCGGAATTTTCCCTTATCCTGAAAGATGAATGTCTGGTAACTCTAAGCTCTATGTACTTTGTACTCATTTAAACATCATTTCATTCATCGTCGATATGACTTAACGTTGAAGGTTTTCTCTTATCCTGAAAGATGAATGTCTGGTAACTCTAAGCTCTATGTACCCTGTACTTATTTAAACATCATTTCATTCATCGTCCGATATGACTTAACGTTGGAGGTTTTCTCTTATCCTGAAAGACGAATGTCTGGTAACTCTAAGCTCTATGTACTCTGTACTCATTTAAACATCATTTCATTCATCGTCCGATATGACTTAACGTTGGAGGGTTTCTCTTATCCTGAAAGATGAATGTCTGGTAACTCTAAGCTCTATGTACTCTGTACTCATTTAAACATCATTTCATTCATCGTCCGATATGACTTAACGTTGGAGGTTTTCTCTTATCCTGAAAGATGAATGTCTGGTAACTCTAAGCTCTATGTACTCTGTACTCATTTAAACATCATTTCATTCATCGTCCGATATGACTTAACGTTGGAGGGTTTCTCTTATCCTGAAAGATGAATGTCTGGTAACTCTAAGCTCTATGTACTCTGTACTCATTTAAACATCATTTCATTCATCGTCCGATATGACTTAACGTTGGAGGGTTTTCTCTTATCCTGAAAGATGAATGTCTGGTAACTCTAAGCTCTAAGTACCCTGTACTCATTTAAACATAATTTCATTCATCATCCGATATGACTTAACGTTGGAGGGTTTCTCTTATCCTGAAAGATGAATGTCTGGTAACTCTAAGCTCTATGTACTCTGTACTCATTTAAACATAATTTCATTCATCGTCCGATATGACTTAACGTTGGAGGTTTTCTCTTATCCTGAAAGATAAATGTCTGGTAACTCTAAGCTCTATGTACCCTGTACTCATTTGAACATCATTTCATTCATCGTCCGATATGACTTAACATTGGAGGGTTTCTCTTATCCTGAAAGATGAATGTCTGGTAACTCTAAACTCTATATACCCACTACTCATTTGAACATCATTTCATTCATCGTCCGATATGACTTAACATTGGAGGTTTTCTCTTATCCTGAAAGATGAATGTCTGGTAACTCTATGCTCTATGTATCCTGGACTCATTTAAACATCATTTCATTCATCGTCTGATATGACTTAACGTTGGAGGTTTTCTCTTATCCTGAAAGATGAATGTCTGGTAACTCTAAGCTCTATATACCCTGTACTCATTTGAACATCATTTCATTCATCGTCCGATATGACTTAACGTTGGAGGTTTTCTCTTATCCTGAAAGATGAATGTCTGGTAGCTCTAAGCTCTATGTACCCTGTACTCATTTGAACATCATTTCATTCATCGTCCGATATGACTTAACGTTGGAAGTTTTCTCTTATCCTGAAAGATGAATGTCTGGTAACTCTATGCTCTATGTATCCTGGACTCATTTGTACATCATTTCATACATCGTCCGATATGACTTAACGTTGGAGGTTTTCTCTTATCCTGAAAGATGAATGTCTGGTAACTCTAAGCTCTATGTACCCTGTACTCGTTTGAACATCATTTCATACTACGTCCGATATGACTTAACGTTGGAGATTTTCTCTTATCCTGAAAGATGAATGTCTGGTAACTCTAAGCTCTATATACCCTGTACTCATTTGAACATCATTTCATTCATCGTCCGATATGACTTAACATTGGAGGTTTTCTCTTATCCTGAAAGATGAATGTCTGGTAACTCTAAGCTCTATATACCCTGTACTCATTTGAACATCATTTCATTCATCGTCCGATATGACTTAACATTGGAGGTTTTCTCTTATCCTGAAAGATGAATGTCTGGTAACTCTAAGCTCTATGTACCCTGTACTCATTTGAACATCATTTCATTCATCGTCCGATATGACTTAACGTTGGAGGTTTTCTCTTATCCTGAAAGATGAATGTCTGGTAGCTCTAAGCTCTATGTACCCTGTACTTATTTGAACATCATTTCATACATCGTCCGATATGACTTAACGTTGGAGGTTTTCTCTTATCCTGAAAGATGAATGTCTTGTAACTCTAAGCTCTATGTACTCTGTACTCATTTAAACATCATTTCATTCATCGTCCGATATGACTTAACGTTGGAGGTTTTCTCTTATCCTGAAAGATGAATGTCTGTTAACTCTAAGCTCTATGTACTCTGTACTCATTTAAACATCATTTCATTCATCGTTCGATATGACTTAACGTTGGAGGTTTTCTCTTATCCTGAAAGATGAATGTCTGGTAACTCTAAGCTCTATGTACCCTGTACTCATTTAAACATCATTTCATTCATCGTTCGATATGACTTAACGTTGGAGGTTTTCTCTTATCCTGAAAGATGAATGTCTGTTAACTCTAAGCTCTATGTACTCTGTACTCATTTAAACATCATTTCATTTATCGTCCGTTATGACTTAACGTTGGAGGTTTTCTCTTATCCTGAAAGATGAATGTCTGGTAACTCTAAGCTCTATGTACCCTGTACTTATTTGAACATCATCTCATTCATCGTCCGATATGACCTAACGTTGGAGGTTTTCTCTTATCCTGAAAGATGAATGACTGGTAACTCTAAGCTCTATGTACCCTGTATTTATTTTAACATTATTTCATTCATCGTCCGATATGACAACTTTGGTGGAAGTAATATGCAGAAAAAAGAAAAAGGTTGGGAGCTATTTAATCTAAGGTAGCATTAATTATGATATTTAAGTAGTACATTAAAATATTCACAACTAAAATTTACATTATTTTATAATTTTCCATAAGGAGCTATGACTTATCATTGCGTAGAATTAAAGTATACATTTATATCAGTAAAATTTTAATTTATTCATTAGATAGTGTTTTTAAAATTGAAGCACTCAGATTCACTACAGAAGAGGCCCATTGATGTTGTCCACTGACCGATAACTGGAAACATGATGATACTCCAGTTGTTGAAGTTTTTGACTTCACAGATGCCCTCGACCTTGTCCTTGTAAGAAGTTTTTCTGAATTCACTTTAATCCGGGGTGTGTATTTACAAAGAGGATGTGTACCAGAAGTTCGTCACGCAATGTCTTCCTCACTTTATCATCCCCAGACTCTTTTGAGGAGAGTAGCGAAGTTGTAAGCCTTACATAAGGCATGTGATAGTGCGAACAACACACCAGATAGACTTCGGAGGATTAAGAAGGCAAAATATTACGATGTTCGTTCACAACTGGAACATGTCACTCTGCCAGAAGGTACCACATTTTATGACACAATGATATATGGAAGTGATGTAGTAGAGATGGAGTAATGTTTTGATGACAATGTCGTATGTCAATCCATGAAGTGCATACTGGATTAGTCCATAGCAGAGATGTGTTGGTGAAAATAAAGTAATAGTTTATCCATGGCTACATATTATAATATTGTATAATGGAAAACTCTAAGATTAAGAATCAGAAGCTGTTAAGTCAACTGACTTAACAACTTTTCATCACTTTTAAGTTAAAAGTTGTTACGTCCTAATAATAAAATATCCTGTCACACATGCTACATGTATCAAACCGCGAGAAATACTTCAACACAGTACTTTGTACCTCCAAACGGACCCATTACGTAAAATTCTTTCGTTTGTATTACTATTTTGGTACTTAAAATTACTTTTGTAAACGTTGAGCAGCTCTGCACAATTTTGAAACAGTGACATAGCAACTTCTGCTTCTGACCGCTTCAATTATTAACTGAAGAACCATTGTATACATTAGGCTGGACATCCGCACGTGTTATTTGTGACTTTAGATGAGAAATGAGATATTAAACCCAGTTTCGCTACAAAAGTTATATGTCCAGTTGTAAACAAGTGAAACACGCTGCTATATGCCATATTCCGCTGTACGTACGAGTTCCTTTCTTCTTCTTTTTTCTGCAATATCTGATGCTACTCCGGTGATCAAAGCAGCGCAGTCTTTGTGTTTCAGTCCTTTGGGCACCACGTTTTAAGCGGAAAACCTACGCTCTCTTATTGTGTCTTGCTGGCTGCCTACCGGAAAAGGTTGCAGCCATTTTATACTCTGTGCGTTTGCAACTTTGGAATTAAAATGACGAGCGTACTCACTATTCCTGCATAACATGGAAAAGTACCAAAAAACTGACGTGCTGCATTAAAATGGTTTGTCCTACTTATTGCGTTACAAATCCTTAACTTGGAGATAAAACTTTCACTGTAAATTTCACGTATTATTTGTAGGCAAAGAGAAAACCATCAACGTTAAATCATATTGGACGATAAATGAATTGATGTTCAAATAAATACAGGGTACATAGAGCTTAGATTTACCAGACATTCATCTTTCAGGATAAGAGAAAACCTCCAACATTAAGTCATATCGGACGATGAATGAAATGATGTTCAAATGAGTACAGGGTACATAGAGCTTAGAGTTACCAGACATTCATCTTTCAGGATAAGAGAAAACCTCCAACATTAAGTCATATCGGACGATGAATGAAATGATGTTCAAATGAGTACAGGGTACATAGAGCTTAGAGTTACCAGACATTCATCTTTCAGCATAAGAGAAAACCTCCAACGTTAAGTCATATCAGACGATGAATGAAATGATGTTCAAATAAGTACAGGGTACATAGAGCTTAGAGCTACCAGGCAGTCATCTTTCAGCATAAGAGAAAACCTCCAACGTTAAGTCATATCAGACGATGAATGAAATGATGTTCAAATAAGTACAGGGTACATAGAGCTTAGAGTTACCAGACATTCATCTTTCAGGATAAGAGAAAACCTCCAACGTTAAGTCATATCAAACGATGAATGAAATGATGTTCAAATGACTACATGGTACATAGAGCTTAGAGTTACCAGACATTCATCTTTCAGGATAAGAGAAAACCTCCAACGTTAAGTCATATCGGACGATGAATGAAATGATGTTCAGATAAGTACAGGGTACATAGAGCTTAGAGTTACCAGACATTCATCTTTCAGGATAAGAGAAAACCTCCAACGTTAAGTCATATCTGACGATGAATGAAAAGATGTATAAAAGAGTACAGGTTACATAGAGCTTAGAGTTACCAGACAGTCATCTTTCAGGATAAGAGAAAACTTTCAACGTTAAGTCATATCGGACGATGAATGAAATGATGTTCAAATAAGTACAGGGTACATAGAGCTTAGAGTTACCAGACACTCATATTTCAGGATAAGAGAAAACCTTCAACGTTAAGTCATATCGGAAGATGAATGAAATGATGTTCAAATGAGTACAGAGTACATAGAGCTTAGAGTTACCAGACATTCATCTTTCAGGATAAGAGAAAACCTCCAACTTTAAGTCATATTGGACGATGAATGAGATGATGTTCAAATGAGTACAGGGTACATAGAGCTTAGAGTTACCAGACATTCATCTTTCAGGATAAGAGAAAACCTCCAACGTTAAGTCATATCAGACGATGAATGAAATGATGTTCAAATAAGTACAGGGTACATAGAGCTTAGAGTTACCAGACATTCATCTTTCTGGATAAGAGAAAACCTCCAACGTTAAGTCATATCAGACGATGAATGAAATGATGTTCAAATGACTACATGGTACATAGAGCTTAGAGTTACCAGACATTCATCTTTCAGGATAAGACAAAACCTCCAACGTTAAGTCATATCGGACGATGAATGAAATGATATTCAAATGAGTACAGCCTACATAGAGCTTAGAGCTACCAGAGGATAAGAGAAAACCTTCAACGTTAAGTCATATCGGACGATGAATGAAATGATGTATAAATGAGTACAGGTTACATAGAGCTTAGAGTTACCAGACAGTCATCTTTCAGGATAAGAGAAAACCTTCAACGTTAAGTCATATCGGACGATGAATGAAATGATGTTCAAATAAGTACAGGGTACATAGAGCTTAGAGTTGCCAGACATTCATCTTTCAGGATAAGAGAAAACCTCCAACGTTAAGTCATATCGGACGATGAATGAAATGATGTTCAAATGAGTACAGGGTACATAGAGCTTAGAGTTGCCAGACATTCATCTTTCAGGATAAGGGAAAACCTCCAACGTTAAGTTATATCGAACGATGAATGAAATGATGTTCAAATGAGTACAGGGTACATAGAGCTTAGAGTTACCAGACATTCATTTTTCAGGATAAGGGAAAACCTCCAACGTTAAGTTATATCGGACGATGAATGAAATGATGTTCAAATGAGTACAGGGTACATAGAGCTTAGAGTTATCAGACATTCATCTTTCAGGATAAGAGAAAACCTTCAACGTTAAGTCATATCGAACGATGAATGAAATGATGTTAAAATGAGTACAGGGTACATAGAGCTTAGAGTTATCAGAGATTTATCTCTCAGAATAAGAGTAAAATCCTGGAAGACCTTATCAATCTCTCCGAAGGTTGAACTTGAATGAGAAGCAGACTCGCCAGGCTATTTTGCGCAAACGGTAAATCGTTATGAATTTACAAAATCCTAATACACAATAAACGTGGATCTCATAAATCACACAATTTATGTAAATACATATTTGTGTAGTTGAGTTTCCAAATATGCTTTATAATTGGCTTGGGTTTTAAAATAGTTAAGGACCATTTTCTCAAATGTTTATCTTCATAAATTGAACATTGAAGTTTAAGCCCTTAAAGAGTAGTCTGTAGAAAAGTGAGTTGAGAAACCCACGTAAGGGCACACTGTTTTTTGTAATTTGCCTACTATTACAGAATCGTTTGTTTCTAAAACTATTTTCTGCTAATGTTTCAGATCGCTTATTTAATACCCAGATGTTTTCAGAACTGTGGAAGGTAAACAAGAAATGTATAACGTAAATGAAGTTATCAGGGATTATAATGACTTTGACACTCTCAGCTCTGTGTTTATCGATTCCCTCAGATGAGAGTATTAAATTGAAAAAGAAATATAAATGGATATAAAATTGTTCACTAATGGCAATAATAGCCCCACCATTAAGTTCAAAATGCTTTATTTGATGTTGTCAGTTCCATTTCCTGAGTCCATTGTGCACACTGAAGCATAAAAACTCCATTTCGCAATACGTCGTGGGCAATAAATTTCGGAAGCACTAACCTCGGTAAATTCCACGTTACCAGGGTCGCCGGTGATGCTGCCGTCGGGGTTCTTGTAGCCCGCGTAGCTGATCAGTTGTGGGTTCCAAACCTTGTAGTCGTGTCGTCCATCTGTCCTCTGTGGAAACACCGTGATCGCCGACCTGAAGCACACAAACAATATCACTTTACTACAAGTGTTCGGATGGAAAGGACGGGTGAGGTAAGAGGATGTAAGGGTGGTCAGACCTGAGGATAGCTCTTCCCCCCACTCCTTTGTGACTTTACACGTTACCTGAGACCCGTGTTCGCATTTATTATAACAAGTAAAACTAAAAGCTGTTTAATAAAGAATGATCATAATTTGTTTTCTCCCGCCTGTGAGAACCAGGCAGTTCAGTATCGCCTAACGCTGCAATGGAGGTAACACGCGAGGAACAATATGCGGCTTTGAAATTCCACTTTCGTCTCAACAAATCCTCAGCTGAGGCCTATACAATGTTACAGGAGGCCTATGGAGAGTCTGTTCTTCCCTACAGCACAGCTCGAAGGTAGGTTTAAAATGTTTAAAGAGGGGAGACAATCAATTTCAAAGGAAGGTGGACCCGGTGCTCCAGTTACTGCTCTTAAGGAAGAAAACATCAACACTGCTGCTGCCATTGTGACAGAGGATCGACGATTTACCTTAAGATCACTTTCTGAAACACTGAACATTTCATTGGGTACCACCCACACGTTGGTGACAGAAACATTACACACGAGTCGTATTTATGCGTGACGAGTTCCAAGACTGTTGATTCCCGAACAAAAGGACATTCGCATGCAGGTCTGTATGCAGTTAAAGTTGATGTTAGAAGAAGATCCGGAGTTTCTTTCAAACGTAATCACTGCTGATGAAACTTGGCTACATCATTTTGATCCTGAGAGCAAAGAGCAAAGCTCAGTATGGAAATCTCCTTCATCACCAACCCCCAAAGAAAATTTGTATGGAAACTGAGGAGATACGATAGGTAACTAATCCTGATCAACAAAGCCAACTTTACCTCTGAGGTTGCCGGAATTCACTCCGTATCGGTTGTATGATCGTCCACTATGTCTTGCATGTGGGCGTGAGGTCGACAGTGACGTTGGCTTGCTCTGGCCCGATGTTATGTAGCTGATACGCTGTAAATTAAGAGGGCTGTTCAATAAAGAATGATCACAATTTTATTTTGACAGCGTAACTTTACTCATCCTCATACTTTTAATGGTTCTTCTCAAAATAGTCTCCCCTGAAAGCGATGCAGTTGTCCCAGCGTTTCTGCCAGTCTTCAAAGACATGCTGGAAACCATTTTTGAAACATCCTTCAAAATCACCTCCGTAGCCTTCACCCCTGCTTCTGATGGTGGATAATGCCTCCTAAAAGTCACATGGTGCTAAATGCGGGCTATAAGGAGGTTGAGGGATGCACTTCACGTTCATTTGTGAAAGATATTCAGCAACAACGTTTGCAATATGCGACAGAGGATTATCGTCGTCAGCATCCAGCCTGCTTCACGGAAATGTGGTCTTTTGCGTCAGATATGTACTTGCAATGTTTTCAGGACATCCCTGTAGTATTGTCCAGTTACTTATGTGTGTGCAGGTACAACATGCTAATAAACCATTCCATGAATATCAAAGAATGAGATGACCATAACTTTCCCAGCAGAAACAACTACTTTTGGTTTTTTGTGGGTTGGTGATGAAGGAGATTTCCATACTGAGCTTTGCTGTTTGCTCTCAGGATCAAAATGATGTAGCCAAGTTTCATCAGCAGTGATTACGTTTGAAAGACACTCCGGATCTTCCTCTAACATCAACTTTAACTGCATGTTACCTCCATTGCAGCGGACGGCAATACTGAAGATGTCTGAACTTGCCTGGTTCTCACAGGCGGGAACCAGGAGTACCAACAATGAAACTACTACGGTGTGTTTGTTTCACATTAAGCTAACAGAATATAATAACATTGAATTTTAGTGCAAAAAATTATGACCGTAAAAATTATGATCCTTCTTTATTGAACAGCCCTCGTATTTGTCTTTTTGTTTGTGAATATAAATCAAAACCGAATGGTCGATTAAATACTAAGCATAATATTTAATTTCTGCATCTTCCAAAGGCCCTTTAACCCCTAATTACTCTATATCGGGTACACATTTTAACTGTGTATTTTCAAAATGCTGAAGATAGCACAGAATCACTGTCGCATCATTTAGTTTACAGAGCGAGCTAGTTTGTTTCAAATGTCAGTGGATCAATCGGCATTTGTTTACGCTGTCAGGTAACACTTGAGCTGTCAAAGTTCCTTCATAAGACCAGATGCAGGAATTGAATCATTTACTTTAGAGTGGATAAATGACAGTCATTGTTTGTTAGTCAAACACACACTGTTTGTATCTGATACCAGGAAACGTCCACATAATTAAAACCTCTGTGTGATAAATTTAGCTCTTGGAAACGATAAGACAAAACGCAGTGAACAAATCAATAAGCTGAAAGGGGTACTAAAATATCTGACATTTTACATTCAATGACTTTCTTTATTCATTTTAATATAATATTCTTTAAAAATATTTTCCTTTATTCTAAATTTCATTAATCTAAATAAACGTCTGTAGAAATGGTTTAATTACGTACATATGTTTCGTAACTACAATAAAAATCGGAGAATCTCGTACATTAAGCTTACCCAAAGCCATATTTCTAAGCGCCGTTTGTCATTTGATGTCTTTAAAGCTCCCTTTTCTTTGCATGGGCAAAACATAAAAAGTGAATAACGACTTTGCATTTGAGAAAAGTGAGGGCTGATAAGTTGCGGGCCTCACAGAGAGAGGTCACCAATGGGCCAGTTTCATGGATAACTTTAGACTAGCTTGTATCCATAGTTACAGGTCAATAGCTTGTTTAGTTTTTGAATGGCAGCATTTTAAACAAGAAAAGTGTAGAGGTTTGACGAAAATGGAGGATTTGGAAAAACGAGCAGTGATTAAATACTTTCATTTGAAAGGCTTAACGTCTAAAGTAATCAAGGAGGAAATGGACAGTACATTGAAAGACTCTGTCCCTTCATATACAATGTTTAAAAGGTGGGTTGTAGAGTTTAAAATGGGACGTACGAGTACTAGTGGGGAGCCTCGCTCTGGACGTCCTGTGGAAGTCACAACTACAGAGATCATTGAAAGACTCTGTCCCTTCATATACAATAATTAAAATGTTGGTTGTGGAGTTTAAAATGAGACGTACGAGTACTAGTGATGAGCCTCCCTCTGGACGTCCTGTGAAAGTCACAACTACAGAGATCATTGAAAGACTCTGTCCCTTCATATACAATAATTAAAAGGTTGGTTGTAGAGTTTAAAATGAGACGTACGAGTACTAGTGATGAGCCTCGCTCTGGACGTCCTGTGAAAGTCACAACTACAGAGATCATTGAAAGACTCTGTCCCTTCATATACAATAATTAAAAGGTTGGTTGTAGAGTTTAAAATGAGACGTACGAGTACTAGTGATGAGCCTCGCTCTGGACGTCCTGTGAAAGTCACAACTACAGAGATCATTGAAAGACTCTGTCCCTTCATATACAATAATTAAAATGTTGGTTGTGGAGTTTAAAATGAGACGTACGAGTACTAGTGATGAGCCTCGCTCTGGACGTCCTGTGGAAGTCACAACTACAGAGATCATTGAAAGACTCTGTCCCTTCATATACAATAATTAAAATGCTGGTTGTAGAGTTTAAAATGGGACGTACGAGTACTAGTGATAAGCCTCGCTCTGTACGTCCTGTGTAAGTCACAGCTCCAGAGTTCATTGAAAGAATTCATCGTTTAGTACTGGAAGACCGCAGATTAAAGTTGTTTAAGATATCAGAGGCTGTAAACATGTCAAAAGAACGTAGAAGTAATATTTTAAGTAATATTTTGGGGTTTCAGAAGATCTGTCCGCGTTTGTTTACACCTGATCAAAAGTTGCAAAGAAAAACTGTTTCTGTTAAGAACTTGGAGCTCTACAATAAAAATCCCAGTACATTTTTGAGACGAATTATCATCATGGATGGAACATTGATACATCACTACATTCCGGAAAGTAAACCACATTCAAAACAGTGGATTGCGTCAGGTGTACCAACTACAAAAAGGCAAAGTCAATTTTTTGAGATTAACTGTTCTTACACACTGGCCGCGTGTAGCCTAATGTATGGAAAGATAGAGTCAGACTGAAAAATTCAATACCATAGCCGGGATTTGAACCACGGTTCTTCTGGTCTCCATCCCGACAATCTAACCATTGAGCTACTATGGCCAACGTGCCGATATGAAATTAAATTTTCCAACTGACTAGTGTTTTCCCCGGTAAACCACCAGGAGTTCTCATAAACACACGAGACAACTACCTTAATGACGACATACTACATGTAAGTACTTTAAGGTCCGGGCTATATAGTTCGGAGCACTAGTAGGTCAATTAATGCATTTTTCAGTCTATCTTTACATACTTTAGCCTACACACGGCCAGTGTGAAAGAACAGTTAATTTCCATTAATTGACCTAATAGTGGTCCGAAATATGAAGCCCGGACCTTAAAGTACTTACAGCATAGTAAGTCGTCATTAAGGTAGTTTTCTCATGTGTTTATGAGAACTCCTAGTGGTTTACCGGGAAAAACATGAGTCAGTTGTACCTAATAGTGGTCCGAACTATAAAGTCCGGGCCTTAAAGTACTTACAGCATAGTAAGTCGTCATTAAGGTAGTTGTCTCCTGTGTTTATGAGAACTCCTAGTGGTTTACCGGGAAAAACACGAGTCAGTTGTACCTAATAGTGGTGCGAACTATAAAGCCCGGGCCTTAAAGTACTTACAGCATAGTAAATCGTCATTAAGGTAGTCGTCTCATGTGTTTATGAGAACTCCTAGTGGTTTACCGGGAAAAACACGAGTCAGTTGTACCTAATAGTGGTCCGAACTATAAAGCCCGGGCCTTAAAGTACTTACAGCATAGTAAGTCGTCATTAAGGTAGTTGTCTCATGTGTTTATGAGAACTCCTAGTGGTGTACCGGGAAAAACACGAGTCAGTTGTACCTAATAGTGGTCCGAACTATAAAGCCCGGACCTTAAAGTACTTACAGCATAGTAAGTCGCCATTAAGGTAGTCGTCTCATGTGTTTATGAGAACTCCTAGTGGTTTACCGGGAAAAACACGAGTCAGTTGTACCTAATAGTGGTCCGAACTATAAAGCCCGGCCTTAAAGTACTTACAGCATAGTAAGTCGTCATTAAGGTAGTTGTCTCATGTGTTTATGAGAACTCCTAGTGGTTTACCGGGAAAAACACGAGTCAGTTGTACCTAATAGTGGTCCGTACTATAAAGCCCGGCCTTAAAGTACTTACAGCATAGTAAGTCGCCATTAAGGTAGTCGTCTCATGTGTTTATGAGAACTCCTAGTGGTTTACCGGGAAAAACACGAGTCAGTTGTACCTAATAGTGGTCCGAACTATAAAGCCCGGTCTTAAATTACTTACAGCATAGTAAGTCGTCATTAAGGTAGTTGTCTCATGTGTGTATGAGAACTCCTAGTGCTTTACCGGAAAAAACACGAGTCAGTTGTACCTAATAGTGGTCCGAACTATAAAGCCCGGACCTTAAAGTACTTACAGCATAGTAAATCGTCATTAAGGTAGTCGTCTCATGTGTTTATGAGAACTCCTAGTGCTTTACCGGGAAAAACACGAGTCAGTTGTACCTAATAGTGGTCCGAACTATAAAGCCCGGACCTTAAAGTACTTACAGCATAGTAAATCGTCATTAAGGTAGTCGTCTCATGTGTGTATGAGAACTCCTAGTGCTTTACCGGGAAAAACACGAGTCAGTTGTACCTAATAGTGGTCCGAACTATAAAGCCCGGGCCTTAAAGTACTTACAGCATAGTAAATCGCCATTAAGCTAGTTGTCTCATGTGTTTATGAGAACTCCTAGTGGTTTAACGGGAAAAACACGAGTCAGTTGTACCTAATAGTGGTCCGAACTATAAAGCCCGGGCCTTAAAGTACTTACAGCATAGTAAGTCGTCATTAAGGTAGTCGTCTCATGTGTTTATGAGAACTCCTAGTGGTTTACCGGGAAAAACACGAGTCAGTTGTACCTAATAGTGGTCCGAACTATAAAGCCCGGGCCTTAAAGTACTTACAGCATAGTAAATCGTCATTAAGGTAGTTGTCTCATGTGTTTATGAGAACTCCTAGTGGTTTACCGGGAAAAACACGAGTCAGTTGTACCTAATAGTGGTCCGAACTATAAAGCCCGGGCCTTAAAGTACTTACAGCATAGTAAGTCGTCATTAAGGTAGTCGTCTCATGTGTTTATGAGAACTCCTAGTGGTTTACCGGGAAAAACACGAGTCAGTTGTACCTAATAGTGGTCCGAACTATAAAGCCCGGGCGTTAAAGTACTTACAGCATAGTAAATCGTCATTAAGGTAGTTGTCTCATGTGTTTATGAGAACTCCTAGTGGTTTACCGGGAAAAACACGAGTCAGTTGTACCTAATAGTGGTCCGAACTATAAAGCCCGGGCCTTAAAGTACTTACAGCATAGTAAGTCGTCATTAAGGTAGTCGTCTCATGTGTTTATGAGAACTCCTAGTGGTTTACCGGGAAAAACACGAGTCAGTTGTACCTAATAGTGGTCCGAACTATAAAGCCCGGGCCTTAAAGTACTAACAGCATAGTAAGTCGTCATTAAGGTAGTCGTCTCATGTGTTTATGAGAACTCCTAGTGGTTTACCGGGAAAAACACGAGTCAGTTGTACCTAATAGTGGTCCGAACTATAAAGCCCGGGCCTTTAAGTACTTACAGCATAGTAAGTCGTCATTAAGGTAGTTGTCTCATGTGTTTATGAGAACTCCTAGTGGTTTACCGGGAAAAACACGAGTCAGTTGTACCTAATAGTGGTCCGAACTATATAGCCCGGGCCTTAAAGTACTTACAGCATAGTAAGTCGCCATTAATGTAGTTGTCTCATGTGTTTATGAGAACTCCTAGTGGTTTACCGGGAAAAGCACTAGTCAGTTGTACCTAATAGTGGTCCGAACTATATAGCCCGGGCCTTAAAGTACTTACAGCATAGTAAGTCGCCATTAATGTAGTTGTCTCATGTGTTGATGAGAACTCCTAGTGGTTTACCGGGAAAAGCACTAGTCAGTTGTACCTAATAGTGGTCCGAACTATAAAGCCCGGGCCTTAAAGTACTTACAGCATAGTAAGTCGCCATTAAGGTAGTTGTCTCATGTGTTTATGAGAACTCCTAGTGGTTTACCGGGAAAAACACGAGTCAGTTGTACCTAATAGTGGTCCGTACTATAAAGCCCGGCCTTAAAGTACTTACAGCATAGTAAGTCGCCATTAAGGTAGTCGTCTCATGTGTTTATGAGAACTCCTAGTGGTTTACCGGGAAAAACACGAGTCAGTTGTACCTAATAGTGGTCCGAACTATAAAGCCCGGCCTTAAAGTACTTACAGCATAGTAAATCGTCATTAAGGTAGTCGTCTCATGTGTTTATGAGAACTCCTAGTGCTTTACCGGGAAAAACACGAGTCAGTTGTACCTAATAGTGGTCCGAACTATAAAGCCCGGACCTTAAAGTACTTACAGCATAGTAAATCGTCATTAAGGTAGTCGTCTCATGTGTGTATGAGAACTCCTAGTGCTTTACCGGGAAAAACACGAGTCAGTTGTACCTAATAGTGGTCCGAACTATAAAGCCCGGGCCTTAAAGTACTTACAGCATAGTAAATCGTCATTAAGGTAGTTGTCTCATGTGTTTATGAGAACTCCTAGTGGTTTACCGGGAAAAACACGAGTCAGTTGTACCTAATAGTGGTCCGAACTATAAAGCCCGGGCCTTAAAGTACTTACAGCATAGTAAGTCGTCATTAAGGTAGTCGTCTCATGTGTTTATGAGAACTCCTAGTGGTTTACCGGAAAAAACACGAGTCAGTTGTACCTAATAGTGGTCCGAACTATAAAGCCCGGGCCTTAAAGTACTTACAGCATAGTAAATCGTCATTAAGGTAGTTGTCTCATGTGTTTATGAGAACTCCTAGTGGTTTACCGGGAAAAACACGAGTCAGTTGTACCTAATAGTGGTCCGAACTATAAAGCCCGGGCCTTAAAGTACTTACAGCATAGTAAGTCGTCATTAAGGTAGTCGTCTCATGTGTTTATGAGAACTCCTAGTGGTTTACCGGAAAAAACACGAGTCAGTTGTACCTAATAGTGGTCCGAACTATAAAGCCCGGGCCTTAAAGTACTTACAGCATAGTAAATCGTCATTAAGGTAGTTGTCTCATGTGTTTATGAGAACTCCTAGTGGTTTACCGGGAAAAACACGAGTCAGTTGTACCTAATAGTGGTCCGAACTATAAAGCCCGGGCCTTAAAGTACTTACAGCATAGTAAGTCGTCATTAAGGTAGTCGTCTCATGTGTTTATGAGAACTCCTAGTGGTTTACCGGAAAAAACACGAGTCAGTTGTACCTAATAGTGGTCCGAACTATAAAGCCCGGGCCTTAAAGTACTTACAGCATAGTAAATCGTCATTAAGGTAGTTGTCTCATGTGTTTATGAGAACTCCTAGTGGTTTACCGGGAAAAACACGAGTCAGTTGTACCTAATAGTGGTCCGAACTATAAAGCCCGGGCCTTAAAGTACTAACAGCATAGTAAGTCGTCATTAAGGTAGTCGTCTCATGTGTTTATGAGAACTCCTAGTGGTTTACCGGGAAAAACACGAGTCAGTTGTACCTAATAGTGGTCCGAACTATAAAGCCCGGGCCTTTAAGTACTTACAGCATAGTAAGTCGTCATTAAGGTAGTTGTCTCATGTGTTTATGAGAACTCCTAGTGGTTTACCGGGAAAAACACGAGTCAGTTGTACCTAATAGTGGTCCGAACTATATAGCCCGGGCCTTAAAGTACTTACAGCATAGTAAGTCGCCATTAAGGTAGTTGTCTCATGTGTTTATGAGAACTCCTAGTGGTTTACCGGGAGAAACACGAGTCAGTTGTACCTAATAGTGGTCCGAACTATAAAGCCCGGGCCTTAAAGTACTTACAGCATAGTAAGTCGCCATTAATGTAGTTGTCTCATGTGTTTATGAGAACTCCTAGTGGTTTACCGGGAAAAGCACTAGTCAGTTGTACCTAATAGTGGTCCGAACTATAAAGCCCGGGCCTTAAAGTACTTACAGCATAGTAAGTCGTCATTAAGGTAGTTGTCTCATGTGTTTATGAGAACTCCTAGTGGTTTACCGGGAAAAACACGAGTCAGTTGTACCTAATAGTGGTCCGAACTATAAAGCCCGGGCCTTAAAGTACTTACAGCATAGTAAGTCGTCATTAAGGTAGTTGTCTCATGTGTTTATGAGAACTCCTAGTGGTTTACCGGGAAAAGCACTAGTCAGTTGCACCTAATAGTGGTCCGAACTATAAAGCCCAGGCCTTAAGGTACTTACAGCATAGTAAGTCGTCATTAAGGTAGTTGTTTCATGTGTTTATGAGAACTCCTAGTGGTTTACCGGGAAAAACACGAGTCAGTTGTACCTAATAGTGGTCCGAACTATATAGCCCGGGCCTTAAAGTACTTACAGCATAGTAAGTCGTCATTAAGGTAGTTGTCTCATGTGTTTATGAGAACTCCTAGTGGTTTACCGGGAAAAACACGAGTCAGTTGTACCTAATAGTGGTCCGAACTATAAAGCCCGGGCCTTAAAGTACTTACAGCATAGTAAGTCGTCATTAAGGTAGTTGTCTCATGTGTTTATGAGAACTCCTAGTGGTTTACCAGGAAAAACACGAGTCAGTTGTACCTAATAGTAGTCCGAACTATAAAGGCCGGGCCTTAAAGTACTTACAGCATAGTAAGTCGTCATTAAGGTAGTTGTCTCATGTGTTTATGAGAACTCCTAGTGGTTTAACGGGAAAAACACGAGTCAGTTGTACCTAATAGTGGTCCGAACTATAAAGTCCAGGCCTTAAAGTACTTACAGCATAGTAAGTCGCCATTAAGGTGGTTGTCTCATGTGTTTATGAGAACTCCTAGTGGTTTACCGGGAAAAGCACTAGTCAGTTGTACCTAATAGGGGTCAGAACTATAAAGCCCGAGCCTTAAAGTACTTACAACATAGTAAGTCGTCATTAAGGTAGTTGTCTCATGTGTTTATGAGAACTCCTAGTGATTTACCGGGAAAAACACGAGTCAGTAGTACCTAATAGTGGTCCGAACTATAAAGCCCGGGCCTTAAAGTACTTACAGCATAGTAAGTCGCCATTAAGGTAGTTGTCTCATGTGTTTATGAGAACTCCTAGTGGTTTACCGGAAAAAACACGAGTCAGTAGTACCTAATAGTGGTCCGAACTATAAAGCCCGGGCCTTAAAGTACTTACAGCATAGTAAGTCGCCATTAAGGTAGTTGTCTCATGTGTTTATGAGAACTCCTAGTGGTTTACCGGAAAAAAAAAACACGGGTCATTTGGAGAATTTAATGTCATGTCGGCACGTTAGCCATAGTAGCTCATTGGATAGAGCGGCTACACGGCAACCAGAAGAACCGTGGTTCACGTCCCGGCTATGGCATTGGATTTTTCAGACTGACTCTATTTTTCCAGAGTGAAGTTTGTCAGTTAACAAGGTTATGGCGAGTGTTTTCTGCGGTGCACAGGGAATTATTTTTATTTAAAATGGAAAATGGTATGACTGGTGACTACTACGCAAGCTTACTGCAACTTTTGAGTGATGAGGTGAGAGAAAAAACCTCATCTGGCAAATAAAAGAATATTGATTCTTCACGACAATGCTCCGGCCCATAGTTCAGACATTGCAATGGAAAATTGTGTGAAATAAAGTTGGAAGTGTTTGAACTTCAATCCTATTCACCAGATCTAGCACCCAGTGACTACCACCTCCCTTGTATGACGAAGAAATGACGGGAAGGTCATTGAGGTCATTGAGGTCATTGAGGCGGTAAACAGCTATTTTGAGGACCATGATAAATCGCACCACAAAGATGATTTAATTAAATTAGGATCCCGATATGACAAATGTATTAGCCTTTCTGGAGGCCAGCCTTTGTAGCGTAGACGGTAGCGTGTCTGCCTCACGTTCTAGAGGTCCCCAGTTCCTGGATAAGGTTTTTTCTGGAGATTGCCTTTATATTTCAATACGAATCTAAGGTAACTGTAAGCTCCACGAACCCTGGACTCATTTGAGCATCATTTCAAGCAATTCATTGACCGTCCGATATGACAATGTTGGAGGACGTACATTAGAAGAGAAGAACCTTTAGGGAGATTATGCTGCGAAACAAAATATTTTATTATGAGGCTTGGGACATATCAGTCGACATTTGTACATTGAACGTTTATCTCTAACAACCGTCAGCAGATGGAAGGACGAGGTTATAGTAAGAATAATTTGTAGCATATTAGAATATAACACGTATAAGATTGGTACACTTTCTCTGCTTGCAATATCAGATAGATTATTGGTGTATTTTCGACAATGACAGCTAAATGTAACGTCAACATTTCCAAATGTTTATATATCTGTTCATTATTATTATTAACAACGGCGTACATGTTAGTTTTTGTGACAAGGCACGAGTGTCTGTTCCCATCGCTCCTCAATTCGAATCCCCGCGGTGACCAGCAGAAACTGCAATTGACACATCCTCTGTTACGGAAGTGATAGGTAAGTGCCCTCATGCGTAGCAGCTTCGATAGTTTTACATAAGGCTTGAGGGGAACCGTCAGTAACACACCTTGGGGATCGGTTACGTCACGTTAATTTCGAACTATCATTTTACACCACGTCATAGAGAATTGACTTCCCCGAGCTACTATCTCTCACTAAATCCTTTTTCCAAAACTTCGCCTATAAATATTGGATTTCACCCAAACATTCTATTCTTATTTATGGACGTTCTTTAAAACTTTTGTATTCCAAGTCCATTTTTTTAAAAAGAAAATAATAACTCTAAATCTATATTTAGGATTTTACTTTACTGTACAGAAATTCACAGCTACAGTCTTCTGTTTAAAACAAAACTTAAAACTAATGCATAATATAAATGTTTACTTCGGATTACGATATCTAACTTATAGGTATTGTACAAATTCTGTACGAAATATAACCTTCAAATTGGTGAATATCTTCCATTTTATGTGCAGCACTGCATTATAAACCATATTTTAGGTAATTTAAGTTCGGTGTATATTCTAAGTACCATTTTCACTCTTACTAACAAGTACATATGCTTCTCTGGTGCATACAAGTATCACATAACCTCAACACAGCCTTGTTTGACTGTTTTTCCTTTGACTGTCAGATTACCTAATCCATACTAGCTTCATGTTTCTAACATCATACTGATTTAAACATATACAAGTTACTGATCATAATTACTTAGTTACCTCCATATTATTTTCATCTATATTGGAATATATTAGATTCCATTGATTTGCGTCCAATGAGTTCACTATTAATTACAAAGTCTGTGGGCATTAACATGTCAAACAAGTGTACAGTTTAATAGCACATATACTTGAATATTGAACACAAAAGACACATTATACAAGGGCTGTTCAATAAAGAAAGATCGCAATTTTTTTTTGACAACGTACCTTTACTCATCCGCATAATTTTGATGTTCCTTCTCAAAATAGTCTCACCTGAATGTGATGTACTTGTCCCAGCGTTTCTGCCAGTCTTCAAAGACATGCTGGAAACCATTTTTTGAGAGATCCTTCAAAATCGCCTCCGCTGCCTCCACACCTCTTTCTGATGATGGATAATACCTCCCACGAAGGCGTTTCTTCAAATTAGGGAATTGAAAAGTCACATGGGGCTAAATCCGGACTAAAGGGAGGGTGAGAGATTCGCTTCACGTTGATTTTTGCAAGATATTCAGAAACAACATTGGTAATATGTGGCCGCGCATTGTGTTTCTGTCACCAACGTGTGGGTGGCACCCAATGAAATGTTCAGAATTTCAGAAAGTTATCTTAAGGTAATTCGTTGATCCTCTCTGACATTGGCAGCAGCAGTGTTGATGTTTTCTTCTGTAAGAGCGGTAACTGGAGCACCGGGTCCACCTACCTTTGTAACTGATTGTCTCCCATCTTTAAACATTCTAAACCATCTTCGAACTGTTCTGTATGGAAGAACAGACTCTCCATAGGCCTCCTGTAACATTGTATAGGCCTCAACTGAAGATTTTTTGAGACGAAGGCAGAATTTCAAAGCCGCACATTGTTCCTCGTGGGTTACCTCCATTGCAGCGATAGGAGATATTGAACATGTCTGCACTTGCCTGGTTCTCACAGGCGGGAACCAGGAGTACCAACAATGAAACTACTACGGCGTGTCTGTTTCACATTAGGCTAACAGAATATAATAAGATTGAATTTTAGTGCGAATAATTATGACCGTAAAAAATTATAATCATTCTTTACTGACAGCCCTCGTATGCAGACAATATGATAAACAAACAAGGCTGAGATAAGTTGATATTGCAGGAGAAGGCACAAAAACAAAAGAACAAACAAATAGGAAAGAGACGCAAGACTAACATTAATAAAACTATAAATAGAGAACCTAGCACTAACTCTGTGCTAACAGAAACTGGAAATAGTGAACAGCCTTAGAATACTAAAAGAAAATTAAATTTTGTAAATAAAACCAGTGTCGATTGAAGTGTTCTAACAGAGTGTATCATTTGTTTAGAAATCACAGACGAGGCTTGGGTTTAGTGTGTATCGTGCAAGAGTTGAACACATATTGAATGTACAGGGCAAGAAAACATTGATATTTATAGATGTGATCACTCTGTTTAAAAAATGTTTCATTAGTTCTAAGACATTTTTATTTTCTTGTGATAATCTCTAGAGAACGTTTTGGAAAATATATTATCATGTTACCGTGTTTTGTTTTTATCTCAAAATACAATAATTATGACAATAATAATTATCTTGTGGTTTATTATGCAGTTTCTCTTTCTTTATTTAGAAATATGTATTTATTTACGTCTGTCCGGTACTGGGAATCAGTAGTTATTAAAAGTCAACATGACTCACATTCATGAATATTCATTACTAATGCTGTTTCTGTATGTTATTAGCTTCATTATAATACTAACACGATACTTGTTCTCCATTGCATTTTCTTTGAATTTTGAAAAAACCTTAGATGAGCGGTACTGGGCGCATCTCCGTTATCATTAAACCTTATCAGCATAGCCAAGATATAAAAACATACGATCTCAGTAAGGCATGAGATGAGATTCGACAGCGAGGGAAGATACTGGAATATATTCACAAAACGACAGAGTATGTGAAAGTTTTCTCGATGGTGCCTCATTTGTATACAGCAGCCTCGGACAAGTTAACATATCTGGACATGGACCTCACGTCGCTATGGTTTACATCAGGCGCTCCTTCGACCGGAAACCTCGCCACCCACTGACTCTTTAAGTACACACAGTCCCATAGCTCGCAAAATGTCCAGGTATAACCTGCTTTGCTCTAGAGAAACTGTTTCTTTATCTATATATACATAAAAATAAATTGACGTTTGTTAGTCTCGTAAAAGTTCGAGATCCGCTGAACTGATTTGCCTAATTTTCGTTTTGAAATGATTCCGACTGAGAAACCATTTGAATTCAAACGACTGTAGTTTCCAGTGCGGCTTGCCTTCGCTATGACCATAAATAAATCCCAGGGGCAGTCACTGAGTGTTTGCGGGATTAATCTTGAAAACCCATGTTACTCGCTTGGCTAATTTAATGTTGGCTGTTCCCGTGTTGCAAAAAACATTAGATATCTTTGTTTTCGCCCTAGGTCATCAAACAAAAGTTTCGTGTACCTTAAAGCATTACAATGAAAATTATATACTACGATCCACATAAACTGAACCATTTCAATACGCCATAACTTCTGAACCAATAACACTGGGCAACAATGAAAATGTTTTGGGCTTAAAATAGTGAATTTACATGTATTTCCATCTGCTGAATACAAATATCACCATAAAAAATATATATTAGCTCTTGTTTTGAAAATAACGTGATATTTCATATTTTAGAGCGAAGATTTTAAATTTGGGGGAATTTTTTTTTGGAAGTTGGCACACCTGTCAAATAACAAAACACAATCAGAGAGAAATTTTGGAAATTAAGTGATGCAAAAGTTAAGGAAGGCATTTTTGTCGGAACACAAATGAGAGAAGTTGTAAAGGATCTTGCATTTGACCAAATTTTGAAGTGGACAGAAAAGGAAGCTTGGGAAGCCTTCTAGGGCGTTGTTCATGGAGTTTTAGGTAACAAAAGAGATGACAACTACAAGCATTTGGTAACAGTGCTCCTGCAAAAATACCGTAACCTTGGATGCAACATTTCCCTTAAGATCCATTTTCTCCACTCCCACCTAGACTTTTTCCCTCCTAGTTGTGGAGCTGTTAGTGATGAACATGGGGAGAGATTCCATCAGGACATTTCTGTTAAGGAACAAAGATATCAGGGCCGTTGGAATGAAGTAATGCTTGCGGATTACTGTTGGTCTGCGGAACTCCATCACAAGAGGCAAGCTAAAAGACGGCGAAGTCATGATTCTCTTCAGACACGACTATCTGCGAAGTATTTTTCCAGCAATTTAGAACTCTTAGCATGTAATTACCAGTTAAAAAATCAAATACACTTTCATTGTTGTTAGCATGTATGTAATTAAAATGTATCATTTTCTCTCAATCCGTTAATACGTAATACTTCCACTTTGTGTATATCATAGAAACTAGAACTAATACAAATTTTTTCCTTGTCATATTTGTTTTTCTCAACACAAAATTAGTAGGAATTGTCTCATGAAGTGCTCAAAATATTCAGAAATTTTTTTGTCGCCCAGTGTTGTAGGACACAAGTGTAACTTTGGGAGAATATAATACACAATTGAAAGATTACATTGTACTATTTACATCTCAGATAAATTGCTGGAAGTGTCCTCCACCAGCATCTATACTTGTCTCAATTTATTACCTGAAGTTTTACGGAGAGCATCCTCGCCAATGTAACTCATTTCGGTTCGTATGGATTCCTTGAGATCATCAATTGTCCATGGTCTATTATTGTACACTCTATTTTTTAGATACGCCCACAAGAAAAAATCTGGTGAGGTTAGGTCAGGGGATATGGGGGGGGGGGGCACAGACCTTTTGGGATTATTCGATTATCAAAGATACTGGTTATAAGTTTCATGGTGTCATTACATGTATGGCACGTTGCTCCAACTTGCTGGAAATAACCTTCACTCAATTCGATATAATCTCCGTAAAACTTCAGAGAATATACTGAGACGAGTACAAACATGTATAGATACTGGTGCAGGGAATAATTTAAGCTAAGGTAGACGCAAGATAAAGACAAATAAATGTAGCCTAAAGCTGCACATTGGAATATTTTGGAATGTTCACAATAAATAATTCTATCATGTAGAAGAACTTTTTCGGGAGTAAATCCCGATACACTGGTAGCATTGACATAACCCTCGTAGTCGACAGCCTCGTTAACAAAGTATTTCATTTGTTAATTCATGTAATGTCGGTTAACACAAATCCATAACAAAGTTAGGAAGGACGACTTGGGACATTGTTTTGTGTCTATGCCCCCGATGGAGGGGTGAGGTGAAAGAGTCTTGATATAATCTGATAACAGGGATGAACAAAAATAGTCTTCCTGCATACTTCCTGAGATATTAGGTCATACATTTATTGCGGTTTTCAATATACCTTAAAATAGAGCATGGAAACACATCTTACCTGATATTCCCCTTATTTGTGCTGTATTTGATGTGGTTACAGAGCGCTTCGAACATCCCACTCGTCGTGGTCACGTATCTACAGTCAAAAACCTGTCATCATAAAAGAAATAGTTTAATATTATTTGTGAGTGACACTAACATAAGCATTCTACAGAGAGAGAGAGAGAGAGAGAGAGAGAGAGAGAGAGAGAGAGAGAGAGAGAGAGAGAGAGAGAGAGAGAGAGAGAGAGAGAGAGAGAGGAAAAAGAACCTCATGTGTTGCAGCCATATGACTTTGTCTAAACACTCTACAATAAACTATTCTTTAAAAGACTCTTTTATCCAAATAAAATAAATTTCGTGGGATCGAGCTCTACCATACAACCCCCACCTTGGGCAACAATGGGCGTCATGATTGGGGCAGCAGTAGTGGAGCGTGGGACGTGGTAAAGAGCCTCCCGTGCGGAAAATGCGGTCTTTGCAACCTGAAAACGTTGTGCTGAGCAAAAAGCCTGAAAGGAGAAGGCGACCCGAAGCCTGGTACGAGAGTACTGAAGGAAGTACGAAATGAAGGGGAAGCCCTGGTGGAATAAATTGCGACGGGATGCAGTTTTTCACCAAAAATCCTACATGCGGTCGCTTGGGATTAATTTCAGGCCGTCTGGTGAGAGTCGAGCGGTCTAAGAGCTCGGCCACGGTGCGGTTGTTAGCCTGAATTCGTTTTACAAGAAGGTTATTTTGCCTGAGTGTACACCAAACTCAAATTCCAATTAATATTTAAGTTCAAAATTTTACAATGATATAACACACACACTTGATATGGAAATATGTTCAGGTTTTTGGATTCCCACAAAATGATTGGATTTTCATTAGACTGATGTATTTTTAAGCTATTTTCATGCCAATGAAATCTACATCACAAGCTTTCTCAGTATCTCCTCAAACCTTTTCATTTCTTTCAATATTCCAATAATTATACTTAGGAAGTCGTTATTTATTTTTGATCCCTTGGACATACAAAGAATGTCGTCACCTAGACAACCATTTATAAACCACTTGACTATCACTTAAAGTCTACTGTATTCCCTTGTAACTACAATAAGATAATGTTTATCTTGAAGTAGATAGAGCAATAAGTGTTTGTACAAGAGTAGAGAAAGTCATGTATATAAAACATTTGACTATCACTTAAAGTCTACTGTATTCCCTTGTAACTACAATTAGATAATGTTTATCTTGAAGTAGATAGAGCAATAAGGGTTTGTACAAGAGTAGAGGGAGTCATGTATATAAAACATTTGACTATCACTTAAAGTCTACTGTATTCCCTTGTAACTACAATAAGATAATGTTTATCTTGAAGTAGATAGAGCAATGAGGGTTTGTACAAGAATAGAGAAGGTCATGAATATAAAACATTTGACTATCACTTAAAGTCTACTGTATTCCCTTGTAACTACAATAAGATGTTTATCTTGAAGTAGATAGAGCAATAAGTGTTTGTACAAGAGCAGAGAAAGTCATGTATATAAAACATTTGACTATCACTTAAAGTCTACTGTATTCCCTTGTAACTACAATAAGATGTTTATCTTGAAGTAGATAGAGCAATAAGTGTTTGTACAAGAGCAGAGAAAGTCATGTATATAAAACATTTGACTATCACTTAAAGTCTACTGTATTCCCTTGTAACTAAAATAAGATAATATTTATCTTGAAGTAGATAGAGCAATAAGTGTTTGTACAAGAGTAGAGAAAGTCATGTATATAAAACATTTGACTATCACTTAAAGTCTACTGTATTCCCTTGTAACTAAAATAAGATAATGTTTATCTTGAAGTAGATAGAGCAATAAGTGTTTGTACAAGAGTAGAGAAAGTCGTGTATATAAAACATCTGACTATCACTTAAAGTCTACTGTAATCCCTTGTAACTACAATAAGATAATGTTTATCTTGAAGTAGATAGAGCAGCAATTGTTTGTAAGTATACTTTTACAACAGTAGAAATCACACCAGCTTACACATTTCATATTAAGCGTTTTACCAAAGGAAGTTGCAATGCTTTGTTTTGTTTTGCAGTTGTTTTCGACGTTCAACAGGTGAACGTGATGTATGTGGAGATCCACCTGTAGAGAACTTTTATCCTCGTCCTGTTTCCTTTTCTCTCTTCTTCTGCTCTCCCTACGAGTTTAGCCATCCAGTCAATATAAAAAGGGCGAACAACCCTTGACGCTTATGGCTTTCCATTTGAGTTAAGCTTTTGAATAAAAAAGAATCGATGGAGTATACATTTATGTTGGAAAGTCTTGCCTGATTTAAGAGAAATGGGTTTGCTCGTGCCTTCTTCAGGGTAACGTAGTCTAAAAGGTAAAGTTTTATTTAAACATGGGAGTTTGGGATCCCTCGCGGATTGCCTATACATTTAGAACGGTTTCTGTATTCCTCGCAGTAGTGCATTCTGTTATTTCAGGAGAACCTGCCGATAGCAACACAGTACCAAGGGAATCAAACAGATAATAGTGTTGTTTCTCTATACATCTTACATAAATTAATTTTACATGCTTATCAATATTCTTTATGTTAATCAAGATACGCGATAGAAAGTTCTTTTAAGGTGAGAAGGTACTGCCTATCTCCACGATGATATTTCCATGACTTTTGGGTGCACGTTTCTAAGAAATTATTATTGATATGTACATAAAAATTATCAACAGTGTTCTTAAAACCTTTATCTTTAATAATACTAATTAATATTTGACCAGAAGATTCGTGGTTCAAATCCCAGCTATGGCATTGAATTTTTCAGTCTGACTCTACCCTTTCACAGTGCGTCCTACGATTTTAACAATGAATAAAATGATAATTAGATTATAATGAGGAAGTAAGGTGAAAGAATTTAAGATAATGAATATTACAGATGGATAAGTTCATGAAACGAAGCAACAGCATTTAAATTCAATTACTAGAATTCGAATAAGTATTTTAACCCAGAGCTATGTAATAAAGTTGCTGGTCTATATGGATAAAAATGTTCCGTCGAAAGGCTGTGGTCACGGGAGGGTCGCTACCTGGGTCATTAGTAGACCGGTCCAAACCTGGCCCAAACCAGTATTTGGGGGAAATGTCCGCGTGGTTGTAGCTCGCTAACTAGAGTTTTTCAGAGAAATCCAGCTGGAGGCGAGGCTATATCTGTTTTGGTAAGGAATATTAGGTTTTAGCGTCGGTCTTCTAGCCTGAGACGTGATACCGTGTAGACGTGTTTTGCCTGCCGGGGACACAAACGTCGGATTGCGCCGAGAAGTACAATCAGTAATGAGAATCTTATTAAGGGAACAAGATCTCCCAGCAGTTAATTAAGCGGCGAAGTATACTTTCAAAACAGTGTTAGTAATTTATTCCATCGCGATAGATTTCAGCAATTCAGTATAGTTTTAACGTGATAGTGGAAATCTAGAGTAATTCGACCTGAACGCGGCGGCAACTCCTGGTGAACTGTGAGCACGAAACGAACTGAATAGTAAAGCTGATACTATGAACGGTGTTGTTTTTATTTCGTAAACCTATCTCACGCATACCCTGTAGATAGCGTGGTCTCAGCTCTAATGACTAGCCAGGGCAAAGAATAGTCAACTCATAGAGCAATCTACTAGGCGACCAGACCACCGGGATCCAGGCTGCTAAGGTCACATCCAGAGTGGCTGATACCCGAGACAGAGTATCAGCAGACGCAGCGGGGGAGGCAAAGGCCACATGTGTGAAGGAACAATTAATTTCTTTATCTTTAATAATACCTATTATCATTTGACAATTTTGTACCGGCCTTTTGTTATAATTTTTCAGTTTTTGTAAAAAAAAATGGCACTGAAATTTAAGAAAATTCAATTTTTTTTAAACAAGTATTATGAATCTCAGGGAAAAATCCCTTATTATTTTTATTCTTATTATTCTGCTTAATATACACAACAAATTCATATGTTTTGGTTGATTAGCCTTTTAAAAAAGTGTACCGGAACCTGAAAAGCTGTGAAACTGAGAAAAACAGTTTCAAAGTTTATATTTTGATAACTGACTTTTCACATGTGTAAGAACATTCCTGCTGCATAGTCTTGACCCTCTGTATTCTCACTTGTTCTTTTCAAGTTCTTCTTCATTTGTCTTGCCTTCTTAGTTAGTTCTTCAACCATTTTATCTACTTTCAGGACTCGAGCTCATCAATTTCTGTATATGACTACTATCATGATTAGCACATGTATTGTGTGACCTGGGCCTACTAACCCTCAATATTACATGTGGTTTCATTGTCTACTCTATTTATATTTTCTGCCTATAAACTTAATCTTTCCAAATGTTTTTGGCCTAGCCATATCATACATTCACCAATAACTAGTACAAAATATCATTCATAACAAATAACTGTTCACCTGCACAGCCAAAGACAAAGGAAAATCTAGCATCATTGAACCTACAGTGGTACTAACAGAAAGCTTGAAATATCCCTAACAAAACAAGGCTTAGTTCAGAATTATCTGTTCAGTATTACAGAAGTTATGATCGATTTTCTGAAAGCTTATGAAAAGTATCGTGGCTAAAACTTAGCACCCACTAACATACCATGGCTGTTCAATAAAGAATGATCACAATTTTTTCGACAATGTACCTTTAATCATCCTCATAATTTAGATGGTCCTTCTGAAAATATTCTCCCCTGAATGCGATGCACATGTCCCAGCGTTTCTGCCAGTGTTCAAAGACATGATGGACACTATTTTTGAGAGATCCTTCAAAATCACCTCCGCAGCCTTCACCGCTGCTTCTGATGATGGATATTGCCTCCCACGAAGGCGTTTCATTAAGTTAGGGAATAGAAAAAAGTCACATGGGGCTAAATCCGGACTATAGGGGGGGTAAGCGATGCACTTCACGTTGATTTTTGCAAGATATTCAGCAACAACATTGGCAATATGTGGCCGCCCATTATCGTGGTGCAGCGTACAGCCTGCTTCACGGTTATTTCGTCTTTTGCGCCTGATATGGACTTGCAATGTTTTCAGGACATCCCTGTAGTATTGACCAGTTACTAATGTGTGTGCAGGTACAACATGCTGATAAACCATTCCATGAATATCAAAGAATGAGATGACCGTAACTTTCCCAGCAGAAGCAACCACTTTTGCTTTCTTGGGGGTTGGTGATGAAGGATATTTCCACACTAAGCTTTGCTGTTTGCTGTCAGGATCAAAATGATGTAGCCAAGTTTCATCAGCAGTGTTTACGTTTGAAAGAAGCTCCGGATCTTCCTCTAACATCAACTGTAACTGCATGTTACCTCCATTGTAGCGGTAGGCGATACTGAACATGTCTGAACTTGCCTGGTTCTCACAGGCGGGAACCAGGAGTACCAACAATATAACTACTACGGCGTATTTGTTTCACATTAAGCTAACAGAATATAATAAGATTGAATTTTTGTGCGAAAAATTATGATCGTAAAAAATTATGATCATTCTTTATTGAACAGCCCTCATAATTAGCAAATTAGGTGCAATTATTGCTCTAATGAAATTTTTAACTATCTATTTCTAATATAGAGGGATGCCATTATAATAAAATGTAAAATTAAAAAAAAGTGAATCTTAACCCCAAGTGCAGTACCTATCTGTGTTATAAATCTTAAAAAGCTGGCGCTATTAGTTCAGGATTTAAAATTTTCAGTCGTAGGTATCCTTAACAAGAGATTTAAGCTAACACGTGTTGGTGTAATGCAATTTTTGTTAAAGCTATTGCTAAATAGACTAACAGCCGTGTCTTAACATTTCTTGCTGAAATCGGGCATTAATATTATAACAATAATGTAATCAGAATGAGTAACTCTCTATATTTCAAGTGCTACATTGGCCATACCGCGATGATATAGTTTCGGATAATCACGCTATCTGTGGCCATAATTTGGGTCGATCGCTAGCGGGGAAACCGTGTTAGGAATAACAAATGCAGTCTAGCATGGCCTCCTTCGAGTTAACGAGGATCATAACGGCTTAGAGCGGTGGCGTTAACATGAAATATACCGCGGCTTACCCAAATTTACCTTCTTTGGGCTTTAAGCTGTTTGCTGGCGCGAGCTCGTATACTTTATTAAAGCGGAATCTCAGTGAGTGATGGCGGTGTCTTACAAAAATGAATACAAGTCGTTTACAAAACAAGTGACATTTATGTGTTCCACTGTTCTTACACTGCCTAGAAAGAAATGAGGTTCATGTTTCGTAAAGTCGTTTATTTACACCTAAATTTGACTTTCGCTGCAGTTTTCCTTTACTTTCACATGTAAATGCTAGCGTTTATCTGTACATAGCTACTACCAACTATTCCTATCAAAAGTACTTTCCCAATTTATTTCACATTAATATAATAATAATTGCATTACACATCATGCTGTAAGCCAATACAACAGAATAGAGCAACCGAATCAAAAGCCAAACAGTTTAAAAGACTACACTGAACTTTAGAGTCCATAATTTTTCAATGATACAGGCTGATCTGAAAAGTTACTCAACAAAGTTTCAGTCATTTTAGATGCTCAGTTGTTATGTAACAGTCGTTTGAGTGAGTTGATGTGAGTGTTTTAATGAAAATGAACAAAATCGAGTATCGAGCTGTCATTAAATATTTGTTTTTTAAAAGGCAATACGCCCACCAAATCAAAGATGAGTAGAATTCTGTGTATGGGGACACTTCATCATAATTTACCACAGTTACATTTTGGGCAGCTAAATTTAAACGTGTCCATAAGAGCTTGGGGGACGATGAACGTTCGGGACATCCAAAACTGCAACTACCGACGAAAACATCGCCAAAGTTCACCAAATGGTGCTAGACGACCACCGAATTAAAGTGAGAGAGATAGCAGAGGCTATGAGAATGTCAAAAGAACGTTTCTGTCACATATTAAAACAACATTTAGATATGAAAAAGCTATCCGTGTTTGCTCGCGTTAGACCAAAAACGTGTTCGAATGAACATTTTCAACGCTCTGTTTAAACGCCCGAAACAAATATACAGTCCAAACAAAAAGGGGAAAAATAGGGAACCAAAGGAGAAAGGGGGAACTGGCTCAAAAATAGCAAAATCGCTTTTTTTTTGGGGGGGGGGCTGGGAAAGTGATGGCAACTGTTTTCTGGGATAGTCATGGAGTTATTTGAATGCATTATCTTCAAAAAGTAAAAGCTACTATAGAAGTATACCACGCATCATTACTTGACAAGCTGAATGTAAAACTTGCGGAAAAGAGGTCACATTTGCAGAAAAAGGAAACTATGTTTCACCAAGGCAACGCACCGTCTCACACCTCAGAGGTTGCAATGCCAAAAATCCACGAATTACGGTTTGAATTGCTTGACTCACCAGATCCAGCCTCAAGCGACTTCTTTTTGTTCCGTCATCTGAAAATTGTGCTGGGAGGACGGAGATTTTCGTCAAACGAAGAGACAATCCCCTTCCTGAATAATTATTTTGTAGAGAAAAACGCCGAGTACTATTTGGATGGGTTACAGAGATGGGACCATCGCTGGGAGAAGTGTGTGGAGTTACAAGGAGACTATGTTGAAAAACGTCGAGTACTATTTGGACGGGTTACAGAGATGAGAACATCGCTGGGAGAAGTGTGTAGAGTTACAAGGAGACTATGTTGAAAATCGCCGAGTACTATTTGGACGTGTTACAGAGATGAGAACATCGCTGGGAGAAGTGTGTAGAGTTACAAGGAGACTATGTTGAAAAACACCGAGTAGTATTGGGACCGGTTACAGAGATGGGACCATCGCTGGGAGGAGTGTGTGGAGTTACTAGGAGACTATGTTGAAAAACACCGAGTAGTATTGGGACCGGTTACAGAGATGGGAACATCGCTGGGAGGAGTGTGTGCAGTTACTAGGAGACTATGTTGAAAAACACCGAGTAGTATTGGGACCGGTTACAGAGATGGGACCATCGCTGGGAGAAGTGTGTGGAGTTACTAGGAGACTATGTTGAAAAACACCGAGTAGTATTGGGACCGGTTACAGAGATAGGACCATCGCTGGGAGGAGTGTGTGGAGTTACTAGGAGACTATGTTGAAAAACACCGAGTAGTATTGGGACCGGTTACAGAGATGGGACCATCGCTGGGAGGAGTGTGTGGAGTTACTAGGAGACTATGTTGAAAAACACCGAGTAGTATTGGGACCGGTTACAGAGATGGGAACATCGCTAGGAGAAGTGTGTACAGTTACAAGGAGACTATGTTGAAAAACGCCGAGTACTATTTGGACGGGCTACAGAGACGGGAACATCGCTAGGAGAAGTGTGTACAGTTACAAGGAGACTATGTTGAAAAACGCCGAGTACTATTTGGACGGGCTACAGAGATGGGAACATCGCTGGGAGAAGTGTGTACAGTTACAAGGAGACTATGTTGAAAAACGCCGAGTACTATTTGGACGGGTTACAGAGACGGGAACATCGCTGGGAGAAGTGTGTACAGTTACAAGGAGACTATGTTGAAAAACGTCGAGTACTATTTGGACGGGTTACAGAGACGGGAACATCGCTGAGAGAAGTGTGTAGAGTTACTAGGAGACTATGATGAAAAACGCCGAGTACTGTTTGGACGTGTTACAGAGATGAGAACATCGCTGAGAGAAGTATGTAGAGTTACAAGGAGACTATTTTGAAAAACACCGAGTAGTATTTTGACCGGTTACAGAGATGAGAGCATCGCTGGGAGAAGTGTGTAGAGTTACAAGGAGACTATTTTGAAAAACACCGAGTAGTATTTTGACCGGTTACAGAGATGAGAGCATCGCTGGGAGAAGTATGTAGAGTTACAAGGAGACTATTTTGAAAAACACCGAGTAGTATTTGGACCGGTTACAGAGATGAGAGCATCGCTGGGAGAAGTATGTAGAGTTACAAGGAGACTATGTTGAAAAACGTCGAGTACTATTTGGACGTGTTACAGAGATGGGGACATCGCTGGGAGAAGTATGTAGAGTTACAAGGAGACTATTTTGAAAAACACCGAGTAGTATTTGGACCGGTTACAGAGATGGGAGCATCGCTGGGAGAAGTATGTAGAGTTACAAGGAGACTATGTTGAAAAACGTCGAGTACTATTTGGACGTGTTACAGAGATGGGGACATCGCTGGGAGAAGTGTGTAGAGTTACAGGGAGACTATTTTGAAAAACACCGAGTAGTATCTGGACGGGTTACACAGATGAGAGCATCGCTGGGGGAAGTGTGTAGAGTTACAAGGAGACTATGTTGAAAAACGTCGAGTACTATTTGGACGGGTGACAGAGATGGGAACATCGCTGGGAGAAGTGTGTAGAGTTACAAGGAGACTATGTTGAAAAACGTCGAGTACTATTTGGACGGGTGACAGAGATGGGAACATCGCTGGGAGAAGTGTGTACAGTTACAAGGAGATTATGTTGAAAAACGTCGAGTACTATTTGGACGGGTGACAGAGATGGGAACATCGCTGGGAGAAGTGTGTACAGTTACAAGGAGACTATGTTGAAAAACGTCGAGTACTATTTGGACGTGTTGCAGGGATGGGAGCATCGCTGGGAGAAGTGCGTAGAGTTACAAGGAGACTATGTTGAAAAACGTCGAGTACTATTTGGACGGGTGACAGAGATGGGAACATCGCTGGGAGAAGTGTGTACAGTTACAAGGAGACTATGTTGAAAAACGTCGAGTACTATTTGGACGGGTGACAGAGATGGGAACATCGCTGAGAGAAGTGTGTACAGTTACAAGGACACTATGTTGAAAAACGTCGAGTACTATTTGGACGGGTGACAGAGATGGGAACATCGCTGGGAGAAGTGTGTAGAGTTACAAGGAGACTGTGTTGAAAAACGCCGAGTACTATTTGGACGGGTTACAGAGACGGGAACATCGCTGGGAGAAGTGTGTAGAGTTAAAAGGAGACAATTTTGGTAAAAAAAGTATGGTAAAATATATTTTATCTTTATTAGTTCGGAAACTTTTGAGATAACGCTTGTATCAAAAAATTCTTAAAAATATAACAAAAATTTTTAATCGTAAGCGTTAGATCAGCTTTTGAGGAATGGACAATTTTCGACAAGTGTCTCATGTAGTCTTGTTGTAGGGACAATTTTGAATAGCAAATTTGGGATTTAAGTTTCTACTTTCCAGTTGTACTGTGCCAGTAGAGTAGTTTTGCGGTGTGTTGGACCAAAAAAGCAATTTCTGTTCACAGAGTAGTAAGCCTGGAGCAAGTGCAGGTGCCATGTACGCCCCCACAGTCATCAAGCAACATGTGAAATTATGCATGACTGTTACTAGGACTTGCCTAGGGCAGGACTGCGACCGACCGTCTTATAAATCATACCTGCTTTCAGCTCACAAATACACTACTGCATTTTTAATACCCTATCTTGATGAGAGACTTAGGGCAAATCCGTTTGAGAACTCCGCTTTGCTTTCTGCACTTCCGCTTCCTAACACGTACTTACACTAAGTAGAGCGAAAGTTCGATACAGTGCTTTCACCGCGGATCTATTGATCTCTCTGGAAAAAGAAAACCATTTCTAGGTACACATATGTGTATATTGTATTGATTAAATATCGAATTTATAGGATAAGACATTATCTTCCAAGCATGAAACTCTAAGAATGAAAAATATTGTATACCTAACCTTTACACATAAATGTTCTTGGAAAATTTTAACTTCCCCAAAAATAGTTCTAACGTTTTCACCAAGACACTTGACTGTAAAAGTTGGTGTTCTAATAGTTGACGACTGTGTTAAAAGTAGAATGTTACTTCGTTCAGTACTCAAAAGGTTTTAGTACGACGGTAATATCAACTTTGATTTACTGTGATAATCGACCTAATGAAGAAGGCCATGAATCCGAGTTAAAGAATATGTATATAAGATTTCCCTAATTTCGGTTTTGTAATATTTGTATAGCTCCAAGGAAGTTTCTAAATGTGAGAAAAAATCGTGAAATGATAATGGACCGGATTATTAACTAAATATAAAACTACACACGCAAACGTTTACGGAACATATACACCTTCTTTTATTTTCAACAAACAGAAGCATTACGAAGTAATGCATTAAAAAGCCTTCAAAGCTATTTCACTTACTATATTTTATTAAATAACGCTTATCATTTGTTATCAAGACTGAATGTTTTTTATATAGCATTATGATATACATTTCGAAGATTAGACACAAAATAAATTTCAGAACGCACTATAACACTGTACATATTTGAGCACAGACAATTGTTGTCAAATATTTCTGAATCCTTGGTATCTTCTTTAGTATTTGTGTTTGTGAATCTGTGAATGTGAATTGTATTGACACAAAATTAATTGAATTCCTTTGTGACTTGGTGAAGGTAACGGAAAGTTTTTTTACTGTGCCAAGGAGAAGACGATCTGACTTAGGTGGTAGAAGCTACTCAAATATGCGACGAGCTACGACACGTGTTGACCGCACTGATGGGCAGCAAGACGCAGCTAATGCTAGTAATCGTGTTTGTATGTCCGAATGATGCGAAGGAATTGTGAGTGAGGTTTGCCTTTAATTGCAAGGACAACAACGACGTTAACATCCAAAAATCATATATAAGGAATTAGTAAAGGATTTCTTGGCAGTACTGGCGATTGTTCTCAAATGTCCAAATTCTCCCTGGAAAAATATATTGTCACCCAATTAACGGAAGGTAGGACCAACTGGCAGCTGGGTAGGGTACAGGAACCGTTCAGACCACGCCTACCCATTTATCTCTGTGGCACTGACTGAGGGGATGGTTAGAAAGCCACCGTACCGTCTCTTTCCCCTCCCCTTGACGTGTGGAAATATCGGGATAATTGTGCGAGCCGCGAACCTTCCAGAAACAGCGATCTTCCTATATAAGGCTGCAGTGGACGAGTCAGTTGAGTTCAGGGCGAGCAGTCATGAGGAGCGCCGTGCTAGTGAACGGACTGGAAGACTGTGTACGTGTATCAGAGTTGTTGTACGTAATTTTGAGTTTGAAGTGGACCTGTGAAAGACGAAATGGTGAATTGTAATTGTGTGCGCTACGTAATTCTGTGTAATCCTCAAGTGTTCCAACTGTAATTCGGTGGAAATAAAGAACATTTTGAGTTTGTGCAATTGGAGTTTTAATTTCACGAACCCACAAAGTCACAATATGGAAACTCTTCGGTTATCGTGTTGTATCATTGGACTGGAAAATATCCTTGTGTCAGTTTGTAGACGAAATCATTGTAAACGAAAGAAACATAAACACAATATAGTGCCGGCGCCGTGGTTTAAACATTTTGGACACGTAGATACGCAACTCCATAGAATAACCAGCTGCGTAAAAGTACGTGATATCTGGAAATGGACCAAGAAGCAGAGGGGACACCTGATTGGGATAACCTCAGTGTTGTTAGCTTGGAACTTCCAGAAGGGAGCAACAGAGAACACCCACAGCTATGGTTGACTTTTGGTTTCTACCATCACTGCCTTAGTTTCGAGCAACCGACTTTATTAGAGTTTAAATCATGGCTAAAGGCTGAAAGATACAGAAAGAGACGATACCCTAACATATGGAACCTCCTGAATAAGCATTTGGAATTAAATTTATGAGACTTACAAAGAAAAAAATTGCGTTCTAGAGTGACTCTTTCTTCCGCGGGAGTTGTTTTCGTATAAATCAGTTGACACAGTTATAAACCAGGATGACGTAGTCAACTATCTCACAGAGTTTTTAAATTCATTAGAGTTGTCTGGACTCCCATCTCACAATTTCAAATTAAAAGTAGGTTCAGCTGTGATGATGCTGCATAACATGACTTGACCACAGGTATGACAAATGTCCCAATGTTTTCTGTGATTGCATTGAAAAGTAACCATAAATGTACAAAACTTTTGGTAAATAAATAATTGTTTTCTATGAACTTGTCTTTTATTATGTAGCGTTTTTTTCTCCACTCGCAGCAGATAGGAAGCACGTCGACTGTTTGAAAGATCCAGGTCGAGATTTGATTAAATAAGAGTCATGAGATCTGTTCTCAGGTGTGGATTTTTGGTGACAGAAATAAAATTTATATGACTCCGATTTCGTAATATATTATTTAACTGTATAATCTGGATTGCAATTCACTGGAACTTTCTTTCTTAATCAGTCACTGTAAATTACCTCTAACACATTGATAAATCCTTATTTTTAAGTTAATATTTGTGGCGATATAACAGATCGTCTCGTTTCTCGATGCTTAATCAGCCCCAAAGTTGGGAGCGATCTTTGTGACCGTCCCTCTTAAACATTGCAGGTCGAATTGTTTCTTGATGATTGAGTTTGATTGTATAATCTAACGTCCACTCGTCACTATTACGAATACCGAATAACTCTTTTTGAGGTTATTAACTTTCCTTTACAATTATATTCACCGTAACATGAAACAAGATTAAAGAGTATATATCTATCCCAAGATTATTGATTTTCAGTAACTATCGTTACTCCTCTATTAATTTTGTGATTGACCGACGTACTGCTACGTCACCGCATTACGTAATACAATTATTTCTACGGCCAATCACAAAATTACACATATATTTGTTTATAATATTGTCATTACATGGCCTACTAAGTCATATCAGAAAACAATATTCATATAAAAACTTCTAACTAAAACATATCGTTACAATAAATAGCTTATCGGATGTTAAGGAGAAAAACGGCTCTTGTACTTGTTATTGGTTAACATTTTAAGACTTCTGTTCAAAACGATACTTGCTCAAATAATAAATTGTTATTTTTGTACTTAGACAATGATGTACAAAATTAAGGTTATATCACGCCTACCTCTGTGGTGTGCTGGTAGCGTGTCTGCCTCACGTTCAGAACGTCACGAATTCAAATTTCGGTTAGGGTAAATTACCTGGCAAGGTTTTTCCTAGGTTACTCCTTATCCTAAAAGACGAACTTCTGGTAACTTTAAGTTGTCTGGACCCCGGACTGTCAAAAATCGGACAGTTGAACATCGTTGCTGTACGGATGTACATATAGCGAGATAATCTGCCCAAGGCTACATTAACATACACATTGTTCCAGATATGATCTATATAGGTCACTGCCACTTCGCATCACATTATAATGACATTAACTTACTAATTGGACTATCTATGTCTAGGCTCAGGCTCTAACGGACCGTGTAATTCATTTGAATTTAGTTAAGCTTAGCGCCTACAGATGTCAGTGACTACACGAGCGTCTCATTGGTACAGCCACGAGGAACCTCCAACGTGGAAGAACGCGACCTCACCAGGGATATACCTCTCTACCTTTGGAGACTCGATAATTAAAGAAAACAATTTTTAGAAAAATCTTCGAGTCTAAGGCTTTCTGTCTGTGAACAGCATTACTCGTGCCACGTGAGACAGTCTGTTGTCGACTACGAGATGCTTTTCTGCGGGTATGCTTCGGTGGGTATCAAATACAAATTTTATTCATTAAAGACGCCGTCAATTATAAGGATCAGCCAGTGTATCGGAATTCGTCACTCCTTTCAGTACATGCCAGTAAATCTACTGACATGAAGCTGTCACTTTAAGAACATTTAAAAACATCGATCTGGGCCGGATTTCAACCCGTGATCTTGACATCAGTAAGTTAGCTAAGATCAGTGGCATGTATTATGGGCTATTTTTTTTAACACCAGAGGCTCTACTCCCATTAGTTCTGGACCCATAGGACCAAGGATCCGGGCCTCCTTCTACCCGGGAACGATGGAAAACTCCGGGGCTCTTTCCGTGGGGCAATACCTTGAGTCTAAAAAGCCCTCCCCCCATCGACTACTACGTCAAGACGGGTGGAAGTGGATACGCCACTTACGCGCGTTAACCCCGCAGGGAAGACTACCGAAAAACCTCGGTGGGGCCGCCTGGTGATCTAGCACACCTTCTACTAGCTCTACAGGCTAGTACCCGGGACTTATAAGGCAACCCTCCACCCCCTCCGGGCGGTCGTAGCCTAGCCGGAGGTACCCTATTCCCCGTGTGTGTCGGAAACACACTGCCCCCTTGAGTCCAACCCAATCCGAACAACTCCCCGATGGAAGGGGCCTGGCAGTTCGACCCGAGGTTCCTCTGGTAACGTCAGAGGTACCACGAGTGCCAGGGGCCTACTTCGGTAGGTACGGGTTTTGGCGCACCCGGGGTCCCGAGCTAACAGTCTCCCTCGTGTGGGCTCCTCGTCGTGGCTGAGGGAGACGGTCAACAGGCCCACCCACGTGTAAGCCGTGCGTGGAGACGATTCGATTCTTTGTAGATTCTTTTCTAGTTTAGAGTTTAGGATATAGTGAACGAAATTTTTATTAGAGTTTGATTGATTTTGTTTATGTACGTGTATTTTTAATAGGTTTTGTGACACTTGTATAGTTTTTAGAAAGTTTTATATCTGGCTCTTGTCATAACTAGTTTTTCTAAAGGGCGCTGATGACCGCCGTAGTTGAGCGCCCTTATATATATCATCAGTGCTAAGGGTCCGCAGCGCCCGCACCTCGTCAGCTGAAGGGGACGGATCCCCTTCCCTACGGGAGTATTATGGGCTATCAAAGCTATCACAGAAGCCCATATCTAAAGTAAACAAGAAACTAATAAGAAACATTTATAATAATTGCAATATCAGCCAGTTTCCCCCATAAAGAATTAGTGCGTAGGGTGGAATATCTCTCGTTATCTACCAATCAACAGAGAGGAAAGCAGAGCTTTGGAAGCTTGCTGTTGCAGCCCTCTCTATGGTAAGGGGCAGTGAGGGACGAGGAGCAGGAATGCAGGAATAAGTACGCCAAGGCTTCGGAAACCTACATCGCTACACACATACGATCTTCTCCGAAATGTACCGTACGGACACGACTGGCTTTGGAATTCGGCACAGCACGTGGAGTTAAAGGCAAGAAAGAGAGTGTTTTGAATTATATATGAAATGAAATGCACTTGTCGTTGTGTACCGTGAAGTTCATAAACTCTATGAACTGATTTTAACATTTACTTCTACCACTGCTAGTGCAGAAAGAAGTTTTTCAGCCTTGAAACGAATAAAATATTATTTACGTGCAACACAAGGCTCTTTTATCGGTGGAAAAAGACATTGTTTAAAATTCGTAAGCTTTCACGGCCGGTGTCAGTTAGTACATGGTAGGGGAGGCGACGTAGATCCCTTTTGGATGATCACCACCGGATGTAGCGGAGGCGGGGCCACACCCCCAAAAAGAGCAAAAAGCACAACTGCTGTTGACACTTCCGCCAGGACACTTCGATCGCACTGCAACTGAAGATGTCTGCCGCATCCGCAGACGAAGCTTCTGGGTAGATGAAGAAGTGCCCAGTAGACTACGGTCCACAAGCCCGGTTAATACTTTATATTATACTGACATTCTTGTTTCATTCAGAAGACATAACGAGAAACTGCTTCTTGATAGTGCCACAACACAGTTTACCCGTAAAGAAAGACGGCTGGAATCCATGTATATGAAAACAGTTATGGTGAAATTGTTTGTTTTCTTTTTTAATTGTTTTAACAGCTTCTTTCAATCAAAGTTGATTTAAATGCACTGTTTTTGAAGTTAACACTTAAACAACAATCCCTTACTGTCCGGATCTGGTAGGACTAAGGATAGGCCCAGTCACAATCGCAGCACTGGCTAAAATGTACTTGAAGTGAGTTTTATAATTAAATTGCTTTACATGTCACTGAGGTGCGTCTTGCGGCGATCAAATATGTACAACCCAAGCGCGATTTTTCTGCCTCCGGCCTGCGTATAATATTTACGTAAAATTATTAAGTAAGAGTATTCTGCTACTTAAAAATACAAGAGTTTTATAAATAGACGCTCTGTTATCGACATATGTGCGACTGAAGGACACTTGGCAATGATTTTAGATGAAAATATGGATTTTGTGTTATTTGGTTAATATGAATCAAATTACACAATTTGGAGAACATGCCGATTATAAAGTTTTGTATGTTTTTGGCAATTAACTGTATTTAAATGGGGTTTTAAATATGGCAACCAGACTACCACGTCACATTTTTACTCCGCATTTGATCCTCTCCTTATAACAAGCACAATTATTTAGGGGATGGGGACTCCAAAGGTTTTCTAAGGGTGGAAGAAGCCAATGTATATTGTTGTAAGAATAGTTTGTACAAGAGTAGAGAAACTCGTGTGAGAGTGTAACCCATTACATTTTCCCTTCTTGCAGTAATTCCATTACATGAGTTATTTAGTTGATTACCAATTTTTCACACATGCCCTGCACGAGGATCGACCTCATTTCCAGTAAAAGTGGAAATATTTTCCAATTACGTTGATGCGAAAATCCCTGTCGTGATCTTCTATTGTACGACCGGATGAGATTGCTAAATGAAATACATATCACAGGTAATCTATAACTGCGAGCGTGCCAGGAATACCTTATTGGAGGCCATAGCTTCAAATTCCAGGTTCTTTTGCTATTCACATTCGATATCCGGCGACCATAGCTTTTCCCTGCCTTTCTCTAGTAAATGGACCCAAAGGTTCCTCTTATACCATGACTTTCTCTCGCTTTCTGTAAGGTCTCTTTACCGTAGTCGTTTAGAGAACTGCCTCCTATGTAGGGGGCAATGTGCAGAGTCGAACGCCTTTTGAACTTAAACGTTAAGGATTCCGTCGAAATTTTACGTCCATTGTTAATCAGGATCTGTCACTCATCACTCCATCGTATGGTTCAAGTGTAGAACGAAAAGTGCAATGCTTTCTCCGGTTTCTAGGCTCCGTATTTAATACCTATACCTTACCAAATAAGAACACTTGATGATCGCGTTCTTTCGCATCACGTTCACAAAAATATCCCAAAATCTCATAGGACTTCCTGCACATCTTCAACCTATTGGCCTATAGATATAGTCAGTGCTGAGTTGTCATTTTCCTTTAAATGTTCTTTGGCTAGTAATTTCCCAATCTATTTAAAAATTATTTTCTATTACATCCATGTGACTATCTGTAACGTCTATCATATACTGACAGGAACACGAACTATTCCTACATTTTTTGTACGAGAGTGGTCTGAAAAGTTTTCAACCTCAACATGAAGATGGCAGCACTCGTAAATAAAAGCTAGTGAATTACGTTGTTCATCTGTTGACAGTTACTCACCAAAGTTTCAGCTATTTTGGACGCTCAGCTTTTATGTAACAGTCGTTTGCGTGAGTTTATGCGAGTATTTTTATGAAAATGTACAAAATCGAGTATCCAGCTTTCATTAAATATTTCTTTCTGAAAGGCAATTCATCTCCGAAGATGAACAAAGAGCTCGATTCTGTATATGGAGACGCTGCACCATCATTTATCACAGTGAAATTTTGGGCAGCTCAATTTAAATGTGGCCGTATAAGCTTGGGAGATGAACGTTCGGGACGTCCGAAAACTGCAACTACTGGCGAAAACATCGTCAAAGTTCACCAGATGGTGCTAGACGTCCGCCGAATCAAACTGAGAGATAGCAGAGGCTATGAACTTGGCAAAAGAACGTTTTTGTCGCATATTAAACCAACATTTAGACATGAGAAAGCTGTCCGCGCGTTGAGTGACGCGTTTCCTCACGTTAGACTAAAAACGTGTTCGAATGAACATCTCCAACGCTCTGTTGGTGCAGTTTAGGCGCAATAATTACTTTACCAAATAATTACTGTATATGAAACTTGGATAAGCCATTATATGCCCGAAACAAAAACACAGTCAAAACAATGGACTGTAAAGGGGGAATAGGCTCCAAGAAGAGCAAATACTGTTTTTTTTTCGGCTGGGACAGTGATGGCGTCTGTTTATGGGATTGTAATGGAGTTATCTTCGAAAAGGAAAAACCATTACAGGAGAATACTACGCATCATTATGGACAAGCTGAAAGCAGAACTTGCGGGAAAACGGCCACATTTGCAGAAAAAGGAAATCCTGTTTCACCAACAACGCACCGTCTTACACATCAGCAGTTGCAATGGCGAAAATCCACGAATTACGGTTTGAACTGCTTCAGTCACCAGATCTAGCTCCTAGCGACTTCTTTTTGTTCTCTCATCTGAATAATACGCTCTGAGGACAGAGATTTTTGTCAAATGAAGAGGCAATCACCTTCGTGAACAATTATTTTGCAGAGGAAAACGCTGAGAACTATTTGGACGGGTTACAGAGATGGGAACATCGCTGGGAGAGGTGTGTAGACGTACAAGTAGGCTATGTTGAAAAACGCTGAGTACTATTTGGAAGTGTTACAGAGATGGGAACATCGCTGGGAGAAGTGTGTACAGTTACAAGGAGACAGTGTTGAAAAACGCTGAGTACTATTTGGAAGTGTTACAGAGATGGGAACATCGCTGGGAGAAGTGTGTAGAGTTACAAGAGACTATGTTGAAAAACGCTGAGTACTATTTGGAAGTGTTACAGAGATGGGAACATCGCTGGGAGAGGTGTGCACAGTTACAAGGAGACTATGTTGAAAAACGCCGAGTACTGTTTGGACGGATTACAGAGATGGGAACATCGCTGGGAGAAGTGTGTAGAGTTACAAGGAGAATATGTTGAAAAACGCCGAGTACTATTTGGACGGGTTACAGAGATGGGAACATCGCTGAGGAAAGTGTGTAAAGTTACAAGGAGACTATGTTGAAAAACGTCGAGTACTATTTGGACGGGTTACAGAGATGGGAACATCGCTGCGAGAAGTGTGTAGAGTTACAAGGAGACTATGTTGAAAAACGTCGAGTACTATTTGGACGGGTTACAGAGATGGGAACATCGCTGCGAGAAGTGTGTAGAGTTACAAGGAGACTATGTTGAAAAACGTCGAGTACTATTTGGACGGGTTACAGAGATGGGAACATCGCTGCGAGAAGTGTGTAGAGTTACAAGGAGACTATGTTGAAAAACGTCGAGTACTGTTTGGACGGATTACAGAGATGGGAACATCGCTGGGAGAAGTGTGTACAGTTACAAGGAGACTATGTTGAAAAACGTCGAGTACTATTTGGACGGGTTACAGAGATGGCAACATCGCTGGGAGAAGTGTGTACAGTTACAAGGAGACTATGTTGAAAAACGCCGAGTACTATTTGGACGGATTACAGAGATGGGAACATCGCTGAGAAAAGTGTGTACAGTTACAAGGAGACTATGTTGAAAAACGCCGAGTACTATTTGGACGGGTTACAGAGATGGGAACATCGCTGAGAAAAGTGTGTAAAGTTACAAGGAGACTATGTTGAAAAACGCCGAGTACTATTTGGACGGGTTACAGAGATGGGAACATGGCTGAGAAAAGTGTGTACAGTTACAAAGAGACTATGTTGAAAAACGCCGAGTACTATTTGGACGGGTTACAGAGATGGGAACATCGCTGCGAGAAGTGTGTAGAGTTACAAGGAGACTATGTTGAAAAACGCCGAGTACTATTTGGACGGGTTACAGAGATGGGAACATCGCTGGGAGAAGTGTGTACAGTTACAAGGAGACTATGTTAAAAAACGCCGAGTACTATTTGGACGGGTTACAGAGATGGGAACATCGCTGCGAGAAGTGTGTAGAGTTACAAGGAGACTATGTTGAAAAACGCCGAGTACTATTTGGACGTGTTACAGAGATGGGAACATCGCTGGGAGAAGTGTGTACAGTTACAAGGAGACTATGTTAAAAAACGCCGAGTACTATTTGGACGGGTTACAGAGATGGGAACATCGCTGGGAGAAGTGTGTACAGTTACAAGGAGACTATGTTGAAAAAAGCCGAGTACTATTTGGACGGGTTACAGAGATGGGAGCATCGCTGCGAGAAGTGTGTAGAGTTACAAGGAGACTATGTTGAAAAACGCCGAGTACTATTTGGACGGGTTACAGAGATGAGAACATCGCTGGGAGAAGTGTGTAGAGTTACAAGGAGACTATGTTGAAAAACGTCGAGTACTATTTGGACGGGTTACAGAGATGGGAACATCGCTGGGAGAAGTGTGTACAGTTACAAGGAGACTATGTTGAAAAAAGCCGAGTACTATTTGGACGGGTTACAGAGATGGGAGCATCGCTGCGAGAAGTGTGTAGAGTTACAAGGAGACTATGTTGAAAAACGCCGAGTACTATTTGGACGGGTTACAGAGATGAGAACATCGCTGGGAGAAGTGTGTAGAGTTACAAGGAGACTATGTTGAAAAACGTCGAGTACTATTTGGACGGGTTACAGAGATGGGAACATCGCTGGGAGAAGTGTGTACAGTTACAAGGAGCCTATGTTAAAAAATAAATTTTCTGAAAAAATTTCTTGTATCTGTATTAGGTCGGAAACTTTTCAGACCACCTATGTACATTCTAAATTTTAACCAAGGCAGACCAGAACACTACAGGTTTGGGAAACATGATAGAGTACAACTTACCTGTAACTTTGACCATTGGATTCGGCCGATGCACCTGACAGAATTGCGCCAGGCGAGTTTGGCTCCATACACGAGCTCCGTCTCAGTGAGCTGGTAATAGCCGTTTTGATTCACCTCTTTCTGAACCTGCTCCCAGCGGGATTTGTGTGCCGGACTGTTGTGTCTGCAAACACAAAACAAATTATCCCTCTCTTAGTCGTCTGTTATAGCACGTTCAAAATCCTATTTTAACACAAATCAAACACCCATTGACAACCCACTCAGGTGTAATACTCAAAACCTTCCCTAGCCTATAACCAAGTATTCAATTACATCTAAACATTCGATATTGAGAATTTCACTGCAAATTTGCCTATATTTCGACAATCCCTAAATTTATAACTAAAAAAATTAATAGTTTGAGGTTCATGTTTAGTGCCCACCTCCGAGGTGACTTACATGCATGCTTACCTTGAAGTAGATAGAGCAATAAGTGTTTGTACAAGAGTAGGGAAAGTCATGTATATAAAACATTTGACTATCACTTAAAGTCTCCTGTATTCTCTTGTAACTACAATAAGATAATGTTTATCTTGAAGTAGATAGAGCAATAAGTGTTTGTACAAGAGTAGGGAAAGTCATGTATATAAAACATTTGACTATCACTTAAAGTCTCCTGTATTCTCTTGTAACTACAATAAGATAATGTTTATCTTGAAGTAGATAGAGCAATAAGTGTTTGTACAAGAGTAGAGAAAGTCATGTATATAAAACATTTGACTATCACTTAAAGTCTCCTGTATTCCCTTGTAACTACAATAAGATAATATTTATCTTGAAGTAGATAGAGCAATAAGGGTTTGTACAAGAGTAGAGAAAGTCATGTATATAAAACATTTGACTATCACTTAAAGTCTCCTGTATTCCCTTTTAACTACAATAAGATAATATTTATCTTGAAGTAGATAGAGCAATAAGTGTTTGTACAAAGGTAGAGAAAGTCATGTATATAAAACTTTGACTATCACTTAAAGTCTCCTGTATTCCCTTGTAACTACAATAAGATAATATTTATCTTGAAGTAGATAGAGCAATAAGGGTTTGTACAAGAGTAGAGAAAGTCATGTATATAAAACATTTGACTATCACTTAAAGTCTCCTGTATTCCCTTTTAACTACAATAAGATAATGTTTATCTTGAAGTAGATAGAGCAATAAGTGTTTGTACAAAGGTAGAGAAAGTCATGTATATAAAACTTTGACTATCACTTAAAGTCTCCTGTATTCCCTTGTAACTACAATAAGATAATGTTTATCTTGAAGTAGATAGAGCAATAAGGGTTTGTACAAGAGTAGAGAAAGTCATGTATATAAAACATTTGACTATCACTTAAAGTCTCCTGTATTCCCTTTTAACTACAATAAGATAATGTTTATCTTGAAGTAGATAGAGCAATAAGGGTTTGTACAAGAGTAGAGAAAGTCATGTATATAAAACATTTGACTATCACTTAAAGTCTCCTGTATTCCCTTTTAACTACAATAAGATAATGTTTATCTTGAAGTAGATAGAGCAATAAGGGTTTGTACAAGAGTAGAGAAAGTCATGTATATAAAACATTTGACTATCACTTAAAGTCTCCTGTATTCCCTTGTAACTACAATAAGATAATATTTATCTTGAAGTAGATAGAGCAATAAGGGTTTGTACAAGAGTAGAGAAAGTCATGTATATAAAACATTTGACTATCACTTAAAGTCTCCTGTATTCCCTTGTAACTACAATAAGATAATATTTGTCTTGAAGTAGATAGAGCAATAAGGGTTTGTACAAGAGTAGAGAAAGTCATGTATATAAAACATTTGACTATCACTTAAAGTATCCTGTATTCCCTTTTAACTACAATAAGATAATATTTATCTTGAAGTAGATAGAGCAATAAGTGTTTGTACAAAGGTAGAGAAAGTCATGTATATAAAACTTTGACTATCACTTAAAGTCTCCTGTATTCCCTTGTAACTACAATAAGATAATATTTATCTTGAAGTAGATAGAGCAATAAGGGTTTGTACAAGAGTAGAGAAAGTCATGTATATAAAACATTTGACTATCACTTAAAGTCTCCTGTATTCCCTTTTAACTACAATAAGATAATGTTTATCTTGAAGTAGATAGAGCAATAAGTGTTTGTACAAAGGTAGAGAAAGTCATGTATATAAAACATTTGACTATCACTTAAAGTCTCCTGTATTCCCTTGTAACTACAATAAGATAATGTTTATCTTGAAGCAGATAGAGCAATAAGTGTTTGTACAAGAGTAGAGAAAGTCATGTATATAAAACTTTGACTATCACTTAAAGTCTCCTGTATTCCCTTGTAACTACAATAAGATAATGTTTATCTTGAAGTAGATAGAGCAATAAGGGTTTGTACAAGAGTAGAGAAAGTCATGTATATAAAACATTTGACTATCACTTAAAGTCTCCTGTATTCCCTTTTAACTACAATAAGATAATGTTTATCTTGAAGTAGATAGAGCAATAAGGGTTTGTACAAGAGTAGAGAAAGTCATGTATATAAAACATTTGACTATCACTTAAAGTCTCCTGTATTCCCTTTTAACTACAATAAGATAATGTTTATCTTGAAGTAGATAGAGCAATAAGGGTTTGTACAAGAGTAGAGAAAGTCATGTATATAAAACATTTGACTATCACTTAAAGTCTCCTGTATTCCCTTTTAACTACAATAAGATAATGTTTATCTTGAAGTAGATAGAGCAATAAGTGTTTGTACAAAGGTAGAGAAAGTCATGTATATAAAACATTTGACTATCACTTAAAGTCTCCTGTATTCCCTTTTAACTACAATAAGATAATGTTTATCTTGAAGTAGATAGAGCAATAAGGGTTTGTACAAGAGTAGAGAAAGTCATGTATATAAAACATTTGACTATCACTTAAAGTCTCCTGTATTCCCTTTTAACTACAATAAGATAATGTTTATCTTGAAGTAGATAGAGCAATAAGGGTTTGTACAAGAGTAGAGAAAGTCATGTATATAAAACATTTGACTATCACTTAAAGTCTCCTGTATTCCCTTTTAACTACAATAAGATAATGTTTATCTTGAAGTAGATAGAGCAGTAAGTGTTTGTACAAGAGTAGAGAAAGTCATGTATATAAAACTTTGACTATCACTTAAAGTCTCCTGTATTCCCTTGTAACTACAATGAGATAATATTTATCTTGAAGTAGATAGAGCAATAAGTTTTTGTACAAGAGTAGTGAAAGTCATGTATATAAAACATTTGACTATCACTTAAAGTCTCCTGTATTCCCTTTTAACTACAATAAGATAATGTTTATCTTGAAGTAGTTAGAGCAATAAGGGTTTGTACAAGAGTAGAGAAAGTCATGTATATAAAACATTTGACTATCACTTAAAGTCTCCTGTATTCCCTTTTAACTACAATAAGATAATGTTTATCTTGAAGTAGATAGAGGAATAAGGGTTTGTACAAGAGTAGAGAAAGTCATGTATATGAAACATTTGACTATCACTTAAAGTCTCCTGTATTCCCTTTCAACTACAATAAGATAATGTTTATCTTGAAGTAGTTAGAGCAATAAGGGTTTGTACAAGAGTAGAGAAAGTCATGTATATAAAACATTTGACTATCACTTAAAGTCTCCTGTATTCCCTTTTAACTACAATAAGATAATGTTTATCTTGAAGTAGATAGAGGAATAAGTGTTTGTACAAGAGTAGAGAAAGTCACGTATATAAAACATTTGATAAGCCGATTTCCCGTTAAGCCTGAACATTTCACTTCACCCTCCAGATTGCAGAAGGTCACGTCTTCCAGCAAGATGGAGCTCTGTCTCATTTCTGAGATGACTGGATGACCTTGGGGCGGTACGAATGACATCCGACGTTTGCTTGCGACCGCCGTACTGTCACTGATTTTTTTATTTTTTTTTTATTATTGTGTTATTTACGTACTCCAACGTTAAGTCATATCGGACGATGAATGGAAATTGGGAAATGACGCCCAAATGAACCCGAGGTCCATGGAGCTTAGAATTACCCGACAATCGTCTTGAGGAATTAGGGAAAACCCCGGAAAAAGCCTTATCTAGGTAACTCACCCTGACCAAGATCCGAACTCGGGACCTCTTAAACGTGAGGGCAAGATGCTACCATCTACGCTACCGAGATTGGCATTGTCACTGAATGTTGTCATTTTCAAGCAAATGGTTGTGCCACTGGACAACAGTGTGGCTATCCGGCGCTATAATCTCTGCGAATAAATCACAACACTGAACTTTATCTGGTGCCATGAACGGAGCCACTTTCTAAAACAATGTATGTACACAATAGTAGGAACAAATGTTTTGGCAATTTGTAGACATAAAAGTTCAGGAGTTTCTCTACATTTTAGTGCAAGCTGGATATATTTAATTGTTATATACGTTTAGCTATTCCATTTGTTCATTGGTAGCCTTCGTTTCGGACATCCTGTACATTCTGTCTTGCATACTACGCCGTCGGGCTGCATGCTGTTGTATTGAATAGTGATATCACGTTACAAAGTTTGTGGCGCGTCTGTGGCAGAGCATTCCCAATATCCGCAGCATCCTCTAGCAACAGAAAAACGCCCAACTTGCTAATTCCCGGCGTTTCTTGGACATCATCGTCTCGAGGGAAGTGAATAACGGACAGAAGGAGCCAAATAAACACTAACTGGAGTGATAACTCTGGCAGCAAACCCCGAAGAGCTCATGGGAAACAAAAGAATGGTCCTATACACTTTCTGAGTGCTAGAGTTTAGTGCTCAGCGTAGGCCGTCGATATACATATACTCCAGAAAGTATTCGTCTAGTCATAACATATAGAATGCAATAAGCACAATCAGAAAAATATAGATAAGAAACGAATAATAACTATTTCCTTACATCGGTTGATATCTAAGATTTAAAAATAAAACACAATTTGGGTTCATATATTAATTAGTGAACAACTCTAGTGATGGAAATTAATTGTTCTTTCACACTGGCCGTGTGTAGGCTAAATTGTGGAAACGTAGAGACAGACTGAAAATTTCAATGCCATAGCCCGGATTTGAACCACGGATTTTCTGGTTTCCGTCCAGCCGCACTACCATTGTGCTACTATGGCCAACGTGCCGATATGACATTAACTTCTCCAACTGACTCGTATTTTCCCGGTAATCGGCCAGTGTGAAAGAACAATTAATTTCCATTGATTGACCTAATAGTGGTTAACTATAAAGTCCGGGCCTTAAAGTACTTACAGCATAGTAAGTCGTCATTAAGGTAGTTGTCTCATGTGTTTATGAGAACTCCTAGTGGTTTACCGGGAAAAACACGAGTCAGTTGTACCTAATAGTGGTCCGAACTATAAAGCCCGGACCTTAAAGTACTTACAGCATAGTAAGTCGTCATTAAGGTAGTTGTCTCATGTGTTTATGAGAACTCCTAGTGGTTTACCGGGAAATACACGAGTCAGTTGTACCTAATAGTGGTCCGAACTATAAAGCCCGGGCCTTAAAGTACTTACAGCATAGTAAGTCGTCATTAAGGTAGTTGTCTCATGTGTTTATGAGAACTCCTAGTGGTTTACCGGGAAATACACGAGTCAGTTGTACCTAATAGTGGTCCGAACTATAAAGCCCGGACCTTAAAGTACTTACAGCATAGTAAGTCGTCATTAAGGTAGTTGTCTCATGTGTTTATGAGAACTCCTAGTGGTTTACCGGGAAAAACACGAGTCAGTTGTACCTAATAGTGGTCCGAACTATAAAGCCCGGACCTTAAAGTACTTACAGCATAGTAAGTCGTCATTAAGGTAGTTGTCTCATGTGTTTATCAGAACTCCTAGTGGTTTACCTGGAAAAACACGAGTCAGTTGTATCTAATAGTGGTCCGAACTATAAAGCCCGGACCTTAAAGTACTTACAGCATAGTAAGTCGTCATTAAGGTAGTTGTCTCATGTGTTTATGAGAACTCCTAGTGGTTTACCGGGAAAAACACGAGTCAGTTGTACCTAATAGTGGTCCGAACTATAAAGCCCAGGCCTTAAAGTACTTACAGCATAGTAAGTCGTCATTAAGGTAGTTGTCTCATGTGTTTATGAGAACTCCTAGTGGTTTACCGGGAAAAACACGAGTCAGTTGTACCTAATAGTGGTCCGAACTATAAAGCCCAGGCCTTAAAGTACTTACAGCATAGTAAGTCGTCATTAAGGTAGTTGTCTCATGTGTTTATGAGAACTCCTAGTGGTTTACCGGGAAAAACACGAGTCAGTTGTACATAATAGTGGTCCGAACTATAAAGCCCGGGCCTTAAAGTACTTACAGCATAGTAAGTCGTCATTAAGGTAGTTGTCTCATGTGTTTATGAGAACTCCTAGTGGTTTACCGGGAAAAACACGAGTCAGTTGTACCTAATAGTGGTCCGAACTATAAAGCCCGAGCCTTAAAGTACTTACAGCATAGTAATTCGTCATTAAGGTAGTTGTCTCATGTGTTTATGAGAACTCCTAGTGGTTTACCGGGAAAAACACGAGTCAGTTGTACCTAATAGTGGTCCGAACTATAAAGCTCGGGGCTTAAAGTACTTACAGCATAGTAAGTCGTCATTAAGGTAGTTGTCTCATGTGTTTATGAGAACTCCTAGTGGTTTACCGGGAAAAACACGAGTCAGTTGTACCTAATAGTGGTCCGAACTATAAAGCCCGGGCCTTAAAGTACTTACAGCATAGTAAGTCGCCATTAAGGTAGTTGTCTCATGTGTTTATGAGAACTCCTAATGGTTTACCGGGAAAAACACGAGTCAGTTGTACCTAATAGTGGTCCGAACTATAAAGCCCGGGTCTTAAAGTACTTACAGCATAGTAATTCGTCATTAAGGTAGTTGTCTCATGCCTTTATGAGAACTCCTAGTGGTTTACCGGGAAAAACACGAGTCAGTTGTACCTAATAGTGGTTCGAACTATAAAGTCCGGGTCTTAAAGTACTTACAGCATAGTAAGTCGTCATTAAGGTAGTTGTCTCATGTGTTTATGAGAACTCCTAGTGGTTTACCGGGAAAAACACGAGTCAGTTGTACCTAATAGTGGTCCGAACTATAAAGCTCGGGGCTTAAAGTACTTACAGCATAGTAAGTCGTCATTAAGGTAGTTGTCTCATGTGTTTATGAGAACTCCTAGTGGTTTACCGGGAAAAACACGAGTCAGTTGTACCTAATAGTGGTCCGAACTATAAAGCCCGGGCCTTAAAGTACTTACAGCATAGTGAGTCGTCATTAAGGTAGTTGTCTCATGTGTTTATGAGAACTCCTAGTGGTTTACCGGGAAAAACACGAGTCAGTTGTACCTAATAGTGGTACGAACTATAAAGCCCGGGCCTTAAAGTACTTACAGCATAGTAAGTCGTCATTAAGGTAGTTGTCTCATGTGTTTATGAGAACTCCTAGTGGTTTACCGGGAAAAACACGAGTCAGTTGTACCTAATAGTGGTCCGAACTATAAAGCCCGGGCCTTAAAGTACTTACAGCATAGTAAGTCGTCATTAAGGTAGTTGTCTCATGAGTTTATGAGAACTCCCAGTGGTTTACCGGGAATAACACGAGTAAGTTGTACCTAATAGTGGTCAGAACTATAAAGCCCGGGCCTTAAAGTACTTACAGCATAGTAATTCGTCATTAAGGTAGTTGTCTCATGTGTTTATGAGAACTCCTAGTGGTTTACCGGGAAAAACACGAGTCAGTTGTACCTAATAGTGGTCAGAACTATAAAGCCCGGGCCTTAAAGTACTTACAGCATAGTAAGTCGTCATTAAGGTATTTGTCTCATGTGTTTATGAGAACTCCTAGTGGTTTACCGGAAAAAACACGAGTCAGTTGTACCTAATAGTGGTCAGAACTATAAAGCCCGGGCCTTAAATTACTTACAGCATAGTAAGTCGTCATTAAGGTGTTTGTCTCATGTGTTTATGAGAACTCCTAGTGGTTTACCGGGAAGAACACGAGTCAGTTGGAGAATTTAATGTCATGTCGGCACGTTGGCTATAGTAGCTCAAGGGTTAGAGCGGCTGGACAGCAACCAGAAGATCCGTGGTTCAAATCCCGGCTATGGCATCGAATTTTTCAGTCTCACTCTATCTTTCCATACTTTAGCCTACACACAACCAGTGTGAAAGAACAATTAATGTCCATATATTATTTAGTTTGGAAAATAAAAATGTAAAGACAAAACATCAGCCAAAGATATCGATGTTATAAAAATATCGACTTCACTACATTGGTGTGAAAAACATTAGATGTCTTCCAGTAAACATCGATCTTTCGTAAATATCGATATGGATATTGCAGCCCTAACACTAACGGACGAAAATAACCCTCGGCCAAGTTGACAGCGGGATGACTGACGTTTGTAAGAACGGCCCTTGTACTAATTAATGTTTTCTGATATACGAATTTATAAATATTTTATATTATAGAAAATGGATGAAGAAAATCAAATCAATGGCAAATTGCAACGGAAAACGGAACTGACCAATGCGCGCACGAGAAAATATCGTATATAATAAGATGTTCATTAGTATAAGGACCGTTCTTACAAACGTCGGTCATCCCGCTGTCAACTTGGCTGAATATTATGACCGAGGGATTTTGTGTGTCAGCAAGAAACAAAATATGAAAAATGATTGTGAAATAGCGTGTATTTTAATATAAGAATACATACAAACAGAATATTATGTGATTTGATTTTAATTCCATTATACATCCTTTATGTATAACTCTCTTCGCACTGTCGCAAGTCCGTCGTCATTCAGTTGTTTCAGAGTATTTTCATTTCAGAGTACACTTAGCGTAAGTCATGAAATGTTTAGTTCAGAACTGGCCTCTTTGTGCAAGATTGAGTGTCAATATTAAGATGCTTTAAAGTCATTTTTAAGAATAATTTTTAATTAATAGTTTTTAAGTTTTCACTTCTGTCGTGTGGTCTTAAGCACACACACATTCTTTTTTTTTATTTTTTTATTATATTTTTTTTAACTGAAATCATAGCCTTCCCGAACAAGGTGATTTTCACACACAGTCAAGTTGAGGATGTGTTAAAAGCTTTGGAGTACTTAGCGAAAGAATTTTCTAATTTTAATACTGTCGTCAACTGCTAAAAGGCCAACTTTTACCGTCAACTGTTTAAAAAAGTATTTTCTTTGCATGTTAAGTGTCGTGCTATACCTGGAGATTATAAGCGAAGACTGGTCACATCCAACGAACCAAACAAGAGGAGATATTTGTAATTCGAAGTTTATTACGGATTGGCATGAAGCGAGGATGTATCTTTACGACCGCGAGGTTTGTCTGTGGCATGTATTGGTGATAAATCGCGAAGTGTTCAAGGAGCCATTCGTACAGTGACCTAGTAGCAATAAATACTCTTTGGTCATCCTTTCCGCTTATCGACAGACACACCACAACACATAACAATAACTTGGTCTTACCGCAAACTGCAACAAATAAATCACAAAACCCACTCACGTGCACACAATGGCGACATCTTTTCGCCTCACCACGTGCTGTAATCGTGCAGCCATTATTATTATTAACGGTGATTTTCCCAAATTGTACCTTAGAGATTCCCAAGGTCTTCACAACATTTCCTTATATTGTACAGTCATGAACATCACTGATGCTACGGTCTATGGATAGAAATTATACACAAAAAGAATGAAGATCGACTGTGCTGTACTCACTTGTCTTTCTCTATTCTTGTACAAACTATTGTTACAAAATCTTGCTCCTCTGTCTAAACAAGATAAATATTATCTTATTATTACTTTTCTTGTAAATACAAGAGAATATGGCAATATAGTATACTTAATAGATAATCAAATACTTGAAGAGTTGGTCGCTATGTGATGACCTGGGTCTCGGCGCTGCCTGGCAGATAAACAAACACTTTCTCCTTCAGTGGGACGGTCTCCGGTCTCCAGGCCGCTCTGGAGGGCCGTTTGTGGATGGGATATTCAGTCTGATACCCTCTGTCTCCTCTCACCTCATCCTTCCTCCTAGGGATGCCCCACTTGGGATATACAGATACTCCAAAAAGTATTCGTCTAATCATAGTACATAGAATATAACAAGCACGAGCACAGAAATATACAGGATGTTACAAAAAGGTACGGCCAAACTTTCAGGAAACATTCCTCACACACAAAGAAAGAAAATATGTTATGTGGACATGTGACCTGGAGCGCTTAATTTCCATGTTAGAGCTCATTTTAGTATTTCTCTTAAAATGTAAATTGAAATCATTCGTGCAGACAAATGTCAAAATACCCATTGTGGTTCATGCACGATGGAGCTCCTGCACATTTCAGTCGAAGTGTTCGTACGCTTCTCAACAACAGATTCGGTGACCAACAGATTGGTAGAGGCGGACCAATTCCATGGCCTCCACGCTCTCCTGACCTCAACCCTCTTGACTTTCATTTATGGGGGCATTTGAAAGCTCTTGTCTACACAACCCAGGTACCAAATGTAGAGACTCCTCGTGCTCGTATTGTGGACGGCTGTGATACAATACGCCATTCTCCAGGGCTGCATCAGCGCATCAGGGATTCCATGCGACGGAGGATGGATGCATGTAACCTCGCTAACGGAGGACATTTTGAACATTTCCTGTAATAAAGTGTTTGAAGTCACGCTGGTACGTTCTGTTGTCGTGTGTTTCCATTCCACGATTAATGTGATTTGAAGAGAAGTAATAAAATGAGCTCTAACATGGAAATTAAGCGTTTCCGGTCACATGTCCACATAACATATTTTCTTTCTTTGTGTGTGAGGAATGTTTCCTGAAAGTTTGGCCGTACCTTTTTGTAACATCCTGTAGATAAGAAACTAACAATAACTATTTCCTTACATCGGTTGATATCTAGATTTACAAATAAAACACAATTTGGGTTCATATATTCCTTAGTGAACAACTCTACGTTATTTAAAATCATGTCCCATTTGATGTAAAACAAGTATTGGTCTAGTAAACCAGATCCCAGGTATGGTACCTCGCTGACACACATCCCTTCCCTTTTCTTACGCAGTTGTGTTTCATCCTGACAGTTTCATCTCTGTTTTCAAAGCTGTTGACTGCTATTTAAGTAATATGGATCGAAAACGTCGTGAAACTACAAAAGAAGAGACAGAAATTTGCAACAGGTTATTTAAAAATGGAAAATCTTTTCAAGAAATTGGAGAAACCATTGGAAGATCTGCCAGTACAGTGAAGACTATTATATACAAGTTTGGTGAGAACAAAACTAACGAAAATCAATCAAGAAGTAGTCGTCCTGCAGTTCTATCCGAGATGGAGAAACGACAGTTACTTAGAGAAGTCAAGAAAAGTCCTAAACTAACTACTCCAAAACTTGCTATTGCAGCTCAAACACAAACAGGAAAGTCCGTTTCAGCACAAACTATAAGAAACGTGCTTTATGAAGCTGAGTATGGAGACCGTACAGCTTGTAGAAAACCATACATCAGTAATATCAACAGAAAGATGCAACATGAAAAATTCAATGCCATGGCCGGGATTTGAACCACGGATCTCCTGGTTTCCGTCCAGTCGCTCTTAAATTTTGAGCTACCATGGCCAATGTGCCGTTCTGACATTAAATTCTCCAGTTGACTCATATATTTCCCCGGTAGACCACTAGGGGCTCTCGTATCCGAGATATACCGTTTGTGGCGACTTACTATCGTAAGTACTTGAGTCCAGACTTCATCATTTAACTCTTATTATTTTATTTAATTGATGCAAATTGATCATTTCTTCACACTAGCCGTATATAGGCTAAGGTTTTTGATAGACAGAGTCAACTGGAGGATGAATAGAATTGGCATAGCACACGAATCGGAATGGAAAAAAAAAGAACGCGGAACATTCAATTTCAGTACATAATGTAATCATTTCTGTACCTGTATATTCAAATCTTTATGCACCTACACACAGTTTCCACATATGAATGGCTTCTTTCAAACAGCACCCACACAAATTTCGTATACCTTTTTCCATTTTTCTGTGCTCATTTCAACATTATTTCATCCATTTCATTCATCGTCCGAGCCCGCTTTGGTGGCGTGGAGGTAGCATGTCTGCCTCACGTTCAAGAGGTCCCGAGTTCGAATCTCGGTCAGGGTGAGTTACCTGGATAAGGTTTTTCCGGGGTTTCCCCTTATCCTGAAAGATGAATGTCGGTAACTCTAAGCTCTATGGACCCTGGGCTCATTTGAGCATCAATTCACCCATTCCATTCATCGTCCGATGTGACTTAACGTTGGAGAACGTAAATTAAAAAAAAAAAAAAAAAAAAAAAAAAAAAAAAAAAAAAAAACCTTATCGCTCTCCTCACCTTAATCCGAAGCTGTTGTAGCGGTATTTATTTTTGCCCGTTGGCAGCACTGGTTAAGTAACTATCATAACAAGGGGGATTGTGGATATAAGAAAGTCTGTATCTTTTTACTGTGTAAGATACTGGAGCAATTTCAATACAAATTCGCTTTAAATCTATCTTAAGGAATTTGAGGGTAGCCTGTTACCCCTACATCATGAAGAACGATATTTGATTATCGCTTAAAGCTACCCTATTCTCTTAAACTTGTACGTACTAAACTGACTTTGTGTGTGTATGTGTGTACGTGTGTGTTTGTTTGTTTGTGTGTGTGTGTGTGTGTGTGTCTGTGTGTGTGTGTGTGTGTGTGTCTTAGACAGAATGTTTATCTCACACGTTGCTAGGTAGTTCAGTTAGAACAGGCGCAGAACTACACTCTCATTTGTCTGCTCTGACGGTGGTTCGTATCCTCTGTAAAGGTATACTAATTTTCTTACCATACAACGCTCAAAATTTGCAATTATTATGAAAATTGCTATTATTTTTATTCTTAATTGCTTTATATGTGTTTTATAGCATTTTTATGCTCCCTTATTGGTGAACTACAAGTTTATAGCTGTTTAAACACACCAATAGGTAGGTACAGAGTTTAACATGGAAGTTAAGCACAATTTTGCAGCATAGAACTATTGTGCTATTAAAAATGTCGTTTCAAATTGGTATGTTTTGTGTCGCTGGAATGATCCTTCCTGGAACACGGCTACACTAACGAAGTAGGTGCTCGAACTGATGAACTTCTTGAGTAATGTACGCCTTCACTTATTCTGAATTCGGTTTCCAAGTTTTGATGAAAATAAAAAAGTATTTACAATGCTGAGACTCGAACCGGTGTCACTGGGTGTTAGTGTCCAGGAGACGTTATAATCCCATTGAGCTATTTCGAGACTTGACTGAAAGCACGTTCTGGGTTCAGTAGTACGACTTGTATGTCTGGCGCTATTCCTTTGTCACCTCGCGAGTTCTCGTACTTGTTTTAGCCTTTTAAGACACTTTTAGTCATTTGCCGGGTGTTTGAATATTATTACATAAATGACAAAAGCTCTTATCTATGTTAATTGTGATACTCGAGATGTGCTTTAAGCAAAAATGTAAATAGACCGTTGTTTAATAATATGCCCGTTTTGACTGTGCGGATGAGGCGTGTGTCTAATTTTCTCCTAATCTTTGACAGTCAATCCCTGCTCTAAGTACAAGAATCCGCCAGTTTCTTTTCACCTGACGTTAGTGTACTCATATGATAGATCCAGGCGTTTACTGAATTACTTTGTCATGTATACTCCAATAAAAAGTTTGTAAAATCGCCTGGTAACCGGAATTCGCTCTCAGTATAGCAGTCATATGTTTTTGTGGTGTACTTTAGCGAGCAGTACGTTTTGTCCTTTAAACCGATATTCCTCTAAATTTTGCACATTCTTCTGTCTAAGAACGTCAAGCAATACAGTTTAGTAAGCGCAAAACTGGACTAAGACTCACATGACGTTTGGTGGGTGGCCTACCTTCCAAAAATAAGGCGCGGCTGACTCACCTCGTATATGTTAAATGTAGTGCTCAGAACAATGAACATTTGTCAGAGTATTTTGTACACGCGTGAGTAGGGAAAATAGCATAAATTCAAAACGTTCAATTTTTTATATATACACATGGATGCACTGTCACTTTGTGAGATGATGTACACTACATTTTGGCCATGCAGAACAAAGTTTGTTGTATAGCAACCAGTTTATCTTGTTCTTTTCTCTGCAGTAATGCTGAAGCCGAAAGACATCTAGCCGTTCTGTTAAATACTTCTCGCTTCTGTCTGGACTTAGCAGATAACGCTCAGATGTGTCTCACTAAAGCACTCTTTATTTACGGGCAAATCCCTGCAAACTTCCTTCACGTGATAAAACGTTTCGGGAGGGAATATAATTGAAAGAGTCGCTTTGATTATTGGTAAATAGCTTACATTTCAAACAACACAGTAAATTCACATTTTAAATTGTTAAAATGAGTCAGTGGTATACGTATTGAACAGTTATTTCTAGTAGTAATAAATCAAGACGTATTTTATCGACGAGTGGAAGGTTTGTTAATTTCCGCGAGTGTATAAATAAGTCTTGTACCATACAATGTTTTATCCAAACTTACACTAATCGTTAAAGACTTACTACTCTTTGAATTAAACTATAATAAAATAGTAAAATTATTTGTAATGTTATTTTCTGGAATATAGAGCTATTTAGACCAAGGCCGACTGCTAATATGAGACAATCGATGTTGGCTAGTCGTTTGTAGGTTAATTTGATTTTCATTTCAGAAAGCTACATTGACGAATGTATTGTCAGTAGAATGTGAACATATAGGAAAATATTTGTTAATTACTGAATGAATACAAGTTGTAGCTGTACATTTCATTACTAAATGTTAAAACTACAATAAATATTATACTTGGAATGTAGACCTAGTGATTGTATTTTATTGATACAGTAGTTAAAGTTAAATTTTATCCGTCCTTAATATTAGTGTTACTTAATTTGTATTATTACAAAGAAGCTTTGGATAAATACATATTTGACAACAGCAATTTTAGAGGTATTTGTTGCTATTGGCTTGAAGTTTTAAATACATTACACTTGATCACTTGCCTCCTGTATGATACAGCGGAATTGTTACGTATGCAAATGTTTGTCTTTATTAACATGAAGTAGATAGTAAATTAAAGCTTATAAGAAGTGATGCGAGTTTAACATATCCGATGGTTTATTTTTCAAACTATATTGCCAAAGTTTTCTTTATTTGAGCGAGTGAATCTATGTTACTTAGAGTAAGCCCCATATGGGAAATCGTGTCTTATCTGTTGCACTGTCAACTCGGCAAGTCAAACAGAACAGTTACCCTCGATTCCACAGAGAGTAGAGATAAAACACACTCTTCGGAACACGGTGCTTTAAACGTTACGAGGAGAAGATAAGGCCAGGCTTTCCTTGAATATTTAACCAATTTTGTTGTACGAACAACTCTTGCTCATATGTTACATCTTCCCACACGTTCATATAAATAACAGCATTATCCTTGCTAAGTATTCACGACAATTTTCACCTAGAAATTACCTCAGATTGTTTTAAAAATCCGCAATGTAGGAGTTATTTATAATGTTTTTTGAAGTTAACATTCCAATAATAATATTTTATACCTTTAGGTTCGTTACGAGCTTTTTATCGAAAATCTTCATGCTGCATCTTTGGAAGACCTCCAAATTGTAAGTTTTGTGTTAATGACAGCTTACGTTTTTGAGTTATGTTATTGAATTGAGTAGAGGAAGTCACGTGAAACAAAAAAATCTGATATTTTAGTATTCACTTGTTACATAAAATTATACAAAATACAACGAAAACAAATGAAAGAACAAAACCAGCAAATTCATCCTTCTCCAAGGACAAGGAGCCTTTGACGTTTTGTCATTCCGGTATTCTGTCCCTTACTGGCGTTGTGATAAATATATAATGATAAACAGTGGGTAGATGGTGGTTTATTTTTTATGAAGTATCACAAGTTGTAAGAAGAAAGAGAGGATATGTTTATTACAGGAGACTATTGAGCTCGTAAAGGGCCTAAGGTGAGTCTGGGATGCTTGTACGTTTCCCCGGGGTCAATGTCATATTCCCCGAGGCCTTGGATAAGTTCATTGAAGCTGTAGGGAAGACGGGAATAGAATATATGTGAGCGGTTGAGAATATAGTCATTTAATTTGGGAAATGATACATCTGAATGGACGTTTTCATTAGGAATGTACCATTCCGCAGCTTTTTCTACCCGAAGGTATCGGTTCTGAAGTATTTGAAGTTTGTAGAGTTGCGCCCCAGACCTGACAGGCGTAGGTGTAGGTAGGTCTTATTACTTGTTTGTATAGAAGGAGCTTATTCCTCAGAGCTATAGGGGATTTTTTGTTGTATAGTGTATAGAGCCTCACCATACGCTTGGATACTCTGGAAGCTCCAGGTAAGGCGCATATCAAGTAACACTCCAAGTTATTGCGCTTCTATGCTCCATGGTACTTCTGATCCAGCAAAGTGCAGTTCAGGTACGTCCCTTAAGTGGCGTCGAGTGAATGTGACTGCCTGGGACCTGTTGGCATTAATCTTGAGGCGTCAAGTTGTAAACCAGACGGCGAGCACATCCGCATAGCATTGGGCACTTTGTACTGCAGTGAGATGATTTGATGATGCCGAGGTTATTGCGGTATCATCAGCAAATAAATAAAGGTTGCAGCCTCTGAGGTTACGGAGGCTGTTGATATAGGGGACCAAGAACACTGCCTTGGAGTACGCCTGCACTGATGAAGTAAGGTTGGGTGAAAGAACAGTACTACTAGGATGGATAAAATTTCACTTTAACTACTGTATCAATAAAATACAATCACTAGGCCTACATTTCAAGTATAATATTTATTGTAGTTTTAACATTTAGTAATAAAATTTACAGCTACAACTTGTATTCATTCAGTAATTAACAAATATTTTCCTATATGTTCACATTCTACTGACATTACATTCGTCAATGTAGCTTTCTGAAATGAAAATCAAATTAACCTAGAAACGACTAGCCAACATCGATTGTCTCATATTAGCAGCCGGCCTTGTTCTAAATAGCTCTATATTCCAGAAAATAACATTACAAATAATTTTACTATTTTATTATAGTTTAATTAAAAGTGCTGAGCTCTTTTGAACATTAGGGTAAGTGTTGGATAAAACATTGTATGGTACAATACTTATTTATACACTCGCGCAAAGTAGCAAACCTTCCAATCGTCGATAAAATACGTCTTCAAACATGAATAAGTTTTATGCATATTCCCTTTAGGTATAAGTGAGTATTGAAACATCTTAAGAGGTAATCGCTATGGGATAGCTTTGAAATTCCGTTCTGTTTTTGTGAACGGTTAGGAACTGTGAAGGATAAACGAGTAAGGATTTCCAATTTGAGAGATACTAGCATTGAGAAATTCATAGAAATGGTTAATAAAAATGATATGATATTCATTGTAGTTTCTATACTTTTCCTGTAGTAAGTTTCTGAATAGGGTTTCCCACCTAACTCTGCGACCTCAAATATCTCCGAAATGAAACAAAATGTGGAAATTCCAATTGGCCAGGAATGTACCTGTGTCAGGAGCTCTCACAATGAGAAGCTATAACCAATCCATGAAGGTAAACAAATAACACTTCCAACACCAAGTTGCCCAAGTTGCGTTTTTTAATGGAACATGTGTGCTTATTCCAGCAAAGTGACAACTACAGCTACAATTAGTGATAACAAATTTGGTTTCACGTTTCTAAACCTCATACATTCTGAAATAAGCATCATTTCTGTAACAAACTCTAACCCTCCTCATGGAAGATGTGAGATTGGAAACACGTCTATCAATGTGATTGCAGCAGGATGGATGTCCCGCTCATTATGTACAAGTTTCCAGAAACGTTGTGAATGTGGATAGAACGGGGAGCTCCTATGCGATGGCCAGCTTGGTCCCCAGATTTGCCACTATTAGATTTGTTTCCCTAGAGCACAGTGAAAGACAGAGTGTATCAAGAACTGCCAATTGCAGAAGAGGATATGCACATCGTATTACTTCGGCGTATACGGCAATATTTGTAGAAGCACTGCAATCCTTGCAACACTCTGTTGTTACTAGACATCAAAAGTGTATTGAGGCAAACTGAGGACACTTCGAACATCTGTTGACGTGAGACGGTTTCATCGGACAAGACGCTACTGGTGATTTGTGGGTGCATTTCCCATGCCGGATGTAATGCACAACAATGAAGTTTCTGAGGCCTATAGGCCACCAGTAAATGTGTTATCACTAATTGTAGCTCTAGTTGTCATTTTGCTAGAATAAGCCAACATTTAACATTAGAAAACGCAACCTTGTGGTGCAAGTATTATTTGCTTACCATTATGGATTGTGCATACCTTTTCATTGTGTGAGCCCCTGATATAAGTACATCCTTGGCCAATTGGAGTTTTCATATTTTGTTTCATTTCGGAGATATTTGAGGTCGCAGAGTTAGGTGGAAAACCCTTTATATCTCTTACAGTTTGCCAGTTATACAAGTCATGCAGAATGAATAAAACTTCAGGCACCAAAAATTTCAAATATTTAATTGGCTATAACGGCATTTTAAAAGTATGATAACACTGCGCAAAATGAAAATGTTTCGGGCTTTAAAATAGTGAATTTACATGTATTTCCATCTGCTGAATTCAAAAAGCACCATAACAATGATAAATTAGCTCTTGTTTTGAAGATAAAGTGACATTTCATTTTTTAGACTGAAGATTTTAAATTTGGGGGATTTTTTTGGGAGTTGGCACACCTGTCAAATAGCAAAACACACTCAGAGAGAAATTTTGGAAATTAAGTGATGCAAAAGTTAAGGAAGGCATTCTTGTCGGAACACAAATAAGAGAACTTGTAAAGGATCCTGCATTTGACCAAATTTTGGAGGGGAAAGAAAAGGAAGCTTGGGAAGCCTTCAAGGTCATTGTTCATGGATTTTTAGGCAACAAAAGAGATGACAAGTACAAGCATTTGGTGACAGTGCTCCTGCAAAAGTACGTAACCTTGGATACAACATGTCCCTTAAGATCCATTTTCTCCACTCCCACCTAGACTTTTTCCCTCCTAGTTGTGGAGCTGTTAGTGATGAACATGGGGAGAGATTCCATCAGGACATTTCTGTTATGGAACAATGATATCAGGGCCGTTGGAATGAAGTAATGCTTGCGGATTACTGTTGGTCTTTGTATAGGGATTCTGCGGAACTCCATCACAAGAGGCAAGCTAAGAGACGACGAAGTCAATAGGCCACCACATGATTCTCTTCATACACAACTATCTGCGAAGTATTTTTCCAGCAATTTAAAACTCTTAGCATGTAAATACCAGTTAAAAAATCAAATGCAGTTTCATAGTTGTTAGCATGTTTGTAATTAAAATGTATCCTTTTCTCTGAATTCGTTAATATATATGTATATGTATGATATGTGTATATCATAGAAACTAGAGCTAATAAAACTTTTTCCTTGTTATATTTGTTTTTCTCAACCCAAAATTAGTAGGGATTGCCTCGTGAAGTGTTCGAAATATTCAAACATTATTTTTTGTTGATCAGTGTAATTGAATCCAAATCATTAAAATTATTTTGTCAGAAAATCATAATTTTCGCAAATATTTACATACAAAATTATTTTGTAATGGACAGATTTTCTTGAAGTTCATCCTGTTGTACCCTTCGAAGAAGCTAAACTTAGGTACCAAGTTTGATATTTGACAAGAAGTTTGCAAATTACGTCTTATTTCCTTATTTACTATTCACAAACAAACAAAATGAGCTCTCATAAATTTCATTTATCCTGAAAGCACTAACTTTAATGCAATTCTTAATTCAACGGTAACATTGGAGCTGTGTTCACGTTATAGCAGACGTTTAACTGCGCAATGTTTGTAAAGTCTGAAACTTGTTTTCAATGATAACCCATTTGGGTAGACGATTAGAGTTAACTGCTTTGAAATTTCTACCAAAGTATAAACAAGTTTCCGTACATCGGGTTTATGAGATTATTTTTACACGGTAATTACCAAGTTTGCTTAACCTTTGTGAAATCTGGTAATTGAAACACGTTCCTCTGTTCACTGCGCTGTATTTGACCCATTTGTGTTAACAAAATGAGAAGGAACTCACCTAAGACCACAGGTGGTACTAATATCAGAATTATGCAACTATTTACAGCCATTCTAATCCTACTTTGCTAATATTTTTAACTATTTCTGGAAGCGTTATCTTCAGTAGCTTTTAGCACTGAAAATAAAATAGTAATGAAATTATGATAAAGGTCATTTGGTAGTGATTTTGGATGAAAATATGGAAATGTTTCCCTTAGTATGAATCTACGTAGTACGGAGGATATGTCCATTATGAGGTTTTGTGTGTTTGTGGTAATTAAGTATATTTAAATAGGGGTTTAAATATGGCGGCCAGGCTATCACGTCCCCTTTTTACTCTGCATTTTCTCTTCTGTTTATAACAAACAGAATTATTTAGGGGATGGAGACTCCAAAGGTTTTCTAAGGGTGCAAACAGCCAATATATATGGACAATGGGTGAAAGTGAAAAAGCTAGAGTGTGTTGGACACTCACACTGCGATCCATATAAACCTGAACCATTTCAATAGGTCATATCTTTTGAACCAATAATAGGACAAACATGTAACTTTGGAAGTATATAACACACAATTGGGAGATTACATTACACTATTTACATCTCAGAGAAAATGTTGGAAGTGTCCTCCACCAGCATCTATACATGTTTGTACTCGTCTCACCATATTCTCAAAAGTATCCTCGCCAATGTTACTTATTGTGACTTTGTGGGTTCGTAAAATGATAAAACGAGGTTATAAAACACAAAAACTACACTTTATTCTCCTCGAAATACACTGTTCAACATTACAAAATTGCTAGAACCTTAAACTGTTTATTTTTCCAACAACTACTCTCAACTGTCTGTCGCTACTGGTAACGATTGGTTCCGAAGTTTTCCAAATATCCACCGGCTTCGGCTTTGGCTTCGCGAGTCTACTGCCAGGGCGACACTGCTCCCTCCTCAAGGCTGGTCGTCCCAAACAGCGCCTTCGTAGCGGGCCAGGCGATCCAGGTGTACCACCAACATCTTTCCTCGGGGCACCTTCTGGATGCGGTAGACCACGTCGTTAATCCTCTTCACCACACGGTACGGTCCTTGCCATGACTGCTGAAGCTTCGGGCAGCGTCCCTTGGTCCGGGTCGTGCGGTACAACCAGACCAGGTCACCCTGCTGGAACCCTTGGGTGTTGGCTTGCCTGTCGTATCGGGTTTTCATGCGGTCACTCGCCTTCTGGATGTTCTGGCGAGCCATCTCGTGCATGTCGTGGAGGTGGTCCACCAGGTTCTCCACATCCCTCAAGAGTGGCCCCAAGTCTGCGTCCGCCAGCTGCTCCCTCCTCAGGCCTGCGCTATCCCAGCCATCCGCAGGCACTGCCGTGACTACTCGAACTGCTGCGGCACGCTCCTTCCCCTCCACTCTTGTGCATTGGCCGCACCCATCTGGACAGGGTTTTCGGGACATAGCGTCTGCGTTACCGTTACTCTTCCCTCTGTGATGTTCCGAGGTGAAGTCGTACTCCTGCTGCCTCTGGACCCAACGTGCTATCTGGCCTTCCGGTCGCGCCGTCACCATCACCTCGCTCCTCGCGGGGACAACCTCATCTTCCTTCAAGATGACCCTGCAAATTCCAAGGCGCTCTTCTGGTTGACGGAGTATAACCTCTTCTCCGTTGAGCCTCAGGACCTTCCTGCCGACGTCGACCGTCGCCTCGTGGCTCCTGAGGGCATCGAGTTCCAGAATCACCTCCTCAGCCACCTTCACGACGAACACCCACAGACGCACGGCACTTCGTCCCAAGTTCAGCTCCAGCAGGGCCTCCTTCTCCACAGGCATGGTATCGCCCGATGCCGTCACAAGCTCGTATGTTCGGCTCGGCTTCCTCGTCGGCAAACCCTTCGCCACTTCAGGTCTGATGATGGTCACGGCCGCCCCGGTGTCCACCAGCACGAGGCACGGCTTTCTTCTTACCCAGCCGTCCGCGATGAGGTTGTCATCCATCCGCCGGCTGACGGCGCGGATTGTCATTCGAGGGGATGGTGGTAATGGCGCCGACATACCCCTCTCCACGCCGGGCCTTACTCGTTCTTCCCGCTGCCCTTCCTGGTGTGGGCAGTCTCTCTGCAGGTGCCCGGACTGTCCACACCCCCAACACAGGCCACTAGGTGTTCGCCGGCGTCCCACAGCTGGTCTTCTGTCTCCGGCGTAGCGGACACTCCTCGTTCTCGACGTCGGGATAGATGCTACCTTGGCCGCGTCCATCCTTAATGCCGCTGTCAGCGCCTCGTGGATGTTTTTATAATCGCCGAGCATTAGGCGCTGACGAATCTCCGTGTCCCGTACCCCGTCGACAAAATTGTAGGTGGCTTCCCGGGATACGAACTCCAGTGGCAGGCCAACCAAGGCCTTGCTAGCCAGCTGCTCGATCGCTATGGCGAACTACTGCAGCGTCTCCCCCGGCTGCTGCGACCTTGCCTTTAGCTGGCTGCGGTATGCTGCGGCTAAGTGGTGGTTCCCGAAGCGATTCTCCAGGGCCTCCCAGATGTCCTTGGGCACCGCCGTCGTCTGCACCGCGTTTAGGATTTTCGCGGCCCGTCCCTGGAGGCTGGCTATTAACTGTGTGGCCTCCTCCTCCGGTGACCATCTGTTGTGCTTGGCCACTGTGTCGAACTGGTGGCGGAAGACCTCGAATGTTGACGCGCCGTCATATTTCGGAGGTTTGACGCGCGCTGATGTTGTGTCGCGTCCCGGTGCGTCAGCCTTCAAATCCTTCAGTCTCCTGCCGACGACATCCTCCACCATGGAGTTCAGGGACTTGACGTTGCTGTCGGCCTTTCCCTCCAGGTTGTTTACGTGGTTCGCGAGGTCTTCGACGTCTTCAACCATGGCGTTCAGGGACTTGGCGTTATTGTCGGCCTTTTCCTCTAGGTCATTGAAGCGGTTCGCCAGGTCCTCGACGCCCTCATCCACTTGGCCCATCCGCTTGCCCAGCTCCGTCACGTCATCCCTCACGCCGGCCAACTGTTCCTCAAATTTGGCGGCGAGGACCTCGTTCGCCTCCTTCATTTCCGTGGCCAGACTGTCGTTCGCTGCCTTCATTTCTGTGGTCAATTCGGTCTTTATTTCTTTCAACTCTGCGGCCAGGTTGTTACTTGCCGCTTCTGTTTTTGTTGTTAACTCGTTCATCTTCGCGGCCAAGTTGTTATTTGCCGCTTCCGACTTCGCTGTTAATTCGTTCATCTTCTGCAAAAGCATTTCCAATGCCGATTCCATGGCCATAATCTTCGGTGATGTTGTTATCCCGCTTCCTGACACCAGTTGTGAGTTTGTGGGTTCGTGAAATGATAAAACGAGGTTATAAAACACAAAAACTACACTTTATTCTCCTCGAAATACACTGTTCAACATTACAAAATTGCTAGAACCTTAAACTGTTTATTTTTCCAACAACTACTCTCAACTGTCTGTCGCTACCGGTAACGATTGGTTCCGAAGTTTTCCGAATCTCCACCGGCTTCGGCTTCGGCTTCGGCTTCGCGAGTCTACCGCCAGGGTGACATTATTTTGGTTCGAATGGAATCCTTGAGAAAATCAATTGTCCGTGGCCTATTATTGTACACTATTTTTAGATACCCCCACAAGAAAAACCCCGGTGAGGTTAGGTCAGGGGAGGGCCACAGACATTTCCACATTATTCGATTATCAAAGAAACTAGTTATAAGTTCCATAATGTCATTAGGTGTATGACACATTGCTCCATCTTGTTGGAAATAACCTTCTCTCAATTCGATATCATCCAGCTGCTCCACAAATGTCTTAAAGATAACCATGCAAACATGTATAGATGCTAGTGGAGGACACTTCCAACATTTTCTCTGAGATGTAAATAGTGTAATGTAATCTCCCAATGGTGTATTATATCCTCCCAAAGAGAATATTATTCTCTTATAGGAGAATTATGGGAAAATTATATTCTCCTAGACCAGGGAGAATGACTTCTAAAACATCTTGTCGTTTTATCAGAGTGTATTTTTGTTATACCTAAAGTAACGTGCCCGCCTCGGTAGCGAAGATGGTAGCGTGTCTGCCTCACGTGCAAGAGTTCCCGAGTTCGAATCTCGGTCAGGGTGAGTTACCTGGATAAGGTTTTTTCCGGGGTTTTCCCTTATCCTGAAAGACGAATGTCGGGTAACTCTAAGCTTCATGAACTCCGGACTTATTTGAGCATCATTTCACCCATTCCATTCATCGTCTGATATGACTTAATGTTGGAGGACGTAAAATTACAACAACAGCAAAAATTATCCTAGCCAAAGCAGTCCACATTACTGTGAAATCTACAACACGCAGCTCACCGTTAAACATCTCTTCATAGAGTGCACACAATATGCTAAACTACAACGGATTCATGAGATCGCTGGAAGCTTATCTAGTATACTCAACAATCCATCAAATTTCAAGCAAGTACAACTCTTCCTCAAAAATACAAGAATGTATATGGAACTCTACTGTTCATACTATTAACACGTATATATACTAATTTACTATTGTAACTTTTTATATTATCATATATATATAGTTTCATTGACACTGCTTTGCATTGTAATTGTAACATAATATTGTATCTCAATTTCATATATTGTATGCATTACACATACACTCTATATTTTATCACGTAGTCGTGATATGACCTTACTGTTAAAGCAACTTTAAATAAATTAAGCTAAATAAACGGCGTGGGAAAAATATTTATTAAAAAAATAAACACCGCGTATTGAATTTTGAAATACCGGCAGTCGATTCTGCATTTAAGTTTATTTCATTTTCAAATGTTGGTAGTACTGGCAAAAACAGTGAAATCTAGCGACTGTAACGTTGACAACGAGGTTGTTTGAGCTCATGATGTGAATGAGTATTCACGAAATCGCGATCCTCCTCAATTAATAAGAAAATTTTCATCATTTTCGTTTAAGATTAGTGAAGTTTTGTTACAAATTACTATATGTGTCTAGTAACCATTGTGTAAGTTGTATGTTTTACCGAGATGTCTATTATTTGTGCGATAGGTTATCTGTCTTAGGTTTATGTATGTAAACTTTTAGGAATTTATCTTCCTACTTCTTTGGTTATTCAAAGTTGAAAATACACGTTTTATTCCTAGGAAATAAACACATAGTTTGTGAATCAAAATAGTTATATTCATTTCCTTTCCAAGCAATTAAGTGAATCAATGAGTCTTCTTTTTATTGTAAATGTTCTGATACAAATGTTCACAAATGATTAAATATTTTAATAAATATTATTCAAAGCCTTATTATATCCTGTGTATTCAGTATACACAATTAACATGAAATCTGTATTACACGGCTAACATGCCTAACGTAATCTCATAAGACACAGGATGTCTGTCTGAGTTGGAGCCCGTTTGACAGGGATAAATGAAGTGCTGTACAATCTGTCTGTTCTATAGACGTCCAAACTGACAGCGTCATATCTCATGCTCAGTCATCTGCCATCACTTCGCCGAGCAATATTTGATATTCTCTTCCTGGCAAAGTAATATCACTATTTACAACACAATTTAGAAGTACTATATGCGTGCGATAAGAAGAGCAATCCGCTTCAAAGTCGTCATTCGGTAACTTTCATTTAACTCCATAAACATAGATGACAACTTTGAAATTTGAAATGCGCTATACACTGACATCTAGTGGCTAATGCGCTAAGCTTTATCATGTCCGTCATATTTCGTTTTGATCAATTTCGAGGTTAATTAGCTAACCAGTTTTAGAATTAGAATTTTAGTTCGTCCTTGGCAACATATACATGTTATGAGACACGTCAAAATGTATAAATACAGTATATACATAAAGTAAAATTGATTACATACAATATACACAGTAAGCAGCTTTTCTATTGTTTCATGTGGTATTTGCATAGACTAATTTACTACAAGAAATATCATAATATAAATATTACAGGTTTGTGAATGTACTAAGCTCCCAGTGCTCATTTACATGGTTATAGTTCTAAAAATTCATTAACCGTATAAAATCAGTGTGCATGCAAACATTTCTTAACTTTATTCTTAAAGTGTTTTAATGATGCAGCTTGTTTAAATGAATTTGGAAGTTTATTATATAACATTATCACTTTGTAGTTAAAGTTTTCTTCATAAAGGCTCGTTTGGTGCGCTCGAATTGCCAGTTTATCCTTGTTACGAGTGTGGTACATCAGCATTTACTTGAAAATGATTTATATTTGTATGAACATTTGTGGATGTTATGTCTCTCGAAAGGGGACACATTCGTATAACTGTGATCTGAATGCAATTGAGTTGGCGTGGGTCTTCGCTTATATTACACGCTATTTTGCTGAAATGTGTTTTTCAAGTTTTACCATACTGCAGAAACAAAGGAGCGTTAGCCCTCACTTCTCCCCCTCTGCCCACATCACACCGTAAATCCAGCGCTCAACTTATTTTGCGCGTACTGTATGAGTGCAGTCATGACCCCAGTCGCCTGTCATCATTCAATGCTGGCCATGTTTAAGACGTCTATAAAGGGTGTGAGCTCTTGCAGAGTTATAAAAGCACATGTTTTTGAAGAAGACCCTGACTTTAATGTCATGGAGTAGAAAATATGTATTACTTCACTGCATATAGGAAAATTTCTGCGCGTACTTAGTTACAATTTAGTCAGAATTTCGCAGCTAAGAAATTGGAAGGCACCACAAAAAATTATAACTAAATTACGGTTATGAAAATAAGGAAGAGCATTCCCTTAAATATTCTCTATACTTGTGCAATAGTTTCATAGAACCAAGCAGATGTAAAGGAAATAAATAAATTGAATCGTCTTTGCAGTTTAAAAAGACACGTTTGGTAAGTTAGCTGGTTTATGAGAAATTGAACATATTAATGACGGTTGTAGAAGTGAATCTGTTCTCGAATCTGTCACTTGACTACCGAGCAGCACAAGAGGTCCTTAACGGCAGCCGAAGGGCTGGGTTTCTACAAAAGCTTAAGGACGTATTTTCTTCGTCTCCAAAGTTTTGGCCGAGTGTCATGCGCGCGTTCATTGTCAGTAACACTTGAAGAAACTGTTGAAGAAGTTGGCAGAATGTTAAAAGAGTCTCCCCTCAATCCTTCCAAGAGTCACGTTTTGGTTGAAAATAATGGAGCAGCGAAAGGTCATGGATTGCTTAATGTCATTCAAATGTTTCTCTACTCTGCACGTCTCCATAGAGGTTAAAACATGGAATAAACAGATCTGCAGTTGATACATCATGTCTCTGTGTGAGGGGAATGCTATTTTACTGCAGGCTAATCCATGTTTCAGCAGAAATACACGTTTTAATAATTTAACTTCTGGATTTATTTCTTGGTTAAATAACCAAAACTGATCTGTTACGGAAAATTTATTAGTCTGCTTATACTAAACATTACGAAAATGTTCTTTCGCTTTGGTTTACAAATTACGTTTTGTCTTTCCAATATAAACTTTATCACAATACACAGAGTTAAACTGATAAATACCAGCATATTTATTATTAGGCATTTTATCTTTTTTTTAGAGAAATGTAGTAAATTTTTAATACTATATTTATTTTGAGGAAGTTAAGTTGTACCAAACCCTTTAAAAGTTTTTTGAAAATGTTTACTAACCCAAGGATGGTAAGTAAATTTTTAAAAACTATAATCATCTTTTAGTTTAATTGTAGAAATATCATTAACAGTTTTTTATATTTAAAGTTTTATTAAAACCATTATTTAAAGCAGTATTAATAATATAAATTTCCTCTTTATTCAGCCTATATTTATTAATCTATAAATAAAACTGTAAAAACAGAAATTTAGGTAAAAAGGGTTAAACCTTTTATTTTTTATGTAAAAAAGCCAATTAAAATTAATTTATATTAATTTAATCCATTAATATTTTTCTGATAAATTGGCCGTAGGAGATCATTTTGGGTTATTTAACCATGATGTGTACAGTGTATTATCCACATAATTCAGTGAAATATAAAATCACAAAGTTATTAATACTTGAAGCAAAGGCAAGATGGGCATATTCCTTTCGATGCATGTTCTCACTCAGTATTACGTAAATTTAAAACGAGGAGCGAAGAAGCACAAGTGACGAGTGACTTGAACGTTTCAAGACGGGAGGTGGACAGTGTATTATCTTCATAATTCAGTGAAATATAAAGTCGCAAAGTTATTAATACTTGAAGCAAAGCCGAGATCGGCATATTCCTTTCGATGCATGTTCTCAGTATTAAGTAAACTTAAAACGAGGAGCGAAGGACAAATGACGAGGGAATTGAACGTTTCAAGACGGGAGGTGGACAGTGTATTATCCACATAATTCAGTGAATTATAAAATCGCAAAGTTAATAATACTTGAAGCAAAGGCGAGATCGACATATTCCTTTCGATGCATGTTCTAACATTTCTTGTACTTCCGCAGTAACCCTCATAACAACTTTGTAACTGGGTCTTCCGGGTAGGACCGCGTCTTTGATATTCCTCTGGTCGACGTTTCGTCCCATCTATGTGGGGCTTCTTCAGGACTTCACAGTTACTACGGAGCTGTCAGAGAAGAAGTCCTGAAGAAGCCCCACATAGTTGGGACGAAACGTCGACCAGAGGAACATCAAATACGTGGTCCTACCCGGAAGACCCAGTTACAATGGACACCTGCCGCAGAAGCCTACGCACTGAGGGACTCATAATAACTTGTTTGGACAGTCCTCTATAGAAAATTTTCTTCTGATAGCTCCTCAAAACCATTTCTCCTCATAGGCCGTACTCTATTACGAATGTCATTTAGACGGTCTCTAATATAGCAGATCGACAACAGCAGCTGAGTTCACGTCCGCCATTTTGACTATTTACAATTGTTAAGAACTTAAGAACAGAAATTTGGCTTGTTAGTTACAAGTTTGGTGAAATCGGTCATTTATGTAAAAAAGAGTTGAATGTACCTTCTAAGTACGTTGTGTTCCTTTGTATTTCTCATTATTATTTTATTATGACTTTTTGTTGTAAAAACTGAGTTCTAGCTAGAAGGGACTCATGAATTTGCAGTATATTTTCTTGTATATTGTAGTTTGACACTAAATTTATTATTTATAGAACGAATTGCATTATTGTGAGTTGGTAACAATTTCAATAAGTGATTTTGACACCCCCTGAACAAGTTTGAAATAAAGTAGGCCTTTACCTGCGCATTTGTTTCAAACGCTCCTAAAAGAAGGTGTCCTTGTGATGAAAAGTGTGTAAAAGGCCGAAAGCTTTCTAATTAAAAGCACGAGACAATCTGGCCTGTTGCTCTTCATGCAGGAAAGTGTTTCCTCAAAAAGCTGACGTCACAGTAGGTACAATCCTGCTCCTTAATGACTCACTATAAATTCAAAAGAAAGGAGAAGGCCTCTCTTGCTACTTGGAGATTAGTTTGCAGCCTTCCTCTCTTCTACACGCGGTCAGAGTCTAGTCCCGCACCGTACGGGGAAAAAAGTTGACTGTAGATTCCAAACCAAAACAAATTACAGTGGTAACGCGCCGCTGTACAATATCAACTTTATAGTCACAGCTTACATTCTCAACTGTACCAACGTGCCACATCAAACTTTCCCTAAGTCCCAGAGCAATTAAAGTATTCAAGGAAAGCGGTGGCAAGTCCTGTCCAAAGATAATAGAACTTTAAAACGTTTAAGTTGTCTGTAAAGAATCTGCTGGTTGCTGTAACTACCCTTTCTACTGTCGTTTGTTTGTTAATGTTTAGTTGAAAATTTATTCTTTCAGGAGCAAAGTATGCGTTACAATTTATTCTTTCTTCTTTTGTCAACAACAAGGCCTGGATAATCGATGTTAGCGTTGGTAACCATGTTATTGGTACCATCAATTTAAACATCTGTTCGTAATTTTATTTTCGAGACTACGAAGTACTTTATCATAGAATCCAGGGATAATTTTAAATATACGGGACGACAATATTTTATACATTTCACACATATGTAATGCATTATGATTTTTAACGCTAGTATGTTTTATTATTTTGAGTAAATTGTTAATGAAAAGAAAGCAACTTTGAATCTGTGGTAACACAATTCCGTTTCTACAGCGGTATAGGAAGATATTATCAATTTACCAGGTGCGTTCAATAAATATCAACTGCTATTTTTTATTTCAGGACTTGGGCCTGAGAGGAACTTCTGGCTTTTTTATAAATACACCTGGATCCTTTGTAAATACCTGACGAGATGGCAGCACTACACAGTGCATAGAACCCTAGTGGCAGCGATGAGAGTAAGGACTGTTTCTGATACTTAAAATAGTGACGTTTTCATTGCAAGGACAACGTGTGACCATTCGTTTTCTTCATTTTCGTGGTATGAAAACTATTGAAATTCATCGCCAGTTGAGTGAGGCATGTGGTGATGGTACCATGGATGTGTCTAATGTGTGTTCCTGGGTGCGACAGTTCAATGAAGGCAGAACATCGTGTGACAGCAAACTAAGACAGTTAAGTGAGGCATGTGGTGATGGTACCATGGATGTGTACAATGTACGTTCCTGGGTGTGACAGTTCAATGAAGACAGAACATCGTGTGACAACAAACCAAGACATTTAAGTGAGGCATGTGGTGATGGTACCATGGATGTGTCTAATGTACGTTCCTGGCTGTGACAGTTCAATGAAGACAGAACATCGTGTGACAACAAACCAAGACAGTTGAGTGAAGCATGTGGTAATGGTACCATGGATGTGTCTAATGTACGTTCGTGGGTGCGACAGTTCAATGAAGACAGAACATCGTGTGACAACAAACCAAGACAGTTAAGTGAGGCACGTGGTGATGGTACCATGTATGTGTCTAATGTACGTTCCTGGGTGCGACAGTTCAATGAAGACAGAACATCGTGTGACAAAAAACCAAGACAGTTGAGTGAGGCATGTGTTGATGGTACCATATATGTGTCTAATGTACGTTCCTGGGTGTGAATGTTCAATGAAGACAGAACAGCGTGTGACAACAAACCAAGACAGTTGAGTGAGGCATGTGGTGATGGTATCATGGATGTGTCTAATGTACGTTCCTGGGTGCGACAGTTCAATGAAGACAGAACATCGTGTGACAAAAAACCAAGACAGTTGAGTGAGGCATGTGTTGATGGTACCATGTATGTGTCTAATGTACGTTCCTGGGTGCGACAGTTCAATGAAGACAGAACATTGTGTGACAACAAACCAAGACAGTTAAGTGAGACGTGTGGTGATGGTACCATGGATGTGTCTAATGTACGTTCCTGGGTGTGACAGTTCAATGAAGACAGAACATTGTGTGACAACAAACCAAATATCCGAAAAGTGTCTTGCAAGTGGGTGCCACAAATGCTGATGGATGATCACAAGGCTGCGCGCGTGGCAAATTGTCAGGCGATATTGACGAGTGATGATGGCATGAATGGAAGTTTCTCTAATCGATTGTGACAATAGAAGAGACGTGGATGCCCAAACCTGAAACAAAGCGCCAGTCAACTCAATGGAGGCACACAGACTCATAGCAAAAGAAAAAAGAAAGAAAGAAAGAAAGAAAGAAAGAAAAAAAACCTGACAAGGTTATGGTGGCCATCTTCTGGGACAGCAGTGGTGCAATCCTTACTCATTACATTACAAAGAGCACTACGTGACAGCTTCATCCTACTAAAATGTTTTGAAGAAACAGCATTGCGTGAAAAACGGGTGGAAAGGTTGGACGTGTCCTGTTTCATCAAGACAACGCTCCAGCACTTCGGGCGAACGCGACGCAGGAGTTTCTTCGTGACAACTTCGAAGTGATTACTCATGCTCCTGGCGCATAGCGACTTTTGGTTGTTTCCCACGATGAAAGACACTCTCTGTGGTCACAGATTCACTAGACGTGCCGCTATTGCCTGAGCAATTTTCCAGTGCTCAAAACACACGTCTATAGAAGCGGTCGTAGGGGCCATGGTATAGTTAGAATCATCCTTAGCTAAATGTCAAGATTGAAATGCCCTTAAAAGTAAGAAAAGCATTGGGGAATTTCATAACTTACAAAATATGCTATCACACAATTCAGCCCTACAATGTCCTCACAGATACGTACAGCCCACCTTGGTAGCGTGGTGGTAGAGTGTCTGCCTCACGTTCAAGAGGTCCCGAGTTCGAATCTCGGTCAGGGTGAGCTGCCTGGATAAGGTTTTTCCGGGGTTTTCCCTTATCCTTACAGACGAATGTCGGGTAGCTCTAAGCTCCATGGACTCTGGACACATTTGAGCATCATTTCATCCAATGCATTCACCGTCCGATATGACTTAACGTTGGAGGACGTAACATTAAAAAAAAAAAAAAAAAAAAACAGATACGTAAAGTAAGATACGCTTACACTGATTGAGCTAAATGTTTATATTTTATGTAGATTAGTGGCAACTACAATTTTTCGCCTATTTAAATGTTAACCAAAGCTGTGCAAAGAAGTGTAGATAAATTATCTACAGAATATATTTAAAATATAATCCAGCTACAGGCTACTTATAACGGATTGCATGCAGACGTAAAGGGCACACAATTGTAATTACCTCACTATGTGTGGGGGTTAAGGAGCATATAACTCTTCGCCTGAACAGGGCAAGGGGCAAACCCTTCAACAGGTGGAAATTTAATATTCGTTCTAATAGCATTCAACGATATATTTATTCGTGGTGTAACAAATCTTATTAGAACCCAATAACAACGGTTGTGGTAAACCAAACAACGAGATTCTTCTACACAGGACATTTGCCTAACTACTATTTCTTCCCTCCGCAACTAACAAGAAATAAAAGATTGTGTGGATTGTTTCTGTAGGATTCAGCTACAGCGTACACTACTGCGCGGTATAAATGCTGACAGAATAATTAGTGAACGATTGTGTCCAATTAGTTCCCCTAACCTTTCTCCACGCGAATTTTATTTATGGAGAACATTAAAGAATAAACTAGCATCATATCTGCATACGTTAAAACAATTGAAGGACAACATCACTAAAGAAATGCAGGCAGTCAGTCAGAAATATTTTTACAGATACAGGGAATATGTTTGCCCTTAAGGTCGTCCGCTATGAATCACTGTCTCATGTGTATAAATTAGTACAGGAGCTAAGAGTTCCGTATCCCTTATTTCCGGTCCTTTAGGGGTAATTCTGGCGGAGAGCGCCGCCACGGAGCGGTACGGTCGATCTAAGTACGTACTGTATGTTTGTATGCCAAAGGAAATTTACAGGACTTTTCAAAGCGACACTGAACACATAGAAATAATTGCTCAGCTTCCATGTGACACATATAGGTAGTTTTTACCGCCAATAGAGCCACAAAAAATGTTCCACAATGACTGTTGTAGCGGATATTTTATGTTGTTATTGTGGCACCTACTAGCGTGTGTTTCGCTGTGATGGTTTGGATGCTTCAAGACATCCATAGAATAAAAAAATCACTTGATCTTATAAAATGCTATTGCTTACATTAACTTTATTTTAAACAAACGACTAGCAGAGACTACGTTCTTACTATGTTAAACAAATGAGCGGCAGTGTAATATAAAATTCTTCTGCATGTAACAATCGCTGAATACGGACCTGTGTAAGTGTCTGTCCGAAATCTTGCAGATTATTTATGAATGCATTTAGCATTCATGGTTTGCGTGTGTCGGCAAGTATATTAAATAGCTAATGAATCAGGCATTCCTTAAGAATGGACAACTTTACGATTATTTGTAAAGTATAGTAGAAAGTTGGTTCAGTAATTTTAATAGAAAACTGAATTGTATCGACTAATTATTTTGTAAAGTGTCCTCTATAATTTCAAAATATTTTGTTATAATTATAACATCAGTTTGCAAAGGAAATAAATCGAATGAAGAGTAATTATTTCACTATCCCAAAAGATTATATTATTTCTCCGTCCCGAGACTACGACCAGGGCTGCAGGGATGAGCCGCGGGGAACAATAATTCTGCAAGAACTTCATCAAAAGTGAGAACACCTTCATCACCCAAAATAAAAAACTTCAGTGTGGATTAGGCAGTGACAGGTACAACGAGGCGTACCTCACGCTGCCGAAGTTCGCAGGTATAGGTCACATGTCGTGCCGCGCGCTGTAACTGTTTGTAAACATACCGGTATACTCCGCAGTACCTTGCTACTATTAACACTTTCTTTGGTTTAATAAACCGTAATAAAGAAGCTATTGCTTAATTTTTGCTTATGAGTGTTTAACGTGTTCCAAAATTCCGTTATAGCTGTCCATGATGGCAAATAAGCTGGTGGATATATGCAACTTATACCTTTTAGAGGGAAGTTAATGTTAGTGAGGTTGAGGATGGAAGCATTCAATGATAAACCGAACAGAAAGCAACATCAAAGAATTGTAGGTAAATTAATCAAAACTAAATGGCTTATGCAATGAGACGAGCATTTTATTTCACTTGTTTGATAATACTAAATAAAGCATTTGTAACTGAAAAGGAAGATGTTGATATTTACAGTAGGTAGTTGAAACTATTGTACAATTAAGATCATAACAAAATGCTCTGAAGTTAAACAAATGAATATTATCATTGATGTGACTATTTTAATGAAACTAAATTAATCGTGCGTTCGTTGAACTCCCTTCAGCTCTTCCATCCATCAAAACCATATCCGTCATTTCGACGTTCGTATAGCGCTCCATATTGCTTGGATTTGCTATATAAGTACACGCAAAATCCTCTCTGTTAGGACGGAATGTGTAGTTTTACACTGAAGAGCAACCTTCAACTGTCCGAGTTATTAGTCATCTTTTTCACAAGTAACTGTCCTTTGCCCCATTACCTGAAAGGTAGGCTAGGGTCACTGATAAAGAGCAAGGAGTAATGTTTTTGTTTTCGTGGCCGGTGCGTCACAATAACAACTTTTGAGTGATTCCTGCACTGCCTAAAAACCCCGGAAAAGACCTTATCCAGGTAACTCACCCTGGCCAAGGTTCAAATTCGGGACCTCTTGAACGTGATGCAGACATGCTATCATCTACGATGATGCTACCGAAGCGGACTTTGGCTTATGAAACCACAATAAAAAACTATTATTTATGTGTTTAAAATGTTCCAAAATTCCGTTATAGCTGCTCACGATGGCAAATAAGCTGGTGGACATATGCAAGTTATACTTTTTAGAGGGAAGTTAATGTTAGTGAGGTTGAGGATGGAAGCATTAAATGATTAACAGAACAGAAAACAACATCAAAGAATTCTAGATAAATTAACCAAAACTAAAAGGATTTTACAATGAGACCAGCATTTTACTTCACGTGTTTGATAATACTAAATAAAGCATTTGTAACTGAAAAGGAAGTTGTTGATATTTACAGTAAGTGCTTGAAAGTATTGTACAATTAAGATCATAACAAAATGCTCTGAAGTTAAGCAAATAAGTACTATCATTGATGTAACTACTCGTATTTGTAATGAAACTAAATTAATCGTGCATTCGTTGAACTCCCTTCAGCTGTTCCATACATCAAAACCATATCCGTCATTTGGACGTTCGTATAGCGCGCCATATTGCTTGGATTTGCTATCTAAGTACACGCGAAATCCTCTCTGTTAGGACGGAATGTGTAATTTTACACTGAAGAGCAACCTTCAACTGTCCGAGTTATTAGTCGACTTTTTCACAAATAACTGCCCTTTGCCCCATTACCCATTTCCACTATGGTCAATGATAAGAGCAAGGAGGCTGGCCCCGTAGCTCAGGCGGTAGAGCACCGAACAAGAGTTAACACCTTCGATATGTCTCCAAAGGAGAGCATATATGGCCATTGAAGTTAAAGGCAATTTTCGTGTCCGGTGCGTCCCAATAACAACTTTTGAGGGTCGCACACCAGTGATTCCTGCGCTGCCTAATCACAAATTCATGTACTATTTAATGCTGCATAAAATTATACCTAACAGAACTTCGAAGTTGCGACACAGCAATTCGGATTTGTTAAGTTATAAGCTACTCAACGGCTATAATCGTTCGGTGTCTTTAAAACAACCTCGATGTCGCCAACACATTGTTGATTCGAGGCGCACCGGCGACTAGTACAAAGAGACAGGCAGTGTAGTGCGGAGATAAAAGCTCGCCAAAACGGGGGGGGGGGGGAGAGAAGGAGACGGATTTCTAGAGAGTTCGTCTTTCTTCTAGCGCTGTCGTGATTGTTTGAGAACATTCCGGATAGTATAAAAAAGTGAGCCGCCGCCCGCCAGAGCAGTCAGTCGGTAATTGGACGCGTGCACGCGAACAGCTGTGTGAGCTACGTTTGTGGTCGATGACCTTGTAAGTTGTATTGTGTATGTGACGTAATTCTAGGCTGTCAGATTGATTTCTAAGAAAATAAAGAACAATTTATATATCTTGAACTGTCTAGCAAGTACTCTGAAATACTTTTCATACTTTTATACAACTGGTAAACGGTCAGAATAAACCTCACTACACAAAAAGTAAAGATGGTTAAAAGCACAAATTACGTCAGAAATAATCTGTTATGGAGTGAAGTATTTCAAGATATTTCCTGTTATTTATTTGAATCTTCCAATACTTACACTTTTATCACAGTGTATCATAAACGTTTTTAAATCCAACACTTAGTTGTAAAGTTTTACTTTAATAATATAAATTAACCTACTAAAGTAACAGTTTAATATAAATGATTGATAAAATTTCACTTTAACTACTGTATCAATAAAATACAATCACCAGACCTACATTTCAAGTACAATATTTGTTGTAGTTTTTACATTTAGTAATGAAATGTACAGCTACAACTTGTATTCATTCAGTAATTAACAAATATTTTCCTATATGTTCACATTCTACTGACAATACATTCGTCAATGTAGCTTTCTGAAATGAAAATCAAATTAACCTAGAAACGACTAGCCAACATCGATTGTCTCATATTAGCAGCCGGCCTTGGTATAAATAGCTCTATATTCCAGAAAATAACATTACAAATAATTTTACTATTTTATTGAATTTTAATTTAAAAGTAGTAAGTATTTTTAATGATTAGGGTAAGTGTTGGATAAAACATTGTATGGTACAAGACTTATTTATACACTCGCAAAAATCAACAAACCTTCCACTCGTCGATAAAATACTTTTTGATTCACTACTACCAGAAATAACTATGATCTCTTGTTCATACAAAGAGAAAGGAACGTCGAAACCACCACGTAGTGTACAACGGTTAAAACATATGACTATCACCTATTCAGTATTTCCATGTATTTCCAGGAAAAAATTTAACTAAATTTTTGTGCGGAACACAGCAGTGGCGAATAAGCTAAGAAGAAACGTTTGCACAAAATGGAAGGTGTTTTAATGAGATAGACTTAGCACTGCGGAAAAATGCACAATTTAAGGCAATGTGAGTTGAATGGTAGATGCTCAATTTGCTGTCTCTGGAGCAGAGAATACCTGACTACAGCTTTCCTGATGTACCTGTACGTGAGAGGCAAAGCAAAATTTTGACGCTGAAAACAAGGGACGCTCCTGAGATCCAAATCAGGAGCGAAGCAATGGAGCTGAGATTCTCTTCACGCGTCAATGTACCAACAGTTTGTTCAGTTATATATGATGATCAGAAAACAGCTTGTCATGTTCCTCTAACGACTGTTTATATTGTTTTTATTTGCCTCTAATTTACGTTCTTCAACGTTGTCATATTGGACGATGCATGAAGCGATGTTAAAATGAGTACACGGTACATAGAGCTTCCAGTTGCCAGATATTCATCTTTCAGGATAAGATAAAACCTCCAACGTTGAGTCATATTGAACGATGAATGAAATGATGTTGAAATAAACGAAAAATAAACATGTGTTCAATGTGAGCTGACGTCAGGGAGCCAGTCATTTTGTTACTAGACAAGAAAGTCTTAAGCGACTGTAACTCCAGAGGCATCCAATTCCAGAAAGATCTACCTCGTCCGGTAGATCAAAGCGTTTTGTCACAATCTGAGGAAAGAAATATTTAACTATAGATAGTGGGTACGGGAATGTTGCGAAATAACAAATGTTTATTTAAGGAATCCATGAATGTATGGAGACATAGTACATTTATGAGGTTACGGTTTTCTATTTGAGAATAATCAAGTAGTGTTGCTCCTATAACGTGGATCTGAGCGAAACAATGTTTCAAAAAATATGACGAAGGATTAAAGGGTAAGAATACTGAGCAAGCGATGAAGTTTATTTAGAGATGATCAAGATGAAGAAAAGTATTAAATATAATTATTAAAAATAATAAAAAGATATATTAAGCCCATTTCAAACAGAGCTCAGTTTTCCTATAACGAAATATGAAACTATAAGAATGAGACAGTACTTTACAATATACCAGATTTTTATTAACGTGATGGAGGCTACTAGTTCTAAATAAATTAAAACCTGAAATTATCTAAACTACGGCTGGAAGCAACAGGTATATGACGAACGAAATAATGGTGCAAGAAAAAAATCAGACTTTTTTCTCTCTCCAGTAGTTGAAATGAGTTCATTAGCTAAGTTGTACACAGAATCGTTATTTTCCATCTCATTAAAAACTGTTACGTGATGTCCGTTCCATCAACTCGCTTATGACGTAACGACAGTCCCAACTTGAAGAGCAGTCTCTGGGGAAACGAGCAGACAGCCGGTGTTTTAGGGAGAAAACCAATTCTCTCGACAAGATTTCGCTATCCTTCAACGATATAGCCAGAGCTCTCTGTTGGACCTCTCTACTACGTACGTCTTATCGGAAATACACCAAATGGGGTTCCCTTAGTGAAATAAATAACATTTTAAAAACGATCAATATGTGTTTGATGTTTGTAAAATATCAGATTTTTATATCTCGTCTACAAAGTAGTTTATAAACTGCGTAAAATATGAAGTTAGAGTGAAGCAACAAATACTATACAAATATAATAATTTGTAACATAAGTCTTCACTTATCTTAAAAGAAAATGATGCAAATTTTCTTATTAATTCATGAGGATCTCCATTTCGTGAATACTCATTCACATCATCAGCTCAAACAACCTCGTTGTCAACGTTACAATCACTAGATGTTAACACGTTTTTGTCAGTATTACCAAAATCTGAAAATGAAATAAACTTAAAAACAGTATCGACTGCAGGTATTACAAAATTCAGTACATGATCTTTATTTATTAAAATAAATATTTTTCCCAAACCATTAAATCTATCGAAGCATTTAATTGTTTTAATAATTTAACTTCAGGATTTTTTTTAGGAATTTTAAATTTTATAGAGAAATGTAGTAATTCTTACATAAATGTAGTAAATTTGTACATAAAAAACTTGAAAAATTTAAATATCAAAACACCGTTAACAATACTTATACCCTTAAAAATAAAAGAGTTTATAATTTTTAAAAAATTACTTACTATCCTAGGGTTAATAAGTATTTTGAAAAAAATTAAAGAGTTTGATATAACTTTAGTTCCTCAAAATAAATTTACTATTAAAATTTACTACATTTCTTTAAAAGAAAATAAGATTCCTAGTAATAAAAGATCTGGTATTTATCAATTTAGTTATTTAGATTGTGACAAAGACAAAACTTAATTTGGAAACCAGATCAAAGGAACATTTTCGTAATATTAAGTATAAACAAACTGATACATCGGCCGTAGCAGATCACTTTTGGTAATTTAACCATGAAATAAATCCAGAAGTTAAATTATTAACACAATTAAATGGTCCGATAGATTTAATGGTTTGGGTAGAGATATTTATTTTAAAAATAAACATCGTCGATTCCGTTCTTAAGTTTATTTCATTTTCAGATTTTGGTAGTACTGGTAAAAATATAGTGACATCTAGTGGTTGTAAGGTAGACAACGAGGTCTTTTGAGCTGATGATGTGAATGAGTATTCACGAAATCGCGATACTCATCAATTAATAAGAAAATTTTCATCATTTTCCTTTAAGATAAGTGAAGATTTACGTTACAAATTATTATATTTGTATAGTATTCTTAAAAGGCTTATTTTTGTGTATAACTTTAGTAAATGGCTATAAAATTCATAGAAGTACTTTAGCTATTTACAGGTTAGTTTTAAATTGGTTTTACAGAGTACGTCATAAATACAGTTGAATGGCTATAATTAATAGTTTCAAAAAGTTCAGCCATAACCTCAAATTGACTGCTAGAATATGTTAAAGCACGGCGCAGCACACGACCTTGTGACAATCTCCACAGCATGAGTATTGTCTCCAGATCTCCACGCGCGCGTTATTGTTGTCCGCCGTTCGGCAAATTGCATATTTGGTTCCTTTGTTTAACTATTAGGCTCTGTATATTACAAATAGTTTCATGCTTACTGCAGTTAATTATGCCAATTTTTCTAGATTAATAGCCAAATGTGGCTTCTTATTCTTTTATTTTGTAATGCGAATTAGGATAAGGGATTTCTGCTACAGTAACTCCATTGCTATGGGTGTTATTTGTTGATATTGCTCATTCATATTTTATTCTCGCAAGATGTGTCATACAAATTGAGCCGTTACATTTCACATCAGCGCCACACAAGGTGGAAAGGTGAACATTATCCAAAATATCGAAGCACGTTCCATGTTTTTCTAAAGATAAAGATAAACATCCCTTCAAAACTATAGACCATTTCCAAGCAATCTCTCCCTCTCTTAGATTTTGCATCCCTTGTCCTGCCATATCTGTATGATTATATGTTGTGTATAAACACGTCATATTGACCAAAACAGCAAATGTGTACATTCCATGAAGGGGGTTAAACGACCCATATCTGAGATAATTATACGAAACCTGTTGGACATTTTACCGCCGACGACAGAGATCGAACTTATATGGATTCCGAGCCATGTAGGAATTCTTGGAAACGAGAGAGTGGATGAGGCAGTGCGGGAAGCCACTATCAATAAACCGGTATCAAACAAATACCTCATACCACCAACAGACATAGCGAGAAATATTGCATACAATAACACAAATACCACCCGCTCAGCCGGACAGAGTAGTAACGGCCTGCGTACATTCATTAACACGCCGTATTTAACAAGGAAGGCGTTATCATTATATTTCAGAATTCAATTTCAAGTGGCATTAACACCGGTGTACCTCATACGGATAGGGCGACGAGATAACGACCTAAGTTAATGTGGAAGAAGAGGTGATCTTAATCACCTCTTCTTCGCCTGCCCGGTAAGACGCGCCGACACCTTGAAATTGCTACACGACATAACCCGCATTCACCCTATGGGACCATATCATCTCCCATCACTCTTAATACCTTACTCAGGACCAATATGCACCCCTCAGGGGCCTACTTCGGTAGGTACGGGTTTGGCGCACCCGGGGTCCCGAGCCAACAGTCTCCCTTGTGTGGGCTCCTCTTCGTGGTTGAGGGAGACGGTCAACAGGCCCACCCTCGTGAAGGCCGTGCGTGGAGACCCGTGGAGAAGGTTTTTAGATTCTTGTCTAGTTTAGAGTTTAGGATTTTGTGAACGAAATTTTTAGTAGGTTTTGATTGATGTTTTTTATGTACGTGTATTTTTAATAGGTTTTGTTGCACTTGTATAGTTTTTAGAAAGTTTTATATCTGGCTTTTGCCATGACTAGTTTTTTAAAGGGCGCTAATGACCGCCGTAGTTGAGCACCCTTATATATCATCATCATCATCATCATAACCAATATGCAAGGCATTATTCCGATTTACGAGGACAAGAATGAAGCTGTAGTAAGATAACACTGCCTTTATGTATCTACAGCGCGGAAATCAGGGCCTCCTGGATTCAAAGTTATATTCAAACGCAGTAGGCATCTGAATAGGCTGGCAGTAGCATCTTAAAAATAAGACAACAATAACAACCGTTTATGTCCGCACTGATAATGTAATAAACTTGTCATTATTATTTTAATAAACAAAAGAACGTTGCCAGAAAGGATATCTTGCTCGGGAAACGAGTAAATTTCAATTGATTTATTTTAAAAGAATGCGGCAAGTCAAGTATATGTATTGCTGCGCTGCTCAATAGGTTACCATGGTTTTATGTTAACTAAGATAAAGCCAGGGTAATCATTTGAATAACGGGACTATACATATTTGCGAAAAAGGAGTAGATAATGTTGATTATTTTAGTTTAAATGAAAGACTGAGAGCATGGTACGCTGTGTAAGTTAAAATTGATGCCGTAGTCACGTAGTCAGAGAGGAAGCATTGACGTGATACGGGAGGAGATTAACAAATCTCTGAAAAGTGAGGTTAAGTGGATGGAACCGCGTTGTATAAGGATTTATAACCGTCACAATTGTATTTTTTGTTACTCAAGTGAGAATATTTTGTTGTTCATACATAAGCTAATGCCTTGTACATAACCAAGTATGTACAAGAAGTTAAAATCGTTTCTGAATACCAAGTGTCGTAGTTGAAGTGTTATCGAAAGAGGAATGCTTGTTATGTGTATAAGAGATACATGTGAAACAATAATGGATATAGACATTACAACGGACCCTCTGTGATTCAATTTGGTCGTTTTATTTGATAACAAGGGGCGAAACTTAAAGCAACTCACTGAACAACAGTGGTGATGTAAGCCATTTGCAACAATTGTGCTGTTATTGTTGCAAGAATTATGAAAGTATTATGCATGTTAAAGTAACTTCTTGATTGTGACTAAGTTTGGCATATCCTACCTTCTGATGGAGGTGAAATACTGTTCCAGGAAATCCTTGGCATGACGAAGGACTTCTTCCTTGGACCGTGGTGATCCTGTGCTCTGTGCCGGGGCTGAGACCACGCTACCCAGACAGGCCTGCTGCGAGCATAGCGTCGGCTGTAACACAAATAACGGAAAAGAATTTGTTAAACTAGAAAACAATCCATTAAAGAAAGCATGCAAATCTGTGGAATTAGCAATTAAAACAGTAAAATCATGACTAAAAGAGATAAATTGAACAATAAAATAGACAATCCAAAAACACCATACATATATGGTGTACCCAAAATACATAAACCTGAAATTACCCTCAGACCAATAATTAATAACATTGATGCACCCACTTACCAACTATCAAAATGGCTGGTTCAAATCTTCAGATCCTTCACAAAATTTGAAAATTTAACTATCAAAAACTCGTTTGAATTGTTAAATATCCTGAAGGACACAAAGATCAACTCTACAGATGCTTTAGTTTCCTTTGACGTCATTTCTTTATATCCAAGTATACCGACCAATGAGCTTATTCCACTTCTCAAAAATGGCTGGAATCAATACAAATAGCATCTGAAGAAATAGAAGAACTTTCACAACTTACGGAAATTTGTATCAATCAAAATTTTTTCAGCTTTAATGGACAGATCTATAAACTAAAAACGGGCCTAGCTATGGGCAACCCATTGTCTCCCTTCTTGGCAGATTTATTCATGAGTGCTTTTGAAACACATATCACAAAAACTTTTCCAAATTATTTCAAAGTGTGGTATCGCTATGTTGACGACATTTTTGCAATAGTACCTAAAAAACTCATACAAGATGGTCTTAAACTTTTGAATATACAAAATCGAGCTATAAAATTTACATTGGAAACAGAAGAGGATGGTGTGCTCCCCTTTTTGGACATCAAGATCAAAAAAAAAAAAAAAAAAAAAAAAATGAACAACAAACTCACTTTTGGTATCTACAGGAAACCGACACACACAGATAATTACATTAAGAACAACAGTTTCAACCCAAAACAACACCAACATGCCATTTTCAACAATTTAATCTTTCGGATGATCAACTTTCCACTAAACAGAGAAGATTATCAAGAAGAATACCTACACATAAAAAAGTAGCTATATCCAACGGTTTCAACCCAAATTTAGTAGACAAAACTGTTAACAGACTCAACAAAGCTAAGAAAATAAAAGAAACCACCACCCTAGAACCTACAGGAGAAAAAGAGAAAAAACTTTTTAAAAAATTCACCTTCCACCCATCAGCCTATAACAAATTCCAAAAAATCTTCTCAAAACACAACATAACTCTTGCACCTCAAAATAGGTTTAATATCAGAAATTTGTTAAAAGGCCCTCCCAAAAATTCAATCACTACCAAAGAAAAACCAGGAATCTATGAGATCAAATGTGAAACTTGCCCTAAAATTTATATAGGAAAAACAAAAAGAAATATTAACATCAGAACTAAAGAACATATGAGAAACATTAAAAATGCTGAAACAGAAAAATCAGCAGTGGCTTTTCATTTTTTGAATACTAGACATGACATCAATTTGGAAACATCTCTAATAAAATACGTTAATCACCCCATAGACCTTTCCGTATGGGAAAAAATCTTCATCAACAAAAATCGTCATGAAGTCATGAATTTTGAAACCACCACCGGACATCTTTGACAAGTACATCACGCCATCTATTGACAATACGTAGAAAGAAGAAACCACTACAACTTACACTAATCAAGTATCAGCTGAGGATAGGAGCAAGAGCTCTTGAAACATGTCCTGTGAATAAACAGTGTGAGTGAAGCAATGTGTCAATATATTCTCGATTCAATTTTGTACAAATATTGTACATTAGGCTTACTATGATAATGTCTCACATAAGCTGCGCCATCAACTATATTCATACCAATGGAAAAAGGAACATAAATTCGTGGAACTTATATTGCCAACCTTGCAAAAAATAAATTTTCTCCTTATATGATTTGTTGAATTACTGCAAACTGTTTTTGTAAACGCTTATTTTTGTATTTAATTCAGGTTAATCGAGATAAAATCTGTACGAATGTTTTATTACATATACATATACATTAGGAGATCAAAACAGACACAAACAAAACCACGTGAGGCATTTCCTCATGGTGTGCACGACTTTTTCTCCCTCTAAATAGTCCCTCGAGAAAGTAGGGGAAGGGAACAGATTATGGGATAGTTTCCCATTATCGGATAGAATGATTTCCTAATCTTGAAACTGCTGCATTCTATCGTAGAATGCCTTATCCTCGTTTGCGGCCAGTTTGAGTTCGCTTGCAGGAAGAGAAGCGCCTTCTGATGTAATGGCAAGTTTTTTGAAATTGCAGTCGCGTAATATTTTTTAGCGTTCAATATATCTGAACATGTCGGCTAAATGCAACTAATTATTCAATATTTTTATATGTAATCGTAAATTATATCTTCTGATTTAACTATCCCAATGACAATTTATTTGATACATATGTTTTCCGCTCTATGTGCATTTGTTTATGTTGAGGGTTCTCATTATGGGATAGCTAGGAGGTTAGCAATATCGGATATCCGATATTAGACTTCAATTAGTAATTTCATACTGGCATTTTTATTTTACAGCTTTAAACAATTCAAAATACCGGAAAAAATGGAATTACAGTCCGTGCTCGAAACTGTTAATGCTGTTAAGCAGAAGAAGATGGGGTATTCAAGAGCTTGTAAGTGTACAATGTGCCGAAATCAACTCTTGAAGTCTATAAAAGGGTGAATGTCTGACGTTCCAAATTCAAATTCACCGCCAACACAAGGTCAGTCTAAAAGGCCTAACACCTTCCAGTACAGCAGCTACTATAACAAATTCCTCAATTAAAAGGGGCCTTGCACAAAAGCTGTAAAGAAATGGTGATCCAAGTAGGTCTGGGAGATCTAGAACAGCACTGGTAACTCTGCATACAGAACAGGCCAAAACAAAAGAAAAGAGGGTAGGGTAGGGTGGGTATGTGGTGTAGCTGCATAACATCATCGAGGACGATTTTGTTCCCTTGGTCTCAACGGATGAGGAAGACATTGTGAATGACGAATGTCCTTATTGTAACCATTCCTATTTCTTAGACAGATGTTGGGAAAAGTAAATATGCTGTTCCAAATTTCCTAGACCGGATCATGAACTTTGTTCTAGCGTCGAAAGGAAGACTGGAAATTGCACTGAATAGTAGAAGGTTCTTTAAATGATTATTGTTACTATCCGATATTAGGCACCCTAAAAATATTTCAGCATATGTATATCTCTTAGAGTATATATAATTTTTCAAAGAAATAATTCAAATAAACATTTTTTCTTTGTTACCTTGCTATAGTGTTCCTAATATGTACGAGTATCAATACGTTTTTTGACATATGGTAGTAAAATAAAATATTATTTAAGCCAGTTTAAGGCAAGGCTACACTGAAAATTCGCCAAAAATGTTGAAAATCATGGAATTTTCCTTTTTGGCATATTTGGTAGCTTAGGGTGTGTAGTCATAGATGGCGTGCTATTTTTACCATTTGCACCATTTTAGGCCATCACGTGAAAATTTAAAGAGACCTTTAACAATAGTTAAAAGTAACAATTATTTACTTTAAAATTAATTTTCTGATAAACTTTTTTTCTAACACTTTTCAGTATACAAAATGCCTCATGCGTCAAAGTTTTTCATTTAACTTGATGAAACTTCCAGGATAGCTCCATAATATGTAAATAAGAAACTTCACATATCCCTTTTTTGTTAATGCTCATGTTTTGTAAATTATAAATTGTTAAGGAATAAAAAATGTTAATGTTTTCAAAATTTTGGGAGCTAACACATGGAAAATATTTTAGAACAAATGCTAAAAGAATATTTCAAAAAATAAGTATGTGGGTATTTTAAAACTGCTCTGTGCTAGCCGAAAACAAAAAGTAAACTTAAAACCTCAAATTTTTTTCACCCGTAGAACATTTTTAATTTTTATAACACTTTCTCGAAAAAATTAATCATTAATGAACTATTTGGTGTAGTAATATAAAAATTTACATGCGAGTTTAAAATGATACTCCAATTATGTGGCTAAATTTTCTTAATGACAGGTTTATTATTATAGAAGTTGAAATTTTCAGTGTAGCCTTGCCTTAGAAAAGCTATCCGATATTCCGCTCCTCTCCCCTAGCACTACTAAAGTTTGAAAGCTCAGTTCATTTGTTATGAAGTACAAACAATTGAATATTAAGTATAACACGACGTAACAGAGAGGGGACAACAAACAAAACAGTATCGGAACGAGCGAGTGTTGTTAAACATGTCACCGATCGCATTGTTGTGTTGGAGTTGCGAAAAGCCAGTGCCGGGCGCGTGGGCAGGATAGCCGAACGCTTGCCAAGGGAGAGAAAGAGACAGAGAGAGGTTATGGAGCTGTCCCGTCTTTTCTCTTGCCGCCGCGATTGTTCTCGGAAGGTCTACTGCATTCTAGAAGAATGACTGGGAGGTATAAATAGCGGAAAATTGTGAGAAGCTGTGTTGTAATCGTGTAAGTTGTGTGATAATGGACATTTGAATTGTGACACAGTGAAATCTTTTATTTGTTTACGTGCAGCGGAGCCTTCAGTCGAACTTGATGACTGCTGTTTGTCAATATCACATGTTTTTTCTGCTGCAAGGGTTGTACAAAGCTTCTGTTTGCTGCAGTAAAAATGATTTCAAGTTCTGCAAACCGAACTTCTGGTTCTGCCAACCCACGGAGTCACAGTAAGTTACGAAGTGGTGAAAAGGCAATGATATTGAACGAGTTTAACAAGTTCAGAACTTGATCCAGAGTTTACCGGTGTGTCAGTTACAGTGGACCACAACAACTACCGTCAACAGCACACCAATTTACAGCTCTTATGACGTAATAATTAATTTACTTCACTAGTGTACTGCATGATATTTATATTCATATCGAATGAATATGTCCCTTTATTGGTGGAAAAAAACAACAAACCTTTTTATAGGCAGCGATAACTCTGTCACGTGGCCGCGGAGTGACACATACCGTGATTTGTTCCTGTCTACTTTAAGTCGCAGCAAATTTTTTAAGAGTGGGTCGCTATGAGATAACATGAAATTTTATTTTATTCGCCTGACCAAAATTACAAAATTCATTTTTGTAATCACATTACTTTCTCAACTCAGTCTTGTATGAAATTCTTTTAAAATTTTATTTTTCTACAGCTCCACGTTAACCGAGTTTAACTTTTCTACAAATCATTCGTTATAAGTACATTGGAAACATATAAATACAACAACCAATTGTTTAAGAGACTTATTCTACGTGACGCTATGAAATTGTTCGCATGGCCAGGACAACAACAATATAAACCCCCGCCTCGGTAGCGTAGATGGTAGCATGTCTTCCTCACATTCAAGAGGTCCCCAGCTCGAATCTCAGTCAGGCGAGTTACCTGGATAAGTTTTTTCCGGAGCTTTCCCTTAACCTGGTAGACGAATGTCAGGTAACTCTAAGCTCCATGGACTCCGGACTCATTTGAGCATCATTTCACCCATTTCATTCATCGTCCGATATGACTTAACGTTGGGGACGTAAATTACAAAAATAAAAAGAAAAAGAAAAGACTATACAAATATAATAATTTATAACATAAAACTTCACTTATCTTAAAAGAAAATGATGAAAATTTTGTTAATAACTGCTGAGGATTGCGATTTCTGAATTTCAATTAACCTCATTGTCACTAGAATTCACTATGTTTTTGTCAGTACTACCAAAATCTGAAAATGAAATTAATTTAAAAAGAGAATCGACTGCCAGTATTTCAAAATTTACTATTCGATGTTTATTTTTTAAAATAAACACTTTTCCCCAAACCATTAGATCTATCGGAGCATTTAATTCTATTAATAATTTAACTTCTGGATTTATTTCATGGTTAAATGACCAAAAATGATGTGCTACGGCCGATTTATCAGTTGTTTTATATTGGGACTTTGTAGACTCGTAGAATTGAAAGTCCAATTTGCAGAAATGCTAAATGTTCTTTATTTCCGTAGAATCCTTGCGTAACAGCATTACGTCACATACACAATCGCAATCTACCAAGGTCGATGACCACAAGAAACAGCGTTCTGATTACATCAGCTTACATCAACTCTCAATACAACACTTTACAACTGTTTACTCCTATCCGCTGGCTTCTCACAATCTCTTAAATACCTCACTGATATCACTAGATATTCCTGGAATAAATAAGAAATCAAATGTTCTGTCACCAGACGAAATCCAAACCTTCCAGACGCGTTACTTTATCTGTGCCGGCCAGCCTTTTATCTCCTCGCTATATTTATTTTCCGGCTCTTTGTGTACACAAGCCACGCTATCGTAGATAATGGGTTCGCGACAATACTTAATGTGATGAAATGTTCTTTCATTCTAGTTCCCAAATTACGTTTCGTTTTTCCAATATAAACTTTATCACAATCTAAACAATTAAAGTGATAAATATACCAGATTGCTTTTTATTAAAAATTTTATATTTTAGAGAAATGTAGTAAATTCTTACTACTATATTTATTTTGAATAACTTAAGTTATACCAAACTCTTTAAAATAATTTTGAAAATGTTTATTAACCTAAGGATGGTAAGTAAATTTTTAAAAATTATAATCGTCTTTTATTTTTCTAAGGTTAGAAATATAATTAACCGTTTTCGATAAATAAATTTTTAATGTATAAAGTATTAAAAGGATTAATTAAAGCAGTATTACTACGAGGGCTGTTCAATAAAGAATGATTAATATTTTGCGGTCATAATCTTATTATATTCTGTTAGCTTAATGTGAAACAAACACATCGTAGTGGTTTCATTGTTGGTACTCCTGGTTCCCGCCTGTGAGAACCAGGCAAGTTCAGACATGTTCAGTATCGCCTACCGCTGCAATGGAGGTAGCATGCAGTTAAAGTTGATGTTAGAGGAAGATCCGGAGTTTCTTTTAAACGTAATCACTGCTGATGAAACTTGGCTACATCATTTTGATCCTGAGAGCAAACAGCAAAGCTCAGTGTGGAAATATCTTTCATCATCAACCCCCAAAAGAAGCAAAAGTGGTTGCTTCTTTTGGGAAAGTTATGGTCATCTCATTCTTTGATATTCATGGAATGGTGTATCACCATGTTGTACCTGCACACACATCAGTAACTGGACAATACTATAGGGATGTCATGGAAACATTGCAAGTCCATATCAGACGCAAAAGATCACATTTCCGTGAAGCAGGATGGATGCTGCAGCAAGATAATTCGCGGCTGCAGATTGCCAATGCTTTTGCTTAATATCTTACAAAAATCAACGTGAAGTGCATCCCTCAACCTACCTATAGTCCGGATTTATCCCCATGTGACTTTTTTCTATTTCCTAACTTGAAGAAACGCCTTCGTGGGAGACATTATCCATCATCAGAAGCAGTGGTGAAGGCTGCGGAGGCGATTTCGAAGGATCTCTCAAAAATAGTTTCCAGCATGTCTTTGAAGACTGGCAGAAACGCTAGGACAAGTACATCACATTCAGGGGAGACTATTTTGAGAAGGACCATCAAAATTATGAGGATGAGTAAAGGTACGTTGTCAAAAGAATTGTGATCATTCTTTATTCAACAGCCCTCGTAATATGTGCATATTGTCACCCAATTAGCGGAAAGCACAACCAACGACAGCTGAGTAAGGGGCCAGAGGCAGCCAAGCCACACACACCCATTAGTCTCTGTCACTGAGGGGATGATTAGCGAAGTGTCACTTGTCACTGGCCGCCTCTTCCCCCCTTCCACTGCCATCTGGAACCTTCGCGGTGATTCACGGAAACTAGAGGCTTCGAGAAAATGGCGATATTCCTATAAAAAGGGCTGCAGTGAGTGAATTGAGTTAGTTCTTGGCGTGCAGCGAAGCAGCGCCGTGCTAGTGTACGGACGAGAAGACTGTGTACGTGCGTCGGAGGAGTTTACGTAACTACGAGTGCAAGTGGATCTGTAACGGACGAACTGGTGAATCGTAATTGTGTGCATTACGTAATTCTGTGTAATTGGCAAGTGTTCAACTGTAAGTCGGTGGAAATAAAGAACATTTTTGAGTGGTGCAATTGGACTTTTAATTTCGCGAACTCACAAAGTCACAATATTCTTTATTATATTCCTCTTTATTCAGGGGTTTATTTATTAAACTATAAATAAAACTAATAAAACAGCAAATTTATGTGAAAAAGGGTTAAAACTTTCATTTTTATGTAATTATCGATATGAGTAGACTTCCTATAAATACCAAAGTTTAATTTCTTATTTCTTATTATCTGTAGATCTAGAAAAGGAAGAATCCATTAATTTCATCTTTAATGTGAATTTTATAGATTTATCTTGTAAATTTAATAATTTTAAAACATCATTTATGTTTTTATCAGGAAAAATTGCAAAAATATCATCAACATATCTATACCAGGATTTAAAAATTAAAGGGAATGCTTTACTGACTTGCATTTTCAAAAAAGTCATAACAAGATCAGCAAGAAAAGGTGAATGAGATACTACTCGAAACTTCAAAGCGTAAAAAGTAAAATCTCAGCTCATTTCATTTCACACTGAAGTCGTCTATATGGTTGGCCAGGATAAGTAAGAGATGGCGTTACTTTGCGAGTCAGTTTCTTCTTTTGTTACCGAAAATAATTATAATATTAAAACAGCATTTTAACTATATCCCCATACATAAAACGTGTGATGAAGCAACACAGTGTTTTATTTGGTGTTGGAGAAGGTAATACATGTTCTTAACTTGAAATATCGTTAAAGTTTAAGCAGTTGTAAATGTGCTGGATAGAGCTGCTACCACAGTGAAGCAGATAAACCCAATTAACTCTTCAGGAAGACGAACAGAGGAGAGAGAGAAAATCAAGGCACAAGATGGATTAGTTGCTTCTGTGTGTGTGTGTCAAGAAAACTCGAGAAAATGCCAAGGAGAAGATTCCTCATGCACATTAAGTTACTTCCGTGGAGGAAGGAAACGTTCAACTTCTCATAAATAATACCTCGGAATAAAATTAAATAAGGACATAGCCATTTAATGAATAAGGAATCATGGTTTCTGCACTTTCCACCTTGCCTGAATAAAACAGTCCTCAAAGACAAACTGTTCAGATGATAATCACACGTATAAATGAATACCGAGCAGACTTGCCAACTTCGGAACTAACTCTTACGGAATATAATGGTATCCTTGAATATTTTTACTCTCTCTCTCTCTCTCTACTTCATATAGCAAGTACGGCGAATGATATATTCCACCACAAAACTCCATTAACGGAAATACATGAATCCACCAAAGCATTTTTTACCAAAATTTTCCTATGTTTGCGCGCAGACACAACGTAACACCAGAAAGGACAAGCTGGTTACAGTCCACCTCTGTAGCATAGATAATAGCGTCTTTGTAGAACGTTCAACAGGTTCTGAGTTTGGGATAAGGCTTTTTCCAGGATTTTTCCTTATCCTGAAAAATGAATGTCTGATAACTCTAAACGCTATGTACCCTGTACTCATTTCAACCTCATTTCATTCATCGTCCGATATGACTTAACGTTGAAGACTTTCTCTTATCTTGAAAGATGAATGTCTGGTAACTATAAGCTCTATGTTCCCTGTCCTCATTTGAACATCATTTCATTCATCGTCCGATAAGACTTAACGTTGGAGGCTTTCCATTATCCTGAAAGATAATGTCTGATAACTCTAAACCCTATGTACCCTGTACTCATTTCAACCTCATTTCATTCATCGTCCGATATGACTTAACGTTGAAGGCTTTCTCTTATCCTGAAAGATAATGTCTGATAACTCTAAGCTCTATGTACCCTGTACTTATTTGAACATCATTTCATTCATCGTCCGATAAGTCTTAACGTTGGAGGCTTTCCATTATCCTGAAAGATGAATGTCTGGTAACTATAAGCTCTATGTTCCCTGTACTCATTTGAACATCATTTCATTCATCGTCTGATATGACTTAACGTTGAAGGCTTTCTCTTATCCTGAAAGATAATGTCTGATAACTCTAAACCCTATGTACCCTGTACTCATTTCAACCTCATTTCATTCATCGTCCGATATGACTTATCGTTGAAGGCTTTCTCTTATCTTGAAAGATGAATGTCAGGTAACTCTGAACTCTATGTACCCTGTACTCATTTGAACATCATTTCATTCCTCGTCCGGTGTAACTTCCCGTTGGAGGTTTTCCCTTATCCTGAAAGATAAATGTCAGGCAACTCTAAGCTCTATGTACTCTGTGCTCATTTGAACATCATTTCATTCATCGTCCGATATGACTTAACGTTGGATGTTTTCTCTTATCCTGAAAGATGAATGTCTGGTAACTCTAAGCTCTAAGTACCCTGTACTCATTTGAACATAATTTCACTCATCGTCCGATATGACTTAATGTTGGAGGTTTTCCTTTATCCTGAAAGATGAATGTCTGGTGACTCTAAGCTTTATGTACCCTGTACTCATTTGAACATCATACCATTCATCGTTATATATGACTTAACGTTGGAAGTTTTCTCTTATCCTATAAAATATACGTCAGGTAGCCCTAAGCTCTATGTATCCTGTACTCAATTGAAAACCATTTCATTCATAGTCCGGTATGACTTAACGTTGGAGGTTTTCTCTTATCCTGAATGATAAATGTCTGGTAACTCTAAACTCTATGAACCCTGTACTCATTTGAACATCATTTCATTCATCGTCCGATATGACTTAACTTTGGCGGTTTTCTCTTATTTTGTCCATGCTTAATATTACAGTGTTACTTTAATCGATTAATTAATATTGTTAAAGTACAACAGTACATGTAAGTTTTGGATTAAATGATTTAACCAGCTATATTCGTTACGAAATGTTATTCCGAAACAAAATAATGCCATATAATCGTTCAATCGGCAATCAGTGATGGAGAATTGACATGGTTCAAAGAGAGATGGTGATATAAACAAAATGTTTAAATTAACAGCTATCAACAAGCAATCACAATTGGAACAGATTCATTCGTGCGTATAGTCACGGCTTCTGTTTGCAGAATACAAACACAATATCCCAAAAATGAATAAAACGTTCACGCAAAGCTTCAACAATTAGTTTTCAACTAGATAACAAAAGCACTATAAACAGTTTTGATTGTAGAATAAAATGATTGTTATGTGTACTCTGAAATACTTTTTTCTAGCAATACTCTATACTGATTGCAGCGGGAGAGTAAAGTAGATGTAAACAAAACCACGTGACCGGTGATCGTAGCGCACCTTCTTCATAATTTCAATGATGCTTGCGCCGTGCAAATAGTCCCTCACTGCTAGTGGTGTGTAAGAGTCTTGAGTTCGTTTTGCTAAAGCGCACAACTATAAAAATATACTAATAGATAGTCAATTTTGCCCGCGTAGATGGTAGCGTGTCTGCCTCATGTTCAAGAGGTCCCGAGTTCAAATCTCAGTCAGGTTGAGTTACCTGGATAAGGTTTTGTCCGGGGTTTTCCCTTATCCTGAAAGACGAATGTCGGTTAACTCTAAGCTACATGGAACCCGGATTCATTTGAGCATCATTTCACCCATTCCATTCATCGTCCGATATGACTTAAGGCTGGAGGACGTAAATTTCAAAAAGAGAGAGAGAGAGAGATAGTTTAAGTTAGCTTTTTAATAAAGTAAATCCTGCTGCACGCACATATTGAGTGATGTTGGCTGTTAACTCTGATCCGAAGCTTCCAGAATTCAAACGATCTTTCCTCCACAAACAGCTGCTGGAAATTGGTTTCGAATTTGTGAACAGAAAAAGACGGAGTGTCATTGTAGACAGAGATGATATTATTTTATGGTAAAGAGATTTTCTCTGCAAAATAAGGGAACTTTTTAAAAGGGACTAATTTAATTATTTAGACGAGAGGTGAGTTAACAGGGACACGCGATAAGTAAAATAAGGACTGTCACAACAGGGGGAAAAAGAACCTTACATTTCGGTCTGGTTTAAGTGCAGGACTTAGAAATCCTACATGGAGGAGTAAGCGTTTTATAGTTTTGCACATATGAAGTGATGATGGCCTTGTCGAGGATGGCGAGCTTGTGTTCGTCTCCAAAACAACGGGAGACCATCATGAAGAAATGAATGGCGACGTTTTTAAATCCTGGTTTGAAAAGATTCTCCCCAAATTACAACCGAATAGCGTTATCGTGATGGACAATGCCCTCTACCACAATGTGAGGATAGAACGCAAACCAAACAAGTGACATCATAACATGGCTACAGAGTAAAAATATAATTTTCCACGAGGGTCATGTTAAGGCGGAATTGCTGGCAGTGGTCAAGCCTCATGCTAAAGGTACGAAAAATACTAAGTATCAGTTAATTTTCGTGGATATTAATAGTGTGCTGAGTGATACTTAGCTCGAAAATGTGCCTTTAGTGTCGAAAATTTATATTAATATTATACTTAACGAAGTGTAAATAAAAGATAAAACATGTATGAAAATAAGCAGCAATTAAAGCAAGTAGCGGAGTACAAACGTAAGAATTGAAAATGCACATTATTAAATAGAAATGTGCATTTTAGTGGCTATGCACTTACCTCAGTTACTGTTATTAACCTCTTTTTGCACACCCAGACGTGTTGCTTGCTGAACTAACCTCACAATCTGCTGCATTGCTTGTATCGTATGCCATTTGTTTTCGTTGCCAACCTATTTTATGTGACTATCGTAATGTACTCTCATTGAAAATAACACAATTAAAGTGAATAGATATGCAGAAATTTACAGTAATTCTAACTTTAAACGTAATTGTGAGTGTTAAATGTAATTGTTGAACAACAAACTATTTCACAGTATGTTACTTATATTTGCGTTTTTAACGTTGTGTTGGTAGTAGTGAAAATAACAAATCTAGCAGAGAACTCCAAACCAAAATTATAACGTAAACTGCCTGTAACTGAAATATTTAACATAGGTAAGTGTTTTCTATTAATATTATAAATGTAAATACAACCTAGAAGATTTGTTCAGTTAGAATTGTAAGACTACATAATAATACTCGTTCTCCGAAAGTTATTCTTCGAGAAACATCGTTATCTGTCTGGTTGGTTAATTTCAGTAGGCAACATTTTGTGTCCTTTGTTGTTGTTAATGCACTTTGGAACTGAAGATCCGTTAGTATTTGAGTGAAAAGTACGCAATAAGAGCACAACATGTTCTTATTTATGGAAATTAACTCGAAGTTAGGTTATGATGCCTAGGTTAGTGTATCAACGGGATGACAGTGTCCTGTGCTACAGAAATTTTGTCTAAGGTTAGGCAATTGCTAATGCTTTATACAATTGGAAACATTTCCATTCGTCTTCTAGACTTCCAACATAACTGTTCACTCGGTTTATTCCTGTAATTTTTTACTGCAGTGCATATCCCAAGGTGCTCAAAGTCCATGACCACATTCGCACTACACAGCAAGCAATTGAGTGTAGGAAAAAGCTTCATTCAATGGAGATGCTCTGCCAGACAATGATGTGGCATTATCCTCCGGAGTGCGGCCACAGTTTCACTCCGTGGTAGCTCTGGTATTGCTGTTCTGTTTGGGAGTAGATCCATCTACTGTTGTCATGTACAATTCTATTTAGTGTGTCTAATCTTTCCACTTTGAACGAAGATTTTATTTTCAGCTTTTCTGAATGGAAAGATAAGCGGTTGTCTTGCAATTTATGATTTTGGAAACTTTTTCGTTAAGTAATCTGCTTCTTCATTTCCCTTTAGCCCAATATGGAAGGGGATCCTTTGGAAGGCTGTGATTACCCAAAATCTTTAATTTTGCAAGGAGACTTCTAATTTCAATTACCTTTTAATTTATTGCATATTTAGTGTTTATTACTGCGTGAATTCCCAAACTTGAATCACAAAATAGAGCTGCTTGTTTAAATGCGCTGGCCTATCACGGCGTTGAGGAGCATCCCCTGGTCGTTGAACTAATTCCAGTTCTCCCGGCTAGGTCTAATGCACCCCCTGGCCAACGACAAGTGCGATCGTCCATTCATATTGGTGGTCGTTAGTTGGTGATGTAACCGCCTAAATATAAAAAAGGGTGCCACTAAAAACGGTTACAGTTTTGCTCAAGATGGTCAAGATTCTCAACATGTGTGTTGTTGTTGTTGTTGTTGTCAAATGCTAGATTTTGCCAAAGAAGCCATTAGCTCTCTTGCTCTCCAATATTTCTGTGTAGTGGGTCCGGCAGGTAGGACTTCACAGGTTAGAAGATGTTCTTCAGTCATTTCCTCTTCTTTTTTGTCAAATGCTAGGCTTTGGCAATGAAGCCATTAGCTCTCTTGCTCTCCTATATTTCTGTGTAGTGGGTCCGGCAGGTAGGACTTCACAGGTTAGAAGATGTTCTTCAGTCATTTCCTCTCCTTTTTTGTCAAATGCTAGGCTTTGGCAATGAAGCCATTAGCTCTCTTGCTCTCCAATATTTCTGTGTAGTGGGTCCGGCAGGTAGGACTTCACAGGTTAGAAGATGTTCTTCAGTCATTTCCTCTTCTTTTTTGTCAAATGCTAGGCTTTGACAATGAAGCTATTAGCTCTCTTGCTCTCCAATATTTCTGTGTAGTGGGTCCGGCAGGTAGGGCTTCACAGGTTAAAAGATGTTCTTCAGTCATTTCCTCTTCTTTGTTGTCAAATGCTAGGCTTTGACAATGAAGCCATTAGCTCTCTTGCTCTCCAATATTTCTGTGTAGTGGGTCCGGCAGGTAGTACTTCACAGGTTAGAAGATGTTCTTCAGTCATTTCCTCTTCTTTGTTGTCAAATGCTAGGCTTCGGCAATGAAGCCATTAGCTCTCTTGCTCTCCAATATTTCTGTGTAGTGGGTCCGGCAGGTAGTACTTCACAGGTTAGAAGATGTTCTTCAGTCATTTCCTCTTCTTTGTTGTCAAATGCTAGGCTTTGGCAATGAAGCCATTAGCTCTCTTGCTCTCCAATATTTCTGTGTAGTGAGTCCCGCAGGTAGGACTTTACAGGTTAGAAGATGTTCTTCAGTCATTTCCTCTTCTTTGTTGTCAAATGCTAGACTTTGGTAATGAAGCCATTAGCTCTCTTGCTCTCCAATATTTCTGTGTAGTGGGTCCGGCAGGTAGTACTTCACAGGTTAGAAGATGTTCTTCAGTCATTTCCTCTTCTTTGTTGTCAAATGCTAGACTTTGGCAATGAAGCCATTAGCTCTCTTGCTCTCCTATATTTCTGTGTAGTGGGTCCCGCAGGTAGGACTTCACAGGTTAGAAGATGTTCTTCAGTCATTTCCTCTTCTTTGTTGTCAAATGCTAGGCTTTGGTAATGAAGCCATTAGCTCTCTTGCTCTCCAATATTTCTGTGTAGTGGGTCCCGCAGGTAGGGCTTTACAGTTTAGAAGATGTTCTTCAGTTATTTCCTCTTCTTTGTTGTCAAATGCTAGGCTTTGACAATGAAACCATTAGCTCTCTTGCTCTCCAATATTTCTGTGCAGTGGATCCGGCAGGTAGGACTTCACAGGTTAGAAGATGTTCTTCAGTCATTTCCTCTTCTTTGTTGTCAAATGCTAGGCTTTGGCAATGAAGCCATTAGCTCTCTTGCTCTCCAATATTTCTGTGCAGTGGATCCGGCAGGTAGGACTTCACAGGTTAGAAGATGTTCTTCAGTCATTTCCTCTTCTTTGTTGTCAAATGCTAGGCTTTGGCAATGAAGCCATTAGCTCTCTTGCTCTCCAATATTTCTGTGCAGTGGATCCGGCAGGTAGGACTTCACAGGTTAGAAGATGTTCTTCAGTCATTTCCTCTTCTTTGTTGTCAAATGCTAGGCTTTGGCAATGAAGCCATTAGCTCTCTTGCTCTCCAATATTTCTGTGCAGTGGATCCGGCAGGTAGGACTTCACAGGTTAGAAGATGTTCTTCAGTCATTTCCTCTTCTTTGTTGTCAAATGCTAGGCTTTGGCAATGAAGCCATTAGCTCTCTTGCTCTCCAATATTTCTGTGTAGTGGGTCTGGCAGGTAGGACTTCACAGGTTAGAAGATGTTATTCAGTCATTTCTTCTTCTTTGTTGTCAAATGCTAGGCTTTGGCAATGAAGTCATTAGCTCTCTTGCTCTCCAATATTTCTGTGTAGTGGATCCGGCAGGTAGGACTTCACAGGTTAGATGTTCTTCAGTCATTTCCTCTTCTTTGTTGTCAAATGCTAGACTTTGGCAATGAAGTCATTAGCTCTCTTGTTCTCCAATATTTCTGTGTAGAGGATCCGGTAAGTAGGACTTCACAGGTTAGAAGATGTTCTTCAGTCATTTGCTCTTCTTTGTTGTCAAATGCTAGACTTTGGCAATGAAGCCATTAGCTCTCTTGCTCTCCAATATTTCTGTGTAGTGGGTCCGGCAGGTAGGACTTCACAGGTTAGAAGATGTTCTTCAGTCATTTCCTCTTTTTGTTGCACATTGGACAATTTGAACTTGAGTAAATTCTTATTCTGTGTAAGTGTTTGGCCAAATAGGCATGTTCCTTAAGTAATCTAAATTTTGCTACTGCAGCTTTACGTGGGATTTTTAGAATAATTTCTGAGTTTTTAATGAAAATTTTCCATGTTTTATTTTTGGCTTTGTTAGATATTGATTGGTTTTCTTTGTTTTATATTTGTTTTAATTAGAATTTTTATAGATGTAAAGAATGCGTATTTATATTTGTTCTGAATTAAATTTGCACCTTTTTGGCAAGAAAATTAGCTGTTTCATTTCCAGCAATTCCATAATGTGCAGGTATCCATTGTAATTTAATTCTTTTATGTAGTTTCTGAAGTTGTTGGATAATTTTGTGACATTTATTAATTTCATTTGACCTCATTTTATAAGAAATTATTGCATATAATGCTTTTTTAGAATAAGAAAGTATGACAGCATTTTTAAATTTATCTATTCTGTATAGAAGGTGTTGGAGTGAAATATGAATAGCCGTTACTTCTGCATGAAAATTTTTTATGTTTTGTATCCTGCTGGTTGATTGAATGAGAATAGTGCACACATAATTCCTGCTCCTGACTAGTGTAGATATGTAACCATTCTTCAGGTGGGTATCTGTTGTATATATAGCACCAAAATGTTGCCTAAGTTTAAGTTACAACTCCTTAGGTTAGTGTGTATATGAACTATAGTTAAATAACCTGTTTTCCTGCATTACTTTTGGCACAGTCGGGTTGGGGCAGCTTCTGCGCAGGGCACTAATAACACTAATAACTGGATTTACGCGATTTCTTTTTATAATTCAAATCCTCCAACGTTAAGTCATATCGATGAGTAAAATGCTCCAATTAGTCCCTATACGGCTTTAGGTAATTAGGTACAGAATACCTATAGTTCTAGATGTTAAGTGCCTTGTTACTGAGACGGCCTCAAGCAAATTTGAAACTTTATTATTAAACTGATTTTATATTCTGATTATTAAATGCTATCGTCTGGTTTTATTTTCAGAAGGGACATCATGGAAACCGTTCTATCAAATACATTGGACAGTGACCGTTGGTTACTTCAGTTTAAACTATACAACGACTATTTGGAGTCTCTTATCACACACATCGACTTCACATACCTGCAGAGCTCAGAAAATGCTCGAATTATCGCTGGTCTTGGTTACAGGTAAACTCATCTGTTTTCAAAATGTACAGTACGATCCATATAAATTTGAAGCATTTCAATAGGTCATAACTTTTGAAACAATAATAGGACACACGTGCAACTTTCGGAGAATCTAATACACAATTTGGAGATTACATTACACTATTTACTTCTCAGAGTAAATGTTGGAAGTATCCTCCACCAGCATCTATACATGTTTGTACTCGTCTCACCATATTCTCTGAAGTTTTACGGAGAGTATCCACTGTTACTTATCTCGGTTCGAATGAATTCCCTTGATAACATCAATTTTCCGTGGCCTATTTTTGTACACTCTATTTTTGATACCCCCCCAAAGAAAAAGCCCTGTGTGGTTAGGTCAGGGGATCTGGGGGCCACAGACCTTTTGAGATTATTCGATTATCAAAGAAACTGGTTACATGTTCCATGGTGTCATTAGAACAGGTTGCTCCGTCTTGCTGGAAATAACCTACTCTCAATTCGACAACATCCAGCTGCCCCACAAATGTCTTGATGATACTCATATAAACTTGACTGTCTACAGTCGTATCAAAGAAAATGGACATTTAAGATTGTGAACTGTCAACAATTGTCAGTGTTGGCAATTCTCCCAGAGCCACTGAGATCATTTACACAAATTTCAAGATTCCACGAGCCTTCAAAGGGAAATGATGACCTATTAAAACGGTTCAGGTTCATTAGATTAGATTTTTATTGCGCATATTCCAAAATTTTACAATTTACAACTTTTGGCTACATTTATTTGTCTTTACCTTGTTGCTACCTTGACTTACATGACACCCTGGTCTTCTGCTCTGTCAGGTAGCTCTTAACCGCCATAGCTCCTTGTTACTTAATTAATCCCATCCCATTCTCTTATCTTCCTTTCTTATATTCTTTACATTTCTAGCCCATTTTTCTTTTACTTTAAGCAAGAACTCACCAATACTTCTTACCTTCTTTTGCTCCCTGCCCGTTAACATTTTTTTTAGCTGCTATCCTCTTCTCTACATTCTCTCATTTTTCCTCCAAAGCATTTTTCTCCATATTGCAACCTCCTCGCATTCTGTTACATAGCGTTCTATGCTTTCTTTTCCCCCACACAATTCACAAATCCCCTTTTCCCTACCTCTTATCCCTCTTAGAAGTATTATTCCTGTTCCCATCCAAGCTAACCCTTCTCTCTCTTGTCTATTGCAGTAATCTACATAAGCTTCTCGTCCCCAATTTCTGTTTATTTGCTTGTAAGATTGTAATTATTTAATATTTTCTAGACTTCCCCATGTCTCCTGTCTTTCTATGTCTTGTATTTTGCAGTTTACATGGATCTCACTGTATATAAGTTGCATGTGTTTTTATCCTACACAGTAAACAAAAAAGTCAACTCAGGAAGTCAAAATTAATGTATGATATCGGTTTGTTGGAGGGATATGTTACAGAGTTTTTGTTTGTACATGTGTCCGTATTACTGAGAGTTGTTTCTCCTGCACTGCTACCGATTCTGTTCCAGCTCTGCCTCGTGTAATCAGATCTATCACGATTACATCGTGATTTATGCACGATTTACCTGGCTACCCTTGTAGGTCAGACGGTAAGGCACCTGGCTGGGAGGTTAAAAATGTCGTCTAATCGAGATTCCCTTCTATTCCCTTCGTAAATTAATATTTAAAAGTCAAACAAAGTAAAGAAGTCCAATGTTAGGTGTATACGACTTATACCATATCCGATAGACGATATGTTCCAAAGGCAAGGGGCCAATTCGCAGTTAAATGCAAGGTATGAATAAAACAATAAGACATAGTTACTGCTGTTCGTTTTGGAAGGGCAATCTTTTGAACAATATTAGGAAAGCAGAATCTATTCTTGATAACAATATTAAATTGCAGTGCTCCTACAAAAGGAAAACTCAAGGCATCGGAGAAAACTTCCAAATAGGTCTAGAAAAATCTCTGAGAAAGCTAGCACAGGATTAAGAAATTTAACAAACCTCGGCTTAGAATGTCACTAAAACTTTAAAATGTAAACCCTATAAGACAACTGTAGTTCAGACATTGCATCCAACCACGTGATAATGCGATAAGGTGATAATGTGAGTAGAGTTAGTTTCTCTAATTAGTTAATATTAATAATTGCTCTATTGATCTGCATGACTATGAAGAATTGTTGACAGGTGTTCAACATGAATGTGGTAGCACTCGTAAATAAAATCTACTGAATTTCGTTGTTCATCTGTTGACAGTCACTCACAAAGGTTTCAGCCATTTTGTACGCCCAGTTGTTATGTAACAGTCGTTTGAGTGGGTTGATGTGAGTGTTTTAATGAAAATAGACAAAATCGACTATCGAGCTGTCATTAAATATTTGTTTTTGAAAGACAATACGCCTACGCAAATCAAAGATGAGTTGGATTCTGTGTATGCGGACAATGTACCCTCATTTACCACAGTGAAAGTTTGGGCAGCTGAATTTAAACGTGGTATTAAGAGCTTGGGAGACGATGAACTTTCGGGATGCCCAAAAATTAGAGCTACCGACGAAAACATCGCCAAAGTTCAACAAATGGTGTTACACGACCGCCGAATTAAAGTAAGAGCGATAGCAGAGGCTATGAAAATGTCAAAAGAACGCGTTGTTCACGTATTAAATCAACATTTAGACATAAGAAAGCTGTCCGCGCGTTGGGTGCCGCGTTTACTCACGTTAGACCAAAATGTGTTCGAATAAACATTTCCTATGCTCTGTTGGCGCAGTATAGGCGCAATAAATGCGAGTTATGTCGCCGATTAATAACTTTAGATGAAACTTCGATATATCATTACACGACCGAAACAAACATATAGTCCAAACAGTCGACTGCAATGGATAACCGGCTCCAAAAAAAACGAAAACAGTTTTTTAGGGAAAGCGATGGCGACTGTTTCTTTGTTTTTTTGGGGGGGGGGATAGTCATGGAGTTATTTTAATCGATTGCCTTCAAACAAGAAAAACCATTACAGGAGCAGACTACGCTTCATTCCTTGACAAGCTGAAGGCAGAACCTGCGGAAAAAGGCCACATTTGCAGAAAAAGGAAATGCTGTTTCACCAAGACAACGTACCGACTCACAACTCAGGGATTGCAATTCCGAAAATCCACGAATTACGGTCTTAACTGCTTGACTCACCAGATCTGGCCCCAAGCGACTTCTTTTTGCTCCCACATCTGAAAATTGGGCTCGGAGGACAGAGATCAAATAAAGAGACAATCACATTCGTGAACAATTATTTTACAGAGAAAAATGCCGCGTACTAGTTGGACGGGTTACAGAGATGGGAACATCGCTGGGAGAAGTGTGTAGAGTTACAAGGAGACTATGTTGAAAAACGTCGAGTACTATTTGGCCGGGTTATAGAGTTGAGAACATCGCTGGGAAAAGTGTGTAGAGTTACAAGGAGACTATGTTGAAAAACGTCGAGTACTATTTGGCCGGGTTATAGAGTTGAGAACATCGCTGGGAAAAGTGTGTAGAGTTACAAGGAGACTGTGTTGAAAAATGCCGAGTACAATTTGGACGGGTTACAGAGTTGAGAACATCGCTGGGAAAAGTGTGTAGAGTTACAAGGAGACTATGTTAAAAATCGCCGAGTGCTATTTGGACGGGTTACAGAGATGAGAACATCGCTGGGAGAAGTGTGTAGAGTTACAAGGAGACTATGTTGAAAAACGTCGAGTACTATTTGGACGGGTTACAGAGATGAGAGCATCGCTGGGAGAAGTGTGTCGAGTTACAAGGAGACTATGTTGAAAAACGCCGAGTACTATTTGGACGTGTTACAGAGATGAGAGCATCGCTGGGAGAAGTGTGTAGAGTTACAAGGAGACTATGTTGAAAAACGTCGAGTACTATTTGGACGGGTTACAGAGATGGGAACATCGCTGGGAGAAGTGTGTAGAGTTACAAGGAAACTATGTTGAAAAACGCCGAGTACTATTTGGACGTGTTACAGAGATGAGAGCATCGCTGGGAGAAGTGTGTAGAGTTACAAGGAGACTATGTTGAAAAACGCCGAGTACTATTTGGACGTGTTACAGAGATGGGAACATCGCTGGGAGAAGTGTGTATAGTTACAAGGAGACTATGTTGGAAAACGCCGAGTACTATTTGGATGGGTTACAGAGATGGGAGCATCGCTGGGAGAAGTGTGTAGAGTTATTTGGAGACTATGTTGAAAAACGCCGAGTTATATTTGGATGGGTTACAGAGATGGGAGCATCGCTGGGAGAGGTGTGTAGAGTTATTTGGAGACTATGTTGAAAAACGCCGAGTTATATTTGGACGGGTTACAGAGATGAGAGTATCGCAAGGAGAAGCGTGTAGAGTTTCAAGGAAACTATGTTGAAAAATAAAAATATAAAAAAAATCGTAGAAAATGTCTTGTACCTCTATTAGGTCGGGAACTTCTTAGATGACCGTGGTACTTTACTGTATTTCTTTTTTGTCGTGGTTATGCAAATTGAATAGAATTTCAAAGCATCCATAGCAAACAGCTGTTAAAACACATGACTATCAGTTAAGTCTACTGCATTCCCATAAATGTGCAATAAAATAATTTATACCAATGTTAATTTGGACTGAAATGGAGTAGGTATAGGACCACTATTCTGTAATGGCATAGCGCTGCAGAAGACAATCGCAAGCAGCGAGACATCAGGTATTGCTAAATATGGAACAATCCACAGTTTATGTTCGTAATAACATTTGTTGAAAAGCTATCACCCGAACTTATTACCAACATAAACACAGTAATCATTTGAATGCTAATTCGCTATTACTACCAAGGGAAATGGATTTTGTAACGTGTTTGCGTTTTATATCGATATAGTGCTTGGGAAAAAACCTATAAACGGAATGCGCTTTAATGCAGTTAAAGAGCGCCCATCAATTTATTTCTGTAGCGGAAGTTATATCTCTGTTATAAAAATGTTACTACATAAGTATCTCTTCAAATAGTAATATTATTGAGAATCTTCGTGCAAAGAACAAATGAGATAAGGCTAACTGATCCGTGTATGCAATACGTGAAAAAGTGGTTAGCAAATAATGCTGCTAAATAAACGTATTAAATTAAATTAATAACAGCTAGATTAAGTACAGCGGGAAATGAACATTAGATAGTGTTATAAAGAGACAAAGAAAGATACAGTAAATATTTCTCAACATTAACATTTAGAATTCTGGAACATCACCCGATGAAAAAGCGAAACAAAAGACAGTTACTGAAGAGATTCTTAAGCACAATGCTTAAAATAATTATAACTGTATATGGTCGGATTGTCAGATGCTCCGTTTTTATCCCAGAATCCTGCGTTTTTTCTCCCCAATTTTGTTCCTCCGTTTATTATTTACCCGGAGTACGCAATTCTCCGTTTTTATTTGCCTACTGCGAATTATTGGATTATATATAATAACTTCAATATTTTCATAAACTTAATGCAATCTTCGGAAAATGACACTTTGTTTTGTTTCATTTGGCAACAGAAGTGCCTTCAAAATCAAAGTATGTGCATGTGTGAGCTGTCATGTACAGCAGAGGAGCTCGTTTCTGCCAGCGATAGTAAGCGAATTTAATGTTTCTCTGATTTTGCCTTTCAGTTGCTTTCAGTTCCACTTCCGTTATCGTTCTGTTGTAAATCTGTTTTAAGCGTGGTTGTTGGAAGCTAAGACAAATTTCTGGTGATCGTGTACAACAATATTTGGAAAATGACTCCTCCACGCAAGAAACTGAAGGCAAAACATCATCAAACATATCTGAAGAAATGCGAAGGTATATTTTCCTGGATAAAACCGGCATCGGACGAGAATCATGCCTTTTGAAATTAACAGTTTCCAATAATTGACTTAATACTGGTTTACTATAATGCCGGGGCCTTGAAGTACTTACAGCATAGTAAGTCGGCATTAAGGTAGTTGTCTCATGTGTTTATGAGAACTCCTAGTAGTTTACCGGTAAAACACGAGTCAGTTGTACCTAATAGTGGTCCGAACTATAAAGTCCGGGCCTTAAAGTACTTACAGCATAGTAAGTCGTCATTAAAGTAGTTGTCTCATGTGTTTATGAGAACTCCTAGTAGTTTACCGGTAAAACACGGGTCAGTTGTACCTAATAGTGGTCCGAACTATAAAGCTCGGGCCCTAAAGTACTTACAGCATAGTAAGTCGTCATTAAGGTAGTTGTCTCATGTGTTTATGAGAACTCCTAGTAGTTTACCGGTAAAACACGGGTCAGTTGTACCTAATAGTGGTCCGAACTATAAAGCCCGGGCCTTAAAGTACTTACAGCATAGTAAGTCGTCATTAAGGTAGTTGTCTCAAGTGTTTATGAGAACTCCTAGTAGTTTACCGGTAAAACACGGGTCAGTTGTACCTAATAGTGGTCCGAACTATAAAGCTCGGGCCCTAAAGTACTTACAGCATAGTAAGTCGTCATTAAGGTAGTTGTCTCATGTGTTTATGAGAACTCCTAGTAGTTTACCGGTAAAAAACGGGTCAGTTGTACCTAATAGTGGTCCGAACTATAAAGCCCGGGCCCTAAATTACTTACAGCATAGTAAGTCGTCATTAAGGTAGTTGTCTAATGTGTTTATGATAACTCCTAGTGGTTTACTGGGAAAAACACGAGTCAGTTGTACCTAATAGTGGTTCGAACTATAAAGCCCGTGCCTTAAAATACTTACAGCATAGTAAGTCGTCATTAAGGTAGTTGTCTCATGTGTTTATGAGAACTCCTAGTGGTTTACCGGAAAAAACACGAGTCAGTTGTACCTAATAATGGTTCGAACTATAAAGCCCGGGCCTTAAAGTACTTACAGCATAGTAAGCCGTCATTAAGGTAGCTGTCTCATGTGTTTATGAGAACTCCTAGTGGTTTACCGGGAAAAACACGAGTCAGTTGTACCTAATAGTGGTCCGAACTATAAAGCCCGGGCATTAAAGTACTTACAGCATAGTAAGTCGTCATTAAGGTAGTTGTCTCATGTGTTTATGAGAACTCCTAGTGGTTTACCGGGAAAAACACGAGTCAGTTGTACCTAATAGTGGTCCGAACTATAAAGCCCGGGCATTAAAGTACTTACAGCATAGTAAGTCGTCATTAAGGTAGTTGTCTCATGTGTTTATGAGAACTCCTAGTGGTTTACCGGGAAAAACACGAGTCAGTTGTACCTAATAGTGGTCCGAACTATAAAGCCCGGGTCTTAAAGTACTTACAGCATAGTAAGTCGTCATTAAGGTAGTTGTCTCATGTGTTTATGAGAACTCCTAGTGGTTTACCGGGAAAAACACGAGTCAGTTGTACCTAATAGTGGTCCGAACTATAAAGCCCGGGCATTAAAGTACTTACAGCATAGTAAGTCGTCATTAAGGTAGTTGTCTCATGTGTTTATGAGAACTCCTAGTGGTTTACCGGGAAAAACACGAGTCAGTTGTACCTAACAGTGGTCCGAACTATAAAGTCCGAGCCTTAAAGGACTTACAGCATAGTAAGTCGTCATTAAGGTAGTTGTCTCATGTGTTTATGAGAACTCCTAGTGGTTTACCGGAAAAACACGAGTCAGTTGTACCTAATAGTGGTCCGAACTATAAAGTCCGAGCCTTAAAGTACTTACAGCATAGTAAGTCGTCATTAAGGTAGTTGTCTCATGTGTTTATGAGAACTCCTAGTGGTTTACCGGAAATACACGAGTCAGTTGTACCTAATAGTGGTCCGAACTATAAAGTCCGAGCCTTAAAGTACTTACAGCATAGTACGTCGCCATTAAGGTAGTTGTCTCATGTGTTTATGAGAACTCCTAGTGGTTTACACGGAAAAACACGAGTCAGTTGTATAGTAGCCTCGTCTATCGCATCCCAGGCGGCGTCAAAGCTTTCCCTTCTGACCACGCCTCCTCACATGTAAGCAATTATAACGGTTTTCCACCCTTAAACATATGGGTGGTCCTTCTTAATACGTTCACCAAGTTAGAGCGCTGTTGCAATATTTTTCTTGTGTCCTCAGAAATTATCTTAGACTGTGCAAACGTGCTTCCTATGTGTGTTAATTAAGCTTATGTTTATAGAAGTTACATAGTGTTTTACTTAGTATAGTTTTATACATTTATTGGTGTTTAATAGTTATTGGCGTTTGCACTTGCGTAATTTAATTAAGATGTGGAGAGCGTGGGTATCGAACCTAACATGGATATGCTAACATGGATTTCCATTCATACTTGTAATATATACCTAACAGTATTTCTAACCTTTCTCGAGTTCTAAAGCGTTTGTGACATTTTTAATTATTATGTAGAATGTACGTGATTATTTATTTAAATTGTGCTTAGCAGAAGACCCCCGCCCCCCCAAATATATACTGCTTAACTTTATTCAAACTTTTAAAACTAGCAGACATCCTTGTAAAAAGCTTCGAAAATTTAAAAGGACTAATAGAGTTTCCTTACTAGTTTTTCTTTAATTTCTTGCCTCGTTTTTTTCTACTTTTAAAGTATTTATTGCTTTGTTAAATTAACAGAAATTCATCACCTGTAGCTGCCATAGAATAAAGGAATTTTTTTAGGATAAATCGGCTCACGATTGCAATAAACAAAGCTCTAACGTGCAATCTTTGCTTATAAATGATTATTAAGTACCAGAATATCCAAAGTGCTTCTTTAATTTGCAAGTAAATATCCCTCGCAAATTCAGGCACACTGATGCAGTTTAACCCTTTTAAAATTGTAATGATGTTTTACTAAACTTTCCTTAGATATTATGTAAATAATACTACATAATAGAAGTACCAATACCATAATATATCTCTTTTCAGTTATGTTATAAAGAGTTGTAACATTATGTATTATTATAGGAAACATTAATGATTTAAAATTTATTTGAAAAGATCAATGACGATTTCTTACAGTGAACTCTACGTTATTTATTTATTTATTTATTTATTTATTTATTTATTTATTTATTTATTTATTTATTTATTTATTTATAATTTTCCTCTAAACGTTATTTTAAACAACGGCAACCCTGGGTATTCTCAGCTGTAAACACGTGCCTAACATTCTTCACCTCTGACCCCGGTTGGTGTTTCCTAAGATGTTAATGACATTGTGGTTAGGGGGAAGAACAGTTTTTCCCTACAAAGAGAGCCGGTTGGGGATGCTTTAAGCGCGGTCACTATACCTAATAGTGGTCCGAACTATAAAGCCCGGGCCTTAAACTACTTACAGCATAGTAAGTCTCCATTAAGATAGTTGTCTCACGTGTTTATGAGAACTCCTAGTGGTTTACCGGGAAAAACACGAGTCAGTTGTACCTAATAGTGGTCCGAACTGTAAAGCCCGGGCCTTAAACTACTTACAGCATAGTAAGTCGTCATTAAGATAGTTGTCTCATGTGTTTATGAGAACTCCTAGTGGTTTATCGGGAAAAACACGAGTCAGTTGTACCTAATAGTGGTCCGAACTATAAAGCCCGGGCATTAAAGTACTTACAGCATAGTAAGTCGTCATTAAGATAGTTGTCTCATGTGTTTATGAGAACTCCTAGTGGTTTATCGGGAAAAACACGAGTCAGTTGTACCTAATAGTGGTCCGAACTATAAAGCCCGGGTCTTAAAGTACTTACAGCATAGTAAGTCGCCATTAAGGTAGTTGTCTCATGTGTTTATGAGAACTCCTAGTGGTTTATCGGGAAAAACACGAGTCAGTTGTACCTAATAGTGGTCAGAACTATAAAGCCCGGGCCTTAAAGTACTTACAGCATAGTAAGTCGTCATTAAGGTAGTTGTCTCATGTGTTTACGAGAACTACTAGTGGTTTACCGGGAAAAACACGAGTCAGTTGTACCTAATAGTGGTCCGAACTATAAAGCCCGGGTCTTAAAGTACTTACAGCACAGTAAGTCGTCATTAAGGTAATTGTCTCATGTGTTTATGAGAACTCCTAGTGGTTTACCGGGAAAAACACGAGTCAGTTGTACCTAATAGTGGTCCGAACTATAAAGCCCGGGCCTTAAAGTGCTTACAGCATAGTAAGTCGTCATTAAGGTAGTTGTCTCATGTGTTTATGAGAACTCCTAGTGGTTTACCGGGAAAAACACGAGTCAGTTGTACCTAATAGTGGTCCGAACTATAAAGCCCGGGCCTTAAAGTACTTACATCATAGTAAGTCGCCATTAAGGTAGTTGTCTCATGTGTTTACGAGAACTACTAGTGGTTTACCAGGAAAAACACGAGTCAGTTGTACCTAATAGTGGTCCGAACTATAAAGTCCGGGCCTTAAAGTACTTACATCATAGTAAGTCGTCATTAAGTTAGTTGTCTCATGTGTTTACGAGAACTACTAGTGGTTTACCGGGAAAAACACGAGTCAGTTGGAGAATTTAATGTCATGTCAGCTCGATGGTCATAGTAGCCCAAGGGTTAGAGCAGCTGGACGGCAGCCAGAAAATCCGTTGTTCAAATCCCGGCTAAGGCATTAAATTTTAGGGGTATGTTAGATACATTACTCTCTTCTTCCTCATGGATCAGTTTTGGCAAAATCTGGACTTTTGTCTTAGCGCGAATAGTGTTTATTAGAGATTGATTATTTTGGCGCTCGTCACACAGCGCTTAGAAGGAATGCAATATGACAACACTGTAAGACTCCGATTGGTTGCTCACCTAGCAGTGTTCAAGGACAAAAATCATCCCATTTGAAACATAAAGAGTTAACTATTTGTTGAAGTGCCTTGTGTTAATATCTTCAAAGGAACGTGAGGCTATTGCACAGACGTAACCTAAGGATAACCCGTCAAACCGAGAGCAATGCCGCGGTAGATTGCTTGTGCGCATGCTCAGAGGTTAAATTACAGGTCAGTTTATAGGACGTGGAGAGTGGTGCTTCATTATTACCCGTAAAGAAAGCGAGTTTAAACCAACACTGGGTACGACCATTTCCATTATAATGTTTACTACTGCGCAGCGTTATAGTGGCTCTTAGCAAGCGAATGTCGCAACACACGTGCAGCTTTCCCTCAAACCTTAGTACATCGAGTGCGTCAATACATATACAAACCTAATAACACGTAAATAAATGAAGTAAATAACAGTGAAGGCACACAAATATTACACTAAAATATAATAGTTTGTTGCAAGCTTCACTTAACTTTTTCAGAAATTACAAATTCTTTGCAATTCACTGGAATAGTTTCGCAAATACTTCATCTGCATTCTCAGCCCAGTTGTTTATTTGTTGTTATCGCTACTGATACTAGGTGATGGATTATTTTTGTATTTATTACCAACGTCAGAAAGTAAAATACACTTATTCACAGACTCTATTGGTGGTATTTCAAAATTCATCACCCGATTTCTATTTTTCAAGATAAGTATTTTCTTCAAAACCACAAAATTCATCGGTGCAGTTAACTGCTTTAATAATTTGACTTCTGGATTTATTTCGCTATTACATAACACAACTGATTTATCAATCTGTTTTTATTTAATATTTCTAAAATGTTCTTTCGTTCTGGTTTCCAATTCCATTTGGTCCTTCCAATGTCGTAAACTCAACATTCAACTTAAGTCAGATGTTTTATTTTCTAAAATTTTATCCTTTTCAGAAGACATTTTTTATTATATTTGTGGCCTCTACTCCTTGAATCCCAATATTTCAGCGATTTCATGCACAAAGAGTGAGATGGGCACTGAGCTATGAATATGAAAAAAACTGACTGCTTCGTTTGTGGTAAAAGTTTCATTAAGACAGGGTCCAGTGCTACATCTACAAGGGTTGGGTCCTGTCAAGCCTTGAAGGGGATACCCTTTATTATAAATGTAACATTCGTCTTATACATACATTGAAATAACAAGTGGTGTCATAATACACAGACTGTCCCATATATGAAATGAAATGTGTAGTGTTTAACGCCCGCTTTTACTACTTGCGGCACCGCAGGCGGTGACACTGATGATACATGAGTTGAAGATGGAGCACCGGTGGAATGAGATGGCGGGGGAAACCGGAGATCCCGGAGAAAACCTGCCCCAGCGCCGTGTTGTCCATCACAAATCTCACTTTGCGGTCACCTGGGATCGAACCCGGGCCGCCTTGCTGAGAGCCAAGCGGTTTAACCACTGAGCCACGGCGTGGCCACTGTCTGATATAGGGTTCCTAGTTTTCAAATTGGGAAACTGTGAGAATTATAAATGGTTAAAATTCTCTCCTATCAGTACTTCACAGTAGATAAAATACATGGTACACTAAACACGTACAAAAAATTTGTTCAAAAATAACTTAATACTGACCGTACACATTTCCAAAGAAAAAAAAGCTTAAGTGTACGATACTAGGTACCCTTCCCTATATTGACACTTTCTGACAAAAGCCTGTGAAATTTTATGCGAAAGGAATTTCAGATTCGCTTTGAAACATTTGACTCGCTTCTATAATGAAGATGGAAAAATAAGTTTGCCTAAAATTAGCTATAAAATAAAGATAAACATACACAGATAAACTGAAATAAGGTAAAGCTATAAAATTCACATTAGAAACTGAAATTCATGGTTTTATTCCTTTTTTGGATTTGAAGATAATAAGAAATAATAATAAATTAGATTTTGGTATATATAGGAAGTCTACTCATATTAATAATTACATAAAAATAAAAGTTTTAACCCTTTTCCACATACATTTCCTGTTTTAATACTTTGATTTATAGATTAATAAATATGTCCCTGAATAAATTGGAATTTAATAAAGAATATAAACATATTATTAATACTGCTTTAATTAATGGTCTTAATAAAGACTTTATAAATAAAAAATATTGAAAATTTTATATATAAAAAAGCTGTTAATGACATTTCTACCCTTAAAAAATAAAATACGATTATAATTTTAAAAAACTTACTTACAATCCATGGTTTAATAAACATTTTCAAAAAGTTTTTAAGAGTTTGGTATTAACTCTGGTTCCTCAAAACAAATATAGCATTAAAAATTTAATATATTTCTCTAAAAAATGAAATTCCTAATAATAATAAAAATCTGGTATTAATCAATTTAATTGTTGCGATTGTGATCGGGTTTACATTGGTAGGACAAAACATAATTTAGAAACCAGAGTTAAATAATATTTTCGTAACATTAAGTATAAACAAATTCATAAATTGGCCGTAGCAGGTCATTTTTGGTCATTTAACCATGAAATAAATCCAGAAGTTAAATTATTAAAACAATTAAATGGTCCGATAGATTTAATGTTTTGGGAAAAGATATTTATTTAAAAAAATAAACATCGGGTAATGAATTTTGAAATACCGACAGTTGATTTTGTTCTTAGGTTTGTTTCGTTTTCAGATGTTGGTAATACTGAAAAAACATAGCAGCATAGTAACTTCCTTAACGAAGAATTTGTTTTCTCCTGTGGTTTTCTTTGACTGAAGACGCGGACAAGAGTTCGTGAAATCGATTTCAACTTCAACTTATTCAACTAATAAGAAAAATGGACATCATTTTTCTCAAAATAAGTGAATTTTTTGTTACAAATAGCTATATTAGTATAATGGCTAAATTCAGTTTAAATAATACGTTACACTCGCTTTCTACTCCTGTACAAACTATACGTACAAATGCGATAAACATTTACAGAAATTGCGATATTGTAGGTACATGGCAAATACGGGAATATCGCATGATAGTGAAATACAGTGCGATCCATATAAACCTGAACCATTTCTATACGCCATAATTTCCCTTTGAAAGCTCGTAGAATGTTGAAATTTGTTTTAATGATGTCAGTGGCTCTGGGAGAATGGACAACACTGACAATTGTTGACATTTCTTGTAGACTATTAGGTTGATATTGTCACATACATTTTAAATTTATATATATGAACCAAACAAACGTTTTTTAACAATGAAGAAACAAGATTATATAAGTATAAATGTAATATTATTTTAAAGACCAATGTATTCATTGATCTTTGGGGAAGCGAGGGAGAGATGTCACAAACGACTGTATTTACTCTCTGGTGACTCAAGTAGTAGGTGTGACGTCACTCCCTCCCCTCCTTTATGACTAAATGAATAATCTTTAAGCGATAGACGCTCTCTCTGAAACTGCCAACTGATGGGGTAGGATGATTATGTAGGCAGCTCCACTTCTGGACAGGTAAACGGCCGTTATGGCCGCCTTTGTAAATCTGTTTGTTATAGTAAATATTCTTATTTAGTGAATTCCACTTTTAATTAGCTTTACCCTACCTTTTTAGCTATGAACCATTATAGAAAAGATCCCATCCTCTCGCTAAAGCATGTAGTTCTGCTTTGAGTGTTTGCTCCCGAGTGTTCGACCTGACCACGTGTTCCTTAATATTCACAAAGTAAGAACAGGTCGTCACAATATGGGTATCTTCAATACATCTGTGGAACAGCTGGAGGATATTGAGTTGAGAGGTTATTTCCAGCAAGATGGAGCAACGCGTCATACATCTAATGACACGATGGTACTTGTAACCAGTTTCTTTGATAATCGAGTAATCTCAAAAGGTCTGTGGACCCCAGATCCCCTGACCTAAACTCTCCATAAAACTTGAGAGAATATGGTGAGACGAGTACAAACATGTGTAGATGCTGGTGGACGACACTTGCAACACTTTCTCTGAGATGTAAATAGTGTAATGTAATCTCCCAATTGTGTATTAGATTCCCCCAAAGTTGTACGTCAGTCATATCATTGGTTCAGGGTTATATGGATCGCTTTCTAATTGCGTTCTCTTTGTATGGCAAGGATTAAAAAGTGTTTTTATTTTAAAGTGTAATCCAGTAATGACGCATATCTCGGAAATGGCTAACTCTACAAGAACTGTGTGTTGCAGGAGCACCGGAGAGACTCTATCGAAGGAGCAGTTCCTGAAACGACGAGCTGCCGTCAACGACTTCGTCAACCCTAAGATAAAACCTCACGTGCTGTTCAGTGATAAACATGTGATCGACGACCCCTTAATCAAGGAGATAGCACGCCGTGAGCGAGGCAATCGCAAGGGAACACTAGCGGTAACTATGCTGTACTACTTGACACAATTACGTGTAATTGGAGATACCAGAGCATCGACATAGCTCACACAAACCTCCAACATTTAACTATACAACTCAGATTGTTCCTTAGCAGTTTTAAATATTTATATCTGTATCTGTAGTAAAGTAGTCACAATATTGTGTTCCATACAAAACATTATATGAGATTTTACCCTTTTTGGGGCCCTTTGAGTAGCCCCCCTCCAAGAAAACATGCCTTTCTAACACTAATTCTATTATAAACAATTGAAGCGCTTGGAATCAGAAGTTGCTAGGCCAGTGTTTCAAAATTGTGCAGGAGAGCTGCTAAAAGTTTTACAAAGTAATTTTAAATACCAAAATAGTAATACAAATGAAAGAACTTTATGTGATTTGTTCGTTTGGAGGTACAAAGTACTGTGTTGAAGTGTTTCTCACGGTTTGACATGTAATATATGTGACAGGATAGTTTATTATTAGGACTTAACCACTTCTAATTTAAAATGATGAAAAGTTGTTAAGTCATTTGACTTAACAGCTTCTGATTCTTAATGTTAGAGTTTTCCATTATACAGTCTGGTATGTAGCCATGGATAAACTATTACTTTATTTTCATCAATACATCTCTACTATGGACTAATCCAGTATGCACTTCCTGGATTGACATACAACATTGTCATCAAAACATCACTCCATCTCTACTACATCACTTCCATATGTCATTGTGTCAAAATGTGGTACCTTCTGCTAGAGTGACATGTTCCAGTAGTGAACGAACAACGTAATATTTTTCCTTCTTAATCTTCCGAAGCCTATCTGGTGCGTTTTTCGCAGTCAAATGCCTTGTCTAAGACTGGTAACCTCACTATTCTCTTCAAAAGAGACTGGGAACGATAAAGTGAGGAAGACATTGTGTGACGAACTTCTGGTACAATGGCCGCGCCGTGGCTCAGCGGTTAGACCACTTGGCTCTCACCAAGACGGCCCGGGTTCGATCCCAGGCGACCGCTGGGGCGGGTTTGCTCCGGGATCTCCGGTTTCCCCCGCCATCTCATTCCACCGATGCTCCTTCTTCATCTCATGTGTCACCAGTGTCACCGCCTGCGGTGCCGTATGTAGTAAAAGCGGGCGTTAAACACTACACATTTCACACACTTCTGGTACACATTCTCTTTGGAAAGGCACACCCCGGATGTAAGTGAATTCAGGAATACTTCTTACAAGGACATGGTCGAGGACAAAAACTTCAACAACTGAAGTGCCATCATGTTCCCCGTTATCGGTCAGTGGATAACATCAATGGGCTTCTTTCTTCTGTAGTGAATCTTTGATCAGCTTCACTCATGTGGAAGGGACTAAGACTTTATCAAATGATCTTTTTCTTCTTAATTTTGTCAAAAATTCTATCAATAGGCATGACAGAGTGTTCTGGTATAAGGAAGTACAGATAAAGTTTCTGAAAGAGCACTTGGGGAATGTCTAAAAATGTCTAATGTCTAAAAGTCTTATCTAAAATGTATCAACAGCTGATATCAAAGAGCTTTGGTGGCACCACCAAACGGCTAATGCGGCAACTACTTGACTTGACAACATCTAACGCGAAAAGGCTGACTTAACAACTTTTATTTCTGATAATTGATGCCCATTCAACATGCCAGGGTCATAATAGGTTCGACCTAACATCTTCTGATCCACAAATCTTTTAGCTCTTTTACAGAACTGATATTAAGAGTGATTATCGTGTGTTGAAAAGGATTTCACTAAAACACTGACTTAACAACTTCTGAATTTGAGCGCTTCAATTAAGTAATTTTTCTCTTAAGTGCATTTGATACTAGCACGCTGCTTTATAGTTATCATTCAGTTTATTGTGTACTATTGTTAAAAAGGCCATTGCGGTCAAGGAAGCTTGGTCTTCTTAAGTTAGTAATGTGTATTATCCTAACTGGGAAGTAGGTACCTAACGTAAGTGTATCAGTTACAGAGCAAGGTAATGCCACAATAATCAATTTACAAGTTATAAGCCTTTATAGCTCAAAACAGTTCGAAATAAAATAAACTTATAAGAGATTTAACTGTGTCTCTACTATGCACTGGCTGAAATCAGCATCAATGAAAACAAAAACCTCGAATTTCAAAACAAAGAACGTTTTAGTGTGGATGTTACTGCTATTATAAACATATTGAATCCAGCAATATAAAAAGCCAAAAGCACATTGAATTTAAAATCCTTGAGTATTTTTAAAGTCATGTAGCATAAACGTAAATATTTTGCAATATTTTTAGTAGATCATTCTGTTAAACACTAAAAGAGAAAGAAAGAAATAGAAAGATTGGAAGAAAGAAGGCAGAAACAGAAAGAAAGAGAAGAAAACGAAGCAGTGAAATAAAGAAAAAGAAAGAGGAAGTAAGAAAGAAAAAAGGCGAGAAAAAGGGGTGAATAAAAAAGGAAGAAAGCAGTGTAAGGAACAGATATAATAAAGAAAGAAAGAAAGCTGTGCAAGAAAGAAGAGGATGTAAGATAAAAGGAATGAAAGAAAGAAAGCATGGATAGAAAGAAAAAACAAAGAGAGAAAGAAAGAAAAAGTGAAAGAAGGAAAGAAAGAAAGCACGGACAGAAAGAAAGGAAGAAAAAACGAAAGAAGGATAGAAAGAAAGAAAGAAAAAGAAGGAAGGAAAGAACGAAGGAAGGAAAACAGGAAAAGAGAAAGAAGGAAGGAAAGAAAGAAATCAGGGAAAGAAGGAAAGAAAAGAGGCCAATAAATACAGCATGGATAGAAAGAAAGAAGGAAACAAACAGAGAAAGAAAGAAAAATGAAAGCAGGGAAAGAAAGAAAGCAGAGAAAGAAATAAGGTAAGAAGGAAGGATAGAAAGAAGTACAAGAAGGACAAAGAAAGAAAGCAGTGAAAGAAAGGAGTGAAAGAAAGAAAAAGGAAGTCAGATAGAAACAATGAATGAATGAGTGAATGAATGAATGAAAGAAAGAAAAAGAAAGAAAGCAGAAATAGAAAGAAAGAAAGACAGAAAGAAAGAAAGAAAGAAAGAAGGAAGGAAAAAAAGAAAGAAAAAGAAAGAAAGAAAAAGAAAGAAAGAAAAAGAAAGAAAGAAAAAGAAAGAAAGAAAACAACAAAGAATGAAGGAAAGTATGTTAAAGCTGGAGTTTTCAGACTATTATGTATATAACAATACTATAAGCCTGACTTATGTTAAAAAGTGTGAAGTGAGTTGACCATTGTTTGCTGCTGTCTTGAGGAACCAGCTTGGACAGAAACGTTCTCCTCCAAGTAATTATACGTCATCACGCAAGGCTCTTGGCGTATAAAAGAAACTCATTATTTGTTGCCTCGATATCGAGTATACCCACCCCTCTCCTCTCATTTTTTGTTTCTCGAGAAAGAAAGCCCTTATTTTCATTATTGTAGCATCCTGATTCATTGCACAAGACAAGAGCTGCACAAAGATTTCGTCTTGTGACATTGACCCTCCAAACGGAATATCTTATCACAGAATTTAATTAACTTCCAGCCAAATTTCCCCGAAGGAAAGTAGTTAATTTCTATTGTAACCCGCAGATAGGCCACCTTTTGAGTAACGCTGTACGAAGGGATGCATACATTAAAGGGGTCATACGAGCTGTCAACAGCTATGTAGATATAACGGCGCAGAACTGCGTTACATTTACTATATCAGCCTATTCAACAAACCAGTCTTACAGTCTTCTCCGTGTTAGTCCACGTGAACGTTTCTACGTACATACAGTCGACTTTCTTTGAAATCCCATACATTTTATATGATCGCGACGAGGAAAAAACCAAATATATCAACTAATACGTAAAAACAGAAGCTAACAACAAGCTTACTTCCTAATTTCAGTATGAAAAATAAAAAAGCTAAATCAAAAAAGGGAAATAAATAACGTATGTTAAAAGCAACATAAAAATAAATCCAGTTATAAAAAATAATAAAAAAATACAGTTCAAAGTCCTTAAAATTGTAATCTTAATGAGAAAGAGTTGTAGCTTTTTAAATCAAGGTATACGTGAAATTTTACAAAATATATGGTTAATTATATTGCACATGTCAAATTACTAGTCAACATTTAAATGAATATAAGGATTATTGATTCAACTAAAATTAAAAGAAAATATCTTACAAAATCGGAATAAATAGCACATTAAAGTAAATAATGAAATTTCTTAAATGTTAAACGACCAAGATTTAATGTTTACATCTGCAGAAAAAGGAAATAGGATTGCAATTGTAGATACAGCTTAGAGTTACCAGACATTCAACTTTCAGATTAACGGAAAACGTCCAACGTCAAGTCACATTGGACGATGTAGGAAACGATGTTGAAGTGAGTACAGGGTACATATAGCTTAGAGTTAACAGACATTCATCTTTCAGGATAAGAGAAAACCTCCAACGTTAAGTCATATCGGACGATGAATGAAATGATGTTCAAATAAGTACAGTGTACATAGAGCTTAGAGTTAACAGACATTCATCTTTCAGGATAAGAGAAAACCTCCAACGTTAAGTCATATCAAACAATGAATGAAATGATGTTGAAATGAGTACAGGTTACATAGAGCTTAGAGTTATCAGACATTCATCTTTCAGTATAAGAGAAAATCTCCAACGTTAAGTCATATCGGACGATGAATGAAATGATGTTCAAATGAGTACAGGGTACATAGAGCTTAGAGTTACCAGACATTCATATTTCAGTATAAGAGAAAACCTCCAACGTTGTCATATCGGACGATGAATTAAATGATGTTCAAATGAGTACAGGGTATATAGAGCTTAGAGTTACCAGACATTCATATTTCAGGATAAAAGAAAACCTCCAACGTTAAGTCATATCGGACGATGAATTAAATGATGTTCAAATGAGTACAGGGTATATAGAGCTTAGAGTTACTAGACATTCATCTTTCAGGATAAGAGAAAACGTCCAACGTTAAGTCATTTCGAACGATGAATTAAATGATGTTTAAATGAGTACGGGGTACATAGAGCTTAGATTTACTAGAAATTTATCTTTCAGGGTAAGAGGAAAACCCGGAGAGGGCTTATCACCGTGTTATAGGTGAGAACTCGAGACTTCTGGAAAGTAAGGCAGACAGGCTAAAGAGGTTTATTGACCAATAACACTAGAATGTAGCATTTTCGCTGTTACATCGCCTAAAACCAATTTCCTTTTAGTTTAGAAACAAATGCACGTAATTGTAGGTGTAAATGCATAGATGCGAATACGAGATGGGATCCGCAAAGCACGTGCCAGTTTAAGAACATGCTCAAAACTTTAGCACGTGTTTCCTAGGAAGAGAGACGTGAAATAAAGACCGACTTGCCAGAGGTATTGAATATTTACGACTTAATGAAACGAGTTTGCGTAAACAGTGGAACGAATTTGCTTCATAAAAGGATTTATATAACTGGTTATGTTCGCAGCACGCCGTATTTTATTTGGTAAGCTGAAACCAAAGCAATAAAGCAATGTTAATATCCGTATGAATCTAAATCAGGTTGTTTCTGGAGTCAAACACCGCGCGCCTTTAAGAGCTCTTAATTCATTAAGTACAGTCATAAACACGAGGGGCTTGTGCTTTAGAGGTAATAAACCACTTGCTGAATATCTCAACACACTCCTTCAAGGAATACAAATTCTCCCTTTTTAACTGGTGCAACTTTATGGCCAGTTCAAGCCCAACAATATATCTCTAACAAGCTTGTTATAAATTTGTTACCTCGCCTATCGGTTATAAACTAAGACGGCAAAACAGATGAAGCTGGTACAAACGAAATGTTAAGAAACGTTGAGAGCGACCGATACAATTTTATGGGTCTTATATCTCACACAAACATCAAACGCAACTTTTTTGTAACGTGCTGTTGCAGGATATGATTATCATCTTCAAAGTAACGAAAATTGGAGACATGAGCAGACATTTCTACCCTACAACGTAATACGAGAGCTGTTCAATAAAGAATGATCATAATTTTTACGGTCATAATTTTTCGCAAAAAAATTCAATCTTACTATATCCTGTTAGCTTAATGTGAAACAAACACGCCGTAGTAGTTTCATTGTTGGTACTCCTGGTTCCCACCTGTGAGAAACAGGCAAGTTCAGACATATTCAGTATCGCCTACAGCTGTAATGGAGGTAACATGGAGTTAAAGTTGATGTTAGAGAAAGATCCGGAGTTTCTTTTAAACGTTATCACTGCTGATGAAACTTAGCTATATCATTTTGATCCTGAGAGCAAACAGCAGAGCTCAGTGTAAAAATATCCTTCATCACCAACCCCCAAATAGGCAAAAGTGGTTGCTTCTGCTGTGAAAGCTATGGTCATCTCATTCTTTGACATTCATGGAATGGTTTATCAGTATGTTGTACCTGCACACACATCAGTAACTGGACAATACTACAGGGATGTCCTGAAAACATTACAAGTCAATATCAGGCGGAAAAGAGCACATTTCCCTGAAGTAGGCTGGATGCTGCACCACAATAATGCGCGGCCGTATATTGCCAATGTTGTTACTGAATATCTTGCAAACATCAACGTGAAGTGCATGCCTCACCCTCGCTACAGTCCGGATTTAGCCCCATGTGACTTTTTTTCTATTCCTTAACTTGAGGAAACGTCTTCGTGGGAGGCATTATCCATCATCAGAAGCAGTGGTGAAGGCCGCTGAGGCAATTTTGAAAGATCTCTAAAAAAATGGTTTCTAGCATGTCTTTGAAGACTGACAGAAACGCTGGGACAAGTGCATCGCATTCAGGGGAGACTATTTTGAGAAGGACCATCAAAATTAAGAGAATGAGTAAAGGTATGTTGTCAAAAAAAGATCTTTCTTTATTGAACAGCGCTCGTAGTTTCTGGTATTTTATACCACTGCTTCAAGGTTTTCTGTCATTAAATATTTGTTTTTGAAAGGCATTACGCCTACGTAAATCAAAGATGAGTTGGAATCTGTAATTGGGGACTCTACACCATCATTTACCGCAGTGAAATTCTGTGCAGCTGAATTTAAACGTGGCAGTGAGAGCTTGGGAGACGATGAACATTCGGGATGTCCAAAAACTGCAACTACCGACGAAAACATCTCCAAAGTTCACCAAATGGTGTTAGACGACCGCCGAATTATTGCCTCAGCGATTTTCCAGTGGTGAAAACACACTCCTAAAGAAGCGTTCGCAGCGGTCATGGAATCATGGCGTCAACGTTGTGAGAAATCTGTACGGTTAGAGGAAGATTACGTTGAGAATGACTTTAATTTGACATTTTTCTGGTGATAAATTTATGAGAAAAAATAGGTGTTATAAGTTAAATGCACCTCGTATTTTAACTGTGCTGTTGCAGGATATGATTCTAATCTTCAAAGTAACGAAAATTAGAGTCCTGAGCAAGCTTTGCTATCCCACAGCGGTAATAGTTTCTGGGTTTTTACACCAGTACCTTGTGGCAGGATTTCTATTCAGCTACACTTGTGATAATTGAAGACGACGAACTATAAGCCCTGCGTTGTGAAAATCATGTTGAAACAGAAGTTTTTGTTGCTGAGAGGATGGTGCGATGTTGAAGATGCTGTGATCCCCACGTTGTGGCGACATCTATAGCAGGATTCCTCTGTTTTTGTGGGTTTCGATGCCTCAGTGTTATGGCAACATAGATAGCAAGATTCGTGCTGGTATCTCGTTTCCCGTCGTTGGTCTTACCTTCGTCCAGAATATTATGACTTGATGAAGAAGACGTTCCCCGGAAAATCCTTAATTATGCCTCGGCTAGCTTTTAATATTCTTCTGTTATATTGTTATTTAAGAGCAATGAAAACTCTAAGTTACAAGGACGATAACGAGTGTAGAAAGCATCAAGATGTTTAATTCGAATTTCTATAAGAAATCAATGTTTTGTTTACTTTTTTAACACCAAATCCATTACAATTCTTATCACAAAACTTTATACTGTGATCGGAATCAATCTAATACTTCAAATTGAACTAACACTTAAATATTTTCGAGCAATTTAAAAAACGTCCGATCTCTTCGGCGTTCCAGAAAGACAGACAAATTTTCTTTCGGTTTCTGCACCAAGATTATTTAATCTTTTGTTACTATCGCTACCCATATATTACTTTTATATAATTGGCCGCTTTACTATTACGTCACTAGATTTCGTAATAAAGTCATTACTATGGCCAATCACAAAATTACATATATTTTTACACAATTTTGTTTATTTTTCTTTAATAAATGTATAAATTTTTGAAAACCTTTCTAAATATAAATCGAAACAACAGTTACAACTTCAATGTTTTGAATATTTCTTCCAAATAGCAAATGAGCCAGTGTATTCTGATGGCGCAAGTTCGGGAATATTTGTGGATATTGTAGATTCCTTCGAATTCCTGAATTAATATTGTCCATTGTGCAGTAGACTTTAAGTGATAGTCAAATGTTTTAAAACTGTTTGTCTAGGTGATGTCTCAAACATTCCATTCTCTTTGTATGTCCAAGAGATAAAAGATGAATAATGACCTAAGTATTAGACGAAGGTATAAGTACTGGGAAGTAGAAAGGAACTAAAAGGGATAACTCTAAAATGGATCACTTCAAAAATGCGTATACATACAAATATTTTCGTTTAACGCTATTTTTAGTGTCAAATGCTACAATACGTAATGTTGGTTTATAAGTTAGTATCAATCCTTGAATTTGAAAAGCTCTTGTTGCAATACTGTAACTGGAGAACGCTTTTAGCTGCGAGTGGCGCTATTTCGGTGTTAGGCAGAATATTATTAGATTTATTGTGCAGTAGACTCGTTTGGCAGGATCAGGACTTGAGTGGACGTAAACCTAACGTCTATCAGCTAATCCGGACTGCAATAAATTGTTCAAGAACGTCAACCGTCAGGGCTGATCTCGTCCATCGTTCACTTTCCAAATAATTAAGCGGGTTTAATGCAATCTGGCGCGCACAGACTCTACCTCTCATATCAATTGCCGCTCTGTGTCTGCGAGTTTAATGATTCAAAAATACCATGCTTTAGAAATTTAACAATATTACTTCTAGGTTCAATAATAATAAGAAGTATTACAATAATAGACAATTTGTTATATACTTTATAGAAAGGATTATGAATCTTTTATAATTCACAGCGCTAGTTCCGAAATTCATTCAATTACATCATTAGCTCTCTTTTTTAATTGAATGGCTTCACTATTATTAGCTTTAGATTTTTACGCAATAATAATTATTCTTTAATTATAGTAATAATATTAAGGATGGCTAAAATTTCACTTTAAATACGCTACCAATAAAATACAATTACTATCACGTGTTTCAAATGGTAAGGTGTTTGTCCTTGAGCACAACTAGGTGAGCAACCAATCTGAGTACTGCGGTATTTTCGTACTGCATTCTTCCTAAGTGGTGTGTGACGAGTATCAAACTAATTAATATTGTGACTTTGTGGGTTCGTGAAATAAAAAGTCCAATTACACCACTCAACAATGTTCTTTATTTCCACCGTCTTACTGTTTAACACTTGCCAATTACACAAAATTACTTGCTGCACACAATTACAATTTACCCGTTCGTCCGTTACAATTTCCTTGTACTCGCGATTACATAAACTCCGATACTCATACACAGTTCGTACAGTCTTCCGTTGCACAACCCTTTCGTTCATTAACACGTCACTGACTAACTCTTACACCAAGAGCTGCGACTGTCTTCTCGCTCACACTCACAGCACAACAACTGACTGACTACACCAAAACCAACTCAACAACTGACTCACACTGTCTGTCTGTCCCTCTTTATATAAGAATATCCCGACTTCTGGTGTTTACAAGATTGTTCTGGTAACAGAAAGATCGAGAACCAGGTGGAAGGGAAACAGACGCACAATTATGTTTCTTTCCGACCACTGGCTGTCACCACTATAAGACAAACGAGGGAAGGGCGTGGCTAACCGAGCCTCCCCTGTCTTCCGTTGCCAGCTGGTTACTGGGTGTTTCAGCGCTCCTGTTACACTGCTCCCTTCTCAAAGCTGTTCGCCCTCGAACAGCCCCATCGTAGCGTGCGAGGCGGTCCAGGTGTACCACCAGCATCTGCTCGGAGTCTCAGCCAGAAGTAGCGCTGCCGTAGTTTGTGAATCATTCGGTTCGCTCCCAGGTGACCTCCTGAAGTACCGGCGTGCACTTCCTCCAAGACTTCCGGGACCTTGCTCCGGGGAAGTACCAACTGTCCTCTCCGCGCCTTCCCATCGGGTGACTCCCATACCCGGAACAGCACGCCCTCTCTGGTCTTCAACGAGTCCCATTGGGCCCAGTGCGACTTGTAGGTGGCGCTCCTCGGTGCGATGTCCTCCCAGGTTGGTCTCGTCCCTGCGTCCACTTCCCTCAAGAGTGGCCCCAAGTCTGCGTCCGCTAGCTGCTCCCTCCTCAGGCCTGCGCTATCCCAGCCTTCAGCAGGCACTGCCACAACTACTCGGACTGCTGCGGCACGCTCCTCCTCTTCCACTCTTGTGCGCTCGTGGCCGTCCTGGATCTGCGATAGGACACCTCCAATGCAATGGTCGCTGGCGTCGGTGTCCACAATGAAGGCGCCACCCGGTTGTGGGAAACCCAAAATTGAAGCACTGCACAGGGTCCCCTTCGGGTGCTGGAAAGCGTCTTCGGCGTCCTCCGTCCACACATAAGGCCGGTTTTCCTCCGTCAGGCGGGTGAGGGGTTTTGCGATGTTGTCGGCCTTTTCCTCTAAATCATTAAGGCGGTCGTCTACTTGACCCTTCCGCTTGCCCAGGTTCGTGACGTCATCCCTCACGTCGGCCAACCGTTCCTCGAACTTTGCGGCGAAAGCCTCGTTCGCCACCTTCATTTCGGTAGCCGGACCGTCATTCGCTGCTCTCATTTCCGTGGTTAACTCGGCCTTCACTTGTTCCATCTTCTCGGCGATGTTGTCCCTAGCCGTCCTGATTAGTTTCAGTTCCGCGGCCAGGTTATTTCTAGTCTCCAGCTTCTCTGTTAATTCGGCCTGCATTTCTTCCATCTTTGCGGCCAGGTTGTTATTTGCCGCTTCTATTTCCGTTGTTAATTCGGCCTTCATTTCTTCCATCTTCCCGATTAGTTCGGCCTTCATTTCCATCATCTTCTCCAAAAATTTTTCCAATGCCGCGTCCATGGTTGTAATGTTCGGTGATGTTGTTTTCCCGCTTCCTGACACCAGTGTGACTTTGTGGGTTCGTGGAATAAAAAGTCCAATTACACCACTCAACAATGTTCTTTATTTCCACCGACTTACAGTTTAACTCTTGCCAATTACACAAAATTACTTGCTGCACACAATTACAATTTACCCGTTCGTCCGTTACAACTTCACTTGTACTCGCGATTACATAAACTCCGATACTCATACACAGTTCGTACAGTCTTCCGTTGCACAATCCTTTCGTTCATTAACACGTCACTGACTAACTCTTACACCAAGAACTGCGACTGTCTTCTCGCTCACACTCACTAACCAACTGATTGACCAACTCAACACAGCACAACAACTGACTCACACTGACTGTCTGTCCCTCTTTATATAAGAATATCCCGACTTCTGGTGTTTACAAGATTGTTCTGGTAACAGAAAGATCGAGAACCAGGTGGAAGGGAAACAGACGCACAGTTATGTTTCTTTCCGACCACTGGCTGTCACCACTATAAGACAAACGAGGGAGAGGTGTGGCTAACGCGGTCCTCCCCTACCTTCCGTTCGCAGCTGGTACAGGCTGCTCCAGCAGTTCCGTTACAATATCTAATAAATACTATTCGCGCTAAGAAAAAAATCAGATTTCGCCCAAACTGATCCACGAGGAAGGAGAGAGTAATGATTTTAACATAACCGTAAAAACCCCATATTTTTAGCTCAAATAGTTTTCCTAATACAAATAAATAAAGTAGATCCCATTATACTATAACAATGCATTGCGACGTAAGCACTGTAATGAATATCATTATTGGTTGGCATGTATACGTGAACGTATATTTGATCTTACTCAGAACTGAAACGTAAACATTTGACATGACGTGATAAAAGAAATATGTACTTTGAATAAGCCAAGGTGTTTGTTAAATTCGATGAGAGGAAACGATACACTTTTTGCTAGTCTGGCAGGACGTGTCTGGTCTCATTCTATCTTTGTTTATGAATGGTTCGTAATCTCTATTTACTCTAGAGTTCTAAACAGTATTATTCAGTTACTCTTCCATGAAAAAGTGTAGCAGCTGGATCAATGAGACGCGATGCACCTTCTCCCCTTACTACTGCTAAAGCAATATAATTGAGTTAATGTGGACTCAAATTATGTTGCAAACAGAAATAATATTTTTAAACGAATTATTCACGAAGAAATTGACAAGGAACACAAGACTCGGAAAACTACGTGAGACATCAGATAAACTACAAAAAGACGACTTTTGGAAAGAAAAAGCACGTAACGACATTTTGGAACCTATCATCATAAATGTGCAGTACTCATTTGATGAAGTCAATGACAATGACGAATTATCTCTTTACGTAAGTGACATTCAAAGCTATATGGATGCAAGGCAACTAGAGTACTCAGGTAGGCCATTCCGGAGAGTCGCGCTGCCATTGGCTAATACGCATGACGTCACTGAGAATACAGTTCAACCGCGAGAGTTAAACACTAGCCCCTCAGTATGTGTTATTTAAGCTCTGCTACGTGTAAAATCGGAAGGAATAAACATCCACTTGTGTATTATAATGAAGGTTCCTTCTAGCAGTTGTATTAAGAGTTTAAAACATGTTACTATTCATATGTACTTACTCAGTGTAGCTCAAGAAAATGATGTAGAAACCCATTGAAGATTTTTCTTTGCTGCAAGTTTCCTGACCATTTCTGCCTTCGCTCTTTTGTTTAAGTGCCTAATTCTAATGAAGGTTCTTGTCCTCACATAAAGAGAGATCACTTTGTGATGAATTTCGGGAAACTTCGCATCACTCCATTACATTTCGCAGCACTTTGTCCATGGAAGCTACAAAATATTACTTCTGTACCTTGTTCTGCCGTTTCAAAACACTGTTTTCTTTCTTCAGGGCTTGCATCTGAGTCTTTATTCTAATTATTTCATCTTCAGCAACAACAGAGTGGTCAGGAGCTACCTCCGTGCTGGTCGACGGGCCAAATTTTGTGTTTTTGGGAGATAAAGATACTATAGCAGACAGTGCCCTCTTTCGCACGGTCCTAACTTCGCACCGGCGATCTCTTGCTGATATTGCCTATTAATAAAAACAGTTTTATTATTATTATTATTATTATTATTATTATTATTATTATTATTATTATTATTATTATTATTATTATTATTATTATTATTATTATTATTATTATTATTATTATTATTATTATTATTATTATTATTATTATTATTATTATTATTATTATTATTATTATTATTATTATTATTATTATTATTATTATTATTATTATTATTATTATTATTATTATTATTATTATTATTATTATTATTATTATTATTATTATTATTATTATTATTATTATTATTATTATTATTATTATTATTATTATTATTATTATTATTATTATTATTATTATTATTATTATTATTATTATTATTATTATTATTATTATTATTATTATTATTATTATTATTATTATTATTATTATTATTATTATTATTAATTATTCCACGCATCAAACTTTTCTTATAAAAAGGAACGAATAAACTCAGTGTACACATAGAAACAAATACATAAATGGAATGTGTATCTGATAATTACCTGCAAATTGGGTTTGCTGGTACTTGCTACTACCGCCTCAAATACATCCCCATGCCAATTAGGAATTTTCTATGACGGTACAGCGTCGTCCTTTAATTTTCTTTTCAGCGGCAAACCTAACAGCTCGTTTTTTAAATCCCGTTCATAGTTTTCGGGCAGGAAGTGATCGGAACAAATCCTTGCATTATTCACATTAACCGGATCAGCCCTTTTACAGCTTAAAACCCACTTGCGCTGTAGTTCTCGATCTTTAGGCAAACAATGGAAAATCACATTCGTAGTTTTATACGAAGCATGTTTGCTTTCAGCAACAGCGCAATGGTTTTCATAATGTTACGACAAAAAACACATCCAATAACTACAATAGCTCATAAGCAACTACATCTCGTTTATTTCATCAAAAGGATTGTGGAATTTGCATGCATCAGCGCCTTATCTTATCTAATAATGTGCAATCATAATATAGCATTACGCACATCACGTGTAAGCACTCTTGCGTTGTATTCTCAGTGACGTCACGCCCCTCAGTCAGCAGAGACAATGTTTTGCGCGGGAAGGCGGGAATGGCCTGCCCTGATATGGATGTACTGCTGGTATTTTCACTGGATTAGAAAAATGAGTAATTCATAAACTATAATTAATTTTAAATTAAATATTTAAACCATTTGCGTAATATACGAATATCCACATTGCAACTGTGATATCAACAACTGCATTATTATAAAACTTTGAAAATTAATTTTGCATTAGCGCCAAGAAGACTCGCAAGTGTGTCAGTGAGAGGAAAATATAAAAAGAGTGGGGATAACGAGGTGGCAATGCTGAAGGTTATAATGCATCTGATTTGCTACGGGCGAGAACTCTTCCCATTTGAAACACATAACAGGCCTACATTTCAAGTATAATATTTATTGTAGTTTTGACATTTAGTAATGAAATGTACAGCTACGACTTGTATTCATTTAGTAATTAACAAATATTTTGCTATATGTTCACATTCTACTGACAATACATTCGTCAATGTAGCTTTCTGAAATGAAAATCAAATTAACCTAGAAACGCCTAGCCAACATCGATTGTCTCATATTAGCAGCCGGCCTGGGTCTAAATAACTCTATATTCCAGAAAATAACATTACAAATAATTTTACTACTTTATTATAGCTTAATTTAAAAAGTAGTAAGTGTTTTTAATGATTAGGATAATTTTTGGATAAAACATTGTATGGTACAAGACTTATTTATACACTCGCGGAAATTAACAAACCTTCCACACGTGGTAATATGTAGGTTTGTTTTCGAATGTGTGTTTCAGTCGATATTCTTTGTTCGAAACACGACGAAGGGTGGACTGGAGATGTCGGGATACATCGACTACGGAGATCGACTCACTACTGATGATTGGACCGGGTTTTTCGCAGGCAAGAAAAAGTTGTGGCCTCGCTTCACCGACCTGAGTTACTACAACTGGAAGACCTCCAAGTCCTCTAACAACAATTCTAAGAACTTTAAGGTAAAACGTTTTAGTTTATTGTGATTATGATGATGATGATGACGATGATGATGATGATGAATTGGACATCAGTAAACTTAAGAAATAGAATCTTACCACACAAAAAAAACGTAAATTTTCTTATTAATTGATAATAATTCGTGAACCCTTGTTTACATCTTCAGCCATCAAAATCTTCGTTGCCAACGTTACCATTTCCTTAATTTTTAAATCCTGGTATAGATATGTTGATGATATTTTTCCTATTGTTCCTGACAAACACATAAATGACACTTTAAAATTACTAAATTTACAAGATAAAGCCATAAAATTCACATTAGAGACTGAAATTAAGGTATTTCTTACTTTTCTAGATCTAAAGATAATAATAAATAGTAATAAATTAAAATTGGGTATTTATAGGAAGTCTTCTCATATCGAGAGTTACATAAAGATAAAAGTTTTAACCCTTTTTCACATTAATTTGCTGTTTTCAATAGTTTGATTTATAGATTAATAAATATACCTCTGAATAAAGATAAATTTAGTAAATAATATAACCGTGTTATTAATATTTTTATTTAATGGTTTTAATAAAAGTTTTGTACATAAAATTGAAAAATTTAAATATCAAAAAACTGTTAATGATATTTATATCCTTAAAAGTAAAAGACGATTACACTTTTAAAAATAATACCATCTTTGGGTTAGTAAACATTTTCAAAAACATTTTAAAGGGTTTGGAATAACTTTATTTCCTCAAAATAAATATAGTATAACAAATTTATTACATTTCTCTAAAAAAGATAAAATTACTAATGATAAAAACCTGGTATTTATCAGTTTAATTGTTTCGAGTGTGATAATGTCTATATTAGAAAAACAAAACGTAATTTAGAAACCAGAACAAAAGAACATTTTCGTAACATTAAGTATAAACAAACTGATAAATCGGCCATAGTAGATCATTTTTGCTCATTTAACCATGAAATAAATCCAGAAGTTAAATTATTAAAACAATTAAAGGTCCGACAGATTTAATGTTATGGGAAAAATATCCATTTTAATATATAAACATCGCATAATAAATTTTGAAATACCGGCAATCAATTCTGTTTTTAAGTTTATTTCCTTTTCAGATTTTGGTAGTACTTGCAAAAACATAGTGACATCTAGTGATTGTAACATTGACAATAAGGTTGTTTGATGGCTGAAGATGTAAGCAAGGATTTACGAAATCGATCTCATCAATTAATAAGAAAAATTTACATCACTTTCTTAAGATAAGTTAAGCTGTTGTTGCAAATGGTTATATTTGTGTTGTATTTACTGTTTCACTGTAGCTAGTTTCATTTTTAGGTAATTCCAAAGCGATAGGTTACTAAATACTTCTTAAAGAACAGGGCCAAAGAATATAAATTAAACATTTGCCCTTGTATCGACGTTAAGCACGACGTTAAGACCTAATTTTCCCGCCTCATTAGCGAAACTTGCACCCACTTGAAGGAACAGGAAGCGTTTTAGCGTAATGTCGCCCGCCAGATGGCACTGGTGTGAACAATTACCAACTACGGTCACTGACGGCATCTTCATTGTAAGCGATGTTGCATTTATTTCGCGGGTTAGAGTGAAAATAATAGTTTTTCGGCTTGATAAGCCTTTTCACGTGAATCTCCCCCTGTACTCTGAGGTATAGGCTATTGAGTCGTGATTTCAAATCCGGCGGAGGGTGATGGAATTTCTCCGGTTTAAAAATCCTTAGTAATGCTAACTTTGAAAGGGAAGTAAAGCCGGTAATACAGTTAATTGCTCAGAGGATTCTGAGCAAAATTTGGCGGAATTTCACGCCCAATATAGAATAGGACGCTTAGAACCACAGCAATTAAAAGAGTGCAAAATTTGTGGCCGAGGGTTTACAAAGGGCAAATATTCTACTGACAGTGAAGCAGAGCAAATATCATACTAAAATATACTTTGTGACGACTAAGACTTATCTACAGAAAATATAATTATTTGTAACAAAACTTCACTTAAGGTGAAACTGTATGCAAAAACTGAAGAACCCCGGAGAAACCTTATCCAGGTAACTCATCCTGACCGCGATTCGAACTCGGGGCCTCTTCAACGTGAGGCAGATACGCTACCAAATATTAGGTTACTGTGCATCTATTTACAAAATTTGAAATAAGTACAGAACTGCTTCATCTAGGAGCCTGTTCTTCTAGCAGCTAGTTTAATAAAGTAATTCTTTTACGTATTGTGGCAATGATATCGCTCTTTATTCTTTTATCCTTTGAACCAACGATTTCGTAGTTTTGTTATTACGTGGCCGTTAATCGTGTTTTGTTTGTAAGAAAACTGTCCCGTTAAAATTTATCTAACACAAAATGTAGTTGTGAAAGAAGATGACAAAACCTATGGAAGTTTTCAGCAATGTTAGAGCAGGGGCAATAGATTCTATAGGACAGTACCTTGCCCATAGACGTCAGACAGAATGATGCCCAACCATGAGGCAGTCGACCATGTGTAGGTACTCCAAGTGCTTCGTTACGAACAAATGTAAATATTAATATAAATATAAACTGTGTTGAAGACTGTACTCAATCTAATATTTTGATAGATTTAGGTATCTTAAGACGAGTGCTAGAAGAAACTGTGTCATGCAGAATATATGGCGGTGAAGTTAGCTTACAAGAAGAATGAGTTAAAAAAACTGGTATAGGGAATAAATTGAAAATTGTATGCCTAAATACCGGCTGATGCGAAGCCATGACTCTCTTGGTTTGTTGTCACACGATGTTCTGCCTTCATTTAACTGTCACACCCAGGAACGCACATTAGACACATCCATGATACCATCACCACATGCCTAACTCAACTGTCTTGGTTTGTTGTCACGCGATGTTCTGTCTTCATTGAACTGTCGTACCCAGGAACGTACATTAGACACATCCATGATAACATCACCACATTCCTCACTCAACTGTATTGGTATGTTGTCACGCGATGTTCTGTCTTCATTGAACTGTCGTACCCAGGAACGTACATTAGACACATCCATGATACCATTACCATATGTTCCACTAAACTGTCTTGGTTTGTTGTTACACGATGTTCTGCCTTCATTTAACTGTCACACCCAGGAACGTACATTAGACACATCCATGATACCATTACCGTATGTTCTACTAAACTGTCTTGGTTTGTTGTTACACGATTTTCTGTCTTCATTTAACTGTCACACCCAGGAACGTACATTAGACACATCCATGGTACCATCACCACATGCCTCAATCAACTGTCTTGATTTGTTGTCACACGATGTTCTGTCTTCATTTAACTGTCACACCCAGGAACGTACATTAGACACATCTATGGTACCATCATCACTAACCTCACTCAACTGTCTTGGTTTGTTGTCACACGATGTTCTGTCTTCATTGAACTGACACACCCAGGAACGTACATTAGACACATCCATGGTACCATCACCACATATCTCACTCAACTGTCTTGGTTTGTTGTCACACGATGTTCTGTCTTCATTGAACTGACACACCCAGGAACGTACATTAGACACATCCATGGTACCATCACCCCATATCTCACTCAACTGTCTTGGTTTGTTGTCACACGATGTTCTGTCTTCATTGAACTGTCACACCCAGGAACGTACATTAGACACATCCATGGTACCATCACCACATACCTCACTCAACTGTCTTGGTTTGTTGTCACACGATGTTCTGTCTTCATTGAACTGTCACACCCAGGAACGTACATTAGACACATCCATGGTACCATCACCACATGCCTCACTCAACTGTCTTGGTTTGTTGTCACACGATGTTCTGTCTTCATTCAACTGTCACACCCAGGAACATACATTAGACACATCCATGGTACCATCAGCACATGCCTCACTTAACTGTCTTAGTTTGCTGTCACACGATGTTCTGTCTTCATTGAACTGTCGCACCCAGGAACGTACATTACACACATCCATGCTACCATCACCACATGCCTCACTCAACTGTCTTGGTTTGTTGTCACACGATGTTCTGTCTTCATTGAACTGTCACATCCAGGAACGTACATTAGACACATTCATCGTACCATCAGCACTTGCCTCACTTAACTGTCTTGGTTTGTTGTCACACGATGTTCTGTCTTCATTGAACTGTCACACCCAGGAACATACATTAGACACATCCATGGTACCATCAGCACATGCCTCACTTAACTGTCTTAGTTTGCTGTCACACGATGTTCTGTCTTCATTGAACTGTCGCACCCAGGAACGTACATTACACACATCCATGCTACCATCACCACATGCCTCACTCAACTGTCTTGGTTTGTTGTCACACGATGTTCTATCTTCCATGAACTGTCACACACAGGAACGTACATTAGACACATCCATGGTAACATCACTACATGCCTTACTCAACTGGCGATGAATTTCAATAGGTGTTACACCACGAAAATGGAGAAAACGAGTGCTTACACGCTGTTCTTGCAATGAAAACATCGCCATTTTAAGTATAAAAATAGTCCTAACTCTCGCCCTTGCCACTAGAGTTCTATGCACTGTACAGTGCTGCTATTTCTGTCACGCATTCACAAAGAATCGCCGTGTATTTTAAAAAAAAGAAAACAGAAGTAGCTATCTGGTCCCAGTCGAGAACGCACCTCGTATTTATCTTGTGAAATAGATATGTTGTAATGAATTTTGAAATACCGCCGATTGATTCTGTACATTAATTTGTTTTGATTCAAGTAGATGGCAGTAATAATCATTTAGAAGAATTTAGAATTTTTTAAATAAATAAAAAAGTTTGTTTAACAATATTGTATTTCATTGTAATTATGTTCCCAATATTGGACTAACGACCCGGGAAACCCTCAAAAACATGGTGAGGTCAGAGAGGTCAGTCTACGACGTACGGTTCTCGTAATGCTCTTAACAGACGGCTTTGTCTGCAACAAGGTTGATCACAACAAACGATATGTTGGTTTTAGCATTACCACATGCGGAACAAAGTTTATACCAACATGCCGAACCAAAACAACACACACTCGCTATTTCATAACCAAGAAACTGTGTTACACTTCCGAAAGCTTTCTCTTGGCCTCTAATGTACAATTCCGGCCCACACTGGCGGTTTTTAAAACGCCAATAGATTTACTGACATGTGGATCTAAGGTACGAAATTCCGGCGGCGCTGATGTAGTCCTGACAAGTGACGGCGTCGTTACTTTATTTAACACACATTTCACTGTAGACTTACGTATCGCTGCTTTGAAATGTTTGGCTCTTTGCACACCACAAGAAAAAAAGACTGTAGACTTTAAGTGATCAAAAGTTTTGGTCCTAATGGATGGCTTTGACATTTCATTCCCATAACTGTTAAACTCACATGATTTTTCTACCCATTTATCGACGATATCTTAAAACTTTTTATTCTTCTAGTTCACTTAAGAAATTCGCAATTTTAGAAGTGGTTTTATATGCTCCCTTGTTGGAACAAATAGAAGAACACAGAAGTTTTTAACCGTTAGTCAACTACAGGATGAATAAAAAAGATGGACACGCTTTCAAATTGTCATATTTCCTGCATTATACACTGTACTTAATTTCTGTAAATGATCTGTGGTTATACATACATGGAAGATTACAAATGTTCAATGTGCCCTTCTCTGGCTGCATGGATAACCTCTAGACGGTAGCCCAATTCATCCCGACGACGACGACGACGACGAGGTACTGACAGGCTGTTAACAGCCCGAAGGCTTTTGATGCTTGCCCGCCGAGGTTTTCAGTTGTACCGCAAGCAGAAAATGTTGGTGAATGCAGGATGGAAGGGATTATTCGAATGAAGAAGGATTGCCAGGTAGCTTGATTACTCCTTTAATTTTGACCAGGATGTGGTACACATTTTTTGAGAACCTGGTGTTTGTGGGTTTAAGCGTGGGATAATTTTGAAGCCAAAGAGCTCATTGGATGATTAAGATGGAGTTCAGCTTTTGCTGCTGCTCGGATTAACTCCAGTGTTACCTCGAGTACCCGCATGCCATGTGGTTTACCCACAAAAGCCTGAAACGGTGTCTTGTTGGGTCACAATCTCCTAGAGACAGAACCAGGGCGCTTCTATGTGATGGTAATTGAGCGCAGAAATTTGTAGCCCGGCGCCTAATCTTGTCCTCCACATAAGGGAGAAGAGAGGTTTCGTGAAGCAACTTCACGGGGAAGGAACGAGCTACAGAATGGATGGCTCTGAGTCCTATATCCTGCGCACGCTAAAATATCTCAGCTAGCTCTCTACGGCCATGCCCCAGATCTCAAAGGCACATAGCATGAGTGGGATTACCAGCGCTCGAAAGAGGTGCAACCTCAAGCGGACAGACATTTATTCCACACTCGATGATAATGTCCTGTAATGCTGAGCCACCGTCACTGTTTTTGTGATAGTCACGGAGTTACTTTAATCGAATATCTTCAAAAAGGATGGTCTATTACAGAAGCATACTACAAATCATTACTTGACAAGCTGAAGACACAACTTGCGGAAAAAGTGGCCACATTTGCAGAAAAAGAAAATCCTGTTTCGTAAAGACAAGTCTCACACCTCAGCGGTTGCAATGGCGAAAATTCCACGAATTACAGTTTGAACTTCTTGACTCACTAGATCTAGTCCAAAGCGACTACTTTTTTATCCCCGATCTGAAAATTGCGCTCGCAGGACAGAGATTTTCATCCAATGAAGAGGCCATCACCTTCGTGAACAACTATTTTACTGAGAAAAAGGCCAAATACTATTAGGACGGATTATAGAGATGGGAACATCGCCTTGAAAAGTGTGTAGAGTTACAAGGAGACTATGTTGAAAAACGCCGAGTACTATTTGGACGGGTTACAGAGATGGGAGCATCGCTGGGAGAAGTGTGTAGAGTTACAAGGAGACTATGTTGAAAGACGTCAAGTACTATTTGGACGGGTTACAGAGATGGGAGCATCGCTGGGAGAAGTGTGTAGAGTTATAAGGAGACTATGTTGAAAGACGTCAAGTACTATTTGGACGGGTTATAGAGATGAGATCATCGCTGGGACAAGTGTGTAGAGTTATAAGGAGACTATGTTGAAAGACGTCAAGTACTATTTGGACGGGTTATAGAGATGAGATCATCGCTGGGAGAAGTGTGTAGAGTTACAAAGAGACTATGTTGAAAAACGTCGAGTACTATTTGGACGGGTTATAGAGATGAGATCATCGCTGGGAGAAGTGTGTAGAGTTACAAGGAGACTATGTTGAAAGACGTCGAGTACTATTTGGACGGGTTACAGAGATGAGAACATCGCTGGGAGAAGTGTGCAGAGTTACAAGGAGACTATGTTGAAAAACGCCGAGTACTATTTGGACGGGTTACAGAGATGGGAACATCGCTGGGAGAAGTGTGTAGAGTTACAAGGAGACTATGTTGAAAGACGTCAAGTACTATTTGGACGGGTTATAGAGATGAGATCATCGCTGGGAGAAGTGTGTAGAGTTACAAGGAGACTATGTTGAAAGACGTCGAGTACTATTTGGACGGGTTACAGAGATGGGAGCATCGCTGGGAGAAGTGTGTAGAGTTACAAGGAGACTATGTTGAAAGACGTCAAGTACTATTTGGACGGGTTACAGAGATGGGAGCATCGCTGGGAGAAGTGTGTAGAGTTACAAGGAGACTATGTTGAAAGACGTCGAGTACTATTTGGACGGGTTATAGAGATGAGATCATCGCTGGGAGAAGTGTGTAGAGTTACAAGGAGACTATGTTGAAAAACGCCGAGTACTATTTGGACGGGTTACAGAGATGGGAACATCGCTGGGAGAAGTGTGTAGAGTTACAAGGAGACTATGTTGAAAGACGTCAAGTACTATTTGGACGGGTTATAGAGATGAGATCATCGCTGGGAGAAGTGTGTAGAGTTACAAGGAGACTATGTTGAAAGACGTCGAGTACTATTTGGACGGGTTACAGAGATGGGAGCATCGCTGGGAGAAGTGTGTAGAGTTACAAGGAGACTATGTTGAAAGACGTCAAGTACTATTTGGACGGGTTACAGAGATGGGAGCATCGCTGGGAGAAGTGTGTAGAGTTACAAGGAGACTATGTTGAAAGACGTCGAGTACTATTTGGACGGGTTATAGAGATGAGATCATCGCTGGGAGAAGTGTGTAGAGTTACAAGGAGACTATGTTGAAAGACGTCGAGTACTATTTGGACGGGTTACAGAGATGGAAACATCGCTGGGAGAAGTGTGTAGAGTTACAAGGAGACTATGTTGAAAGACGTCGAGTACTATTTGGACGGGTTACAGAGATGGGAACATCGCTGAGAGAAGTGTGTAGAGTTACAAGGAGACTATGTTGAAAGACGTCGAGTACTATTTGGACGGGTTACAGAGATGGGAACATCGCTGGGAGAAGTGTGTAGACTACGTTGATTAAAAGGATTGTGAAGAAAATGTATTTTATCTTTATTAGGTCGGAAACTTTTCAGACCACCCTCGTAAGCATAACGTATAGTGCAGGAAATATAACAATTGTAAAGTGTGTCCATCTTTTTTATTCACTCTGCACTTTAAGAAATTGTGATGATATGACAACATATTCCATTCTCTTTCCTTGGCCGGCACATTAAAAAAGTAATGATCTGCTATTTCAGAACGGTACTAAAATAACCATAAATTTGAAGTCACAAATAAGAGCTTTCGTTAAAGTATTTATGTTTCTTTTTTCGAGTCCCATGTGTTTATAACAGGATGCTTTAGCTGGGCTTGTATGGCAATGGTAGTCTCCTACTTGCGCAGTCAAGACATTCACGCTTAGGGCATGGCCCAGTGTTGCCGTATTACTCACAGAAAGGCGAACTGTTAACAGAGGAGAAATTGGATGAAATCACAGAAGAAAGTCTTGCAACAGACACGTCCGGCCACAAGAGTGAATAATTGGAATTGAATTTAGCATTCAGGACAACCGCTTCTATCTCCCACATGAAATAAAACGCTTTGAGGTGAAGGAACGATAAAACTTTCACACTAGGCCGAGTTCTTTCGTAATTTGCAGCTACATTCATTTCCTTAAAATATAGAGGACATTCGTCTTCTTTGGAACTGCGAAGAAGGCGCGAAAGTTTAATGTGAAAGCCGTTTGCATAGTATTGTTGTAATTAATTTATTTATTGATTTATTTCTCTAGCATGCATTTACAGTTAAAAGAACCGGATACTGAGATTTTATCGAAATTATGTACATGTATCCCGTATGAACTTGACAAAACTTCCGCGAGGGCACACATGGTGCTCGTGTATGTGTTGATGCAGTCCCTATCAGGTAGAGACATTGACATTTTTTTTTTAACTACTAAAGTTAGGAGGTGAAAGTTAGGAAGGTAGTTTGAGAGGCTTTGTGGGATCCCGCTAAAAGCACTCCCGTTAGTAGAGGTGAAGTGTAGGAGCTGGCCGTCAATAACGGCGAGCGGGTAAAGAACTATGGCCAGGCGTCGAACATGACCAAAAGGCCCTGAACGAGGCGCGTGGAGAGTAAGGGGCGAAAAGTGGAAGGTATTCAGGGTAAATCTTTATTGTAACATATATCTAGTATTGGAGGGCATCATATTCGGCAGTTGTTGCCGAGTGGGGGAGTGTTGTGGCGCCCTCATTGGTATGGTGGTGCGCGGTGGGGCTTCCAGCTGTTGAAGCGGGCCTTGATCCACCTGGTGGTTTCCGCATTGTAGTCGGCGATGACTTCTTCTGGGGATTTCAGATCATTCATTCGTGTGTTGAGGCTGTCGTACACTTCCCTAAGTGTGGAGTGGAGCTGGTCTAGTCTATCGAGGAGAGTGGAAGAGTCCGTTGGCTGGGAGGGACACACGGCGGTGAGGTGAGCCTCCACACGTTGCATCTTACGTTGGAGTGAGGCAAGAGTGTCCTTATGTTCCTTGGCTAGCTGTTCGGAGTGTTGGAGTTGGGAGGTGATGGTTTCTGCAGTCTGTTGTAGGATGGTCATTGAAGTGGTGAGACTGCTCAGGGGAGTAAGTCCATCGGTTATTAGTCGTTGTGTAGTTGACAGTGTGTCGAGGACGTCAATGAGGGTGGCGTGGTTGTCGTTCTGTTGTTGGGCAGCGGCGGTGACGGATTCCTCCAGGTTGCCCAAGCGCTGGTTGAGATTAAGGACCTCTGAATGGAGGTCCTGAACCTCCTCCGCTGGAGGCCGGCGGTTGGCGGCGGTGACTGTTGTGAGGAGCTCTTCTAGGGACTGGAGTCTGCTGTTGACTTGGTGCAGGTCCTCGCGGAGGCAACCAAGTGCTTGCTGCCATGCCGCAGGTTCGCTGGTGGCGTTGCTCCGAGGTGTTGGCCTCACTGAGTTTGCGCGAGGGTACGCAGGGCACTGCATCTGCCCTGTGAAGTGGCCGAGGCCATCGCAGGTAGCGCAGTACCGGCGGCGTCGGCGGAGATCGTGGTTGACATAACATATTAATTAATTAATATTGACATAACATATTAATTATATATATATTTATATATATTTATGTATATAAACTCGGGGGTATCTACCAGAGTAATCCACACAGAGTGAAGACTTACCCCCCCCCCTCACTCTGACGACCAGGGAGCTACCGAGCTGCCTCAAAAGGGCTCCCAGCGCCACCGTGGGGCTTTCCACAGGGCAAGACCTAGAGAAAAATAAGGCCCTCCCATCTGGCCCAGTGGACTCAAGACGGGATGGAAGCGGATACGCCACTTACGCGCGTCAAACTCAAAGGGGAAGGCTACCGATTTGACCTCGGTAGGGCCGCCTGGTGATCTAGCACACCTTCTACTAGCTATGCTGGCTAGTACGCGGGAATATTAATGTCTTCCCTCAACCCCGTCCGGAGACGTACGCGATCTCCCACGGGTATCGGACACCACTGCCCCCTCGAGTCCAACCCAATCCGATCAACTCCCAATCTGGGAGGGGCTCGCATGTCGGCCCGATGTTCCTCTAGTAACGTCAGAGGTACCACGAGTGCTAGGTGTCCGCAGCGCCCGCACCACGGCAGCTGAAGTATACAGATACCCTCCTCTACGAGGCATATTAATTAATAATCAAAATACCCAGATGTTACTTTAAGAACAAATACAAGTAACATATATGTTAAGAAAAGTCGCGGTTGCATCTTGAAAATTTCTGCCATACTTGAATATAGTGAAAACTTGTGAAGTAACAGGCCCAAGCAGAGAAGGTCATTAAACCTCCCGTTGCAAACTTGTAAACAACCACCCTTAACAACAAATTTATGTGAAAAGGGATTAAAATATTTGATTTTATAAAAAATGTTTCTAATGCTACACTTAAGATATTCACAAGAAAAATTATATATATCAACTTATTTTGGAAATGGTCACTGAACATTTCATTTTCGAAAACAAAATTTGACTGAACATAAATATAGAACATTTATAAGTTTTTTCGGGTTTCGCCACTTTCAATATAGCCATACTTATTGTATTAATTTTCAAACACCTGAATTTATCTCAAATATGAAGTCATTTCTCGTCTCTTCGTGTACCGCCATGCAAAGTGAACGGAGTTTCAAAACTTACCAGTTATCCAACCACTGTTGAAAATAATTGACTAGCACTTACAGCTTACTGCATTCACTTTGTAGACACTTTCAAGGAAATACAAAACCAGATGTGTAGAGTACCTGCCTGCCGTGCTAGGGGTCCCGGGTTCGATTCCCGGCGGTGGGGGTGGGGATTTTTCTCCGACCAAGATAATTCGCCATCTTCCCCAGAGTCTGGAAATATGAATGAGAGTGTGAATGTGTGCGTGATGTAATGATTAAAAACCTAAAGATGACGATGTATGTTCCAAAGGAGAACGGCCGCCGATATGACCATAGCAGTTAAGGCGGGGTATAAATGGAACAAGGAAAAAAAAAAAAAACCAGATGTCTCTTACAAATATTTTGATGCAGTGTTCCACTTATGTATAACGGAGGAGAAACAAATTATGAAATACATGCTAGTTTTGCGTAGCGTAATTTCATTAAAACGTTACAATTCGATACCCATCCAAGTTTGGTTTATGAGTTATGCTTTTCGTGATTGCGGAACGTCTTCGCTTTGGTAGCAAATTGTCGACCACGTGGCGAGGAAAGGGCACTTGGTAATGAGAAATTTCTTCTCACCAAGTTTGCCCCACAGATCGATACCGAGGCAGGTCAGAACAATATATTCTTTTGTCTCCAAGTATATATGTCCTTAGCGTATGGCTTGTAACTGATGACCAACACATTTCAAAGGTCACACGTGCGCAAGTACAGTTTGGCTAGTCCAAGATTCTGTTATGTATTTCGTACTATATCGTATTCTGCGGTTTTGAGAAAAAAATTAGCTACGAATAAAAAGAATAATAGTTATGTATGTTAGAAGAGTTAAAACTAAGATTCTATTTTGTGAGCAGATGTGATTCCGAAACGAGACGGCCAGCCGAGACCTACGAGCAAAATAAAATCCTTTTAACTCGTATTTCATACATCACTTTAGGGTGTCCTGAACATTTATAGATGCATTATAGATTATTTATAAATATATGATATTGTTTTACCTTCCTCATTATCGTGATATTCATTTGTCTTGTGTGATAACATCATGACTTTTAGAAAACAACAGCATTCCACACAAGGGAGGTAGTGGAAATAATAAAACAATGAAAATAACCTAACAAATGTTTATTAATGCATTACAACATTTTCCAAACTTACTTATCTTTTTAGAAAAGCGAAATCATTACCTTCTTGAATGGACAGTAGACAGTGGATAGAGAATTCCATGTGAATTAAATATCACAATCTTTATTTTACTGTGATATCGCCTACCTTAAATAAGCTGTTAGATAAGCAAAGCCTAAAGTTTAATTTTTTTCTGTTTTGGAATTTACGTCCTCCAACGTTTAGTCATATCGGACGATGAATGAAATTGGTGAAATGATGCTCTATGGGTCCATGAAGCTTAGAGTTACCCGACATTCGTCTTGAAGGATAAGAGAACACCCCGAAAAAAACCTTATCCAGGTAACTCACCCTGACCGAGATTCGAGCTCGGGACCTCTTGAACGTGAGGCAGACATACTACCACCACGCTACCGAGGTGGGCTAAAGTTTGACTCGTGGTTCGCAAAGCTACGTCGCTAGTATCGACTTTGACCGACAGAGGGCAGCAGATGCACGCCACTTCGATCTCCTGTACATATATATTTCTGCTGGAATATTCAACGTTTCTTTTTTCTTTGTTCTCAATATATGAGAGAATACCAAGACTTAGAAAGCAGCACATGGAGTTTTATAGCACACCTAGCACCCAGCTGTCGTGAGTTCGATTTTCTATACGTTCACACGGCACAAAGACAAAAACAACATTCTGAAAGTTTTGAAGCGCGGAGTACCATGAAATAAAATGAATATTTTAGATAAAGTCTAAACGTTTTTACCAAAAATATATGTGTCGTGCCTCTAAAGCTATTTGTTCTTCTCATATTTTTGTGTTCCTCCGAGGTCGTAGAAAAAGGCAAAGGAATAGAGAGCAATGACATTTTGTATCTTAAATCTAACGTAAGTAAATACACTGGAGAATATGAAATAAAAATTTCTGCTATAAATGCCTAGAAAGTTTCATTGTGTTCCACCTTGGAGAATACTGAATATTCGACTGAATCTGAACATCACAGCTTACCATAAATCTCATACAGATGCATCCACCTATAAAAATGTGTTTCAAGAAATAACTAATATCCACCCTAACCATACATACATCTACACCGATGGTTCGACAATGGATGGGCTGTAGTTACCCCGGATAAGAAGCTTACGTTGAAACTTCCTACTCATTATCCCATATTCTCCTGCGAACTTTCTGCACATAAGCTTGCTTTGACATACCAGGGCTGTTCAGTAAAGAATGATCACAATTTTTGTTTTTGACAACGTATCTACATTCATCCTCATAATTTTGATGGTCCTTCTCAAAATAGTCTCACCTGAATGCGATGTAATTGTCCCAGCGTTTCTGCCAGTCTTCAAAGACATGCTGGAAACCATTTTTATGAGACATACTTCAAAATGGCCTCCGTAGCCTTCACCACTGCTTCTGATGATGAATAAACCCTCCCACGAAGGTGTTTCTTTAAGTTAGGGAATAGAAAAGAGTTACATAGGGCTAAATCCGGACTATAGGGAGGGTAAGGGATGCACTTCACGTTGATTTTTGCAAGATATTCAACAACATTGGCAATATGCGACCGCGCATTATCGTGGTGCAGCACCCTGCCTCCTTCACGGAAATGAGGCCTTCTGCGCCTGATATGGTCTTGCAATGTTTTCAGGACATCCCTGTAGTATTCTCCAGTTACTGATGTGTGTGCAGGTACAACATGCTGATAAACTATTCCATGAATATCAAAGAATGATTGACCATAACTTTCTCAGCAGAAGCAACCACTTTTGCTTTTTTGGGGGTTGGTGATGAAGATGTTTACACTAACTTTGCTGTAGCCAGAAATGATGCAGCTAAGTTTCATCAGTAGTGATTACGTTTGAAAAAAACTCCGGATCTTACTCTAACATCAACTTTAACTGCATGTTACCTCCATTGCAGTGGTAGGCGATACTGAACATGTCTGAACTTGCCTGGTTCTCACAGGCGGGAAACAGGAGTATCAACAATGAAACTACTATGGCGTGTTTGTTTCACATTAAGCTAGCAGAAAATAATAAGATTGAATTTTAGTGCGAAAAATTATGACCGTAAAAATATTATGATCATTCTTTATTGAACAGCTCTCGTACATATTCCAGTCTAGTGAGAGTAGATTTCTAATAATTTCTGATTTATTAAGTCCTCTCCAAGGTCTCAGAAACCAATCAACTGTCCTTTAACTACTTGAAGATATCTATAGTCTGTATTTTATTGATCTAAATAAAAATAAAATCGTTACTTTCATGTGGGTCCCTTCACACTGTGGCATTAAAATAAATGAAGAAGCGGATAAAGCTGCTAAACAAGCTAGTCAACTAACATACTGAGAAGAACAACAAACATTACATTATCAGGATATTACAAAATACATCCCCAGATTAATAAATACAGAATGGAAACAGATGTGGAATCAATCGCCTCCAGAAAAGTTACTTATGGCAAGGAAACGGGACACTAGCTTTTCCCCTGTCTACTGTCTTAGTAGGAAGGAGCAGATCTCCGCATTGGTCATACAACTCATACATCCTTAGCAACACCCGCCTCACAGTAAACCATCTCCTCACAGCTTCATCACATCACTGGAGACTTATCCACCATTCTGGACACGCCATCGAACTTCAAACACGTTCAGTACAAACTTGTATATGATAATCTAATTCTAAGAATACCAATTTAAAATATACTAAAGTTATTATGCAACAAATTGATTGTCTAAATACTACTCTTCTACTGATTATTATCCAGGACTTTATTATGATTTATAGGTATTGTATACCTTTGTCATGTTGATTTGTTACTTATTTTTTCATGTTTTTGTTTAAATAATTGTAACCAATTTGTTATATATTCTGTATTATACAAGATAGTCGCGATATGACCTAGTTGTTAAATAAATAAATAAATAAATAAACACACAAACACACACGCACGCACACACGCACGCACACACATAAATAAATAAATAAATAAATAAATAAATAAATAAATAAATAAATAAATAAATAAATAAATAAATAAATAAATAAATAAATAAATAAATAAATAAATAAATAAATAAATAAATAAATAAATAAATAAATAAATAAATAAATAAATAAATAAATAAATAAATAAATAAATAAATAAATAAATAAATAAATAAATAAATAAATAAATAAATAAATAAATGAATGAATGAATGAATGAATAAATAAATAAATAAATAAACACACAAACAAACATGCACGCACACACATAAATAAATAAATAAATAAATAAATAAATAAATAAATAAATAAATAAATAAATAAATAAATAAATAAATAAATAAATAAATAAATAAATAAATAAATGAATGAATGAATGAATGAATGAATGAATGAATGAATGAATGAATGAATGAATGAATGAATGAATGAATGAATGAATGCATGAATGAATGAATGAATGAATGAATGAATAAATAAATAAATAAACTGTGTCATAAGCTGAAAGCAACAGCAGTTTAAATGAAAACAGGTGTTATACTGTTTTAGTTAATTGATGGAAATTAATCATTTCTTCACACTAGCCGTATATAGGCTAAGGTTTTTGATAGATAGAGATAACATGAAAAATTCAATGCCATCGCCGGGATGTGAACCACGGATTTCATGGTTTCCGTCCAGTCGCTCTAACCCATAGAGCTACCACGGCCAACGTGCAGATATGACATTAAAATCTCCAGTTGAGTCATATTTCCCCGGTAGTCCACTAGGGGCTCTCGCATCCGAGATACACCGTTTGTGGCGACTTACTATTGTAAGTACTTGAGTGGTTCAAAAACCTTAGCCTATATACTGCTAGTGTGAAGTAATTATTAATTTCCATCAATTAACTAAAATAATAAGAGTTTAATGATGAGGTCTAGGACTCGAGTACTAACAATAGTAAGTTGTCACAAACGGTGTATCTCGGATACGAGAGCCCCTAGTGGTATACCGGGGAAATATATGAGTCAACTGGAGAATTTATGTCACGACGGCAAGTTGGTAATGGTATCTAAAAGGGTTAGAGTGACTGGACGGAAACCAGGAGATCCGTGGTCGAAATCCCGGCTATGGCATTGAATTTTTCATGCTGACTCTATCTATCAGGTGTTTCAGGTGTTATACTGACTTCAAATTCTCTATCTATTGTTAAATAAGGAATTCGTTAAAAAGGTTATTCATATCAAGGGTGTAACTGCAAAACTCTCATTCTCCACTCTTGGGTGAAATACGTTTTTTGCATATTTCTGTTCTAAATGGCCGCGCCGTGGCTCAGTGGTTAGACCGCTTGGCTCTCACCAAGGCGACCCGGATTCGATCCCAGGCGACCGCAAAGTGAGATTTGTGGTGGACAACAGGGCGCTGGGGCGGGTTTTCTCCGGGACCTCCGGTTTCCCCCGCCATCTCTTTCCACCGGTGCTCCATCTTCATCTCATGTATCATCATTGTCACCGCCTGCGGTGACACATTTCATTTTACTGTTCTAAATGTTAATGCGCATGTAAATGAAGTCAAATTGTAACTTTGTGGGTTCGTAGAGTTGCAGAAATTAAAAATCTCCTTTATTTTTGTAGAAATACTCTTATAGATTACAGCAGCATTACGTTACATACACCATCAGTCTACCAAGGTCGACCACAATAACAAACAGTGACAGCAGATTACATCCTTAGCTCTCGTTACAACAACACAGCTGGCTGTCTCTCATTTCACAACTACAACTGTCCTGCTAGCGTGTCACAATCCCTTTTATATCTCCATTCAGGATTACCAGACTGTTCTGTCAATCACTAGAGGCTTCTGGAAAACAAGGCATCTAGTTACATAATTCGAACATTCTGTCGCCTTCGAGAAACGTAACTTAATCTACCCGGCGAGGCATTTGCCTCAGTTATCTTGCCTGTCGACATTATCTGTTTACACAAGTTCGTTATCTACGTGAAACCTAACCTTCTGTTGTCTATTTCCACCGAAACTTCAATGCCCGTTACCGCGACATTATATAAGTAAACTCACATTCTCCAACACCATTTTGGCTGCTTAAGTTACATTCTCCTCTCAACCAATAGAAAGCTTAATAGCAATAAGAGCAGAAGTCATCCCTAGAAGTAATTACATAAAAAAAGGAGATGTGGACTCCCTTCTCATTAAACATTACGGAGAACAGTGGAGAAAACCTGAATCTGTACACTTTTTAAAACACGTAAAAGATGCAGGTTTTCGTTTCTGAGCTGTGCTGTGTTCTGACAAGTACAGACTTGTCCTAAAAAGTTCCTTTTTTCGTTTATTCAGAGAGTCTCAAAAGAAATACTTCTAATGAAACACGATATCAAATTACACGTTCTCCAACTGCAGTGAAGATAAAAGCGATAGTGTGAATGTTTACGGGGTAAATATCAGTCCGTTTTACTTCTGAATTAATCAATGTGTTTTAATTTCCAATCACAGAAAATATCTTATCAAAGCATTCGAGTGTTTGCATTTAAGCTTTTCATAACAGTGAAGTTGGTAAAGAAACAAACCTTTCCATTGGCTCTATCGATTTGCTTGGCTACACAGCAAACTTCCTAAAAACAATCGATATCCTGTGAAAACACGTGGAGAGAACAGTTGAACGTCTTAAGGGAAACGGAACAAGTGACATGCTGGGGGCGTCAGAGCGGACTTACAAGAAAAATGATAACCCACACAGTTTGCTAGTCTACTAATCATAAGGTTGTTGGTTCAAACCTGGCCTGGGCTTAAAAGAAACAGCCGTTAATATTACGTTTTTAAAATGGGAAGAGTTCTGGTCTGCAGCGAATGAGAATCGTTTGGGTTGCCACCTCGTTACATCCACTCTTTTCATATTTCTCCATCTCTCTGGTACACTATCATAAAGAATGTATGTCTCCTCGGAGCTAGAGATAAAGGAAACCAAACTGAATATTATAAACTTTTATAATGCGACCCTTCAGCAGTTAGAAAGTGCATCACAGATTTTATCACGTGAAGCCTTTCTAGTGTGTGAACAAAAGTTGGTTTATTTTTTGTTTTGTGTGACGCTTTTAGGTACAACTGTAAGTACATGTCAATAGCATTGGCAACAGTAATTTACGTAAATTGTTATATAGTGGTCACAAACAGGAAATGCATGTGAAGTTTTTACGTTATTAGCTGAAGTATGTGAATTGCATACTTTCTCCAAGCTAGACTAGCAAGTGACGCGGTGTGGGCCAGCTACATATGAACAATTGGAAAGTCTGAGTGGAGAGGGGAAGCCTGTACTGGGACCAGTCTTGCAATGCAAGACGGGCCTACGTATGACTGCAATAGAAAGAGTAGTCTTAGTTCTTTGAGCCATTATTCTCTCTTATTTTAAACCATTTTATTTTATTTTATTATTACTTGGAGCTTTCCTCGCTTTGAAAGCTATGTATCGCTACTGGAACTACGTGTGACTGTACAATAGAAAGAGTACTAAAGGTTTCTTTTTTGTAATTTACGTCCTACAACGTGAAGTCCTATCGGATGGTGAATGGAATGGGTGAAATGATGCTCAAATGAGCCCAGGGTCCATATAGCCTAGAGTTACCCGACATTCGTCTTTCAGGATAAGGGAAAGCCCTGGAAAAACCCTTATCCAGCTAACTCACATTCACCAAGATCCGAACTCGGGACCTATTGAATGTGAGGCTGACTCGCTACCATCTACTCTAGTGGACAAGAGACTAAAGAGTAGCCTTAGTTCTTTGAGTCATTACTCTCTCTTATTTTAATGACAATTATCATTGGGAGCTTCCCTCGCTTTGAAAGTCACGCCTCGCTACTGGGCCTACGTGTGACTGTACAATAGAAAGAGCACTGATGAGTAGCCTTAGTTCTTAGGGTCATATTTCTCTCTTATTTTAATGAAAATTATTGCTTGGAGCTTCCCTTGCTTTGAAAGTCACGCCTTCCTTCTGAACCTACGTGTGACTGTAAAATAGAAAGAGTACTGAAGGGTAGCCTTAGTTCTTTGAGTCATTATTCTCTCTTATTTTTATGAAAATTATTATTTGGAGCTTCTCTCGCTTTGAAAGTCACGCCTCGCCACTGTGACTGAAAAATAGAAAGAGTACTAAAGGGTAGCCTTAGTTCTTTGAGTCATTATTCTCTCTTATTTTTATGAAAATTATTATTTGGAGCTTCTCTCGCTTTGAAAGTCACGCCTCGCCACTGTGACTGAAAAATAGAAAGAGTACTAAAGGGTAGCCTTAGTTCTTTGAGCCATTATTCTCTCTTATTTTAATGAAAATTATTATTTAAAGCTTCCCTCGCCTTGAAAGTCACGCCTCGTCACTGGACCTACGTGTGACTGTACAATAGAAAGAGTACTAAAGAGTAGCCTTAGTTCTTTGAGTTATTATTCTCTTTTATTTTAATGAAAATTATTATTTGGAACTTCCCTCTCTTTGACAGTCACACCTCGCTACTGGACCTACGTGTGACTGTACAACAGAAAGAGTACTTAAGAGTAACCTTAGTTCTTTGAGTCATTATTCTCCCTTTTTTTAATGAACATTGTTACTTGGAGCTTCCCTGGCCGTGAAAGTCACGCCTCGACACTTCGAAGAACTGAATAATGCTGATTTGAATTCTACAAGAGTACATAAACAAGTCATGTGACGGCTTGTTTGCTCTCTCTCTCTCTCTCTCTCTCTCTCTCTCTCTCTCTCTCTCTCTCTCTCTCTCTCTCTCTCTCTCTCTCTCTCTCTCTCTCTCTCTCTCTCTAATTTAACAAACATCATGCCAATATAGTTCTTATTAGAATTGGATTCAGTTGTCGTTCGTCACATTCCACGTAGCGGAAAAATACCACAGGACTCCGAATGGAGTCAAACATCAACCCATTTAAAAGTAACAGTAGTAGATTTACTGATATGTAAAACGCTCTTGCGGGGCGAAATTCCGGCACACCGGCGGTGCTTATATGATCCTATCAATTAACAGCGTTCTTAGGAAATAAAATTATGTATTTTTATCGAGTACATAGCAGGTAGAGAAGATCTTACACTCCACTTAAAACTTAAAACTGTAGATTTCATTGAAAATGCACGTTTTGAAACACCCTGATTCCGATAAAGGCATTGTTAGACAATATTTGTGTGTGCATATTCCTAGATTTCGTATAAAAGCTTCTTTTACGAACCGAGGACGTTAGGGACCCCATGTGGCTGACAGATTTGGCCACCCTTGGTTCATCTGATTATGTCGGTGGTGTAATAGGTGAAACAGTACACCAGAGAGCTGACAACACTTGCATTGTGAATAGTGAGTCAGACATTCCCGAACTGTTCGTCGAGTCACCATAGAAACGCGCTCCTTAAGTGGGATACGAATCGTCTCGGCAAACGTGAAATCGGCAGAGTAAATACTCCAGAAATCGTGTGAATGCAGACGTAGGTACTTACAGAACCAATATTTGCTCTTTGTATTAATCCTAAATCTCAAAGCCATGTCGTCTCCAATGTGTGCACTCTTAAAAAGGAGGTTACTGATATTTTTTAAGGTTTGGTGATTATAAAGGTAATGTACCACATGATAGTTAATCCTTATCGCTAGCTCACCATTTACTCTGGTCTGAAGTACTGCACTGCATTACCTTATCTACTGCCTCTTATGCAAATTTTTGTTATCTATTAGTTAACTTAAATTCAACATTTTACATTACTTTGTAGATATAACAAAGCTAGTGCGGTACAAATGATAGCTGTGAAATTCTCTGTACGTTAAAGAGAATAAGAACTGAGTAACGACTTACCACTTGGAAAATGTATAAATAATTGAGAACTGAAACCATTAGGAAAGACAGTCTCACAAATAGTTCTAAGAAATACTTGTAGATATTGCTTTATGACATATTTTGGTGTAAATGACCACACTTTTTTCAACTATGGTCTTGAACCTTTAATGGATTAATTATTTTGCTAATGTGCCGCTCTTGCAGTACTTATTAATTTCATATCTCTTTCTACGGTGCCTCAACGCAATCGATTCCAACAGCCATGGTCATTAAAGCGTTTAACCATTTTCTCTAAAACCAAATTCTCTAAAATATTTTCCACCCAAGTTTGTGTCGTGGCGGAGCTTTCAGTGCACTACAAGATTTCTCCAAGTAACTAGCTGAAAGACTCCCCATACATACACTGACACCATGTGCCCACAGAGAAGACTTACTCAATTTACCTATTTATTTTTTTAAATTTACGTCCTCCAGCCTTATGTTACATCGAACGATAAAGGAAATGATCTTCGTATGAGTACATAGTACAGGGTACATAGAGCTTAGAGTTATCATACATTCATCTTTCAGGATAAGACAGAACCTCCAACGTTAAGTCATATCTGACGATAAATGAAATGATGTTCAAATGAGTACAGGGTACATAGCGCTTAGAGTTATCAGACATTCATCTTTCAGGATAAGAGAAAACCTCCAACGTTAAGTCATATCTGACGATAAATGAAATGATGTTCAAATGAGTACAGGGTACATAGAGCTTAGAGTTATCATACATTCATCTTTCAGGATAAGACAGAACCTCCAACGTTAAGTCATATCTGACGATAAATGAAATGATGTTCAAATGAGTACAGGGTACATAGCGCTTAGAGTTATCAGACATTCATCTTTCAGGATAAGAGAAAACCTCCAACGTTAAGTCATATCGGACGATGAATGAAATGATGTTCAAATGAGTACAGGGTACATAGAGCTTAGAGTTACCAGACATCCATCTTTCAGGATAAGAGAAAACCTCCAACGTTAAGTCAATCGGACGATGAATGAAACGATGTTCAAATGAGTACAGGGTACATAGAGCTTAGAGTTACCAGACATCCATCTTTCAGGATAAGAGAAAACCTCCAACGTTAAGTCAATCGGACGATGAATGAAACGATGTTCAAATGAGTACAGGGTACATAGAGCTTAGAGTTATCATACATTCATCTTTCAGGATAAGAGAAAACCTCCAACGTTAAATCATATCGGACGATGAATGAAATGATGTTCAAATGAGTACAGGGTACATAGAGCTTAGAGTTACCAGACATTCATCTTTCAGGATAAGAGAAAACCTCCAACGTTAAGTCATATCGGATGATAAATGAAATGATGTTCAAATAAGTACAGGGTACATAGAGCTTAGAGTTACCAGACATTCATTTTTCAGGATAAGAGAAAACCTCCAACGTTAAGTCAATCGGACGATGAATGAAATGATGTACAAATGAGTACAGGGTACATAGAGCTTAGAGTTACCAGACATTCGTCTTTCAGGATAAGGAAAACCTCCAACGTTAAGTCATATCGGACGATGAATGAAATGATGTTCAAATGAGTACAGGGTACATAGAGCTTAGAGTTACCAGACATTCGTCTTTCAGGATAAGGAAAACCTCCAACGTTAAGTCATATCGGACGATGAATGAAAAGATGTTCAAATGGGTACAGGATACATAGAGCTTAGAGTTACCAGACATTCGTCTTTCAGGATAAGGAAAACCTCCAACGTTAAGTCATATCGGACGATGAATGAAATGATGTTCAAATGAGTACAGGTTACATAGAGCTTAGAGCTACCAGACATTCATCTTTCAGGATAAGGGAGAATTTCCAATGTTAAGTCATATCGGACGATGAATGAAATGATGTTCAAATGAGTACAGGGTACATAGAGCTTAGAGTTACCAGACATTCATCTTTCAGCATAAGAGAAAACCTCCAACGTTAAGTCATATCGGACGATGAATGAAATGATGTTCAAATGAGTACAGGGTACATAGAGCTTAGAGTTACCAGACATTCATCTTTCAGGATGAGAGAAAACCTCCGTTAGGTCATATCGGACGATGAATGAAATGAAGTTCAAATGAGTGCAAAGTACATAGAGCTTAGAGTTGCCAGACATTCATCTTTTAGGATAAGGGGGGAAAGCCTTATCCAAATAACTCACCGTGACCGAGCTCAGAACTCGGGACTTGTTGAACGTGAGGCAGACATGCTAGATCTACGCTATGCAGGTGGGCAGGAGAAGCAAGGGAAGATCTTGGTCCGTGCATTTAATTCTCAACTTTATAGTAACTTAGTTTGGATATGCGGCTCTGAACCGTTGTATTGGTCATGTTTGTTGCTCAGAAAGATTAATTGTACAGTAGATATCGAGGTTGTTGCATAGGTTCAGGATACACCGGTGCTAATGCGCACCCTGATTTACCAAGGCACCAACTGAGATTTTGTCCAAAATCATGTTTTTAGTCATACTGTACAAATTAAAACTAATAAGCTAATTTTGTAGCCACACGTACCTTGCCGGACTTATGTACTCCTATAACATTTTTTCTGCTTCAGATTGTGATAGATACAGAGGAAGGACTACAGTTTCAGAACCTACAGGACCGACTGTTGGTAGTTGCAGACCCCAAAAGGGCAGCAGGACAAAATACACTAAGATCGGACCTCAGGTCTCCTGCCTATAAACAGTTTACTGTATTTGATCACATAGTGCGCCGCAAGAATTAACTGTAAGTACCTTACTTCATTTTTTTACCCAACACCTTATTGTAAAGTTATATTTTAATAAATTAAATGAATCTACTAAAGTAGTAGTAGTAGTTTTATTCATCCGTTAAGTCAATACAATGACATTGGATACGTCAATACAAATATTTAGAACAATACAAATAATATAAGTATAAAAATAAAAAATAAGTTGCATCAAGTGTAATTAATAAGATCTAAGCATGAGCTCTTAAATATATATAGTTGCATGGCTCTACAACTACACAGCATTTAAAATGCATCACAAATATATACAATTATATGGCCAGCTACAGTGTATCTAGAAACTCACTTATATCATAATATCAATCACTTAATAAAATTTCTTTCAACGATAGCTTGAAACACCTCATGGATTTTATGTTTTTCAGATTGGCCGGTAGTTTATTATACAGAGTGACTTCTGAATATCTAACTCCTATGGAATAATGTGTAGTTCTATGTGTTATTGTTCTTAAGTCTGTTTTACCTCTGGTGTTATGATGATGTATTTGATTATTTGTGGTGAAATTTTCAAGGTTTTGTTGTGTATAACATAGCAAACAGTATATATATATATATATATATATATATATATATATATATACAGACTGGGCAGAGTCTAGATTTTCAATTTCTTAAAGAAGTTCCTGCACGAGTCATATTTTTATCCTGACATTAGACTTTCTGCATATGCAAAATATAAGGTTCTCATGTCACTTGCATACAACTCATTTTTATTACTCTTAATGAGAAGTAGAATTTATTTAACTTTATTACTAGATATTTTATGTGTGCTTCCCAGTCTAAATGCTGATCTATCCCAGAAAATTTGCTTCTGTCTTATAAGAAACACATGCACCATGATGTCAGGTTTGCCAACATTTTTATTTTGTTTGTGGCGAAATGATATTGCTGAAGATTTGTTTGTATAAAGTAAGGGTTAAGGATGTATAACTAGTGTATCAAAAATTACAATCACTAGAGTAACGAAATGTACATCTACAACTTGTATTCATTCAGTAATTAACAAATATTTTGCTATATGTTCACATTCTACTGACAATACATTCGTCAATGTAGCTTTCTGAAATGAAAATCAAATTAACATCGATTGTCTCATATTAGCAGCCGGCCTTGGTCTAAATAGCTCTATATTCCAGAAAATAACATTACAAATAGGCTGGCCCCGTAGCTCAGTCGGTAGAGCACCTGCCTGCAGTGCTAGCGGTCCCGGGTTCGATTCCCGGCGGTGAGGGTGGGGATCTTTCTCCGACCAAGATAATTCCTGATCTTCCCCAGAGTCTGGAAGTATGAATGAGAGTGTGAATGTGTGCGCGATATAATGATTAAAACCTAACGTTTACGAGTTAACACCTTCAGTATGTTCCAAAGAAGAACAGCCGCCGATATGACCATTGTAGTTAAAGGCGGGGTATAAATGCAACAAATAAAAAAAAATTAATAAAAAAACATTACAAATAATTTTACTATTTTATTATAGTTTAATTTAAACAGCAGTAAGTGTTTTTAATGATTAGGGTAAGTGTTGGATAAAACATTGTATGGTACAAGACTTATTTGTACACTCTGTGCCGTTTGTTTTTTTTCCCGGCACATTTTTGTTGCCCTTCCGGTTCGGGGGCGCTGACGTCTTGTTGGTTTGGGCTTTCCGCCGTTTCTCTCTGGGGGCGCTGCGGTGCCCGAGACTTCTTGGGTGGCTCCTTCGAGCCGGGAGAGCAGTGAGAGTGTGTGCCTGGTTGGTGTCGAGTGAGCGTTTCTTAGGGTGAGTGCTCCAATTCGGGTTCCCCGATTTTTCTCTTAGTTTTTTTTTTTTATAATTGGTCTTTTGGTGAGCCGTGTGTTTTGGTGGGGCTCTTTTTCCCAGATTCGGGGCCAGAAGTATATAGTTATCTTTATCTGTCTGGTTGGTTTAAGCAAAGTGTAGCAAAGAACAAACGAGAAAATAAATACATGTTAAGGTTCCGATAAAGGCGTATGTTTTCAATTTAATCTCATGACCCTGGGTTGGCCTGCACAATTTGGTAGCAGAGCGTGGTTAATTTGACGCTTGGCTCTCGGCTTGGTTTCCGCGCGTTCGTGTTTGTTGCTTTTGACGTTCTCGGTGCCTACTACTGCATCCTTTGGCAGTGAGGAATGGCGACTTCCTTAGTAAATGTTGACCGCTTGCGTAAAGGTGAGCTGATTTTTGAGTTGTTAATTCGTGGTGGGCAGGTCTCTCCTGCGGCCGACTGGTCGGCCATATTAGACGCATTGCGGCTGGTCAAGGACAAACCGTTTATTGCTTTACCTGATAAGCATGATTTAGTTGCCAATTCCCCTCAAGTGTGTTCTGAAGCGCTTTTAGAGTTGGGTGAGGTTATCCAAGATTTGGAGCGTGAGGGGACCCCTTCAAGAGGACAGCAGGTTCGTTTATTGGCGCGCATCCAGCATTATATCAACAGGTTAGATTATCTCGTTACCTATTTTCCGCGTTCCGAGGTTTTACCTCGTGTTAAGACACTCAAACAAAATTTTGAGGCGCTCCTCGAGAAATTTAACGCCATGGCTCGTCAAGGGGGAGAAGACGCTAAGCTGTATTTTCCGGAGACCTCCTCTTCCCCGGCTGTGAGTCCCGTAGCTTCTCTTTCGACGCCATTTCGTGCCTTAAAAATCATACACCCTTTACAACAGTTGGTGGAGGCAGTGGATATGTTCGAGGTGTCGGATGTGCTGTCGGCTTTCACGTTTTTGAAATTCCTAGTAAAGCTTAACAAGGTAGCCATGGTGCACTCGGTTTCTTCCGATTTAACTATGCAGGCAGTTGCGACCACGGTCAAAGGTGTAGTTTTGAATCTTTTGCTTAGAGCAAGGCAATCAGCTGACCCTTTAAGTACTTTTCATGCTTTGGTTTTGGAATTCTTTATCCCGCGTCGTGAATCGTTAAAATTATTGCAAGACCATTATTTACGACCTCAAGGTCTGGCCGAACCGTTTGTCCAGTATATGGAACGGGTCAGAGACGTGGCCTTGGCCTTACGTCTCCCAGATACGGAGCAGGCGGTTTGTGACGTCATCATTTCGGGTTTGAATCCCGAAGCTCGCTCCAGTCCCGTTTTCGCGACACGTCCTAATACGTTCACGGCTTTGGAATCGTTAGTGCCCTTGCTTAATGAGTGTTCTTCTGTAGATCGATCTCGCTTAGGTGAAGTGTTGAATTCACCTCCCCCACCACGAGCGAATCGTGGAGATGGTTTAACGCCCGGCGTCCGACCTGTGTCATCAACTCACGGGCCCCGGGTAAGATGCTACCGTTGTCAGGAGGTAGGACATATGGTCAAGAACTGTAGTTTTCCTCGCCCAACGGGCATGGACCCTTCGAAATCTGGACGTGATAGTAAGTTCCGGCAGCTCCCCATTTGACGCCAGAAGTTGCCTGCCATGAGCGCGAGTTTGGCTTCTTCACGGCGCATTTTGGCTCTACCCCATTCTATTAAACCTCTTGTGCAGGTTGTTGTCGGTAAGGTGAGCGTTTTAGCCCTCCTTGATTCCGGTAGCTCATTTTCTCTCATTAATCAAGTATATTTTCGCAATACATTGGCGCCTTCGTGTCCCAAGGAGGTGAGCTGTCAGGTGCAATGTTTGGCAGTTAATGGTCAGTCCTTTAATGTGTCTAGCAAGGTTAGGTGTACTATCCGCTTTCCTAAGTTCACTTGGAAACATGAGTGCTATTTGGTCCCTGACCTACCCTATTCTGTAATCTTGGGGGCCGATTTTATGTCACGCTCCCGTTTGTGTTTAGATTTTGCGAAGAAACAAGCCACTTTCGGGTTCGCGACTGGAAGTAGTGTACCTTTTCAGGAGAAATTATATGACGTTCCACCTCGCCCTCGTCTAGGTAACGTCACACTATTAGACGAGCGTGAGGCAGATATTTCCTTGTCTCATTTGACTCATCAACAAGCCGCAGTGGTGGAAGGTTTGGTTCAGGAATTTTCCTCCTTGTTTTCCGACCGATTTGGTGTTACTCATCTTATTACCTATGATATTCAGCTGACTGACCCGTCTCCTGTTAAGCTTTCTCCGTACCGTCTGACACCACACAAAATGGCCATTTTGAAGGCTAAAATCAATGATATGTTGGATAAGGGTATCATTAGACCTTCCACTTCGTCTTATAGTAGCCCGGTTTTCTTAGTTCCTAAGGGTGACAATGATTTCCGTCCTGTCGTGGATTATCGCCAACTCAATAAAAAAATACTTATTGAATCTACTCCCATGCCAGACCTCCATACTGCCGCCCATCATTTTGCTGGTGCACGCGTGTTTACGACTCTGGATTTCAACAGCGCCTATCATCAGATTCCTTTGTCGGATGAATGTAAACACGTGACTGCCTTTTCATCTCCGTGGAGATTGTATGAGTTTAATAGGATTCTCTTTGGGATTGCTACCGGTGCGCAGGTACTTTCCCGTCTCTTGGACAATTTGTTTTCTGACATTAAATTTAAATTTCTTTACCACTATTTAGACGACCTAGTAGTGTACTCTCCTGATTTTGATTCCCATATCTTACATTTACGTGAGGTGTTTGATCGCTTACAGAAGGCTGGCCTCACGGTTAAAAGGTCTAAAGTGAAGTTTGCTACCACAGAGATTTCTTTCTTGGGCCATTGGGTGTCGCCCGCCGGCATTACTATTGATTTAGAACGCACCAAAGCCGTGCGCAATTTTCCACCCCCTAAGAACTTACGTGCATTGGCTCGTTTTGTTGGTATGGTGAATTTCTTTTCCAAGTTTATTCCTTCCTTCGCTGCCCGGGTTCAACCTTTGAATCGCCTTCGACGGAAGGGTATTAAGTACGTCTGGGGTGACGAACAACAGCGTGCGTTCGAAGACCTTAAGTCCGCCATTTCCTCTCCTCCTGTTTTGGCGTTTCCAGATTTCAATAGAACTTTTATTCTCCAAACTGACGCTTCTAGTTATTCCCTGGCGGCGGTTCTTCTCCAGGATTTTCCGGAGGGGCGCCGTCCCATTTGCTATGCTTCGCGAACTCTATCTGAAGCTGAACGCAAGTTTTCAATCTATGAGCTCGAAACCTTGGCAGTTTTGTTTGGTCTCGAGAAGTATAAACCCTACCTGGAACATGTATCTTTCATGTTGGAGTGTGATAACCAGGCTCTCACGTGGGCGTTAGGGACACCACGTAAAACCGGTAGGCTCGCCCGTTGGGGCGTGCGGATTGGGGCGTTTAAGTTTACACCGAGGCACATTCGTGGTTCTGATAATGTAGTTGCTGACGCCCTTACACGTATGTTTTCTGAGGAACCGCCCCTGTTACCACCTTCGGGGACGGTTTCCGGCTCTAACGCCTGTCTGTCGTTCCCCGAAATGTTTACCAGCATCGCTGAACATCAGCGCAGGGATGCCTGCATTAATCAGATTATACAGCAGTTTGAGGACGGCCATCCTGTCCCGCCGTATTGCTTACGTGATGGTGTTCTTATGGCGCGTGCTAATTTTGACGGCAAATTTAAGATCGTTTTGCCCGATAGTATCATTCCCATGGTATTTGCTTACTTTCATCTTTCACCCTTTGGTGGGCACCTTGGTGTAAACAAGACTCGCGATAAAATACGTGAGCGCTTTATATGGAAAGGCATGGATCGCGATATTGCGACCCGTGTTAAAGCTTGTAATATTTGTTCCATGGCTAAGCTGGCGCAGCGAACCACGTGGGGTGGTCTCGCGTCTGAAGTGGCATCTAAGCCGATGGAAAAATTATTTGTAGATTTTATAGGCCCATTTCCCCGGTCGATTCAAGGTAATACTTATGCCCTTGTGGTTGTTGACGCCTTTTCTAAGTTCGTGTGGATTTCGGCCGTGCCACGTGCCACGGCTCGTACTGCTACGAAGGTCCTGAATAAAATCTTGGCTGCTTTTGGTGCTCCACGTTACGTTGTGTCTGACAATGGCTCGCAGTTCACTTCCAATTGGTTCAAACAATTCTGTTTTCAGTGGGGGGTAAGACATATCACTACCACCCCACATTACCCTAATCCTTCCCAAGCCGAGAGGGTTAATAGAAATTTGAAATCCGCTTTGATTGCTTTCCATCATGAGCACCACAATCAGTGGGATACTAACTTGGGAAAGTTGCAGTTTGCCTTTAACTCCGCTCGTCATGAAGCTCACCAGACCACCCCCTTCAGTTTAATGTTTGCTTTTGTACCCAGTCCCTCTTTGGCCCCTGTGGTCCTTAAATGATCTACTTCCCCAGACCTTTTCTCCCGAAACTATTAGACAGAACTGGAGGAGAGCCTTTAATAATCTAAAACGTGCGCATGAGCTCACCAAAAGGCGTTATGAAGAAAATAGAAAACCCTCTCCTTTCGCGGTCGGTCAACTGGTTATGTGCAAATCTTTCCCTATAAGTTCGCGTAAGGATGCTTTTGCTGCTAAATTAGCTCTGCGTTACTCTGGCCCCTATAAGATCATTAACATTTTTAAGGGCGTGTCCGTTACTCTGGAGCACTGTAAAACCCATGAAATGCGTCGGGCTCACATCTCTCAGCTAAAACCGTGCCCTGACGCTATGATTTGATGTCTGTTTTGGCTTTACACTGTTTGTTTTGGCATTTCAGTGTTTGTTTACGTTGCCGTGTTTGTTTTGGCTTCTGCGCCCTTGACCTCGGGGCACGGTTGTCTATGTTGTGTGGCGTTCGCGTGGCACGCTGCCAGGGCATGCACTCACTTTCTCCTTCCTCTCTCTCTCTCTCTCTCTCTCTCTCTCTCTCTCTCTCTCTCTCTCTCTCTCTCTCTCTCTCTCTCTCTCTCTCTCTCTCTTTCTATGCCGGCATATCTCTCTCTTTCTCTTTCTTTCTGTGCGTGTGTTTTTCTTATGTGTGAGTGTTATTTAAAAAAGGTTGTTGGGTACCCATGATTGTGTGTTATTTACTGGTTTATATATGTATGGGCGTATGTGTATATATACAATGTGTCCAATTATGTTGATGTGCTCAATATTGTCTAAGGTATTTCTTTCTTTATTGTTAAAATTTGGATAATTGTTTTGCTGAAAATATTTATTACTTGGAAAGTGTTTATTAGTATTGGTCACTTCAATGGTATTTATCCTTATTGTTATTTATTTAAAGAGATTTATTGCTGTTACTCGTTTGAAAATATTTATTATTTGGAAAGGGTTTATTAGTATTGATCACTTCAATGGTATTTATCCTTATTGTATTTATTTAAAGAGATTTATTGCTGTTACTCGTTTGAAAATATTTATTACTTGTCCTTCAAAGATATTTCTGCCCCTTATGATCTAAAAAAAATAAATATATTTTACAAATTTGGCTGGTTAATATTCTTAGGTTACCACTTCTGCTTCTGGTTCCGTTTCTGGCTTTTGTTTTATGTTTCAGCCGCCTCATCTCCTACCGTGATCCTTGCCTGTTCTGTCATCCTGGATTTTTCCGCCTCGTGCCAGCACCACCCGGGGGTCCCGGTGTGACTGTGACCTTCACGTGCGCCACGCTTTTTCTCCAACTCGGGAGAGTCGCCACGTGGGAGCTAGCTTCGCTTCTTCTTCTTCTTCGACTTCAAGCCACGTCATCCGTCTTTACTTTGGTCACCCTTCCGTGACCTACCTGGCTGTTGTAAGGCGTTCAAAGGACTAACCTGCTGCCCTTTGGTAACGTTTTGCCTCTGTTCACTTCTGCTCCTGAAAGACTTGCCGGCAGTGTTCTGCTCTCTACGTCACGCCTGTGTGTGCAAAATAGAGACAGTGTTCTCCGTGTAAGAGTGACGTATGGTATGTCACGGTTGTGAGGGTAAAAAAAAAGGAAACTCAGTTTCACATCTGCTCTCTACGTCACGACTGTGTGTGCAAAATAGAGACAGTGTTCTCCGTGTAAGAGTGACGTATGGTATGTCACAGCTGTGAAGGTGGAAAGACTCAACAGGTGTACGCAATACTCATACTCATTGCTACTCAGGGCAGACTTTCTATGATGTTTGATGCTCGTCCGACTCTCCTAGGGTTTCCTTCTTCGGGCTTCATCACTCCGGGGTCTGGAATGGCTTTCTTCCTTTCCTTGGTTTCTTCCAGCCTTTCCTTTCTTTCCGTTTGGCTTCTCCACCCTGTGTTTCCGATGGGGAGGGGGTGTTTGTGCCGTTTTTTTTTCTGGCACATTTTTGTTGCCCTTCCGGTTCGGGGGCGCTGACGTCTTGTTGGTTTGGGCTTTCCGCCGTTTCTCTCTGGGGGCGCTGCGGTGCCCGAGACTTCTTGGGTGGCTCCTTCGAGCCGGGAGAGCAGTGAGAGTGTGTGCCTGGTTGGTGTCGAGTGAGCGTTTCTTAGGGTGAGTGCTCCAATTCGGGTTCCCCGATTTTTCTCTTAGTTTTTTTTATAATTGGTCTTTTGTTGAGCCGTGTGTTTTGGTGGGGCTCTTTTTCCCAGATTCGGGGCCAGAAGTATATAGTTATCTTTATCTGTCTGGTTGGTTTAAGCAAAATGTAGCAAAGAAAAAACGAGAAAATAAATACATGTTAAGGTTCCGATAAAGGCGTATGTTTTCAATTTAATCTTATGACCTTGGGTTGGCCTGCGGAAATTAACAAACCTTCCACTCGTCGATAAAATATGTCTTGATTCGCTAGTTAAATGAATAACTTATACTGCATTCTATTCATGAACTCTATATCGAAATTTCACTGATAATGTATGTATTGATGTCTCTCTACCCAAATGGAGGAAATTTTATAAGGTTGGTGAGTACGCAACAGCAAAACCCAAAAACGGAAATTCAGTCAAACAATTAAACTTGATATTTAAATTGATATTATTCCAACGATACGACACAAAGGTTTTCAAGGAATACTGTTACTCCAAACTAACCTTTATGTAGAACTCCCTTCATCATGCTTTATTTCTTCAAATATAATTCTAAGGTATTTTAGCTAATTGATGTAAATTAATCATTTCTCCACACTATCCGTATATAGGCTAAGGTTTTTGATAGATAGTGTCAACATGAAAAATTTAATACCATGGCTGGGATTTGAGGCACGGATCTCCTGGTTTCCGTCCAGTCGCTCTAACCCACTGAACTACCATGGCCAAGTCCAAGTCCAAGTCGAATACTGACAGGCTGTTAACAGCCAGAAGGTTTTGGGTCTGACCGCAGGTTGATAATTTTGATGCTTACAGGATGAGGTGGGGTTGTTTTATTGAGGAAATTTTTGAGGTAGCTTTTTGCTCCTCTGTAATTTTGTACAGGATGCCAAACCGCTTTCTTGTTTACACCCTGGTGTTTTGTTTTGCTAAAGCGGGTTAAATTTTGTAGCCAAACAGCTCATTTGGAGATTTTTAAATTCAGCTTATGCTGCTGTAAGGATTAACTCCTTTGTTACCTCGGGTGCACGCATGCCATACGAGGTACCCGGTAAAGCCTGAAGCGGCGTCTCGTAGCGTCATAATCTCCTAGAGACCGAACCAGGGTGCTTCTGTGAGCTGGCATTTTGAGCGTAAAATTTTGACGCCCGGTGCCTAATTTCGTCCTCCACGTATGGGAGAAGAGAAGCTTCGTGAAGCAGCCTCACGGGGAAAGAACGACTCACAGAATAGATGGATCGGAGTCCTGTATTCTGTGCACGCTGAAGGTATGCTATCCAGCTATCGGCAGCCTCACGGGGAAAGAACGGCCCACAGAATAGATGGATCGGAGTCCTGTATTCTGTGCACGCTGAAGGTATGCTATCCAGCTATCGGCAGCCATGCCCCAGATTTCACAGGCGTACAACATGAGTGGGATTATCAGCGCTCGGAAGAGGTGTAGCTTTAAGCGGACTGACATCGAGCCCGAACCCAGCATTGGGTACAGAGAGGCAATAGCCCCCTGTACCTGTGCCGATAGTTCCCTGATGTGTCCGCGGAAAGTTAGGCCCCTATCAAGTTGAACGCCCAGGTACTTGATGGAATTAGTCCAATCTATCCTTCGGCATCTTAGGTGGAAGTTGGGGCAGTCGGCGGGGGTGTGGCAATTTGTAAGAAGAATGGCGTGGCTTTTGTCCGGATTTACGGACATCCGCCAACGCCTACAACACTCATGTGTGAGACGAGGTGTCTCTAGATTGGGTTGAAGGCTCTGAGTATGTGTCTGTTTTTGCAGAACAACAACACATCGTCAGCGTGCTATGCCATTTCGACCTGTGGCAGAGTACCATGGCCAACGTGCCGTCCTGACATTAAATTCTCCAGTTGACTCATGTATTTACCCGGTAGAACACTAGGGGCTCTCGCATCCGAGATACACCGTTTGTGGCGACTTACGATCGTAAGTGGCATTGAATTTTTCATGTTGACTCTATCTATCAAAAACCTTAGCCTATATACGGCTAGTGTGGAGAAATGACTAATTTCCATCAATTTACTAAAATAATAAAAGTTAAGTGATGAAGCCTGGACTCAAGTACTTACAATAGTAAGTCGCCACAAATGGTGTATCTCGGATGTGAGAGCCCCTAGTGTTCTACCGGGGAAATATGCGAGTCAAATGGAGAATTTAATCTCAGGACGGCACGTTGACCATGGTAGCTGAATAGGTTAGAGCGACTGGACGCAAACCAGTAGATCCGTTGTTTAAATCCAGGCCATGGCATTGAATTTTTCATGTTGACTCTATCTACAATTCTAAGATTTTATTTAAGCTATTTGCATTACTTTCTAAGGACGGTTTTTCCCTAGATCGAAAATTGTTCATTACTTTTTCTAAAATAAAAACAAAAAAATTATTATTTTTACTGCTAAGGCATGTCGCGCTGCTTCAAAATGTGTTTAGTAACATTTAATTTAGATTTCACCTAAATATAGCACAGCCAAAATGATTTTATTGTTTCGTACGTTTGGTATCTAGGCGACATTTCATTGTTGAGTATGATGAAACTACAGACACGGTGCATTCCCTTTCTTATTTAAGTTACCTGGAGATGTGTACTTTGACTAAAATCACAATACTGAATGTTTGGGTGGAATCAGGACATTACAATACTGACGCGGGATACAGTGACACTGAACACAGCAACCACACGGACAACTTCACGGTGGCGAGCAAAAGAGTCTAAGGACAGCAGTAAACTTTCATCTACCAAATTCCAGGTGTCTTCTTCATTCAACCCACAAGTCATAACGCACCCACTCCCTGAAGCTCAGATGAGAGTACTCACACAAGAGCTACATCACAAGTCACCTCGAACCGGTTCCGATGTCCCTATCCTTAAGCTCCTCACGCCACCAATCCTTAATTGTGAGGCGTTGAGCACAACGGAGAGCTGGACGTGGTTCGCTACGGGCCGGACCGCCTCATGTCCTGTGTGGTGATCTCAATTAGGTGACCAGAGCGCGATTCATCTTCGAAGTTTCTAAGTCCACGTTTAAATTCATTGATCCCAAAGTAAATGGTCTTCAATGTTTGTACAGAGTCCGCGTAAACTTCAACTAATTCAGTTTTGACTTGTGAGGCAGTCCAGTCCTTCAAATTAAAATGTAACTTTATATTCTTCTATTTTCTATTGAAGTTATCACACTGATTAGTTCAGATGGCTGTCAACAATGAACGTGTATTGTAGTACATTCAAATTTTATGTACAATGTTTTGAATAATCAAGCTTACCACCCACAAAGTTGTAAAAAATTACATCCTATCATGGAAATTTACCAGATTTATCAAATGACCCTCGTATATAAATACTACAGCAATAAGTTAAAAACTTAAAGTTATAAGAAATAATTGGTTTTGTTTTCAACTTCAGGAGCAGTTTATTGCTTCTGTTTAATAACCCATGAAAAGACACACAAGGAACAATATATCCATTAGTGTCGAAGTAGTGTAAGTGTAACACAGTCTCTAATGACGTAAGAAATGTCCGATACTAATGTGTATACAACGACTTTTGTGTACGTAGCTATTCCTTGAACGTGTTTTGTCTTCTCCTTTTTTCAGCTCTACTCCGTTACCAAGCAAGGAAGGTGATCAAATTCTCGGGATTGGCTGCTTCTATGGTGTCCATCCAAAGCGAATCAATCAGTTGAAGTGAAACTGGAGTATTTGTCCCATCTCTCTCAGTGAAAGCATACAGTTCCAACTTAATCAAGTGACACAAAGAGCTAACGAGTGTTTTTACGGACCTCTACTTAAATTAAAAGTGTTCTGTCCACTTGTCGTGTTAAATCATTATGTATATGTCTAAGTATTTTGTTATTAGTATTAAACACTAACGTTATCATATTCAGTTGTTTTTTCGGGTGAGAATGTCTCTTTAATAAGGGTGCACAGGTCCGATTGTATAAAAGATAATCTAAGTTCAAGCATACGAAAATGATCTTCAGTGAAGCTGAACTTAGAATTTTGGTTGTATAAACATTGATCTAAGTTCACGGCCTCTTGATCTAAGATCAAATCTAACTGGTGAATTTTCTCCAGTTAACTTGATTGAACTTAGATCAGCAGTACTGCAGAATTTACGAAATAGTTTCTGGGAAGAAATAAGTAGTGCAGCTTTAAATAAATAGTAAATAAAGCACTTTGAAGTTACTTTGTAAAAATACTTGTATAAAACATTATGAGTGATGGAATGGTAAGGAAATGGCTGAGAGCATTTAAAGATGGCCGCACAAATGTGCATGATGAAGAACGGAGTGGGCGTCCTTCGTTCGTTACTGAAGATTTGGTGAAGAAAGAGGACGAAAAGGTGAGAGAAAACAGACGCTGCGACTATTTTCCTCAATATTCTCGTAGCGTTTTTGTATCGCATTGTGACCGAGAACTTGAAGTACCGGAAATTGTGTTCACGTTGGGTTCCAAAAATGTTGACGGATTTGCACAAAGCCCAACGTTTATGCAGTGCATTGACTTTCCTTGAGCGGTACCACAATGAAGGTGAAGATTTTTTAGACCAAATTGTTACTGGTGACGAAACATGTGTGGCCTACGTCACACCAGAATCGAAATAACAATCCATGAAATGGCGACATTCATCATCACCCGCAAAAGTGAAGTTTAAGCAAATAATTTCTGCCCGGAAAATCATGTGCACAGTTTTTTGGGACAGTTAAGTGTAGAGGCTCTACTCCCATTAGTCCTGGATCCGTAGGACCAAGGACCCAGGCCTCCTTCTACCCGGGAGCGATGGATACTCCGGGGCTCTTTCCAAAGGGCAATATCTGGAGTCTAAAAAGCTCCCCCCGCTGAGCACAACATCAAGACGGGATGGAAGTGGATACGCCTTTTTTGGGACAGAAAAGGAGTATTGCTAGTGGAGTTTCTGCCTCGTAATGAGTCACTCAATGCAGCGTCTTATTGTGAGACATTGAACAATCTGCGCCGTGCAATCCAGAACAGACGTGGCAAGTTGAGTACGGGTATCGTTTTGCTGCATGGCAATGCCCGTCCAGATGTGGCTAATAGGACCAAAGATCTCATCGAATCTTTTCAATGGGACACTCTAGATCATGCTCCATACAGCCCTGATCTGGCGCCCAGCGACTACCATTTGTTCGTGCATTTGAAGAAACATCTGGGCGGTCAGCATCTTCAAGACGATAACAAAGTCAAAACAGTTGTGATACAGTGGTTAACACGTCAGGCGGCAGAATTTTATGAGGAGGTTATTCAAAAACTGGTGCCACGTTATGACAAGTACCTCAATATTCACGGAAATTATGTAAGAAAGTAGATTAAGGTACAGGCTTTCATGTAAAAATAAAATTATTGCGATATCTATGCACGTCTTTTTTAATTCCAAAACGGTACTGACTTAAAAGCATGCCTCGTAATTAGCCTCTTTATTTCACAAATGTATGTTAAATATGCATTACTTGTGTTCAAAACCTATTCATTTTTATTATTTCCTGAATTCAAGTTACTCTAATATCTCTGATAATTAGAATATTCAATGTGAAATGTCTCCTCGTGTTTTCCAACATAGAGAAAATCCCATCTCAGAACTAAATGACAGAAAATTCAAAATGAGATATCGAGTATCAAAGCATGTAGTTGAAGAACTGGAGCATAGGCTACATGCACAATTAAGAACACAAACCTTGAGGAATTATGCACTCAATCCAATATTTATGATCCTTCTCGCATAACGGCCCTATGCAACTGAAAGCTTCCAGATGGTGATTGGGGATATATTTAATATAAATAAAGGGACTGCGTTTAGGACAATACACAAAGTTACAAGGGAGATTGCAGCTTTAAGATCTCATTTCATCAGGATGTCTATGGAAAAAGGTGAAATAAGAATGGTTATGTGAGATTTAAAGTTAGCGGAACGCATCTCCTCTTTTGCTTGAACGTCCATTTTTATATACAAATATAATAATTTGTAACTTAAAACTTCACTTATTTTCCAGTTTTTTGTTTATATTTTCCAGCTCAGTATTCTAAACAGATGAAAATGTAAAATATGTACATTGGGCATATAATGGAGATAAAGTAAACGAAATAATTATTCTGATAAATACTGTTTCAATATGGAGTAAATTCTTATACTGTTTATAGAAAATAACATTTTTCTAGGACAAATAAGCATAAAGCGAAAGATTTATTTAGTTTTTATGTCCGGATTGGCTACTCTGTGCACTTGAATTAAACAGAGTCGAATAGTTCCGATAATTTTCGAATCCTTTCGATACAACACGAAAGTTGCAATATGTTTGGCGATGTTGCCGTATTTGTTTTTGTGATCTCAGATCAGTACTGAACGGCGTGCATTTTACAACCCACGCGGGTTCACAAACTTAGTTCAAATGAACTGCAGTTAGCGATTTTTATGCAACGGGGTCTCAGAGATCTATTTGCTTTAATTTGTCCTCCTGTTGGCATATCAGGCTATGCTAGAGCCCAATGACTCTCTTACCACTTTTACTTCCTTTACCACGTACGTTTATACTTCACGAAACATTCGGTAACGTTATTCGCTGGAAATGCAAGCTTTGAGGTTACGTAAATCTAAAAAAGGGAAACCTATTCTTTATAAACAGGGTTTAAAAATATTAAATACCTGAGAAGTTTATATAAATTTGTAATTTTTTCTTTTCATTTCGCTATCTTTGGGGTACGCTGAAACAATCACTTCCCGATGTGTTGCTCTTTTCTTAATTCCCAGTATTTCTTCATTATATCTCATCCTTTTTTACTTTCTTCTGCCGAGATAATGGGTTTGCATTTTAATGTGGATTTATCTTTGAACCCCATATTTTTATTTTTAGTTATTACTTTCGCTGTCCCGGCAAGTATTGAATTATCTGTGATTTTTAATTCTGCTAAGTCTTTAAACAATTTTTTTTGTTTTGTATTTTACGTCCTCCAACGTTAAGTCATAACGGACGATAAATGGGTGAAATGATGTTCAAATGAGCCCAGGGTCCATAGGGCTTAGAATTACCGGACATTCTTCTTTCAGGATAAGGGAAAACCCCGGAACGAACCTTATCCAGGTAACTCACCCTGACTGAGATTCGAACTCGGGACCTCTTGAACGTGAGGCAGACACGCTACCACCACGCTACCAAGGCGGGCTTAAACCAGTTAGGTTTTATTTTGCAGTTACGGGAGAAATCAAAGATTTGCTTACAGTTCATTCTGAGAAGATAGAATTAAAATTTATCCTCCTTTTTCGCATAGGATCTGAGAGGTTTTCAATTTTGTTGTAGAGAGTTTCATTCCGGATGTATATTGTCTTATTATCTTGCAATTTTGGTCCTATGATCTTTTAATTCGAGCTTCTGTATCTGACCCTTGAAGTTTATGTTGAGTATTTCAGATGCGTCCAGTGTTTCTGGTTTAATCACTGTTTTATAATGTTTATTTTGGATCTCCATGATGGCGATTTCTTGTTATAAGTATCTTTTGTTAGTTGGAAAGCTAGTTCAAGTTTATTTTTTCTGGATTCCATTGCTCTATTTTGCTTAATATTCCAGCTAATACATTCTCCAAGATATCTGAACTCTTTTACTATTTCAATTGTTTGTTCACAGACTTTGATGTATTTACGTGGGGGCTTGTAGTTTGTTATGATTTTGGTTTTTTTTTCAAAAGAAATGTGAAGTTCTATTTTATCTGCTTGTTTCTCTAGTTCAAGGATTTACTCCATTGTTTCAGCAAACAAAGCCATATCATCTGCAAAAGCAATACAGTTGATTTTAAAACTTCTGTTTTTGCATCCCAGTCGTATTCCACTTTTTATATTTTTACTCCACTCTCTGACTACTTTCTCAAGCACACAGTTAAACAGCAACGGTGAGAGTCCATCCCCCATACATTTGTATTAGTAATAATAATACTCATGATTTTTGTTTCTCTAATTTACTTAATTTATCTAACGTCATTTATGAGCGTCTAGAAAGAAGAGGTTAAATTTACTAAATATTACATAAAAACAGAACATTTATGAGCTTTTCTTTCATCTTTAAATTTATTGGGAACATACTTAAAATAGATCAACAGTGAAGCAACAAAATATGATTATTTGTAACAAAACTTCACTTATTTTAGGGGATTTGATGAAAATTTTAAAGAATTTTGTAAAATAATAAACGTTTTCAAAAAATTTTAAAGGTTGTTTATTTTTTAAAATAAATATTTTTCCCAAACCATTAAATCTATCGGACCATTTAATTGGTTTAATAATTTAACTTCTGGATTTATTTCATGGTTAAATGACCTAAAATGATCTGCTACGGCCAATTTATCAGTTTGTTTATACTTAATGTTACGAAAATGTTCTTTCGTTCTGGTTTCTAATCTGCGTTTAGTCCTTCCAATGTAAACCTGGCCGCAATCCACAATTAAATTAATAAATGCCAGATTTTTTGTTATCATTCTTTTTAGAGAAGAGTATCAAATTTTTAATATTATATTTATTTTGAAGAACCAAAGTTCCTATACCAAATTCTTTAAAACATTTTTGAAAATGTATTTTAATCAAATGATGGTAAGTAATTTTTTAAAAGCTATAATCGTAATTTATTTTTAAGAGTAGAAATATCATTTACATGTTTTATATTTAAATTTTTCAATATTTTATGTATAAAATCTTTATTAAAACTATTACTTAAAGCAGTATTAATTATGTGTTTATATTCTCCATTAAATTCCTCCTTATTTAGGGTTACATTTATTAATCTGTAAATTAAACTATTCTAAACAGCCAGTTTATGTGAAAAAGGGTTAAAACATTTATTTCTATTTAATTATCGATATGAGTGGACTTTGTATAAATACCAAAGTTTAGAATCGCTGTGATTTTTGGTAGATATCGGGGCTAATGTCAAGGTTTTGATTAAACACATTTCGTTTAGAACAAGGAAACTAAATGAATTGTACACTGCAAGTTAAAAAGCAAACTGTACAGCTATGTGTCAGTTGCTATGGTAAGTCTAAAACAAAATACGAACGTACACCTAAAGAGAGCCTGCGAGCTAAATTATAGATGCGATATGCACCGTCTTCTCCTTCCTTCCGGAGTTTACATCGATTCCAGTGAGCCATCACTTTACATTTATCTGCAACAATTTTTCTGGAGAGGAAGCACGTTTTCTTCCTGCCTTCATCATTTCTCATTCCGTTCGCTGGGTCAACAACCGTCTCCTTTATCAATGGTATCGTGAACCCTTAACCTTACTGGCTACACCACCGTCTTCATTAAGCGATAGAAATAGAAACCGCAGCGCCATTCGCGTTTTTCTTTCAACTTTAGACAAACTCTCTCTCTCTCTCTCTCTCTCTCTCTCTCTCTCTCTCTCTCTCTCTCTCTCTCTCTCTCTCTCTCTCTCTCTCTCTCTCTCTCTCTCTCTCTCTCTCTCTCTCTCTCTCTCTCTCTCTCTCTCTCTCTCTTCCCTAACACTCTCTTTTTTCGCTGAAATGTTTACATATTAATGTTATAAACGCAGAACATTTGTTTGTGTATGTAATCCTAAAATCCACTCATACGATTTTGATAATTCTTACGGAATTAAGAAACCAATTTGTTCTGACGGACATGGAGTCCTTGTAACTAAATACTAACACATTCAGTTTATAAAGAATGGTCTTGGATTTAAATTGAGAATGTCATGCTGTTACTCCTGTAGAGTTGCTACGCTCCACAGAGTATAAAAACAAAAGACGATTACATTTGATGCAAGGAATATACATAGATGGCCGTGAACAAAAACAGAATACGTACTTTAAGAAGTGACAGTCGGATTTGTCTTATATACTTTTTTGCCTTTAGGAAAATCCCATATGGCCATCAAAGTACTTATACGTATGTCTTTTTTAACTACGATTTAGTACATACCACATACCGGTGCCGTTCTTAGTTTATATGGCGATATAAACAAAGCGGGAAAATGTATTATCCCGCCGGTGCTCGCTCTGTTTTACCCCCACGTGGCAAATATGTGCACTGTCAACAAACTTCTACGCAAAGCTTGGCTTTGACAAATTCGATATTTGAGTAGCTTATGGGATAGTACTTTTACCTTAACATTAAATGCAAAGATGAGTGTACTGTAATATATTTGTTCATAATGTACGTTAAAAAGTATCTGAATACTTACAACAGTGATTAAAATATTTGATTTCTTAACATAACCTCACCTCATTTATAAATTAAGAACGAAGGTACAAGTCTTTCTGCGAAATACCTGAATGTAGTCACTTTGGCAATGATTTGTAAGTTCTACTAGCGTGCAGCTGAAATAAAAATATGTTATGTAGTTATTGGAATCTGAAAACGGCAATTCCTTAAACGACTTCCACGTCCAAATTTTCCGAATTGATTATTCCTGCGCGACAACTATATGTCTTCACACTCAACAATTATATTTTTCTATTTCTGTTCACAAATTCAGAAACTACGGCGGGAAGAATGTTGTGGAAGCTTGTTTTTGTAAAACTAGACAATTTCGAGATAATTCGGCAAGCAAACACTGGTTTATTCTGCTGAAAAATTCAGTCCTACATTACTAAAGTCGTTTTTTTAACTCAGTATGCAAAACACGTTTATATAATTTTTTCACCACTTTTAAAGAATTTCCCTCTGTAATGTTTATATTGTCGTGGCACTGGGCATAAAAGTTTCGGCACAAATAGATAATAGACGGCGGATGTTTCATGAGCTTGCATAAGCAGTTAACGACAGCGCGGCGAGTGTTCACAAAACCGGCAAACAATGTTACCTCAGATAAAGGACTCGCCGGCATAGATAGGATTTCATGTCTGGAAGTTTCTAGAGATATCTCGATTGACAGAGAATAGTTTTCCTGATCTGATTTCTCGAATTATGAATGAGATATATAAGAGATTGTGACACGCCAGCCGCACGGTTTTAAACAGAAGAGTAAGCAGAGTCTGTTGTGTAACAAGATCGTTGTTGTAAAGAGAGCTGAACTGGACGCTATTATTGTCTTCGACCTTGGAAAGTTGTGTTATTATGTGATGTAATGTTGTTACGTGAGAATTGAACAGTGTATTTCTACGGAAATAAAGAACATTTAGAAATTCGGCAAATTGGACTTTTAATTCTATGAACGCACAAAGTCACATAATATTGCATTTTGCACAACTTATCTCCCACTTCCTATTGCTTTAAAACTGCCGAAGTGCATCGTGCACTTTGATTACTATATACAAATTACGCTTATATATGCTAAAAATGAATTAATTACTATTTGACTGTTGCATTTGTAATAATGTGAGGTTGTTTATGTATTTTACATTAGATACGCAATAAGCGAACTATGTTTTTCATACGTAGAGTTACAAGGCTAAACAATCAGTGACGTCGCACACGTACACGTGCTTTTGTTTACTTCGTCATATACACGAAGGATGGCTCCGGTATAGGTGTAGTTGTACTAAAAGAATGTCAGAACCTCTGAATATCTTTATTATTATCCTATAAATCTATACAGTGAACTTTCTGGATGTCAAACCCCTCTAATAAGCCTAATATAAGAACACTGATTTTATGCCCTTTGTGTTTATGCAAAAGTAATTTAGAATTAATAAGATTTAAAAGTAAATTCACAGTAAATTCAACATATACATTTCATTTCTTATGAAAATTTATAGACATGGTATTTTAATGAAAACAGTATGACAATTTTAGATAATTAATGATAAAGAACCATTTGCCGCGTAAAAGTAGATGTTAGAGGGTAATTGGAGGGGAGGGCTTTCCATGAAAAACTTCCTGTTACATTATTGTAAGATTATTAACTTAAATACCAAGTTTGGTATTTTCTAAATTTTGTTATTCTTAACTATAGATCTTTTTATAGTTTTGAGTTCACTCGATCTATGGTTAAAACTGGATACAGCGTTTCGTCTATCTAGTACAATTGAAGGTTCAATAAGCTTAAGGAGATTAATAACCAGAAACATTGCACTTTATCACTGCCTTTTCATTTATTCAGTGTCATTTTTCTCGAAGGTGTGAATATGTAAAAATGATTCGACCACAATCGATTACAGCACATGTTTATGCTCCCACAGTATTCCATGGCGATAAAACAGGTTTCGTTCTAGACGCCCTTGCTTTATCACTCGCCCGCCACATTGATTGTACTTTCTGAAGAACCATGACCTACAACCACAAGCACTGGGTTTCTTCCGCTTTTAAAAATGAAACAGTGGGCGGTGATCCCTGAATTACTTACAGAAAGAGTTTTTGTTGACCAAAAAGGGACAGTCACGAAGGTAGTATAAGGTTATAATGACTTCAACAATTTGCCTGGCTTAGAACGTTTGTTACCACTTTTCCGGTGACGTTCTGGAAATATGAAGCAATGTGCCATCTAGCCTCGCTCTCGAGGAAGAGCCCGATCAGAGGGTAAGGAGTAAGCAGTAAGCATGACACTGATGAGACTGGAATCAAAGTTAAAGATTGTTTAATGTCTGCTTCTCTTTTTAATTACGTAAATCGCGAAGTTGCCGACCACGGGACACCAATTTATATTACTGTCCGGAGTGATCGTATGTGAAACCCATATTAGGCGATAACATTTAATTCATTATTTATGCAGAAACAGATACTTTCCCCAGCCACGTCTTCCTTCTTTGACGGTCAGTCTAGCTGTGTCCCCAGAGCCATGAGCCATGAGCGAGGACAAGTCGTCCGGGTGCTCCCGGTACCTATCCGCTAAGCGGATTTACCCGTGCGGTCCTATAGAATTGGTCTTATCTCCAAAGCTTGGATATCGGTGTAAAGTGATGGACCTGATTCGACCTCTGCTAGTGCTCCTGGAGGCGGAGTGAGCTCCCAGGTAGGAGGCCAGTGCCCTATGCCGCCACGCTAGGAGCGGCCTGCGTTGCATAGTCCGTCCAGTGTGGCGGGACCAGGAGCGAGAGGTCGGGTGATTGGGAAACATTTAGTTTGGGGTTCGCATTTGGGTCACACAGGGGGACTGGTCTGCCGGGGGTCAGCCGACAGGTCAAATCCACCCCTAATGTGGCCGGGACAGAATGTAGTAGTGAAGGGATGAGAGGCTGGTCTCACCACCCAAGGGCGTCCTTGGGGAGGCGGTAGCTCTTTCTCCTTCTGGGTACACGGTGGTCATATTGTCCTAGTGTGTTAACTAGGTGATTGGGATGAAGTGTAATTCTGGCATACAATGTGCGTGAGCGTTCACGCACAACGTCCTAAACGTAAGGTATGCCAGAATGGGTGTGTAGGATGTGTGATGGAAACGTACGTTCGGTACCGTAGATCTTCATAAGAGCCCTATTCTGCACGGCTTGCAGATTACTCTCACGAGTACTCTTATTCACACCAAAATTCCTTTTGTTCCTCTGTATCTTTTGTTTCCGTGACCAGGTACTAAGGGAAGGTCCGCACTTCTTGCCAATGGTTTGCCAGATGGACCGCCGAGGAGATGGCTTCCCTACCAATGCACTACTAACACAACAAACATCCTGTTTTATCTGCCATAGCCGGAATTTGAAACACCAATCTCCCACTCTCTGCGCGGTTGCTCTAACCATCTGAGCTACTATGACCAACATGCCGACAGGACATTAAATTCCCCAACTGGCTCATATGTTTCCCGGTAAACCACTAGAGGCTCTCATATCCTATGAAACACGCATCTTTTGTGGCGACTTACTATGCTGTAAGTACTTAAGTGCCAGGCTTCATAGCTAAACCACTATGTTATTCAGGTAAATTGGTGGAAATAATCATTTCTTCCACACTAGCCGTGTGTAGGCCAAGGTTTAGATGAGTACAGCCAGACTGAAAGCAGAGCAACCGCATGGAGAACGGGAGATCCGTGGTTCAAATCCCAGCTATTTTTCAGTCTGGCTCTACTCATTCAAACCTTAGCCTACACACGGCTAGTGTGGAAGAGGTGATTATTTCCATCCTGTTTTACATTTAACGAATATTTCCAAAGTTAATATTTCATGTCTTACGATTCTGTTGTTCTTGTTGTCAAATGCTAGGCTTTGGCAATGAAGCCATTATATCTCCTGTTCTCCAATATTTCTGTGTAGTGGATCCGGCAGGTAGGGCTTCACAGGTTAAAAGATGTTCTTCAGTCATTTCCTCTTCTTTGTTGCACAGAGGACAATTTGGACTTGTATAAATTCCTATTCTGTGTAAGTGTTTGTCCAAGTAATCATGTTCCGTAAGTAATCTAAAATCTGCTACTGCAGCTTTACCTGGGATTTCTGGAATAATTTCTGGATTTTTAATTAAAATGTTCCATTATTTTATCTTTGGCTTTGTTAGATATTTATTGGATTTGTTTGTTTTGATATTTGCTTTTGATTAATCTTTTTATGGATGTAAAGGGTAATTTTTTAATTTTATGATTCTTAATTTATTTAATCTCTTATGATTCTTAATTTACTGCATTCATAATTTCCTTATCTTTATATATCCTTATCACGTGTCTGATTTATAAAACGTCGAAAGGTGGCGGCTTAAGTATTCAATGAAAAATATAGTTTATTTTCATATCATACATAACTAAAATACTAAAAAGACGTTTTCTAGATCTATGTAAAGAACATGAAAACAAAGTAGTTATAGAACAAACGTAATTGTCAAGTTAAGTCTAAACTTTATTAATCATAGAACTGAAAACAAGAATTTTACAGGAAATAGACGTAAAATCAAACATACGAACATAGAGCAAAACAAAAGAACATCAAATGTGTTTATAACGACACAATAAGCCTGCGATACCAACACGAAATTAACGCCCAAAGATTCGCTTCATTACCTTTTCCTCCATAAACAAGATTTTATTACACGAAACAATTTTTTATTTAGCTCTGTATTCCTCTTGCATTAACAACCAAAACGCTTATCTCTATTAATATGAAATACATAGAGACAGAAATTACATTCGTATAACTGACTACATCCATTTTCGACAAAGCAGTTCTATTCTCACTGTATCGTCAGCAGAAAAAAATGAATAATGATTTTCCATTTGGGAGATACAAAGGAATATATCGAAAAGTTGAACACTACAAAGGATGTGCATTTGACATAGTTCCCTTGTTTTAACAATATTTACATTTTTTGTGTAGTAAGTTTTAGTTAATCTCTTATCGTTTACCAGTCACACAAAATTTACCTCCACAGGTAATATTTCTAGTACAGTTTAAGGCTCGTGAGTCTGTATTTTAAAGAAAACATGATTTTATTTTGAGCACATATGGTTTACTCTACTAATAATACTGATATGCAATATTTAACATATTGTCTGGAGTTTTTATTTTAATATGTCATTATCCCTTATTTGAGAGTACTGAATCAGAATATCAACTTGGTTCTTCCCCATCACATAGCAATTTTTCACAATAAAGGAAATAGTAAAATATGCATTATTATACTAGCCTATATCAAATTTATGTTATATTATTAAATATACGTTAATAAATCCATAACTGTGAACACAACAATCTTCAGAATTAACTAATGTTTCACATCATCACTTGACTTTCAACACTTAATCAGTTTTCACATACTGCCTTGAAATGAAATGAAGTGAACATTTTGTAGAGTTCCTACTATGGAAAGTATTTGATACATCTCTTTTCAGCGATCAGCAATAATCAGCTATCATATTCACATTCCACTTTCTCTGGTAGCGTCTTTCCATTTCCTTTATGTCCTGTGAAATATTTAACCCTGCTCCTCACTGACAGCCGAGATGTTCTAGAAAAAAGTCCAAATGAGATTGCAGGAAATGTACTTTCACACTCATATTGCAGCCCAGCTTTCGAAAGTTCTAAAGCATACTTTCTACAATATTTTTGTAATTTGGATCCTTGTAATTTCCCAGAAAGTTTCTGATGACACTTTGAAAAACAATCAATGCCTGTTTTTCAGTGTCTGTCATTGTTTCTTCAAATAAAGTATCAGAAATCAACTTCCTAATTTGTGGACCAACAGCTACTCCCTCTTTAATTTGAACATCAGATATTCCAGAGAACTTCTTGCAGATATATTTGTAGCAGTTGCCGTCCTTATTCAAAGCCTTCACATATTTCTTCATAAAGTATAAATGTATGTGCAAAAGTGGTAAAAGAACATTTTGAGGTCCACAAGACACTCATGAATCACATTTTTCATTCCTGGCACGAGATTTTCTCTTTGCTTCCAATTTTTTCTTGCTCAGTGATCGGATCGGGTTCTACTATACCATTCACAAATAAAATTTGGCATTTTTGGTTGCATGATTGCTGGCATAGTAACATGCCAAAATTTTTAACAAAATTTATAACATTTTGTCTTCTGTTTCGAACAACAAAATTTCCACATATATGCCAAAATATATCAGGGTTATTTTTACTCTTTCTGGAAAATATATTGCTTCAAATTCTCAAAATATATATGACATACCGCTGCCTATCACAAAAACAGATCCTCACTATTTGAAAAGATGTTATAGGCCGCGATAAATTTGCAGGGATTGGACTTACAATAAGGCATGTATTGTTGCCTGTTACATTATTACATTCTTGAAAAACACTTTAATTTCAACAATAAAATCAGTATTCTGAAAGAGTAGAGCCAGACTGAAAAATTCAATGCCACAGCCGGGATTTGAACGACGGATCTTCTGGTCTCCGTCCAGTCGCTCTAAACCATTGAGCTATTATGGCCAACGTGCCAACATATCAATAATATGAGTCAGTTGGAGAATTAAATGTCATGTTGACACATTGGCCATAGTAGCTTAATGGTTTAGAGCGTCTGGACGGAGACCATAAGATCCGTGGTTCAAATCCCGGCTATGGCATTGAATTTTTCTGTCTGGCTTTACTGTTTCATAGAAATCAGCATTTGGTTCTTCGTTTAATGGGTTCTTTTCAGTTCCATAGAATATATTTATGCACAGAACTACATTAAGGCATTTTAGGTATAACTACTAATTGTGCAAAAATGGTACGTGGTGCAAAAATAAAACTGATTACAGTTTTGGAATCAGCACATCAGATTTAATTAAAATACACCTATATTGGAGAAGACCCCAGAATCATGCTTAACTGTGTAATTAGTACTTACCCATTGCAGTAAAACCGTCCAAAGGATATGCAATACTTTCAACTTACCTGCAAAAGAAAAATAAAGATTAGAATAAACATAAATTAATCACTTAATCAATGTAGGCCATAGCTAGTTTTATAAACAAAAAGGAGCATGGCGGTGACACATGTTAACGTCTGTGCTTCCTGGACACCTGTTGATGCTGACGCTACAAGATGCAGCAAAAAGCGAGTTAATGACCGACAATATGTCACAACATTGCGCGGAACTGGTTCTTATCCCTACATCCGGTACAATTAGCGGCGTATGCCTGAACTGCCTCAACAAGAAACATAGAAATTATAACAGGTATCCACTACAAAGGACATTCATCCTTCACAATAACAAACATACAAGAATATACATCAAGTTTATCGTCTAACTATCTTTATAAAAAGTTTAAACAAAGTTACTCACGAAGCATTTGTTCTCAAATATGGAGTAGCCCTCCTTTTTATAACTAACTTTAACTTATCACACACTGACATAATTCCAAAGACGTATTAATTTCGATTAGTATAGCATCACTTTCGTAATGCCAACCACTGAACCTTCGAGTTAGCATGTCTGTCTCAAGTTCAAGACGTTCAGAATTCTACTTTTGGTGAGGGACATATTTGAACATCATTTCATTCATCGTCCGATATGACTTAACGTTGGAGGTTTTCTCTTATCCTGAAAGATAAATGTCTGGCAACCCTAAGCTCTATGTACCCTGTACTCATTTGAACATCATTTCATTCATCGTCCGTTATGACTTAACGTTGGAGGTTTTCTCTTATCCTGAAAGATAAATGTCTGGTAACCCTAAGCTCTATGTACCCTGTACTCATTTGAACATCATTTCGTTCATCGTCCGATATGACTTAACATTGGAGGTTTTCTCTTATCCTTAAAGATGAATGTCTGGTAACTATAAGCTCTATGTACCCTGTACTCATTTGTACATCATTTCATTCATCGTCCGATATGACTTAACGTTGGAGGTTTTCTCTTATCCTGAAAGATGAATGGTAACTCTAAGCTCTATATACCCTGTACTTATTTGTACATCATTTCATTCATCGTCCGATATGACTTAACGTTGGAGGTTTTCTCTTATCCTGAAAGATGAATGTCAGGTAATTCTAAGCTCTATGTACCCTGTACTCATTTGAACATCATTTCATTCATCGTCCGATATGACTTAACGTTGGAGGTTTTCTCTTATCCTGAAAGATGAATGTCAGGTAACTCTAAGCTCTATGTACCCTGTACTCATTTGAACATCATTTCAATCATCGTCCGATATGACTTAACGTTGGAGGTTTTCTCTTATCCTGAAAGATGAATGTCTCGTAACTCTAAGCTCTATGTACCCTGTACTCATTTGAACATCATTTCATTCATCGTCCGATATGACTTAACGTTGGAGGTTTTCTCTTATCCTGAAAGATGAATGTCAGGTAACTCTAAGCTCTATGTACCCTGTACTCATTTGAACATCATTTCATTCATCGTCCGATATGACTTAACGTGGGAGGTTTTCTCTTATTCTGAAAGTTGAATGTCTGGTAACCCTAAGCTCTATGTACCCTGTACTCATTTGTACATCATTTCATTCATCGTCCGATATGACTTAACGTTGGAGGTTTTCTCTTATCCTGAAAGATGAATGGTAACTCTAAGCTCTATGTACCCTGTACTTATTTGTACATCATTTCATTCATCGTCCGATATGACTTAACGTTGGAGGTTTTCTCTTATCCTGAAAGATGAATGTCAGGTAACTCTAAGCTCTATGTACCCTGTACTCATTTGAACATCATTTCATTCATCGTCCGATATGACTTAACGTTGGAGGTTTTCTCTTATCCTGAAAGATGAATGTCAGGTAACTCTAAGCTCTATGTACCCTGTACTCATTTGAACATCATTTCATTCATCGTCCGATATGACTTAACGTTGGAGGTTTTCTCTTATCCTGAAAGATGAATGTCTCGTAACTCTAAGCTCTATGTACCCTGTACTCATTTGAACATCATTTCATTCATCGTCCGATATGACTTAACGTTGGAGGTTTTCTCTTATCCTGAAAGATGAATGTCAGGTAACTCTAAGCTCTATGTACCCTGTACTCATTTGAACATCATTTCATTCATCGTCCGATATGACTTAACGTTAGAGGTTTTCTCTTATCCTGAAAGATGAATGTCTGGTAACTCTAAGCTCTATGTACCCTGTACTCATTTAAACATCATTTCATTCATCGTCCGATATGACTTAATGTTGGAGGATTTCTCTTATCCTGAAAGATGAATGACTGATAACTCTAAGCTCTATGTACCCTGTACTCATTTGAACATCATTTCGTTCATTGTCCGATATGACTTAATGTTGGAGGATTTCTCTTATCCTGAAAGATGAATGTCTGGTAACTCTAAGCTCTATGTACCCTGTACTCATTTAAACATCATTTCATTCATCGTCCGATATGACTTAATGTTGGAGGATTTCTCTTATCCTGAAAGATGAATGTCTGGTAATTCTAAGCTCTATGTACCCTGTACTCATTTGAGCATCATTTCATTCATCGTCGGATATGACTTAACGTTGGAGGTTTTCTCTTATACTGAAAGATGAATGTCTGGTAACTATAAGCTCTATGTACCGTGTACTTATTAGAACGTCATTTCATTCATCGTCTGGTATGTCTTAACGTTGAAGGTTACCTGAAAAATGAAATTCTGGTAACTAAGGTCTAAATCGTGGAATACTAACATATTGCTTCTTAAGTATCTTATAACTGAAGTCAGAAGAACGATTTTGAAAAACGTCCAGTAAGCAAAGTGGACGGACATATATGAGCAAATCTCTAATATCTGTGTGCATTTCATTCTTCATTCTTAACGGAAGGGAGCGTTGGGAATTATACCAGTAAGCAGAATAGAGTGAAATGGAAGCGAGGCTCGTATGCTATCCCTACCTCCCCATTCTGGGGCTGGTCAAACATTAAAAACCTGCAGATCTTTGTAATATACAATGGCCAAAAGTAAAATGTTATTTTATGAGTAAGTGTGATTCCGAAAGGAGACCTATGAACAAAATAAGATCCGTTTAACTCGTACATCATTCACTGTTTGTAGGCAGTCCTCAATATTTATAGATATATCACAGATCATATATAAGTGTATGATATTGTTTTACCTTCCTCATGGTCATGGTATTCATTTGTCTTGTGTGTTGACAACATGAGTTTTAGAAAACAATAACATTCTGTATAAAGGAGGCACTGGAAATAGCAAAACGATAAAAATAACTAAACACAGAATTAATTAATATGTTATAACCTAGTCTGAAACTTGCTCATTTTTTGGAGAACAGTGATATATTGATTGAGTGATTAATTTTTACAATTTAAATAGAATTGCTTAGATTTAACTCAGAATTATGGCCTGCTAGAATGAGGCGATTGTTACATTCTAGGAGAAATGAAAATTGGCATTACCGACGTGTAAAAAGTTTTTGAGCTCTGAACGAAAGAGTTTTGTACCTTTAACACAGTCTTGAACTACGAAAAGGCCAACTGTTACTAAGAAATCTCTAACTGGAGTTTAAGTTGATAACCTTTGAACGCAAGAGTCAGTTAATCTTAGTATACGAGGGTGGTCTGAAAAGTTTCCCACCTCAACATGAAGATGGCAGCACTCATAAACAAAAGCTAGTCAATTTCGTTTTTTCATCTCCTGACAGTTACTCACCAAAGTTTCAGTCATTTTGAACGCTTAGTTTTCATGTAACAGTCGTTTGTGTGAGTTGATGTGAGTGTTTTTATGAAAATGGACAAAATCGAGTGTCGAACTGTCATTAAATATTTGTTTTTGAAAGTCAATACGCCTACGCACGCCAAAGATGAGTTAGTTTCTATGTATAGTGTATCTGCACCATCATTTACACAGTGAAATTTTGGTCAGCTGAATTTAAATGTGGCCGTAAGTGTTTGGGAGACAATGAACTTTCGGGACGTCCAAAAACTGCAACTATCAACGAAAATACCGACAAAGTTCACCAAATGGTGCTAGAGGACCGCAGAATTAAAGTGAGAGAGACAGAAGAGGCTATGAACATGTCAAAAGAACATGTTTGTCACATATTAAATCAACATTTACACATGAGAGAGCTGTCCGCGCGTTGGGTGCCGCGTTTGCTCACGTTACACCAAAAACGTGTTCGAAAGAACATTTCCAATGCTCTGTTGGCGCAGATTAGGCGCAATAAATCCGAGTTTCGGCACCGATTAATTACTGTAGATCAAACTTGGATACACCATTATTCGCCCGAAAGAAAAATACAGTCCAAACAGTGGACTGCAAAGTGGGAAAAAACTGTTTCCTTTTTCGGCTTGGAAAATGATGGGGACTATTTTTTGGGGATAGTCATGGAGTTATTTTAATCGATTATCTTCAAAAAGGAAAATTCATTACAGGAGCACACTACGCATCATTACTATCATTACTTGTGTCCGCCTTGGTAGCGTAGGTGGTAGCGCGTCTTCCTCACGTTCAAGAGGCCCCGAGATAAAATGTCGGTCACGGTGAGTTACCTGCATAAGGTTTTTTCCTAGGTCTTCCCTTATCTTGAAGGACGAATTTCGGGTAACTCTGAGCTCCATGGACCCTGGTCTCATTTGAATATCATTTCACCCAATTCATTCACCGTCCAATATGACTTACTGTTGGAGGATATAAACTACAAAAAAACAATTCTTACTTGATAATCTGAAGGCAGAACTTGCGGAAAAACGGCCACATTTACAGAAAAAGAAAATTCTGTTTCACCAAGACAACGCACCGGTTAACACCTCAGCGGTTACAATGGCGAAAATCCATGAATTATGGTTTGAACTGGTTGACTCAGCAGATCTAGCCCCAAGCGACGTCTTTTTGTTCCCTCATCTGAAAATTGCGCCCGGAGGACAGAGAGTTTCGTCAAATGAAGAGGCAAACACCTTCGTGAACAATTATTTTGTAGACAAAAACGCTGAGTACTATTTGGACGGGTTACGCAGTTTACGGGTTACAAGGAGAATATGTTGAAAAATAGATAAAAAATTCTGAAAAAATGTCTTGCATGTTTAATAGGTCGGAAACCTTTCAGACCACCTGTGTACATGCTATGTACCGCTGCGTCAATTTTTACACAATTTACCACACATAAACTTAGAATCGAGACAATTTCTGTTTAATTAGAATCGGAAATAACATGCCTATACATATAATTATTTAATTTTACGTAATACGTACAAAAGCTCACAAGACTAACTATAACTTGGTCAACACAATGCTAGTAACTTAAGGATTGCCAACAAAATACTTATGACTTAACGGCATTACAAAATAACAAAGGAACAGTGATTTACATAATTTTCTTTAATCTCTTTTTCATATCTTAAATAGATTACAGTCAATTATTGAGATCTTTTTTTTTTCTGACTGTCTTCTGTTTTCTTAGTATTTTTTGTTACTGATAATTTACCAGGTTATATTTAAATTGTTTAAACTGCCAATATTTTATGTGAATGAGAATTTCAGGGCACCATCGGGTAGCTCGGCTAGAAACAAAAGCATAATTCTATTGGACTAAGTCTAGTTTTGTGGAGTTAAACCATCAAGGCAGGGACAAAGTCGGTTACTCTGAATATAACGAAAGCAAAGGAGTAATATCAAGAATAGCATATCATGACGACTATGTGTTCCACCTTAGCGATGGTGGCTTGTTTTTCCTTTTATAGACGGGGTTAGCCTCGAGGGTGCTCTCCAGGGATTGCAGTTCATATCCTCAGACCAGAAGCGTGGACAGGAGCTCACAGGGTGTGAAAAAATACAAATTAAAAGCACCAGGGCGAGACTCGAATTACACAAAGTGAGTCATGATGTAGTGAAAGATCAAACGCTGACAGCTTGAAACGAAAAAAAAAAAAAATGTCACTACATAACAAGTCATAAGCAAACACTGTGTTTGGATAAAGGAGGACATGTTTGTGTTTTGATCCGCGTGTGAACCCCATGTTTTGTTTTAGCCTTCTCTGTTTGGAATTCTCATGTCATGAGATTTGAAGCTAAAATAACTTCAGGTTCATTTTCAACCACGTATTTCCCAGTTTTAATAATTGTTTTGCTTTCTACCACTACATGCAGGAGCACTGCAGTGCGGCCATAAACGTCATTGCAAGATACAAACCAGAAAAGCACGTTTTCAGACACTTGATAGTAAGGAAAGGTTGAGTTAGACTAAAAAATTCAACACCACAGCCGGTATTTCAACCACGGATCTTCTGGTCTCCGTTCAGCCGCTCTATCCCTTGGGCTACCATGGCCAACGTGCCGATATCACATTAAATTCTCCAACTGACTCGTGTTTTCCTCGGTGAACCACTAGGAGTTCTCATAAACACATGAGACAACTGCCGTAATGACGACTTACTATGCTGTAAGTACTTTAAGGCCCGGGCTTTATAGTTAACCAGTATTAGGTCAATTAATGGAAATTAATTGTTCTTTCACACTGGCCGTGTGTAGGCTAAAGTATGGAAAGGTAGAGTCAGACTGAAAATTTCAATGTCACAGCCAGTATTTGAACTTCGGATCATCTGGTCTCCATCCAGCCGCTCTAACTATTGAGCTACTATGGCCCACGTGGCCATAGTTCCATACTTTAGCCTAGCCAGTGCGAAAGAACAATTAATTTCTATTAATTGTACCTAATAGTCATCGAACTATAAAGCCCGTCCCTTAAAGTACTTACAGCATAGTAAGTCGTCACTAAGGTAGTTGTCTCATGTGTTTATGAGAACTCCTAGTGGTTTACCGGGAAAAACACGAGTCAGTTGTACCTAATAATGGTCCGAACTATAAAGCCCGGGCCTTAAAGTACTTACAGCATAGTAAGTCGTCATTAAGATAGTTGTCTCATGTGTTTATGAGAACTCCTAGTGGTTTACCGGGAAACACACGAGTCAGTTGTACCTAATAGTGGTCCGAACTATAAAGCCCGGGCCTTAAAGTAGGTACTTACAGCATAGTAAGTCGCCATTAAGGTAGTTGTCTCATGTGTTTTAAGAGAACTCCTAGTGGTTTACCGGAAAAAACACGAGCCAGTTTTACCTAATAGTGGTCCGAAGTATAAAGTCTGGGCCTTAAAGTACTTACAGCATAGTAAGTCGTGATTAAGGTAGTTGTCTCATGTGTTTATGAGAACTCCTAGTGGTTTACCGGGAAAAACACGAGTCAGTTGTACCTAATAGTGGTCCGAACTATAAAGCCCGGGCCTTAAAGTACTTACAGCATAGTAAGTCGCCATTAAGGTAGTTGTCTCATGTGTTTATGAGAACTCCTAGTGGTTTACCGGGAAAAACACGAGTCAGTTGTACCTAATAGTGGTCCGAACTATAAAGCCCGGGCCTTAAAGTACTTACAGCATAGTAAGTCGCCATTAAGGTAGTTGTCTCATGTGTTTTAAGAGAACTCCTAGTGGTTTACCGGAAAAAACACGAGTCAGTTTTACCTAATAGTGGTCCGAAGTGTAAAGTCCGGGCCTTAATGTACTTACAGCATAGTAAGTCGCCATTATGGTAGTTGTCTCGTGTTTATGAGAATTCCTAGTGGTTTACCGGGAAAAACACGAGTCAGTTGTACCTAATAGTGGTCCGAACTATAAAGCCCGGGCCTTAAAGTACTTACAGCATAGTAAGTCGCCATTAAGGTAGTTGTCTCATGTGTTTATGAGAACTCCTAGTGGTTTACCGGGAAAAACACGAGCCAGTTGAAGAATTTAATGTCATATCGGCACGTTGGCCATAGTAGCTCAATGGTTTAGAGCGGCTGGACGGAGACCTGAAGATCGGTGGTTCAAATCCCGGCTATAGCATTGAATTTTTCAGTCTGGCTCTAGCCTTTCATAGTGTGTCCTACAGACGGCTAGTGTGAAAGAACAATTAATTTCCACCTGTCTGTTTTTATAGTTCACGACTGTGCTCGATTTTAACACACAGGTAATGTCAACTTTGGTTTGTTGTGACAATCACCTCATTCAAGAAGGCCGTGAGTCAAATAATACTTGCATAAAATCGCGCATCATTTGAATGTCAATATTGACTATACTCATTCAGTTGACATTTTACAAGCAGCAGAGAGAATTGAATTTTTCCCAAAATATCGATAAACCAATACACATTGCATAAATGTTCTTACACTGGTAAAGAACATATAAAATGATTATACTGTAAATGCTTTGTTAACGTCCTTTGTAGTAAAAGCTAAAATATGGATTCCTCAAGAAACTACTCAGTGATAAAGCTCTGCCTAAGTGTAAACAAGAACCACGAATTACTACAAACTTATAGCATTTTTGGGGTGGAGGTTTTACTTCAAAATCTTACTCCCGCAACAAGTTTAACTTACATTCAATTTTTGAATTACCTCTTCAGATACACACATACATGGCAATGTAATTAATAAATGTGTAATTAATGATGTGGTGGTTTGAATTTCTATCCCGTCTTCTAAACTCTTAATGACAGTAAATTACCTCAATTTCCTTTTGATCAATTGTGGGAAGTCCCAGAAGAAATGGCATCATCGAATACGAACTTGTAAGGGAATTGCTGAGTCAGCTCTGAGAAACAAAAGAATGAAGGTCCCAGAAAAACCTGGCTTGAGTAATGGCTTGAAGTAAATGCAGATTGCATTTACCTGAACATATCCCCCTCAAAGAAAACACATTCACAGGAGTTTTTCTGAACATTCCTCCACGAACTATGGACATAAGCAAGTATGTTATTGCGCCCAGAAAGTAATACTGATATTTCATCGCATTACGTCCCAAAAAATCATATTTGTAAAACGTTATGTGTGTTTTTGCAAACAATACTCCGATAAAAATTACGATAAATGCCAAACTATTTAATTTCCGCCACTTCCAAGAGAATGACACAAAATTTTGAAGAAAATTTCCCATCCCAGGACTACCAATACAAAAGAAACTATTTCTTACTTTTAATTTCTAAAAATAATTCACGATCTTGACTAAAATAACATGTTTTTAAAATATTTACATGCCAAATAAATCTACAGTTTGCACATTTTGTGAATACCTGAAGCTGTTTACACTGTGAATGACTGTTGTAGATCATAAGAGGTAAGCAGAATAAATTCACAAGTGTATATATAATAAATAATCATAAAAAGTCAACTACTTATTTAAAAAGAACACGTTAAAGCAGTACAAATTTCGTCACAAATCTGGAGCTGTTTTCTGTAATGAATGCCATGAGTAACTGGTCCATATGGCACGAGTAGCAATTTATTTCCTAAAGCAAAGATGTAACATCGGTATTCCAAATTTTCATGGCTTATGGAGATAACATAAAATCACTTATTTATGTCGCGAGGCACTTGTTATTTGTCAAGAGAGAGAGAGAGAGAGAGAGAGAGAGAGAGAGAGAGAGAGAGAGAGAGAGAGAGAGAAGCGGGGAGTGAAAGAGACAGATAGCCCCAAGCTATGCCTAGAGACCGATGAACGGTGGGCACTCGCCCAGAGAGTGTGAGAGAGCTACTGAGGGAGAAATAGACGCAGATAGTCTCACTCCACCACGAAAGTCCGTGTAGCTTCGTGAGCTTTCGAGAAACTTCGCCAACCTCCGAGAAGCAGCGGCTCGTGTATAAATGTAGCTGAGCTGAGATGTAGCCAGTCACCGACCATCAGTTTGGATTTCGTCCTGGGCACTCGACAGTCCGGCAGTTACTCCGTGTGGTGGAGACCGCTGCCCTGGTCTTCCAGGAAGAATGCTTTACGGCTGCAGTGTCATTGGTCGTCGAGAAGGCCTTCTCTACGACATGGCATGCCGGGCTCCTATACAAAATGATACACCTGCGACTCCCAACACAGATGATCAAAATCATACACAGCTTCCTACAACACCACACCTTCCAAGTCACATTCGCGGGGGAAAAGTCAACACTGAGACCAGTGAGAGGGGGAGTCCCCGAAGGCTCTGTACTACCTCCCACCTTATTCAACGTCTTTATGACAGATTTCCCCAGAGAGCCACGAGTCAAAATGACACAATACGCTGGAGACGTGCTTCTGTTCTGCAAAGACAAACACATCCTCAGAGCTTTCAACCCATTACAAAGACACCTCCGTCTCACACAACTGTGGTGTCGGCATTGACAGATGTCCGTTAATCCAGACAAAAGACACACCATACTTTTAACAAAGCACCACACCCCCGCAGACTGCCCCAACTTCAGCTTCCGAGGCCGAAGGATATAGTGGACTAACTCCGTCCAGTACCTTGGAGTAAAACTGGTTAGAGGTCTAACTTTTCGCCGGCACATCAGTGACATAGCGGCAAGTGTGCAGGGAGCAATTGCTTCCCTGTACCTAATGCTGGGGTCGAGCTCGATGCCGGTTGGCCTGAAGTTATACCTCTTCCTAGCGTTGGTGATTGCCGTGATGCTGTATGCCTGCGAGATCTGGGGCATAGCCGCAGATAGCTAGTTGGCATGGCTTCAACGTGCACAGAATAAAGGACTACGGTCTATATATTCTGTGGGTCGTTATCTTCCTACCAGATTGCTACATGAGGCCTCAGGTCTTCCATACGTGAAGGATGAAATTAGGCGTCGGGCATCAAAATTCTACGCTACTTTACCCAGACATAGAAACTCCCTTGTTAGATCACTGGGAGATTATGACCCCACTAGACGCCGTTCCAGACTGTTCCGGATACCCCGCATGGCTTGCGGGCACCCGAGATAACCCAGGAGCTAATCCTAACAACAGCTAAAGCTGAGCTCCACATAATTCTTCTAAGCTTTTTGGCATCAACTAAAACAAAAATTTTAAAAATACAACATCACGGTGCAAAGTACTGCATAACCTGAAGATACATAAATTGTAACCTCAAAAATAAATTTGCACCTCCATACCCACAACATATCCTACAAAATCCCCAAAAGAAAAACATTATCTGCGGAAAACCCTAAACGGATGGGCACGCAGCAAAAACGTTCTGACTTTATACAGCCAGCCAGCACTTCGGTCGGTCTGTCGGCACACGGCCTTGAAGATTGCATTCGTGTGTGTTACGTCATTCTGTTGATATCAGAGTTGTAAAAAGTATCTTTTTACTTGAAATAAAGAGGGTTTTAAATGTCTGCAAACTATACTTTTAATTCTACGAGCTCACAAAGTAACAATATTCTTCTCCCTGATTAATGAAATATGTTAAATCACTGTACATTATTAAGTAATGACCAGATGATTAACGTTACATTTGGGACACCCTCACTGAACCGAATCGCAAGAGAACTGCAGAATCACACTCACAACTGAACAACTCCTTCAACAGGCTCCGAACACACACGATAATTCTGGAAGGAGAAAGTGATAGAAATTGGCTGAACGAATCTATCAGAAAAGAAAGACAGCACACAATGGCTATATTTCTGCTAAGAGGACCGACCAGGTGGTCCAGAAAAGGTATAATAACTCTTTGGAAGAAGAAGAAAATGATGACCTTATATGCGGAAATGTAGATCCAATTACTTTAGAAGAATTAGAGACGGCATTGAAAGAAATGAAGAATAGGAAGGCCATGGAAGAAAATTCAATAAATACATAATTTTTGAAATATGGTGGACCGATACTAAATCAAAGAATTTTTAATTTAATTAATAGTAGTTGGAATGGATGCCAAATCCAAGATCCAGGACACGTGCTCGAATTATATCCATTTTTAAGAAAGGTGCTCGAAACATGTGAGAATTATAGGGGAGTAAGTATTTTAAACACAGGATATAAATTATATGCAAGAATCTTAAGTAAAAGGTTACAAACCATTACAGATGTTCAACTTTTAAAAGAACAAAATGGTTTTAGAAAAGGACGATCCTGTACAGATGCTACCTTTACAGTTAAGCAGATAATAGAAAAAAGAAGTTAATTTAATCTGGAAACACATATAGCTTTTACTGGTTATGAAAAAGCGTTTGATCGTGTAAATAGAAAAAAAGATATGGTAAATCATGACTCGAAGAGGCTACCCAAATCATCTCATTAAAGTTCTAATATATATATATAAAGATACAACAATCAGCATACATATTGGAAATGGAATGTATAGTAAATGGATACAAACAAATGAAGGTGTAAGACAGGGTTGTAGTTTGTCTCCTATCTTATTCATAATTTATATAGATGATCTGATTAGAGAGTGGATGTTTAAGATTAACGGAGGCATTTATCTTGCACCAAATTTTATTCTTAAGACGATGCTATTTGCGGATGACCAAATAATTATAAATAAAACTGAAGACGAGCTGCAATGAGCAGTATATATTCTACAGAAGTTATGTAAGAATTATAACTTCAAAATTTCCACAAATAAAACAAAAACAATGGCGTTTCGAGGTAAAGACACTGTTAGAACCAAAATAGTAATTGATGATATTATCTTAGAGCAAGTTACTGGTTTTAAATATTTGGGAACATATGTCAGTTATAAATATGAAAGTGATTTTAAAAATAAATTACAAATGTTTCAACGAATGTGCGGCATAATAAATAGAAGCCTAAAAACTAAAACCAGAAAAGAAACACGGATGAAATTTCATAAAGTAATGGCTGTGCCTGCTTTTGTTTTTGGTTCTGAAACATGGACATTAACAAAAGCAGACAAAAACAAGATACAGGCTACCGAAATGAGATTTTTAAGAGCAGTAAAGGGATGTACTCTTTTAGATAAACTCCCAAATGAAAAAATAAGAGAAAATTTAGAAATAAATTCTTTAGAAGAAGAAATAATAAATTATAGAAATGAATGGAGAGAGCATATTGAGAGAATGCCGAGAGATAGGATTCCAAGAAGAGTTATAAACTAATAACCTAGAGGAAAGAGACATCCGGGAAGACCACGAAAACGATGGTCAGACATGTTTTAAGCCGGAACAGACTGCATTGCCTAGCCCTTGGAGTGAAGAAGAAGAAGAAGAAGAAGAAGAAGAAGAAGAAGAAGAAGAAGAAGAAGAAGAAGAAGAAGAAGAAAGAAGAAGAAGAAGAAGAAGAAGAAGAAGAAGAAGAAAGAAGAAGAAGAAGAAGAAGAAGAAGAAGAAGAAGAAGAAGAAGAAGAAGAAGAAGAAGAAGAAGAAGAAGAAGAAGAAGAAGAAGAAGAAGAAGAAGAAGAAGAAGAAGAAGAAGAAGAAGAAGAAGAAGAAGAAGAAGAAGAAGAAGAAGAAGAAGAAGAAGAAGAAGAAGAAGAAGAAGAAGAAGAAGAAGAAGAAGAAGAAGAAGAAGAAGAAGAAGAAGAAGAAGAAGAAGAAGAAGAAGAAGAAGAAGAAGAAGAAGAAGAAGAAGAAGAAGAAGAAGAAGAAGAAGAAGAAGAAGAAGAAGAAGAAGAAGAAGAAGAAGAAGAAGAAGAAGAAGAAGAAGAAGAAGAAGAAGAAGAAGAAGAAGAAGAAGAAGAAGAAGAAGAAGAAGAAGAAGAAGAAGAAGATTACTTAAATATAGGTCCACACTAAATGGTACAAGGGCACGTGCTCCATCCTCTAAAAATTCGCCGGGCAACTCAACATCAATAATGTTGCAACAGATCAATTTCATTTCATTTGTTTCTCCTTAGAAGACAATAATTATTCTCTGGAGCATCCTGAAAAGGGCTACTAAAGTTCACTTCGAATGTATGCTTTACACAAAACTGTCTTACGTCTTTTTACATTTATCTGATGAATATAGAATAAAATTATTAATAATAACTAAACACTAGTAACACAACTTCACCTATCTTATTTAATTTCTGGGACCGATTTCAAAGCAAACATCTGCTTTATCCTCAGCCACTCAGCTTGACACTCCCCCACTTACTGACTGACTGAACTTGACCACTACCGGAGTTTGAAGGATAGCTCCTTATCTAACTGCCATCTACCGGGGTCAGTGAGTAAGTGGGGGAGTGTCAAGCTGAGTGGCTGAGGATAAAGCAGATGTTTGCTTTGAAACCGGTCCCAGGAATTAAATAAGATAAGTGAAGTTGTGTTACTAGTGTTTAGTTATTATTAATAACCTAGTTTACTTCACTGTCAGCAGCTTCAGTTTTTTACATAAATAGAATAAAATGTTTATACTCCTCAAACTTTTGCCCAACAGCCGCCACTGCATGACCTAGCATACTGTATTGATAGAGACATCACAGCCCGAGCCCACCTCAGTAGCGCAGATGGTAGTGTGTCTGCCTCCCGTTCTAAAGGTTCCCAGTTTGAATCTCGGTCAGGATGAGTTACCTCCATATGGTTTTCCTCTGGGTTTTTCCCTTGGTTTTTCCCTTATCCTTAAAGACGAATGTCGGGTAGCTCTAAGCTCCATGGAACCTGTACACGCCCGCCTTGGTAACGTAAATGGTAGCGTGTCTGTCTCACGTTCAAGAGGTCCCAAGTTCGAATCTCGGTCAGGGTGAGTTACCTCCATATGTTTTTCCCGGGGGTTTTCCCTTATCCTTAAAGACGAATGTCGGGTAGCTCTAAGCTCCATGGGACCTGTACACGCCCGCCTCGGTAACGTAAATGGTAGCATGTCTGCCTCACGTTCAAGAGGTCCCGAGTTCGAATCTCGGTCAGGGTGAGTGACCTGGATAAGGTTTTCCGGGGTTTTCCCTTATCCTTCAAGACGAATGTCAATTAACTCTAAGCTCTATGGACCCTGGACTCCTTTCAGCATCATTTCACCGAATTTATTCACCGTCCGATATGACTTAACGTTGGAGGACGTAAAAGTAGAAACATCACAGCCCGTAACATCTGCTCACTTCTATCCCAGAAAGAGAAGCCTTGTTTAGCGGTTCGACACGCCAAATAACAACAAATGAACGTAAAGTCTCAAGGGGCTGTCACTTGTTTCCCTTAGATGTAAAATTACTTCCTGATTTATGTCCTACATTTTATAGAATTAATATTGCGTAAAATGTTGTATCGAGTTTGTGAAATTATTAACATTCTTCACTTGTTTTATTTACTGATGTTGCACAAATAATTTCGGAGATGTTACTTACTATCAGCTTGTATTTTGAAGAAGTTACATTTTCTAATCCTTACATCGCAGTTCATGTGTTTCTCTTGACGCCATTTCAAAGCCAGCAAATGCGTATATGACATTTTATAAAAGATAGAACTATAGTTTTGGTCTCTACATATCAACTAAATCTATAATTAAATATTTCTGCAAGTTTTCTAGCTTCATTAACACAAAGTAGGTAAAAAGCAGTCATTAATGCAAACGGATTGTGAAATGTATAAAAATAAACGATAGCATAAGCAAAGGCATATGGATATAACGCATGAGATGTTTTTCAACAGTTCCGGAAAGAAAGAAAAATCTCCCCCGCCCCATCTCTGTTACGATGTTGCCATGCAGATGTTAAACTTTCACCCATTATCGCATTCCTTTCTTAGAGTCCATGACCTTCAGTTGTTTTACAGCATCGCAGAAAACGTGATCGCATCCCGGCAATAGAGCAAGTCACTGCAGAGCGTCACGCTTCCATAGCATCCAAAAGTCATCCTTCAGAGGTTATTCCAAGAAATTTGAAGATATATAGATGTCTTTTGTTACTAAAATGACAAAATAATGTGGAATTAGAGAACTACATGTCCATGTAACCATTTACATAGAAAATGTTTGGCTGTATTGTATTTCTTCAAAAATGTTCTATTTTGATTAAATTGCTATAGGTTTTATAATCTAATTTTATGAGTTTTCCAAGAAATATTTTTATATAAAGATAAATCCCACTGAACCGAACGTCAACATAGCCCAATATACCGACGACGTTCTGTTCTACTCCACCAGCAAACTTTCACGTAGAACCTTCAACCCCATATAGCGACACCTCCGTCTCCTCCAAGATTGGTGTACGCTCTGGCGATTGTCCATCAACCCGGAAAAAAGCCAGGTCATTGTATTTACAAAGCGCCACTTTCCCGCCAACTTCCCCACATTTACCTATTCTGGATGAAAGATAAGTGGAAGAATTCCATTAAGTACGAGGGCTGGTCATCAAAGACTGAGACTGATTTTTTCCAGTAGCTTCTGTGACAGTTTCGTATCTGTAACATAAATATTTGAAAAGAGCTGGTTTTTATGTATAATGTCGGTAGTCGGCAGCACTCTCGTTTAGGTAGGTTGGTTGTAATACTGTATTTTGTAGACCCTATGTGCATTTCGCACACCAGACAATAGAGGTGACGCAAGAGGAGCAGTACAGCGCAATCAAATTCTGTTTTCGTTTAAACCATACAGGCACCGAAAAGTTGAAGGAAGGGTACAGTGAAGATGCACTACCTCATGCAACAGTGTTTATGTGGTTCAAGGACTTCAAAGAAGGCCAACTTGTAAGTGTTAAGCAAGGTGGGCCTGGTGTTTCGGCTTCTGCTGTAACTGAAGTCAACATCAACACAGCTGCTATGATTGTCCGAGAGGATCGGCGTATAACATTACGTAACCTCTGTGAAGTGCTGATAATTTCATATGGCAATGTGTTTACAATTATGCACAACTATCTCCATATGACCCGAGTTTGTGCTCGTTGGGTGCCACGTTTGTTGTCTCCTAAACAAAAGGTTGTGCGAATGGAGACAAGCCGTGAGGTGCTCCGTCTCTTTGCTGATGGAGGGGATGCATTTTTTAAATCGATTACCATCGGTGATGAGTCTTGGCTGCATCATTATGATCTTGAAGGAAAAGAAGCCAGTATAATGTGGAAATCCCCGGGTTCTCCAACACCAATATAGGCAAAAGTTTTTCCATCTGCAGGGAAAGTGATGGTGATCACATTTTTTTACTGTAATGGAATGATTTACCAGCACACTACTGTTACAGCAGCATACTACACGTCAGTATTGGCTACACTGAGGAAGCACATTGCAAAGAAATGACCAGAGCTTTCTCGGACTGGGTGGCGACTTCATCATGACAATTCACGGCCTCACGTCGCAAATCAAGTCATGCAGTTTCTGGTTCATTCATCATTGGCATTGTCTTCATCGTCGGAGTCCCGCAAATTTATGATGATAGGTTCCAAAATCTCGTTACGTGCTATTTCTTTCCAAAAGTCGTCTTCTTGTAGTTTATCTGATGTCTCACGCAGATTTCTCAGTCTTGTTGTGTTCCTTGTTAATTTCTTCGTGAATAAGTCCTTCAACGTCAGTAAGTTTAAAAATATTATTTCTCTTTGCAACATAATTTGAACCCACATTAACTCTATTGGATTGTTCTAGCAGTAGTAAGGGGAGGAAGGCAGATCACGTCTCATTGATCCAGCTGATACGCTTTTTCATGGAAGAGTAACTGAATAATGCTGCTTTGAACTCTCTAGAGTAAATAGAGATTACGAACCATTCATAAACAAAGATATAATATGACCAGACACGTTCTGTCAGACTAGCAAGAAGTGTATCGTTTCCTCTCATCGAATTTAACAAACACCTTGGCTTATTCATCTTTTACCACGTCATGTCAAATGTTTACGTTTCAGTTCGGAGTAATTTCAAATATACGTTCACGCATACATGCCAACCAATAATGATATTCATTACAGTGCTTACGTCGCAATGCATTGTTATAATATAATGGTATCTACTTTATTTATTTGTATTAGGAAAACTATTTAAGCTAAAAATATGAGGTTCTTACGGTTATGTTAAATACATTACTCTCTCCTTGGCCATGTTTAAGTTTTTACAAAATCTGAATTTTTCTCTTAGCGGGAATAGTATTTTTTTTAATGATTGATTAGTTTGCCGCTCGTCTTACACCACATAGGGGAAATGTCATACGACAACACCGCAGTACTCCGATTGGTTGATCACCTAGTAGCGCTCAAGGACACACACCTTCACATTTGAAACACATAATAGCTACCTCTATACTTCCCCCAAGCTAATTTACACCCGCCATTCTGCAACCACCACATTCCGTCGCTACATGGTTAAGCCCTATAAGGGCTGCTACATGTCTGAGCCCCCACGGGCTGTTCCTCAGTCCGCCGACGCCTCTGTTGCTGCTGCAGATAGATAAAATTTTAATGCAAAGATGTAGATCAAATTAAAGAGATAATTTAAGACAGATAATTTTGTGGAGCTATTTTCAGGTATTCCTTGATATTGATTTTAATTTCGAAATATTTATACTCACGCGCCGGTCGTTATAGAAGCCTGCCGTCACAAGCCGGAGAAGTATGCCTTTTGTTTTGCTGCCAGCCTTGAAGAGGCTTTTGTTTATTTGGAAATATATTTAAGGGGGGACGTACGAGCAAATGTTTAAAAAATCTAATTTTTTATTGTTTTGTAAAATAGTATATAGTGTTAGCTATCATACACCAAAATATTATGACTGTACGTGGTCTGTATGTACCTTTAAAAATTAAATGCCCTAGTGTTACATAGTAGCAACACATAGTCTTCCATCAGTTGTCTTGGAATCTATAAAGCCGACCTACCAATTCTCAGCACACCCAGACTTGCTAAAATGTCTCTATGGAGAAACACAAAACCCAAATGAAAGACTCAACAGTCTGATATGTAATAGGTGTCCCAAAACATCATTTGTGTCTTCCATAGTGGTGAAAATTGCTACATTTAATGCTGCAATAGTGTTTAATGATGGGAATGTTGGCAGAAAGAAAGTTATGCATCAGTTAGGATATCAACCTGGTGTGTTTATGGAAACAATTTTACAGAGTATCGACAACATTCGCATCGCTGGTGCAGAAAGAGTTATGAAATTAATGCAAGACAGAAGAGGAATTTAAAAAGAAAGGCTGAAGAAGACCAGAATGAGGATGCCGACTATGGATATGGGAAGTTCTGACTTAAAATTAAAAGGCAAACTGAATAATACTTATTGTATTTTTAATTTCCTTTCACCGTAACTTGCATTTTCTACAACTTCAACCCATTTTTCTCTCAAACTACTTCATCTACAGTGATGCAATTTAGCACACAGCTTTCTTATGCCACAATGAACATTTTGTTGGTTCTAGAATTTAAGATTAAGCTCCACATGGAATGTGATGACACAAAATATATGAAACTATTTTAATTTTTAAAGGATGCATATGATTAACACTTTTTTTAAATTCTGCACAGCTTCAATAAGAAACTAAATCCAACAAATTCATGTTTAGTGTGTTTTAAAATAACATACCAAATTTCAGAAAGATAGCATATGTGAATTTTGAAAAAAATGGGCTTAAGTTTGTAAATATCTCTGCATATAGAAAAAATATGTAGCATTAGTTATAAACAATGGAAAAGTATGAGAAAATGGTGCATATTTACTGTATTATCTTAAATGAGAATACTAAGTTTCACTTCTCTAACTTGAAAACTTTGGATGCTAAGGCTATTTAAGTAAGACCCTGAATATTTGAATACGTCCTCCCTTAAACCATTTCTAAAGGAGTACAGAAAAATATTCTAAGCCATCAGTAAGTGATAAGATTTTAAAAGATCTCCTGTCGCCTTAGCCCTATACCTGCCATTAAAGTGAAATGCAGGTTTATCTCGACACGGCACACGAGATTCGAGCCGTTCTGATTGATCAGTCGATAAGATTAATGTCTACATGAAAACTCCAGTAAAGTATGTTTCGTTGTTTGTATAGAAGCTAAACCAACACGTACATGTGTAAATATATCTGTTTTGTTGGCAACAGAAATAATTTGACGCTTTCTGCTTTTATCCACTCTCCAAATTCAAATGTAAATTCGTCTTCCTCAGTTCGGTTATTTTTTCTGCAAATGAATTGTAAATATGCTTTGCATAATGATTAGCGTGAATTCATGTGCATTTAATAGTTACTAGGTTGTTTCATAAGTAAATTTGGTTTTTTATTTTCGTGTTTTGCATTTTTGGTTTCTTTGATTTGGCAATGCTATTTACAAGATGGAATGGCTAGTATGTACATTACAGGTGTTCATAAAATATCACAGCCCGCCTCGGTAGCGTAGTGGTAGCGTGTCTGCCTCACGTTCAAGAGGTCCCGAGTTCGAATCTCGGTCAGGGTGAGTTACCTTGATAAGGCTTTTCCGGGTTTTTCCCTTATCCTGAAAGACGAATTTCGGGTAACTCTAAGCTCTATTGACCCTGAGCTCACTTGAGCATCATTTCACCCATTCCATTCATCGACAAATATGACTTAACGTTGGAGGACGTAAATTACAAACAACAACAAAATCACAAGATGGAGATAACAAAGTTTGAGCCTAGAGTACTTCTAAAACACTACTAGAAGCAAGATTATAAAGTCGCTGTCGCAGCTCGAAGAATATGTGAAGTGGAAGGAGAAGGTGTCGTTAGTGAGCGTGTGGTACAACAATGGTCACAACGTTTCAACAATGGAGACAATATAATTGTTTACAACGATATAGATGGCATTGGGAGCTTTTGTAAACATTACAATTGTGTAAAATGGAACCAAATTCTGAATTCTAAGTTACACTTTGTCCCAAGTTATCTGTGAAAGGTCATCGAAATCAGTGCAACGGTGTGGGGTGTATTAGAAAAGACGCATATCCTGTGTTCCCTTATCTTGGAAAGGTGAATGTCGGGTATGTTCTTTTCATTCATTTCATTCATCGCCCAATAGAGTCCGTCCGTCCATCACTGTTGGCAGGCTTTAGTAAGCTTGAAAGATTTTGCTGCGTGTCCCCAAATGGACTTTTATCGCAGGTAGGAAATTTAGGATGGGGTTTTGTAGAATGACCTGTGAGAATTTAGGTTAAAAGTGAGAAGCAGGGAGCTAGTTGACCCTCAAAGCTAAAATAAATAAACAAATAACTGAATAAACCAACCAAAATAACCCACCATGCGCACACATCAAGTTTTATATGTATATAAAATGTATATTGTGAAGGGTTGATGGTTTTATGAGTAGTTTGAACGCTGAATGTAGGAAAATATTTATCTCAAACTGTGTTTCACAATGTTACGCTTTCCATAATGTAAGTTTTGTTTTATGCATTCCTCTATGCTTTCAAATTGAACTACGAGGTTAGATAAAAGTTGGCAACAGTAGAGAGAGAAGTGTAAACTCCCACACTAGTGCCATCTGTTTATACAACGGAGAAACTCGATAGGCGCATATTTAGTGCTTAATGTCACCAAATACGTGACCAGACATGTTTGTATGACGCAATATTACCACGAGAAAATGTGTTTATAATCTCTTTCATAAACGCAGATCTTCCTTCACAGCAACGCTCAATGTTAATTACAAACTACTAGGGAGAGTTGACGGTCGTGGAATCTGACGTCGACTGTTTTATTTGCTCGGCCAAAGAAATGTAATGGCAGTTTGCGGCATTCTCGGAATAAACTCACGTCAATAAAGTACAGGCAGAAAATGAAAACAGCACACGGCACGACCTAATGTGTACATTCACTCCAACCTGCATTGTTTGTTATCGAGTACGTATACAAACTATCCTTGCGTGCGTTTATTACTCCCAACTTGCTGCAATGTGTAGAAAAATTATTGTATTTAATACAGATGTTTCACCAGAAATAGGTGTTTAGAGACTTCCTCAATCTAAAACACCAGTGACAGATGTGCTATATCTGTGAACAGCACAGCAAAATTCGCTTGCATACCAAACTCTATTATTTAAGTTAATTGGTGGAAATTAAACATTTCTTCACACTAGTCGTATATAGCTAATATATATAGGAGTTTCGTGGTTCAAATCACGGCCATAGCATTGAATTGTTCAGGTTTACTCTATCTAACCAAACTATATTTAAATTCAAGAAGGATACCACACGAAAATTTTCAAGTGAAGACTGCACTGTGCTGAAACAATTTCTAAATTCCTTTATTTTCTCAAATATGATTCAAATAATTTCGATTAATACCACGCTACTCTGCCTCACGTTCAAGAGGTCCCAAGTTCGAATTTCAATCAGGGTGAGTCACCTGCATAAGGTTTTATCTGGGGTTTTCCCTAATCCTAAAGGCGAATGTCAATGCATCCTGGACTAATTTGAGCATCATTCCATTCATCACCCGATATGACTTAACTTTGGAGGACGTAAATTGCAAACAAACGAAAAAAATGACAAGGTAAATCCTGAATTTCTTAAGAATAAGGTCTTGAATGGCCTTTACTGTAAATAAATTTTGCATACATGATAAAACGCAACATTTCAGTATAAAAATGTAGATCTCTTTAAAAGAAGGATATTTAAATAAAATAAAAAGTTTCAAAAAAACATTAATTTTCGAGATATCACTTGTTGGTTTGAATTTTCCAATAATTGTAACACTTTTCTCAAAAAGTATGTCATTCACTTTTTTATCTCTTGGACATAGAGAATCTAGTTACAAAGACGTCACCTAGAAAACTAGTTATAAAACATTTGACTCTCACTTAAAGTCTACTATATTCCCTTGTAACTACTATAAGATAATGTTTATCTTGAAGTAGATAGGGCAATAAGTGTTTGTACAAGAGTAGAGAAAGTCATGTATATAAAACATGTGACTATCACTTAAAGTCTGCTGTGTTCCCTTGTAACTACAATAAGATAATGTTTATCTCGAAGTAGATAGAGCAATAAGTGTTTGTACATGAGTAGAGATAGTCATGTATATAAAACATTTGACTATCACTGAAGTCTGCTGTATTCCCTTGTAACTACAATAAGATAATGTTTATCTTAAAGAAGATAGAGCAATAAGTATTTGTACAAGAGTAGAGAAAGTCATGTATATAAAACATGTGACTATCACTTAAAGTCTGCTGTGTTCCCTTGTAACTACAATAAGATAATGTTTATCTCGAAGTAGATAGAGCAATAAGTGTTTGTACAAGAGTAGAGAAAGTCATGTATATAAAACATTTGACTATCACTTAAAGTCTGCTGTATTCCCTTGTAACTACAATAAGATAATGTTTATCTCGAAGTAGATAGAGCAATAAGTGTTTGTACAAGAGTAGAGAAAGTCATGTATATAAAACATGTGACTATCACTTAAAGTCTGCTGTATTCCCTTGTAACTACAATAAGATAATGTTTATCTCGAAGTAGATAGAGCAATAAGTGTTTGTACAAGAGTAGAGAAAGTCATGTATATAAAACATGTGACTATCACTTAAAGTCTGCTGTATTCCCTTGTAACTACAATAAGATAATGTTTATCTCGAAGTAGATAGAGCAATAAGTATTTGTACAAGAGTAGAGAAAGTCATGTATATAAAACATGTGACTATCACTTAAAGTCTGCTGTATTCCCTTGTAACTACAATAAGATAATGTTTATCTCGAAGTAGATAGAGCAATAAGTGTTTGTACAAGAGTAGAGAAAGTCATGTATATAAAACATGTGACTATCACTTAAAGTCTGCTGTATTCCCTTGTAACTACAATAAGATAATGTTTATCTCGAAGTAGATAGAGCAATAAGTATTTGTACAAGAGTAGAGTCATGTATATAAAACATGTGACTATCACTTAAAGTCTGCTGTATTCCCTTGTAACTACAATAAGATAATGTTTATCTCGAAGTAGATAGAGCAATAAGTGTTTGTACAAGAGTAGAGATAGTCATGTATATAAAACATTTGACTATCACTGAAGTCTGCTGTATTCCCTTGTAACTACAATAAGATGATGTTTATCTTAAAGTAGATAGAGAAATAGTGCATACAAAATTGAGAAGAAAAGGTAATGTGATGTTTTTAGGGTACGTTGATTGTAGGTGCATCCCTCTGTTCACAAGAAGGTATACCACAACGCCTCGGGATGCCCTCGGGAGAATAAGAAGAGAAATTTGTTGACCTCGTGAAGCTGCCACTCTAATAACATGGTCCGGCAAACTTGTTTGTTTCAGCCTAACACCTTGGATGGTCCACGATAATCCAAACGTATCTCACACGCTTTCCGCTTTCTTCCTCTGTTTTTTGCGCAGCTTTGAAACAAATAAGCTGAGGTGTTTTATTCAATAACTTTCTCATCTCATTCTTGAACTAGCTGGTCGGCATGCGGCGGCTATGACATTCCATTGTCAGGAGGAAAAGCGAATTATCACTAGCAAAAACTGTAAATATTTGAATATCTCGGAAAGTGTTGACGCTCAAAATATTTTCTACATACGTTGTATGTTTTAAAATATTTACGTTTTTTGTGCAGTAATACTTTGTGATTCCCTTACTGGTTATACAAGACCTCATTGAAATGAAGAGAACTTCAGAGAATATTACAAGAAATTTGAAAATATTGAAAAATTTGAACTTGAAATTATTAAAATATATTGGCTATATGGCACTTATATCAAGTTATCCGACAAACGTTTCAGATAAAGTGTAGTTTAGACTGGAGGATGTACGCATAAATCTTTATCTTGCACCCTTGAAAGATTCCAAACTAAATATTAACTATACAATGGAAGGGTAGAGCCAGAGTGAAAAATTCAATGCCATAGCCGAAACTTGAACCACGGATCTTCTGGTTGCCATCCAGCCTCTCTAAACCACAAAGTGAGATTTGTGATGGACAACACGGTGCTGTGGCGGGTTTTCTCCGGGACCTCCGGTTTCCCCCACCATCTCATTCCACCAGTACTCCATCTTCATCTCATGTATCATCAGTGTCACGCCTGCGGTGCCATATGTAGTAAAAGCGGGCGTTAAACACTACACATTTCATTTCTCTCTAAACCATTGGCCAAAGTGGCAACATGATATTAAATTCTCCATCTGACTCGCGTTTTTCCCAGTAAACCACTAGGAGTTCTCATAAACACATGAGACAACTACCTTAATGGCGACTTACTATGCTGTAATTAATTTAAGGCCCGGGATTTGTCACGTTGGCCATAGTAGCTCAAAAGTTTAGAGCCTTAGTAGTTTCATTGTTGGTACTCCTGGTTCCCGCCTGTGAGAAACAGGCAAGTTCAGACATGTTCAGTATCGCCTACCACTGCAATGGAGGTAACACGCGAGGAACAATATGCGGCTTTGAAATTCTGCTTTCGTTTCAACAAATCTTCAGTTGAGGCCTATACAATATTACAGGAGGCCTATGCAGAGTCTGTTCTTCCCTACAGCACAGCTCGAAGGTGGTTTAAAATGTTTAGAGAGGGAAGACAATCAATTACAGAGGAAGGTGGACCCGGTGCTCCAGTTACTGCTGCTGCCATTGTGAGAGAGGATCGATGAATTACCTTAAAATCACTTTCTGAAATACTGAACATTTCATTGGGTGCCACCCACACGTTGGTGACAGAAACATTACACATGAGACGCGTTTGTGCGCGATGGGTTCCAAGACTGTTGATTCCCGAACAAAAGGACATTCGCATGCAGTTAAATTTGGTGTTAGAGAAAGATCCGGAGTTTATTTCAAATGTAATCACTGCTTATGAAACTTGGCTACATCATTTTGATCCTGAGAGCAAACAGTAAAGCTCAGTGTGGAGATCTCCTTCATTACCAACCCCCAAAAAAGCAAATGTAGTTGTTTCTGCTGGGAAAGTTATGGTCATCTCATTCTTTGATATTCACGGAATGGTCTGTCAGCATGTTGTACCTGCACACACATCAGTAACTGCACAGTCATACAGGGATGTCCTGAAAACATTCCAAGTCCATGTCATGCGCAAAAGACCACTTTTCCGTGAAGCAGGCTGGATGCTGCACCACGATAATGAGCGGCCGCATATTGTCAATGTTGTTGCTGAAAATCTTGCAAAAAACAAAGTAAAGTGCAACCCTCACCCTCCATACAGTCCGGATTTAGCCCCATGTGACTTTTTTCTATTCCCTAATCTGAAGAAACGCCTTCATGGGAGGCATTATCCATCATGAGAAGCAGTGGTGAAGGCTGCGGAGGCAATTTTGAAGCATCTTTCAAAAAATGGTTTCCGCATGTCTTTGAAGACTGGCAGAAACGCTGGGACAAGTGCATCGCATTCAGGGAAGACTATTTTGAGAAGGACCTTCAAAATTATGAGGATGAGTAAGGGCACGTTGTCAAAAAATATTGTGATTCTTCTTTATTGAACAGCCTTCGTAGTTTACATAGAGCAGGTGGAGAAGATATTACTAGAAATGCAGGTTTTGAAGTCTACATATTAAATTTGTTGAAAACTATTCAAGTTACTTTTGCAGCATTTCACCCCTCGTGAAATGACAAATGTTGAGCTACTATACGTAATAAGTAACAAATTCCAGAAAGCGTTTACACCTTCTAATTCTGTGACTACAGTTACTATTTCTACCAACATTTTGCAGGTGTCGTGAAGTAAAAGTCCAAGCTGGAGCATTCTTTTCAACAAACAAAAGAACTGTCACAGAGACACACAAGTTGAACGCTGTGGGTTATACGCAGCTAATTGCTGAAAGCTTCTAATTCTCGCCACTATTGTTTCAACATAACCCGCAGCACTGCAGTTTAATATGCGTCCCAGTTTGATGGTTTTAAGCCTTAAATTAACTGTTTACATAGGGGTAGGCGCAGAAACAGAGGAAGGATTTAGTCCTAATTTTTTATCCATATACAATAACCACGAAACCAAGATATTAATACCTAAAATTTGTTAATTATTCATTCTTGACGAACTTTGTGTTCATCTAAAATTAATTTAATGAGTTAACATATACGAGAAGTAAGTTTTTACGTTTTAAATGGTCACTAACGCCTAAAAATGTATAGATGGGCTTACACATGCAGAAGAAGCGCCATCTACGCGAAACATTTGTAATTGATATACCGAATTAAGGAGAAATTGAGTTTTTTATTGCTAGTGACAGATTTCCTCTATGCACGCTGTATTAGGCATGTTCATCATTCAAGTTAGGAGAAATTAAGACTTAGGTAGCCCTGTAATTTTGACAATACATAACAGATATACATTATAGATACCCTTTTATAATTTATGACCTCCAAAGTTAAGTCATATCGGACGATGAATTGAATGTGCAAATGAGTACAACATACATAAAGCTTAGAGTCACCAGCCATTTACCTTTTAGGATAAAGGAAAACCTCCAACGTTAAGTCATATCGGACGATGAATGAAATGATGTTCAAATAAGTACAGGGTACATAGAGCTTAGAGTTACGAGACATTCACCTTTCAGGATAAGAGAAAACCTCCAACGTTATGTCATATCGGTCGATGAATGAAATGATGTTCAAATAAGTACAGGGTACATAGAGCTTAGAGTTACGAGACATTCACCTTTCAGGATAAGAGAAAACCTCCAACGTTATGTCATATCGGTCGATGAATGAAATGATGTTCAAATAAGTACAGGGTACATAGAGCTTAGAGTTACCAGACATTCATCTTTCAGGATAAGAGAAAACCTCCAACGTTAAGTCATATCGGACGATCAATGAAATGATGTTCAAATGAGTACAGGGTACATAGAGCTAAGAATTACCAGACATTCATCTTTCAGGAAAAGAGAAAACCTCCAGCGTTTAGTCATATTGGACGATGAATGAAATGATGTTCAAATGAGTACAGGGTACATAGAGCTTAGAGTTACCAGACATTCATCTTTCAGGATAAGAGAAAACCTCCAGCGTTAAGTCATATCGATCGATGAATGATATGATGTTCAAATGAGTACAGGGTACATAGAGCTTAGAGTTACCTGACATTCATCTTTCAGGATAAGAGAAAACCTCCAACGATAAGTCATATTGGACGATGAATGATATGATGTTCAAATGAGTACAGGGTACATAGAGCTTAGAGTTATCAGACATTCATCTTTCAGGATAAGAGAAAACCTCCAACGATAAGTCATATCGGTCGATGAATGATATGATGTTCAAATAAGTACAGGGTACATAGAGCTTAGAGTTACCAGACATTCATCTTTTAGGATAAGAGAAAACCTCCAACGTTAAGTCATATCGGAAGATGAATGAAATGATGTTCAAATCAGTACAGGGTACATAGAGCTTAGAGTTACCAGACATTCATCTTTCAGAATAAGGGAAAATTTCCAAAGTTATATCGGACGATGAATGAAATGATGTTCAAATAAATACAGGGTACATAGAGCTTAGAGTTACCAGACATTCATCTTTCACAATAAGGGAAAATTTCCAAAGTTATATCAGAAGATGAATGAAATGATGTTCAAATAAGTACAGGGTACATTGAGCTTAGAGTTACCAGACATTCATCTTTCAGGATAAGAGAAAACCTTCAACGTTAAGTAATATCGGACGATGAATGAAGTGATGTTCAAATGAGTACAGGGTACATAGAGCTTAGAGTTGCCCAACATTCGTCTTTCAGGATAAAGAAAACCTCCAGCGTTAAGTCATATCGGACGAAGAATGAAATGATGTTCAAATGAGTACACGGTACATAGAGTTTAGAGTTACCAGACATTCATCTTTCAGGATAAGATAAAACCTCCAACGTTAAGTCATATCCGACGATGAATGAAATGATGTTCAAATGAGTACACGGTACATAGAGTTTAGAGTTACCAGACATTCATCTTTCAGGATAAGATAAAACCTCCAACGTTAAGTCATATCCGACGATGAATGAAATGATGTTCAAATGAGTACAGGGTACATAGAGCTTAGAGTTACCAGACATTCATCTTTCAGGATAAGATAAAACCTCCAACGTTAAGTCATATCGGACGATGAATGAAATGATGTTCAAATGAGTACAGGGTACATAGAGTTTAGAGTTACCAGACATTCATCTTTCAGGATAAGATAAAACCTCCAACGTTAAGTCATATCCGATGATGAATGAAATGATGTTCAAATGAGTACAAGGTACATAGAGTTTAGAGTTACCAGACATTCATCTTTCAGGATAAGATAAAACCTCCAACGTTAAGTCATATCCGACGATGAATGAAATGATGTTCAAATGAGTACAGGGTACATAGAGCTTAGAGTTACCAGACATTCATCTTTCAGGATAAGATAAAACCTCCAACGTTAAGTCATATCGGACGATGAATGAAATGATGTTCAAATGAGTACAGGGTACATAGAGTTTAGAGTTACCAGACATTCATCTTTCAGGATAAGATAAAACCTCCAACGTTAAGTCATATCCGACGATGAATGAAATGATGTTCAAATGAGTACAGGGTACATAGAGCTTAGAGTTACCAGACATTCATCTTTCAGGATAAGATAAAACCTCCAACGTTAAGTCATATCGGACGATGAATGAAATGATGTTCAAATGAGTACAGGGTACATAGAGTTTAGAGTTACCAGACATTCATCTTTCAGGATAAGATAAAACCTCCAACGTTAAGTCATATCCGACGATGAATGAAATGATGTTCAAATGAGTACAGGGTACATAGAGTTTAGAGTTACCAGACATTCATCTTTCAGGATAAGATAAAACCTCCAACGTTAAGTCATATCCGACGATGAATGAAATGATGTTCAAATGAGTACAAGGTACATAGAGTTTAGAGTTACCAGACATTCATCTTTCAGGATAAGATAAAACCTCCAACGTTAAGTCATATCCGACGATGAATGAAATGATGTTCAAATGAGTACAGGGTACATAGAGCTTAGAGTTACCAGACATTCATCTTTCAGGATAAGATAAAACCTCCAACGTTAAGTCATATCGGACGATGAATGAAATGATGTTCAAATGAGTACAGGGTACATAGAGTTTAGAGTTACCAGACATTCATCTTTCAGGATAAGATAAAACCTCCAACGTTAAGTCATATCCGACGATGAATGAAATGATGTTCAAATGAGTACAGGGTACATAGAGTTTAGAGTTACCAGACATTCATCTTTCAGGATAAGATAAAACCTCCAACGTTAAGTCATATCCGACGATGAATGAAATGATGTTCAAATGAGTACAAGGTACATAGAGTTTAGAGTTACCAGACATTCATCTTTCAGGATAAGATAAAACCTCCAACGTTAAGTCATATCCGACGATGAATGAAATGATGTTCAAATGAGTACAGGGTACATAGAGTTTAGAGTTACCAGACATTCATCTTTCAGGATAAGATAAAACCTCCAACGTTAAGTCATATCCGACGATGAATGAAATGATGTTCAAATGAGTACAGGGTACATAGAGTTTAGAGTTACCAGACATTCATCTTTCAGGATAAGATAAAACCTCCAACGTTAAGTCATATCCGACGATGAATGAAATGATGTTCAAATGAGTACAGGGTACATAGAGCTTAGAGTTACCAGACATTCATCTTTCAGGATAAGAGAAAACCTCCAACGTTAAGTCATATCGGACGATGAATGAAATGATGTTCAAATGAGTACAGGGTACATAGAGCTTAGAGTTACCAGACATTCATCTTTCAGGATAAGATAAAACCTCCAACGTTAAGTCATATCGGACGATGAATGAAATGATGTTCAAATGAGTACAGGGTACATAGAGTTTAGAGTTACCAGACATTCATCTTTCAGGATAAGATAAAACCTCCAACGTTAAGTCATATCCGACGATGAATGAAATGATGTTCAAACATGTACAGGTTACATAGAGCTTAGAGTTACCAGACATTCATCTTTCATGATAAGAGAAACCCTCGGAAATATCTTATCCAGACCGAGATACAAACTCAGCACGTCTTGAACGTGAGGAGGACAGACTGGCAGTCGCGGAAAAATAGAAGTACAGCTATATAGCTGTGTACACGTATCGGAGCTGTTATCTCTCCGACAAGTGTAGAAGCAGGAGTACGGCTGTCTAACACTAAGATCTCTGTAGTCACTAGAAGTTATGTTACAGAAATGAGTGGGTTTACCCTGTGCTATGAGCGAGAGAGCTGATACGATATGATCACGTAGCTAAGGTAACTTAAAATAAATAAAGAGGAAGCGAACAATAAAATTCTGAATGTATAAACTTAGAAAATGGGTAGGAAATCTTGTGAATGCATGACAATGAATATATTTTCAATTTAAAAACACTTAGTGCAGTTTTTACTCGCAACTTGGCGAGATTACTAGAGAAAGCGAAGCATTAATGGCTATAACAAAAGAATCTCCATTACTACGGCTGGATATCTCCACTTTAAAAAGACGGGCCTCTTCAAGTACCACGTGAACGAAATGACGCGCTCTGCACGCACCAAACGTATCCCGTTTCCCTATCACGCCACCATTCTTGTTCAAGCCCTTCCTTTCAAACTCCACTTTTATTTATTTCCCGGTTTACTGCCTTCTTTCTCCTTGTAACATTACTTTCGTTGTTTAGTTTCGTTACCAACCCTCCAGCAAAGTCACAGTTTACACTATCACAATATATGTAGCTCTATTTTTAATAAAAGTCTCATTCCTTACATTCATATAGCTTTATAAATTCACTACAGTTTATTCTTGCATACTGTTTACAAACTATTCTAACAAAAGTGTATTTCTCTGTTTGCTGTAAGACCCGCTTACGCGAAACGAAACGTCAAAAGCGATTGTCAGATTTTATAGCATCTAGTCCTGAATTTTCGTTCTCTTTGTATAACCAGGAGAAATAAACAAGAACAAACAAATGAAAAACCTGTAATTTCATAAATATTTAACTATAATTCAAACCAAAAATAAAAAATACCTGGAAAATGGTCAACTTCACACAAAAAGAAAGCCTTTCTGTTACAAAAAGTGAAAATTATATTTCTACAAAGTTATACAGTGCGGTTGATATAAACATGAACAATTTAAATAGGCCATAATTTCCCTTTGGAAGCTCGTACATGTGGAAATGTTTTTTATATATCTCAGTGGCTCTGGGAGAATTGACAACACTGACAACTTGATAGTTGACAGTATTACATGTGCAGTCATAACATCAACATTCAGTACTCACTACGAGAGCGTCTTTACATTTTGAAAACTTATGGGAAGACAAATTCCTTGGTAACAACACAACGGGAATTTCAAAGAGAATTTAATTAACGTGATGTTCCGACAAAGGTAACAATTGTATCGCTCGTAAGAAAGCTCGAGACAACTGAGAGTGGAAAACATAGACCGTCATCTGTTACAGATGTTCGCAGAAGGCTATTGAATTCTCTAAACAAATCGTTGTGTTAATTGAGCCAGGAATCAGGGTATTCATATGGAACATGTCAAAGAGCTGCGACCTTACAGAGTGCATATGGTGTAACAACTGAAAGAAGCAGATTATGATAAACGAATCAGTTACTGTCCATGGTTTCAGGGTACTCTTATTCCACGTCCATAACGTGATTTACAGATGCTGCATGGTTTCATCTGTCAGGCTACATAAACAAACAAAACACCAGATATTGGGCTGCTGTGATCCACGAAACCTCACTGCATGATGAAAAGTTTGGAGTAAGGTGCGCGGTGTCTGCTTCCAGGATCGTTGGTCGCATTTTCTTTGATACGACTGTAGACACTCAAGTTTATATGGGTATCTTCAATACATTTGTGGAGCAGCTGGATGATATCGAATTGAGTGAAGGTTATTTCCAGCAGGCTGGAGCAACGTGCCATACGTCTGATGACACCATGGAACTTGTAACCAGTTTCTTTGATACGACTGTAGACACTGAAGTTTATATGAGTATCTTCAAGACATTTGTGGAGCAGCTGGATGATATCGAATTGAGAGAAGGTTATTTCCAGCAATATGATGCAACGTGTCATACATCTAATGAAACCATGGAACTTGTAAACAGTTTCTTTGATACGACTGTAGACACTGAAGTTTATATGAGTATCTTCAAGACATTTGTGGAGCAGCTGGATGATATCGAATTGAGAGAAGGTTATTTCCAGCAATATGATGCAACGTGTCATACATCTAATGACACCATGGAACTTGTAAACAGTTTCTTTGATACGACTGTAGACACTGAAGTTTATATGAGTATCTTCAATACATTTGTGGAGCAGCTGGATGATATCGAATTGAGAGAAGGTTATTTCCAGCAATATGATGCAACGTGTCATACATCTAATGACACCATGGAACCTGTAAACAGTTTCTTTGATACGACTGTAGACACTAAAGTTTATATGAGTATATTCAATACATTTGTGGAGCAGCTGGATGATATCGAATTGAGAGAAGGTTATTTCCAGCAATATGATGCAACGTGTCATACATCTAATGACACCATGGAACTTGAAAACAGTTTCTTTGATACGACTGTAGACACTGAAGTTTATATGCGTGTCTTCAATACATTTGTGGAGCAGTTGGATGATATCGAATTGAGAGAAGGTTATTTCCAGAAAGATGGAGCAACGTACCGTATATCTAATGACACCATGGAACTTGTAAAAATTTTCTTTCATAATGGAATAATCTCAAAAGCTCTGTGACCCCCAGATCTCCTGACCTAACCTCACAGGATTTTTTCTTGTGGGAGGTATCTAAAAATGAGTGTACTACAATAGACCACGGACAATTGATGTTCTCAATGAATCCATTCGAACCGAAATAAGTACATTGGCGAGGATACTCTGCGTAAAACTTCAGAGAATATGGTCAGACGAGTACAAACATGTATAGATGCTGGTGGAAGACACTTCCAACATTTTCTCTGAGATTTAATAGTGTAATGAAATCTCCCAATTGTGTATTATATTCTCCCAAAGTCGCACGTGTGTCCTGTTATTGGTTCAAACGTTATGAACTGTTGAAGTTGTTCAGGTTTATATGTGTCATACTGTAGTAAAGGTGCGTCTTTTAGCAGTTGAAGACTATGTTAAAAGTAGAAAATTCTTTCGCTCAGTGCTCAAAAGTTTTTAACACGTCGGCAATGCCAACTTTGGTTTATAGTGACAATCACCTCATTCAAGAGGGTCATGAATCTGGGTTAAATAATACTTGTACAAAATGGTGGGTAATTTGAATATGAGTATACTAAACCTGTTGACATTTTACAAGCAGCAGAGGGAATGAAATTAGAATTGATAATCAAAAAGCAATAAACCAATATGACATTGCATACAAGTTCTTGAAATGGTAAACAATATACAAAATAATTACACTGAAAATGTGTTGTTAACATTCTTTGACGAAAAAGCTAAAATATGAGCTTCTTGAAAAAAATGCTTAATGGTAAAGCTGTCTTAACGTAAACAAGAAACACTACATCTGTAAATACTACAAACTTACAGCATTTTTGAAACGGATGTCTCAAAATTATCAGCCAAAGAAATCGAAAATTCTAACCAAAAAACAAATAAATCGACATTTTCATCAATACAGCACTATTTTGTGACAGTTGTTTTAGTTTAGGCACCGAAAATTAAAAATATTTAAATGTGTTTAATAATATTTTAAAGATCTGCATGGAAACGTTAATATGAGAAAGAACTGAAAGTGTAAAATTCAGTGGGTCATGACAGGATTGATTGTGTTAGTGATATGATGCAATGTGTTGGTATTCGTTGTTATAATTTCGTGGGTCAGTGTGAAAGAAGTTGTTTGGTAGTCATAGCGACGAACCGAAAATAATCTTAGATAAATGGCTAGTAAGGGTAGCGTCTTTTGACTTGGGAACGTCATAAAAATGTTTAAAATTGATTTCCTGAAAACTTTAACAAGGTAATACAATTCCTTTGTAAGGTGTGGTATGAAGAGTAGTATAAAGCATTTAAATTAAATTAAAAGTTTGGATTTTTTTTAATATTAAACAACATTGATTTATTTCGGAATTTATTGAAACGTTAATTCCCTCGCTCAAGAACAAACCTGAGTTTACACATTTCTTTTCACTGACTGGAGCAGCGCTGGGGACCGAGCAACGAATTTGAATAAATCAGATTTAAGAGGAGACCATCATCCCATAACACAAATTGTGGAGAAACGACGAGAATATAACCTACCAACTCTGATAGCTTTTATAGACTATGTAAAAGATTTTGAAAAGAAATCTGCTATTGGAAATAATGATTAAAAATGGATTTCCTAAACATTTAGTAGAAACAGTACAAAGTATGAAAATAAATACAAAATTTAAGTTGGAGAAATCCATAGAAAAAGATAACCTAGTAGAGATTAATTTAGGACTAAGATAGGGTTGTCCATTGCCACCTACCCTATTTAATATATATAAATAGCGCATTTGTACGATGGCAAACTATGCTCAGAATAGATTTTAAAATAAAGGATAGAAATGTTGACACATTGCTGTTTGCTGATGACCAAATTTTAATTGCGGAGACGGAAGATAACTTACAAAGAGCCATACATGAATTAAATAATATTACAAGAGAATAAAATCTTCAAATTTCATATGAAAAAACAAAAATAATGGCTTTTATAGGAACGAACCATTTGAGAGCAAAAATTTGCATAAATGATAAACCCATCCAACAACAAATTTATTTTAATTATCTTGGCTATATTGTGTCATATACCTGTAATAGAGATATGCAAAACAAAATAAACAAATTCCAAACAGTATGTGGCACAATAAAAAGAACTTTTAAAAATTGTAATCGTCAAACTTTGTTAAAACTGTATGAAATAATGGCGACCCCAACTCTTGACTATCTCACAACAGAAGAAAGTGGAGGCTGCTGAGATGAAATTTGTGAGACAGGTGGCAGGTTATAGACTCATAGACAAGAAAAGAAACGAGGATATTAGAAGAGAATTGGAAATTCAGAGTCTAAATGAAACAATCATTGCATACAGGCAAAAATGGCAAGATCATCTGCAGAGAATGACCGAAGACCGTACACCACAAATAGTTTACACGTATAAACTTGTAGGTAGAAGAAATGTTGGCGGGACACGAATGAGATGGTCCGATCAATTTCCTTGAAGTCGGAACGGCCCCAAGGCTTATACCGTGATGATGATGATGATGATGATGATAATGATCATCATCATCATCATCTTCCCCGTCGAACTTCGGTGACGTAGGAGCATATCAACCATCTGGGCTACTTCTCGACGTAGAGAGGCCGTAGGATAGAGTGGACTAATTCCATCAAGTACCTGGGCGTTCAACTTGATAGGAGCCTAACTTTCCGCGGACACATCAGGGAACTATCGGTACGGGTACAGGGGGCTATTGCCTCTCTGTACCCAATGCTGGGTTCGGGCTCGATGTCAGTCCGCTTAAAGCTACACCTCTTCCGAGCGCTGATAATCCCACTTATGTTGTACGCCTGTGAAATCTGGGGCATGGCTGCAGATAGCTGGATAGCATACCTTCAGCGTCCACAGAATAGAGGACTCCGAGCCATCTATTCTGTGGGCCGTTCTTTCCACGTAAGGGTGCTTCACAAAGCTTCTCTTCTCCCATACGTGAAGGACGAACTTAGGCGCCGGGCGAAAAAATTTTACGCTCAAATTCCAGCTCCCAGAAGCGCCCTGGTTCGGTCTCTAGGAGATTAAGACGCTACGAGACGCCGCTTCAGGCTTTACCGGGTACCACGTATGGCATGCGGATAACAAAGGAGATAATCCATACAGCAGCACAAGCTGAATTCAAAATCTCCAAAAGAGCAGTATGGCTACAAAATTTACCCCAATTTAATAAAACAAAACACCAGAGTGTAAACAAAAAAGCGGTTTGGCATCCTGTACAAAATTAAAGAGGAGCAAAAAGCTACCTCAATAAAGTTCCCCAACAAAAATTCCCACATCATCCTGAAACCATCTAATTAACAACCTGCGGTCAGAACCAAAACCTGGGTGGGTACGCAGCAAAAACCTTCTGGCTGTTAACAGACTGTCAGTATAAGACTTGGAGCGGCATAAAATACCACAACTCCCGCTACAATTTCAGTAACTATTTCAATAACTATTGAAATGACTATTTAAAAATATAATAAATGTACAACCAAATTTGAGGTTATGTAGAATGACTCAAATTTCAGGTTATGTCCCTTGTGTATAATGTTGTTGTTTTCTGAAAGTCATGTTGTCAACAAGCAAGACAAATGAATATCATGAACATGAGAAAGATAAAACAGTATCATATATTTATATATAATCTACAATGCAACTATAAATATTCAGGACTGTATAAAAATAGTATATGATGTACGGGTTATAATGGTTTTATTTTGTTCTTACGTCTCGGCCGGCCGCTTCGTTTCGGAATCATATCTGCTCAAATCATAAAATATTATTTATTATACAAGGGTTAAAGGTAGCTATTTACTTTCGTAGTACGATTTTTTCCATCTCTTTGTATTTCCCAGTTATCCAGAATGAATACACATCAATTATATATTTTTTTCCAAATATACTTTCATTCCGGAGGCCTCAGAACGTGTCTTTCCGACGATTTGTCGGTAAACCAGCCACAGATCTTCTGACACAGCAGAGAATCACGTTGAAGAAGGCCGAGGATAAGATCGGTCCGTAGAATTAGGTTACGAAAATCCAAGTCGATGGATACAGGTTCTGTACTGCTTACTTAGACACGCCCAGCTCATGAGGTTGTTACACAGTATATACTCATTACACGGTACCTTTCACTGCTTCTCAAGGCGAGAGGTACGTAATGTCGTACCTTCAAAATCACGGCCCACCAAAGTTCTGATCCAACTTGCTATTAGTGCCTCTTTATTATATCCTTTTAAATATCTAAATAGAAGAATGTTTCGCTTTTGTTCTGTAATAGTATTGTTATGCAGATGATTAAAGAAAGAATAACTGGCAAAGAATGTGTGCTAACTTATTCATTTAAATGCGCTTTTTAATTTAATATGCAAGATGTGTCTTTAGTACTATCAATTGTTTCGTGAACACCCAACGAAAATTAAAACCTTGTTCTCACTTACTAAAAGATGTTATCCAACTTATTTGTAAAATTTTACTTCAATAATATGAGTTAATCTACGAAAGTAACACTTTAACATTAAGGATCGATTAAATTTCACTTTAACCTCCATATTAATAAAATACAATCACTATTATGTGTTTCAAATGGGAAGGTGTTTGTCCTTGAGCGCTAGGAGTCCTGCGGTGTTGTTGTATTGCATTCCCTCTAAGTGGCGTGTCACGATAAATATCTAATAAATAGTATTCCCGCCAAGACAAAAATTCATATTTTGCAAAAACTGATCCATGAGGAAGGAGAGAGTAATGTATCTAACATAACAGTAAAAACCCCCATATTTTTAGCTTATATAGGCTTCCTAATACAAATAAATAAAGTAGATACCATTATAACAATGCATTGCGACGTAACCACTGTAATGAATATCATTCTTGGTTGGCATGTATGCGTGAACGTATATTTGAAATTACTCAGAACTGAAACGTAAACATTTGACATGACGTGATAAAAGAAATATGTACTTTGAATAAGCCAAGGTGTTTGTTAAATTCGATGAGAGGAAACGATACACTTCTTGCTAGTCTGGCAAAACGTGTCTGCTCACATTATATCTTTGTTTATGAATGTTCGTAATCTCTATTTACTCTAGAGAGTTTAAAGCAGCTTTATTCAGTTACTCTTCCATGAAAAAGTGTATCAGCTGGATCAATGAGACAAGATCCACCTTCCTCCCCTTACTGCTGCTAGAACAATCCAATAGAGTTAATGTGGGCTCAAATTATGTTGCAAACAGAAATACTGACTGACGTTGAACGACACATTCACAAAGAAATTGACAAGGAAGACAACAAGACTGGGGAAACTGCGTGAGACATCAGATAAACTACAAGAAGACGACTTTTGGAAAAAAATAGCACGTAACGAGATTTTGGAACTTATCATAAATTCACAGTACTCAGACGTTGAAGACAATCACAATGACGAATTATCTCTTAGCGTAAGTAATATTCATAGCTATACGGATGCACCGCTGGTATTTTCGTTGCATTAGAAAACTAAGTAATTCATAAACTGTAATTAACTTTAAACTAAATATTAAAAACATTTGTGTAATATACGAATATTCATGTTGCAATTGTGGATTTCAACAACTGCATTATTATAAAACTTTGGAAAATTCTGTTTGCGTTCCCTTACGTCTAGCGCCACGAACACTCGCAAGTGTGCGAGAGAGAGAGAGAGAGAGGGGGGGGGGAGATATAAAACGACTGGGAGTAACGAGGTGGCAACGCTGAAGGCTCTTCGCTACAGGCGAGAACTCTTCTCATTTGAAACACATAATAGGTCTACATTTCAAGTATAATATTTATTGTAGTTTTAACATTTAGTAATGAAATGTACAGCTACAACTTGTATTCATTCAGTAATTAACAAATATTTTCCTATATGTTCACATTCTACTGACAATACATTTGTCAATGTAGCTTTCTGAAATGAAAATCAAATTAACCTAGAAACGACTAGCCAACATCGATTGTCTCATATTAGCAGCCGGCTTTGGTCTAAATAGCTCTATATTCCAGAAAATAACATTACAAATAAGTTTACTGTTTTATTATAGTTTAATTAAAACGTAGTAAGTACTTTAATGCTTAGGCTAATTGTTGGATAAAACATAATATGGTACAAGACTTATTTATACACTCGCGGAAATTAAGAAAGCTTCCACTCGTCGATAAGATACGTCTTAATTCACTAACATAAATAGTGATAATTCTCAAATCCTGGCCAGCAGTTCTTAAAATATTCGTCGATAGCTTAAGCTATATTAATAACTCCACTGTGCCTATTAGAAAAAATGTGATAAAACAATTTCTAAAAAATTTCATCTGGATTAAAATGAATCAAAAGGAAATCTTGGTAAGAATAATATGTTGAAAATGGATTAGGAAAATCTTATGAATGTTAAAGGCGTTTTCTATATCAGAGTGTCCTGGAGGATTACCATGTAAGATGTTTTAATTGCAGTTATGTGAATGCCACAAAGTTTCTTTGCTGACACGTATTGTATTGTTACTTGTAGAACGAGCAAAATATAGTGTTGTTGAGAATTGACTGAATGAAGCCAGAATTGGAACCTACTTCCTGGTAGTAAAACCACAGACGTATCTCTTCCGATATGGCTGTCGCATTCAGCTTCCAGTGTGAGAATGTGGTGCTTGGGAATCTGCGAGGCCGATAAAAAATGTATACATTCAAGATGAAAGCATGGCTGCTTCTTCTTAGAATCGGCTAAAAGCATTCTGCGACACGAGGAAAAAAAACGAGCGTAAAAAGGAATTAAAAGCTTTGGATGGGAGACATGTCAGAGTTGGCACACTGTACGTGCGTAATTAAATATGTTCGGAACAAAGTGAAATTTTCCGTTCCTTAATTAAGCTCGCTCCACTTCTGAAGGCTTGATATGCATAACTTGGTTCTGGATAATTGCTTGGCTACCAGGTAATACGAGGCCAAGACCTTGCTTCATTTACACTAAGTGACCGTGTTACCTTTTCGCATTTACAATAGAGATCGACCGATAAACAAATATCTGTTTATCGCAATCTTTTATAAGCAAAGCACCCTTCTCCTCCAGGGAAGCGCATAAAAGGTCTTCTTAAGGTCGAGATGACAAGCCCCCGTAACATAACTTATATAGCTTACAACAATGGTCCTTTGGTCTCAAAATAAAGTCATTGTTATTTTTGTGGAAATACTTTACACTTTAGTGTCACATAGCTGTTAGAATCACTTTGGAGTGGAAAAAGATCCCAGATATATGTTTTTTCAGAGGTGATACCATGTGAGGGTTAATCGAATGAAAGGTGTATTTATGTTTAAATATTTTATAACAAATCTTTGTTTAATCTTCCAAATATGTTCGTGTCGTTCTCGTAAATGTATTTTAATTTCACTAGACACCTGTGATTGTTTTCAAGTAGATTAAGTATTAGATGTACACGGTGTTCATTTTTAATCATTATTTCCCGCCCTCCGAATGAGCAAGAATGACGTCATAGTTGAATGGTGAGTCTATCTTGATTTCATTGTGCCCTCTACAGAGAAAAAGCGGTAATGTTTGCGGAAGAGTAAGCAAAGTACAACGCTCTGAGTGTGACTGTGCTGATAACTAATGCAACCGGCCTCGCCTTTCACCCCTCTTTACGGTAATCATAATTATCATTCTAGATTTAAATTAGCACGTTTCTACTCTAAAGGTGGATATGAACACAGAGCACCACGTCATCATGGTTGAATGCTAATTTCGTACCGGTATTAAAATTGGTGCGACATAAAAATATAATTTAAACCACTGCACAGAGAAATTTATGCAAAGCTATCCGGCAATCAGAAAAGTCCCTCGGAGCGTAATGTTGTCAAGAGTATCCAGGTAACATCAAATTGACATGCTTTTGTTTTTAACTTAAAACGTCTTATGTTTTATCAGTATACGATATAAATTTTTTGTCAATCTCACGTTTAATTAAAATGTCTATTAATGTTGGTATCCTTGTCTTTTAAAACCAATAGATGCATCAAAGATATCCAAGATACAGGATCAGTTACTCGCAAAAAGAGAGACACTGGACGCTATAAAGTCACTGGTTCCAATCTAGAATTAATAAATACAATAAGGAAATATTATATTTATATAATATTGTCACCCGAGCGTTGGAACGCCCTATAGAAGCAGCTGGGAGCGGGCAAGCAGGGGAGGTCCGTGTTAGCCACGCCCCCCTCGTTTGTCTTATAGTGGTGACAGGAGGTGGCTGGGAGAAAAAACATCACTGTGCCGTCTCTTTCTGTTCCACCTGTGTTCTCGAACTTACGGGATATTTCATCTAATGGAGAACCTTCCAGATCGGCAAGCGGACCCAATATAAGCAACACGTCGGGCAAGAGGAGTTAGTGAGTTAGGAGTGAGTCAGAGTTCGTGGCAATCAGCGTAAGAGTGCAGTGCTAGTGTAAGGACGAGAAGACTGTGTATGTCCAACGGAAGAATTTACGTAATTGTGACCGTACAGTGGAATTGTAACGGACGAACTGGTGAATCGTAATTGTGTGCATTACGCAATTCCGTGTAATTGGCAAGTGTTTAACTGTAAGACGGTGGAAATGAAGAACATTTTTAAGTGGTGCAATTGGACTTTTCATTTCACGAACCCACAAAGTCACAATATAAATAATCTGTTTCTTGCCCACCTTCGTGATGCGAGGTAGTGTATGTGCCTCACACCCAAGATGTTGCGCGTTCGAATCTCGCTAAAGATTAGTTACCTAGATAAGGTTTTTTCCAGGGTTTTCCGTTATCCTACGAAGACAAATGTCAGGTAACTCCGAGCTCTAGGCACCCTGGACTAATTTGAGCTCCATATCACCCATTTCATTCATAAATTTATTTATTCATTCATTCGTTTATTCATTGACCGTTCGATATGACGTGCACTGTTGAAAGGACAAATAAATCTGTTTCTTTACTAAAATGTTTTGAAACTGATACTGTTATTAATTTGATATTCATTTATTAAATTATATTAAGTTATGTATGTTCACAGAGAAACATCAAATTACAAGATATTTTTTGTACTTATTCGTCATTTACATTGTTCACATTCATTAAAACAATTGTGTTATTAAGTGGTGAGAAAACACCCTACCCTTTTTGGACCTCAAGATAACTAGAAATCGTCATGGTGTAGATTTTGGAATATACAGGAAGCCCACACACATAGATAACTACATAAAGAAAAATGAATACAACCCAGTTTCACATCAGCTAGCTGCCTTTAGAAGTCTAATTCACCGGCTATACAACATCCCACTGAGTAAGGATGAATTTTTGAAAGAACAACAACACATAAAAGACATACCGGTATTAAATGGATTCAACCCAGCCATCATAAGGAACATGATGAAGAGGAAAGAAAAACTGAAGATAATATCAAAAAATACCACTCTCACACCACTTAAAAACCCAAATTGGCAATATAGGAAATTCACCTACCATCCATAAGCTTTTTGAAAATTTGAACGAATCTTCAAAAACTAAACTTAAAACTAGCATCCCAAAACAAATTCAGTCTGAGGAACCTGCTAAATAAACCACTGAAAAATACAATCCCCAACAATTTGAAATCAGGAATTTATCAGATTAATTGTGAAACCTGTGAAAAAAGCTACATAGGAAAAACTAAGAGAAACTTGTTAACCAGGCAAAAAGAACACCAGAGGAACATTATGTTGAAACAAACAGAAAAATCTGCAGTTTCACACCATTTTTGGACAGAAAACCACAACATTGACCACAACATTAAACTGTTAAAATCTTTAAGTACACCCATAGAATTGGATATTTGGGAAAAAATATTCATAAACAAAAACAGTGATAAAGTTATAAATTTTGAAATCCCGGCATTAAATGAAGTATTAAAACTTAGTGCCCCTAACACCAGATGGCAGAGTGATCGGAGCTCCGTAGTAGTGGAAGAAGAGGAAGTTTCATTTAGTCACCAAACAGCTGAGGATGAGATCGAATGATCTTGAAAACGTTTCAATTATACAACAAGTAAGTGAAGACTGAGTGTAAGCATAGTGACTCATAAATTCAAACTTAAACATGAATGGTGTAGTGTTTAACGCCCGATTTTACTGCATACGGCACCACAGGCGGTGACACTGATGATACATGACATAAATATGGAGTACCGGTGGAATGAGATGGCGGGGGAAACCGGATATCACGGAGAAAACCCGCCCCAGCGCCGTGTTGTCACACTTTGCGGTCGCCTGGGATCGAACCCGGGCCGCCTTGGTGAGAGCCAAGCGGTCTAACCACTGAGCCACGGCGCGGCCACGCGTGGTAAAACCACAAATAAAAATGAACATCGTATAGAGCAAAGAATTACCTCTTGTGAGTACAGATAGTACAAGTTGAGGTAGCGAAAGTCGTGTTGATCGTGAAATGTTACTCCTTTACTGTCCATAACCTAATTCTCAAACGCTTTTAAAAGCAGCTCCAAGAAACAAAACCATTGCTGTTTTCAAAAGATCATTTCTCTCACATATGAATGATGTCCTATATACCCTCAATAAATATTTCAATGTCTAATCACATAGTAGCTATTATTCGAAACAGTCTTCATTCCTGATGCTGAAATTCCGACTTTCTTAGAGAAGCGCAATAAATTGTTCAGAAAACGCAAGCTCATTATTGGGCATCTAGTCTTTCCAGGAAAGTCGTCCTGACCAAGCGACAAACCACAATTGATAAGTATCAAGGCTGGTATTTACACGAACATAACCTAACTTTATTAGCAATATTTCAGCACACTCCGACGAAAGATCGATTCACTGACTGTTAATCCGATAAAGGTCAACAATTAAATTATCTGGAAACCTGGCAACATCTCTGCTCTGTTGTGTAAGGGAGAGCGTGAAATTAGGAAAAATGTTCGTCAAAAGTTCTTGGTAGAGGAGTAATCTGAACCAAGGCATGCAGCGATACGATATATTAGCATACATTGTTCATATTTCATACAATAAAGGGAACAAATGTGTATGTGTAAGTATTTCTATGCGAAGGGAGGAGGATCTTCCGCTTATTTGTTTATGTTTAATGCTCTTTAACCAGTTAGTTCATATCTAATGATGAATAAAACGGATTAAATGATACTCAATTGAGCTCGTGAATCATGGAGCTTTGACATAACTGACATTCATCTTTCATTATAGGAGTAACCCATCCAGAGATACGAACTCAGGAACTCCTGACTGTGGGTTAGACAACAGAGCTGGATATAACTTATTTGATAACAATGTTACCATTGAGAAGCGCTATTATTTCTGACCATATGAGTTCTAGGATATTCTAACGTTTACATTACAAAAAGATCATAAAGAATTTCTAGTATACGTACTGGTATATGAACGTTCGGAGCATACTGCCACGGAGTAGAAAATATTCATTGTTGCTCCACAGAAACTCCATGCAAAATAAGATAAATCCCGCCGATATTGCATTCCAAACAGTATTGTATAGGTAGTCATGATTTAAAAAACAGAAGACGGTGTATGACAAAAGAGAATCGGATCTCATAAACCTACGACGGGGAAGTGATATCAAGGTCAGGTATTTCACTAACTCCAATATCGTTCACATTCTTTTGCACGTCCGAGCGTGGTCTGAAAAGTTTCCGACCTAATAAAGTTACAAGACATTTTCTCAGAATTTTTATTTTCCAACATAGTCTTCTTATAACTCTATACACTTCTCTCAGCGATGTTCCCATCTCTGTAACCCGTCCAAATAGTACTCGACGTTTATCTCTGCAAAATAATTATTCACGAAGGTGATAGTCTCTTCATTTCACGAAAATCTCTGTCCTCCGAGCGCAATTTTCAGATGAGGGAACAAAATTAAGTCGCTTGGGGCTAGATCCGCTGAGTCAAGCAGTTCAAACCGTAATTTCTGGATTTTCGCCATTGCAACCGCTGAGGTGTGAGACGGTGCGTTATGTTGGTGAAAGAAGATTTCCTTTTTCTGCAAAAGTTGTCGTTTTACCGCAAATTCTGCCTTCAGCTTGTCAAGTAAGGTTGCGTAATATTCTCCTGTAATGGTTTTTCCTTTTTGAAGATAATCGATTAAAATAACTCCATGACTATCCCAAAAAACAATCGCCATCACTTTCTCTGCCGAAAAAAAGTTCCTTTTTTGGAGCCGGTTCCACCTTTGCAGTCCACTGTTTGGACTGTATTTTGGTTTCGAGCGTATAAAGGTGTATCCAAGTATCATCTACAGTAATTAATGGACTCCAAAACTCGGATTTATTGTGCCTAAACTGCGCCAACAGAGCGATGAAAATGTTCATTCGAACACATTTCTGGTCTAGCGTGAGCAAACGCGGCACCCAACGCGCGGACAGCTCTATCATGTCTAAATGTTAACTTAATGTGTGACAAACACGTTCTTTTGACATGTTCATAGCCTCTGCTATCTCTCTCACTTTAATTCGGCGGTCGTCTAGCACCATTTGGTGAACTTTGGCGTTGTTTTCTTCGGCAGTTTTGGACGTCCCGAACGTTCATCGTCTCCCAACTTATTACGGCCACGTTTAAATTCAGTTGCCCAAATTACACTCGTGTAAATGATGATGCAGAGTCCCCATACACAGAATCCAACTCTTCTTTGTTTTGCGTAGGCGTGTTGCCTTTCAAAAAGAAATATTTAATGACAGCTCGATACTCGATTTTGTCTGTTTTTATAAAAATACTCACATCAACTTACTCAAACGACAGTTACATAACAATTGAGCGTTCAAAATGGCTGAAACTTTGGTGAGCAACTGTCAACAGATGGACAAATAAATTCACTAGCTTTTATTTACGAGTGCTGCCATCTTCATGTTTAGGTCGGATACGTTTCAGTTCACCCTCGTATATTAGAGCATATAAGCATTATGTATCAATAAGCAAGACCTTCTGAACCATTATTTACGAAAAAAACTTATTTTTATATACTTTCCGCTAATGAAAGTAAACATTTATAGAAATGGCTATATTTGCTATAATGATGGCTTTAAAATTGTGTTCTCTTCGCATGACTAAGAAGAGGAAAGGAGGGACGGTAGATAGATATAAGTTTTAGAAAATGCAAAAGAATAACCAAGAAGGAAAAAGGAATATAAAAGAAATATGGAGACAGAGGTAGACAAACCGTGTTTTAACGGGATTTAGATGTTCTTGTTCAGTAAATTTGTCTATCTCTTAAGATTTACCAGTTATGCTAAGGTCATCCAGAATGAACAAGATTTCTGAACACATTCCCAGAACCGTTTAGATATACATGTTATTTATTGAGACATTATGTCAAACATATAGTAATTCAATAAAATTGTTCAGAAAGTCAAAATTTTCAGAAAGTGGTTCATGTAAATGCTGATTTGGGGGTGGAGGGCTCTAAATCTTCGCATCTATTCTTGGAAATGCTTAGACTGTTCCTTTCTAGGTTATGCTGTTCCTGAAATACCATTTTTTTAATGATTTGGAATGTCTCAATTGATGTATTTCCTTTAAAACTTCAGTAGAGAGTTTTCGGGAGGAATGCACCACTCTAATTTTGGTACTAATTCGACAACAGTGTTTCCTCCAGAAAGTAATAGAGGTCAAAGTCACCTGTGTTTTATAGGTTAAGGAAGGTAAGTGGGTCGTCCATCCAGCAAAAACCTCGTGATCCGAATGCAGTTTCACGTGACCGGAAACACAAATGTATGAAAGAAAGATAAACAAAGCACAGGTCGTTTATCGAGTTACAATAAAAGAGAGGATTGCATCTCAGGGAATACAAGCGCAGACCTTGATGATGCTCGAGCAAGTTGCATCACAGTGTTTGTTCCACATAAAACCAGTTCAGAAATAACACATCTCTCATCTCTTGAGGCCTTATGCAAATTAATTCTTTATATCGAAGCAATACTGTAACCTATAATCACTATATTTAGGTCTCATTTTAATAAAAATGATTTAGAATGGATGTTTTCAGGAAAATATTATTAACTAGTCCTTGAATTAAGCTATTTACCCATATACATACATGTATGCACACAAAAATGGTTTATTCTTTAATTTAGATGAGCTCAAAGCGTGTACTTCTGGTTAGAAACGTCTGTCAAGTGTCGGTAATTGATCCGGTCAGATAACCTTGTCATTTAACAAGTCGACAAGTCAAATTACACTTTAAACAATATCAATAGTCAAAAGGAATAGATAATATCACCCAAGTTCGGTATTTGAATAACTAAAACCATAATAACGAAAAATAAAACGAGTGTGCTAATTGGAAATAAAAGTGTTAGGAATTCGTGAAAGAGATGTTTCATTTAAGAACTGGTTATTTTTATTGGCAATTTCTCTTCATTGTGAGTAGTAAAACGTAAAACGTCAATAAATTTAATTAATAACAAGTAAATAATAAAATTATTACGTATTAAAATGACGTTTTGCGTTTATTTTCATTTACAAATTATAGGTTATGCTTTTCCACAAACTGAAAGACCGACTGAGGGTCAAAAGATTTGATATATAAATTTTAATTTTATGGAACAAAAATATTTAAATATATGTTATTTATGGAAAGATAGAATCAGACTGAAATATTCAATGCCATAGCCGGGATTTGAACCACGGATCTTCTGGTTGCCGTCCAGCCGCTCTAAACCATTGAGCTACTATAGCCAACGTGCCTACATGGCATTGAATTCTCCAACTGACTCGTGTTTTTCCCGGTAAACCACGTAAGAGTTCTTATAAACAAATGAGACAGCTACCTTAATGGGATTAGAGCGCCTGGACGGCAGCCGGAAGACCCGTGGTTCAAATCCCGGCTATGGCATTGAATTTTTTAGTCTGACTCTATATTTCCATACTTTAGCCTACACACGGCCAGTGTGAAAGAACATTTAATTTCCATTAATTGACCTAATAGTGGTTAACTATAAAGCTAGGGCCTTAAAGTACTTACACGTTGTAAGTTGTCATTAAGTTAGTTGTCTCATGTGTTTATTAGAACTCCTAGTGGTTAACCGGGAAGAACACGAGTCAGTTGGAGAATTTAATGTCATGTCGGCACGTTGGCTATAGTAGCTCAAGGGTTAGAGCGGCTGGACAGCAACCAGAAGATCCGTGGTTCAAATCCCGGCTATGGCATCGAATTTTTCAGTCTCACTCTATCTTTCCATACTTTAGCCTACACACGACCAGTGTGAAAGAACAATTAATGTCCATATATTATTTAGTTTGTAAAATAAAAATGTAAAGACAAAACATCAGCCAAAGATATCGATGTTATAAAAATATCGACTTCACTACATTGGTGTGAAAAACATTAGATGTCTTCCAGTAAACATCGATCTTTCGTAAATATCGATATGGATATTGCAGCCCTAACACTAACGGACGAAAATAACCCTCGGCCAAGTTGACAGCGGGATGATGACGTTTGTAAGAACGGCCCTTGTACTAATTAATGTTTTCTTATATACGAATTTATAAATATTTTATATTATAGAAAATGGATGAAGAAAATCAAATCAATGGCAAACTGCAACGGAAAACGGAACTGACCAATGCGCGCACGAGAAAATATCGTATATAATAAGATGTTCATTAGTATAAGGACCGTTCTTACAAACGTCGGTCATCCCGCTGTCAACTTGGCTGAATATTATGACCGAGGGATTTTGTGTGTCAGCAAGAAACAAAATATGAAAAATGATTGTGAAATAGCGTGTATTTTAATATAAGAATACATACAAACAGTATATTATGTGATTTGATTTTAGTTCCATTATACATCCTTTATGTATAACTCTCTTCGCACTGTCGCAAGTCCGTCGTCATTCAGTTGTTTCAGAGTATTTTCATTTGTGAGTACACTTAGTGTAAGACATGAAATGTCTAGTTCACAACTGGCCTCTTTGTGCAAGAATGAGTGTCAACATTAAGATGATTTAAAATCATTTTTAAGAATAATTTATAATGAATAGTTTTTAAGTTTTCAGTTCTGTCGTGTGGTCTAAAGCAGACACATTCTTTTTTAACTGAAATCATGGCCTTCTTGAACAAGGTGATTTTCACATACACTAAAGTTGGCATTATGGCGTGTTAAAAGCTTTGGAGTACTTAGCGAAAGAATTTTCTAATTTTAATACAGTCCTCAACTGCTAAAAGGCCAACTTTTACCGTCAACTGTTTAAAAAAGTATTTTCTTTGCATGTTAAGTGTCGTGCTATACCTGGAGATTATAAGCGAAGACTGGTCACATCCAACGAGCCAAACAAGAGGAGATATTCGTAATTCGAACTTTATTACGGATTGGCATGAAGCGAGGATGTATCTTTACGACCGCGAGGTTTGTCTGTGGCATGTATTGGTGATAAATCGCGAAGTGTTCAAGGAGCTATTCGTACAGTGACCTAGTAGCAATAAATACTCTTTGGTCATCCTTTCCGCTTATCGACAGACACACCACAACACATAACAATAACTTGGTCTTACCGCAAACTGCAACAAATAAATCACAAAACCCACTCACGTGCACACAATGGCGACATCTTTTCGCCTCACCACGTGCTGTAATCGTGCAGCCATTATTATTATTAACGGTGATTTTCCCAAATTGTACCTTAGAGATCCCCAAGGTCTTCACAACATTTCCTTATATTGTACAGTCATGAACATCACCGATGCTACGGTCTATGGATAGAAATTATACACAAAAGGAATGAAGATCGACTGTGCTGTACTCACTTGTCTTTCTCTATTCTTGTACAAACTATTGTTACAAAATCTTGTTCCTCTGTCTAAACAAGATAAATATTATCTTATTATTATTAGTTTTCTTGTAAATACAAGAGAATATGGCAATAAAGTATACTTAATAGATAACCAAATCCTTGAAGAGTTGGTCGCTATTTGATGACCTGTGTTTCGGCGCTGCCTGGCAGATAAACAAAGACTTTCTCCTTCAGTGGGACGGTCTCCGGTCTCCAGGCCGCTCTGGAGGGCCGTTTCCGGAACACGTTGGATGGGATATTCTGTCTGATACCCTCTGTCTCCTCTCACCTCATCCTTCCTCCAAAGCATACAGATACTCCAAAAAGTATTCCTCTAATCATAGTATATAGAATATAACAAGCACAAGCACAGAAATATACAGGGTGTTACAAAAAGGTACGGCCAAACTTTCAGGAAACATTCCTCACACACAAAGAAAGAAAATATGTTATGTGGACATGTGACCTGGAGCGCTAAATTTCCATGTTAGAGCTCATTTTAGTATTTCTCTTAAAATGTAAATTGAAATCATTCGTGCAGACAAATGTCAAAATACCCATTGTGCTTCATGCACGATGGAGCTCCTGCACATTTCAGTCGAAGTGTTCGTACGCTTCTCAACAACAGATTCGGTGACCAACAGATTGGTAGAGGCGGACCAATTCCATGGCCTCCACGCTCTCCTGACCTCAACCCTCTTGACTTTCATTTATGGGGGCATTTGAAAGCTCTTGTCTACACAACCCAGGTACCAAATGTAGAGACTCCTCGTGCTCGTATTGTGGACGGCTGTGAAACAATACGCCATTATCCATGGTTGCATCAGCGCATCAGGGATTCCATGCGACGGAGGATGGATGCATGTAACCTCGCTAACGGAGGACATTTTGAACATTTCCTGTAATAAAGTGTTTGAAGTCACGCTGGTACGTTCTGTTGTCGTGTGTTTCCATTCCACGATTAATGTGATTTGAAGAGAAGTAATGAAATGAGCTCTAACATGGAAATTAAGCGTTTCCGGTCACATGTCCACATAACATATTTTCTTTCTTTGTGTGTGAGGAATGTTTCCTGAAAGTTTGGCCGTACCTTTTTGTAACATCCTGTAGATAAGAAACTAACAATAACTATTTCCTTACATCGGTTGATATCTAGATTTACAAATAAAACACAATTTGGGTTCATATATTCCTTAGTGAACAACTCTACGTTATTTAAAATCATGTCCCATTTGATGTAAAACAAGTATTGGTCTAGTAAACCAGAACCCAGGTATGGTACCTCGCTGACACACATCCCTTCCCTTTTCTTACGCAGTTGTGTTTCATCCTGACAGTTTCATCTCTGTTTTCAAAGCTGTTGACTGCTATTTAAGTAATATGGATCGAAAACGTCGTGAAACTACAAAAGAAGAGACAGAAATTTGCAACAGGTTATTTAAAAATGGAAAATCTTTTCAAGAAATTGGAGAAACCATTGGAAGATCTGCCAGTACAGTGAAGACTATTATATACAAGTTTGGTGAGAACAAAACTAACGAAAATCAATCAAGAAGTAGTCGTCCTGCAGTTCTATCCGAGATGGAGAAACGACAGTTTCTTAGAGAAGTCAAGAAAAATCCCAAACTAAGTGCTCCAAAACTTGCTATTGCAGTTCAAACACGCACAGGAAAGTCCGTTTCAGCACAAACTATAAGAAACTTGCTTTATGAAGCTGAGTATGGAGACCAAACAGCCCCTAGAAAACCATACATCAGTAAAATCTACAGAAAGAACCGAGTTGCCTTTGCAAAGGAACAAAAGAAAGTTTTATTTCTGGAAGAAGGTTGTATTTACTGACGAGAGTCAATTTGAGCTCTTTAATTCAAAAGGGCGAGTAATAGTGTGGAGAAAAAAGAATTGTGAGCTTGAGGAGAAAAATATCACAGCTTCAGTAAAACATGGAGGCGGTTCAGTACTTGTCTGGGGCTGTACGAGTGTAAATGGTGTGGGAGATTTGTGTTTTATTGATGGAGTTATGAACCATAAGGTTTATATAAACATCCTAAATACACATCTGTCCAGAAGTATGAATAATATGGGCCTTTCTGAGGATTAGATTTTCACACAAGATAATAAACCAAAACACACAGCTCTAGATGTAAGGTTATGGTTGTTGTATAATACTCCACGATGTATGCCGACATCACCGCAATGCATTAGAGAATTTGTGGAGTATACTGGACAAAAATATTAGGAATCATCAGATATCTAGTATAAAGGATCTAAAGAACGCTATACAATAGGAATGGCGTAAAATTATAGTGGAAACAACACAATCTTTGGTGAAATCCATGCCAAGGAGAATGCAACAGATTATAAAGAGGAATGGAGGGCCTACCAAGGCGGCCCCGGGGGAAGAGGGTCCCCCGTGAGTGGTACAGGCTCGCTCGCACCTACAATTGATAGGTAGGCCGCCCGCCGAGTGCGCACTCTAAAATATCGGCCAAGCAGACACATGGAATATGAGAAGGTATTTTCACACAACTAACGATGCTGACTGCAGATAATTACAACTGACCATTAAAGACAAATGCCGATAATGCAAACTAGATTTATATTTAGGTTTAGCAAGATAGCGGTAAGTATAATAGATTACAAATGACATGTTTGCAAGTATTACTTGCAGTAACAACGAAACACTTAAACTTAAGAGACCGCGCTACGACGTGATAAATTACCCTAAACTTCCCAACAAATAACACCAGGAATCCTACCAAATACCACCCACAATAGGCAGTGGATCAGGCTGGGCTTCATGTCAAGTCTGTATCCCTGCATCAGAAACCACTCTCTACTGAATCGCACTGCGAGACAGCTAAGATCATCTCCTGGAGTGCGCGGGTGCTTAAGGCGGTACCGCAGCACATTTCTACTTCCCAATCCGGTGGAGGTTTTCTAGTGGAGTAGTACTCTTGAGGTGAAGCCCACATACCTCACTGTACCCTCCAACACAGTGGTAATCCATAAATGGATTTTTCCTCCACTCGAAAAAAAATGTACTAATCGTATTCAGTATGAAGTTGAATACTTATTTTGTGTCCTGTATTACATATGTTTACTTTTGAAAGGCCGCGCCATGGCTCCGTGGTTAGACCGCTTGGCTCTCAGCAAGGCGGCCCGGGTTCTATCCCAGACGACCGCAAATTGAGATTTGTGATGGACAACACGGCGCTGGGGCGGGTTTTCTCCGGGACTTCCGGTTTCCCCCGCCATCTCATTCCACCGGTGCTTCATCTTCATCTCATGTACCATCAGTGTCACCGCCTACGGTGCCGTATGTAGTAAAAGCGGGCGTTAAACACTACACATTTCATTTCATTTACTTTTCATTTACTTTTCCACTATCCATACATCCTTAAACATAAACTCATGCCCAATCATCCTTGTTTTAAACCAGTTCTCTGTCCAGATTTAGTCCACCGTTATATGCGCCCTGGTTTTCGGACACGCCCCATGGGAATAAGATTTCGGGATTTCCTACATTCGCATGGTCTCTTCATTTCATTTCATTTACTTTTCATTTACTTTTCCACTATCCATACATCCTTAAACATAAACTCATGCCCAATCATTCTTGTTTTAAACCAGTTCTCTGTCCAGATTTAGTCCACCGTTATATGCGCCCTGGTTCTCGGACACGCCCCATGGGAATAAGATTTCGGGATCTCCTACATTCGCATGGCCTCCGAATGCCTTGCGTGGAGAGGTCGTCCATGTGCCCTTACCCTGCATGGCAGCTCAATCGTGCGCGGTTCGATCTCGCTCTTTCAAGCAACTCTAGACTCGCTACTCCACATTCGGTGTTCCAACAACCTTTTGCCGAACTACTGGGCCTTTACCCTATGTTACGGTCTTTACAGACGGTTCTCAGTTAGGTAGCACTACGGGTTGCGCGTTCTTCATTAACGGTGAGGCTCATAAATTTCGCCTTCTGGACTCCACTTCAGTTTTCTCCGCAGAGCTGTATGCCATCTTCTATTTGCTCCTTTTTATTTGCAAGTTAGCTCCTGGCTCTTTTATTGTCTGCACTGACTCTCTAAGTGCTCTTCAGGCCTTGCAACAGCACACTGCCGCTCACACCCTTGTTTTAAAAATACAGGTCCAGATCTCGCAAATGCTCAGTCGCGGATACCATTTTGTTTTTACTTGGAGCCCAGGCCATGTGGGGATTTCCGGGAACGAGGAGGCGGACGCGGCTGCTAAATCCGCTTGCCGTTTGCCCCGGAGTTTAACAACTACGGTGCCATACCAGGATGTGCAACGTTTTTTCCGTCGCCAACTCCTGTCTGCTTGGCAGCAATCCTGGACAGCTTTGGAAGGCACACAACTCCGGGCGATAAAGGAGAGCGTACAACCCTGGCCAACTTCCTGCAGGGATAACCGGCGAGCCGAGGTGATACTCACCCGGCTGAGAATTGGACACACACGAGCGACTCATGGCCATTTGTTAAGAGGGGAACCGGCCCCTGTGTGTGCTCCATGTGCAGTACGCCTCACTGTGCGGCATGTATTGCTTGATTGCCCGCAGTACACCCGCGTTCGCCAGTCTTTGAGCCTAAGGACTAACTTGCTCGGTGTTTTAGGGGACGACCCAGTGGCCGTGATCAAGGCACTGCGGTTTGTTGCTCAAATCGGTTTTAATAAACAAGTCTGACTTGTATTTTATATTTATTAATTTTAGAGATTTTAAATTATTAGTCCTTAGATGGTTTTCTTATGTCCTTTTAATAGTTAAGTGTTTTTATTATATTTTACCTTTTCAGCTAAATTTGTGTAGCTTTTAGGTTTTAGTGTTGACTTCGGGCCCAAATGACCTTGTTGTCGACGGGCCCTAAAACACCACACACTCACTCACTCACTGCATTAGACGAATACTTTGTGGAGTAAGTGTAGGTACAGCAGATCATGTCTGTTCGCAGTGCCGAATTCGCTCCGCAGCAAAAGCTAATCCAATCCCATTTGATATAATTTTGAAAAATTCAAACCAACAAGGAATATCTCGGAAATGATTAATTACAAAAAAATGGAAGTAATTCTGAAGTTATTTTCTGTCTATTTCTTTGACTTATCGGTAACACCAAAGTCATTCAGAATGAAAACAACTTCAGAAACGTACCAGAAAATTCAAGACGTACACTTTATTTTTCACGAAAGTGAGTTAAGCATACGGTATTTTAATAAAAACTATGAAAAAATCTAAAATTTCCTAAAGTAGTCCATATATATTGCAGTTGGGGACGAGGAATATTTCTGAATATCTTTTAGACAATTACTGTATTTAAACTATTCTTGTTTTTAGGATATGGTGTTCATAGGCACGTGCAAACGCATTTCCGTTCTCAAAAATTCTTATTTCTGCATTCAAGAAGTCTCAAATTTTGTTTCTCGGGTTGAACCTTGTTATCGAATTCTAAAATGTGTGTAAATGCTGTAACTTTTCCACGTATTTACTCTTATTATCTTGTTCTGATAAAGGAAATGTTCGCGGAAAGCAGCAATAATGGCTTCAAGAAGTGAAACAGATAAATTATAATTACTGCTGGCGTTCTAATAATTCTACGGCTCTGGAATTTCCATGTATGAATAATTTTAGACCGGCGAGTATTAGCAATTGATTTACAGCTTCCATTAAATGATCTTGCTGCGAAATGATACAATTTACATATTGTTGCCACTTAGCATAGAATATGCCGTAAAGCATGGCCTTCTACAAGCAATTTCACAAATCTGCAACCGACGAATCTACATAACAGTTCGAGATATATGTAACCCTTTACTCCTATTATGAGCATTAACTTTTTTTTCTCCAAAAATACTCATCTGTTGCATTCATATTAGTCTTTTTTCAATCGTATGCGAGGGCTGTTCAATAAATAAAAATCATAATTCTTTTACGATCATATTTTTGAACTAAAATTCAATATTATTATATTCTGTTAGATTAATGTGAAACAAACACGCCGTAGTAGTTTCATTGTTGGTACTCCTGGTTCACGCCTGTGAGAACCACGCAAATTCAGTATCGTCTACCGCTGCAATTAAGGTAACACGTGAGGAACAATATGCGGCTTTGAAATTCTGCTTTCGTCTCAAAAAATCTTCAGTTTTGGCCTATACAATGTTACAGGAGGCCTATGGAGAGCCTGTTCTTTCCTACAGCAACGCTCGAAGGTGGTTTAAAATGTTTAAAGAGCGGAGACAATCAATTTCAAATGAAGGTGGACCCGGTGCTCCAGTTACTGTTCTTACGGAAGAAAACATCAACACTGCTGCTGCCATTGTGAGAGAGGATAGACGAATTACCTTAAGATCACTTTCTGAAACACTGAACATTTCATTGAGTGCCACCCACACGTTGGTGACAGAAACATTACACATGAGACGTGTTTGTGCGCGATGGGTTCCAAGACTGTTGATTCCCGAACAAAAGAACATTCGCATGCAGGTCTGCATGCAGTTAAAGTTGATGTTAGAGGAAGATGCGGAGTATCTTTCAAACGTTATCACTGCTGATGAAACTTGGCTACATCATTTTGATCCTGAGAGCAAACAGTAAAGCTCAGTGTGGAAATCTCCTTCATCACCAACCCCCCTAAAAAGCAAAAGCGGTTGCCTTTGCTGGGAAAGTTATGGTCATCTCATTCTTTGATATTCATGGAATGGTTTATCAGCATGTTGTACCTGCACACACATCAGTAACTGGACAATACTACAGCGATGGCCTGAAAACATCGCAAGTCCATATCAGGCGCAAAAGACCACATTTCCGTGAAGCATGCTGGATGCTGCATCACGATAATGCGCGGCTATATATTGCCAATGTTGTTGCTGAATATCTTGCAAAAATCAAAATGAAGTGCATCCCACACCCTTCCTATAGTCCGAATTTAGCCCCATGTGACTTTTTTCTATTCCCTAACTTGGAGAAACGCCTACGTTGGAGGCATTATCCATCATCAGAAGCAGTGGTGAAGGCTGCGGAGGCGATTTTGAAGGATCTCTCAAAAAGTGGTTTCCAACAAGTCTTTGAGGACTGGCAGAAACGCTGGGACAAGTACCAACATCGCATTCAGGGGAGACTATTTTGAGAAGGACCATCAAAATTATGAGGATGAGTAAAGGTACGTTGTCAAAAAAATGTGTCTACCTAACTCTAGTGTTCCAAAGAAGCTGTTTTTCAGGTTTTTCCTCATCCTGAGAAGACAAACCTTCAGGCTCATTTGAGCTTCTTTTCACCCATTTTCATTCATTTGCTCATTCTTCGTTTACTTCTTGCTAAACGAAATTAACTTTCATCCCACATTTCGCTGAGGCTACAGATAGAATACGCTAGCCCAATGTGATCCAGGTTTTTAAAAACCGTATGACAAATAAAAATGTATATGATAAGTAGAGGGCGTATTTTGACCTATTTGCCTATTTTATTTCCTTGTTCAGAAAAGTAGGCTTTTAATATATAAGTACGCATCCTACAATAATTAGCCTAATTTCTTAGTTTTATAGTGCCTATAAATGCCTATTTCATACGTTTCTGCCTATTCTGTTTATTAGTGGCTAAAACTGCCTTGTCAGCCAATTTCTTCTGTTTGTAATTTCTGACAACAGCTTTTGTACTTGTTGGTTTCAACGTGATGTTTTTGGGCAAGAGAAATTTCTTACTGCTGCACATTCTATATACAAAAAGCGGTTTATTAAAGAGACACATCTGTGCAAATTGGCCCAAAAGTTACAACAATACGAAACTTAGTTTTTTGTCTTAAACTTAACAAAGACATACTTCAGTAAATAACGCTTTCTTTTTCTAGCGGCACTACAGAAAACGCCACATGACTATTTAAATAACCCTACACCTGTGTCGCAGCTGTTATTACGTAATTTTAACCTCAGATTTCTCAAATTCTATATTTTCTACATTTTCCTAACCTCAAAATGTTCCTCAGGATGCTGTTTTTCTATTAATCTGTGTGAAATTCTAAACATGCCTGTAAGGGTAATTGCATATTAATTGCACCCATTTACATTTGTTGTGATTTTGTTCTTTGGATTGAAAAGGATTATAATGCTTATTTCTTACTGAAAATGCTTAGGAAAATACAAATTGTTAAATAGATATGATTTTGTTTTTACTTTCATTTATGTGGCGAAGACAAATATTTCACATACGTACAGGTTATTAATATGTTAAAGTGGGTGGAGGATCTTTTTACCCAAGCATTAATTTATGAAATTACAATATGTGGGACATTTTGAAAATACCCTGTAATTTAGCCATAAACTGCCAATTCCTCAGAAACTATTGTAACTAGAAAGCTGAAAATTGGTATTATTCCATTCTTGATCGATCATAAAAATAAATGGTATAAATTTGAAACAAATCTATCAAAAGCTTCAGATATTTTAGTTTTTGCCCTTAACCCCCCACCAAACCCATGTTTTTGTTTTTCGACATAGTTAATTACTTTACACCTTTCTGCACATTATGGTTCTTACTTAGTGAAGTGGATTTATATGTATTTTAATTATACGACAATATCTGTTATATTTAACTTGCTGTGAAACCATTTATGAAATCTGGAATAAATGTAGAACTAGGGATCCGAAAAGTAGTATATATTTAGCGAATTTGTTGCAGCATATGTTGCATTGATCGTCATTTTGTTATAGTGTATTTTTGAAGCCATTTTACCAATATTGTGCATTTCTAGGTGTTTACTTAGCCAATATTTAGTGCCTATTTAAATGCCTATTTTTCCCAATTTTTAGTGCCTTTTTACCTGCCTATTTCACACAATTTTACTGCCTATGAAACCACTCCCTAATCATGAGTGTTCTACGAATAACTTCAGAAATTCTCTTCATTATGAATGACTTTTTTACAACTGATAAATCACAAGAGACGGACTAAATCTTACTACACAACAAATGTACGACTCTTTAAACTACACAATTTCGGTCAAATGCATTTTAATTTTTCGAGTGGAGAGTCATTATTTTTTTTTTTCCTCATGCTCATGCAAACAGAGTCGCCACAATACAACAGGCTATTTAAGTTTTATTATCGCTTTATCTGTCGTATCGTAAAACGGAATGTTTAAATATGAACTTAAGTTTATCTGGTTTAACAAGAAATTGATAGAAGATTAAGTTTTTGTAAGAATATTTCGTACAAGAGAGAATGGAGAAAATGTCGCGACTGTAAGAAGATTTATTTGCAATAACTTACCTATAGTAACTAAATTTATCTACAGAAAATAACACCTCTTCTGGAATTTAACACTACCCCACAATTAAAAGACTGCAGGCTATATAAATATAATACAACACTAATTAACTGACTAAATTAATCGATCAAACTACTTCCACATACCATCTCATGTTTCTCCCTGTGTTATTTGATGTGCTGTTTTGTGAAGCCAATTTTGACCCTCTATGCGTAAAACAAATTACGATCGGAAACAAATTAACAGATGCTAGGGAGTTCATATAAACATACAATGTTACGGAGATCGTAAAGATGTGGGATAAACAGCCAAGATTGGTTAAAACACGTTTCCCAGCTACTTCTTGCTCAAAAGCAGAGTAATATAGTAAGAATACAAGACAATGTAATATGATGATGATGATGATAATAATAATAATAATAATAATAATAATAATAATAATAATAATAATAATAATAATAATAATAATAATAATAATAATAATAATAATAATAATAATAATAATAATAATAATAATAATAATAATAATAATAATAATAATAATAATAATAATAATAATAATAATAATAATAATAATAATAATAATAATAATAATAATAATAATAATAATAATAATAATAATAATAATAATAATAATAATAATAATAATAATAATAATAATAATAATAATGATAATGATAATGATAATGATAATGATAATGATAATGATAATGATAATGATAATGATAATGATAATGATAATGATAATGATAATGATAATGATAATGATAATGATAAGGGCGCCGGGGTAGCGCGGTGGTTTCGTTCGCGGCTCCCGTTCTAAGGGTCCCGAGTTCGATTCCCGGCTCTGGGGTTGGCGATTTTAAGTCGGCCCTATCCACGCCTTCACCTCTGTCTAGCACACGTGAAGTATCCCCTATGCCCAACGTGGTTCGGAGTCCACGGTAAAAGCTGTAGGTCCTCTCACCTCACCGCCATCTTCACTATCACCCTATCATCGGAGGTAATGGACACCGCCCTCTGGGTGCCTCCACCTGAGAAATGGGTCCGGTCATCACTTGGTGGGGTGAGGTTACCCCGAAGGCCAAGGTTGCCATGTGGGGAGTGTTAGTAACTAACTAACTAACTATGATAATGATAATGATAATAATAATAATAATAGTGATCATGATTACACGTAATTTGATCATATAGATTTTAACGGTGCTTGAAGTATACTGTTTTTATACGAATAAAAATTACTATTACTGGACTACCTCTTTGATTTAGTGGCTACCATGCTAGGCTTAAAATCCAGAGGTTCTGATGTCGATTTTGGCCTGAAGAGGGGAATTTTGCATTAGCTAGGATTATTAAATATGCTTTTTAGAGTCTGTAAATATGAAATAGTATGAATGTGTTAGCTTCTTGTTCTCGAGGTCGCGAATTCAAAAACCACATAGGGTGACGCGAAGATCCTAAGAATGTCTTCCTTTGGAAGGGAAGTAAAGGCGATGCTACGGTGTTGCAGATTCATGACATAAGAAACTTTAAGAAAGATTAAGAGAATTCTGAGAAAAGCTGAAATAAGTTAGCTACAAAATAGGAATGAACATAAGGCGGGGCTAGGCGTGAATGTTCTACCGCTACTAGTCAATGCGGTGCGTACAACGTTGTACAGTTAGCCGCCTGGATAGCGTAGATGGTAGCGTGTCCACCTCACGTGCAAGAGGCCTCGAGTTCGAATCTCGGTCAGGGTGAGTTACCTGGATAAGGCTTTTCCGGGGTTTTCCTTTATCCTTAACGGCGAATGTCAGGTAACTCTAAGCTCTATGGATCCTGGACTCATTTGAGCATCATTTCACCAATTTCGTTCATCGTCCAATATGACTTAATGTTGGAGGACGTAAATACAACAACAACAACAACAACAACAACAACAACAAAAGGTTGTACAGTTAAGCACGCAAACTCGCTTTGCCGAACCATACGGCTAATTTCTTTGCGCGCTCTAAAGATACTAATTACCGGATTATTTTGTTCTCCCACCTTACAGAGTTATTTTTCGGTGGATTACTGTCCAAACTCCATGTTTGTAGCACATCTGGTTAGGGAGATATGGAAACATAAGACGCCTGACTAGAAACAAAAGAATCATTAACTGTCAGTGAAGAAAAGCACACACTTGCTATGCTGCAGTTGTATTTTGTACCTTACATTCAGTAAAGAGGTGATCTTTAAGAGTACAGAAGTACTTTTCAAAGTTAGTAAATATATCGCTTAGCAAGTCTAGTACTAGTGTGTCTAGCAGTAACTGCGAAACAACTCATAAGATTTTATATAAACAGGCTACAAATATTCTTGTTAATGTGTATTCCTTTTTCAAACAGATGTCAATTAAAGACATTTTCGAAAGTGCACATTTCGATCAGAGTCGAGAATTAATGTTACAAGCTTGTTTTGTTCTTTATGTGATGTATGCACGACTTTCTCTACTCTTGTACAAACACGTGAGTGCTCATTCTGTGACGAACATTGTTAAATTACCAAATTAGGAGAAGTTTCCATATTTAGATCTCCACGGAAACATCAGGCAGCTACAAACGTGCTACCAACCTGGGCAATTTTCAAAAGTGTGTTTTACGTAGCACAATTTATGATTTATATGATAAGATTATGATATTTATAAGGGCGCTCAACTACGGCGGTCATCAGCGCCCTTTAAAAAACTAGTCATTGCAAAGGCCAGATATAAAACTTTCTAAAGTCTATACAAGTGTAACAAAACCTATTAAAAAATACACGTACATAAAAAACATCAATCAAAACCTACTAAAGATTTCGTTCACTAAATCCTAAACTCTAAACTAGACTTCTCCACGGGTCTCCACGCACGGCCTACACGTGGGTGGGCCTGTTGACCGTCTCCCTCAACCACGAAGAGGAGCCCACACGAGGGAGACTGTTGGCTCGGGACCCCGAGTGCGCCAAACCCGTACCTACCGAAGTAGGCCCCTGGGGGGTTTTATATGACAAGGGTGAACATCCAAGTACCAAAAGGCTGACCAGTTTAATGAGGAGGAAAATAGAATATACGGATTCTGTATCTTCTATGCGTAATATTCTGAAATCTCTTGGGTTCAAATATAGCAGAACCAATGATGGTCGCAAATTTCTGCTTGAAAGAAGCGAAATTGTTGCTGGAAGACTAAAATTTCTCCTCACAATGCACAATATTAGTATATGAGATTCATGATGTAAAAATGCTTCATAAATACACATTCATATCTTCCATATTTATTAAGTATTTTAATGAAACAAAAATTGCTTTAAAGTCCATTACAGACAGTATACAAATATGAGATCATTAAAATAGAAACTATATTCACAAATCGAAACGTCACTGTTTTGTTTCACTGTAGCAAACACCTTCTTTTGTAGAACGCATCTTATGTGAGTCATTTGTTTTGTGTACATATGAACGATAGCTACGTAAGCGAACTGTTCTCCAGTTCAAGGTTTTAAGGTTCAGATTATGTGATAATCATTGTGAATGTTCTCACACACATGCTGAAATATTAAACGAACTTCTCTGTCAGCATCTGTATGATACTTACTAGGTGAGACAAAGACAGATATATCTTCCATCTCTGTTGCTCGCTGGCCGTGGTACTAGCAACACCAAGACAGTACGATAAACGTATTGGCTCAACCAATGTTCTTTCTTATTATGTAGCTACTGTAGTCTATCATTCTTAATATAGAAGAGGACACAACCATAACAATCAAAAAGTGTGTACAAATACAAATTCAATTTAAATCTAAAATAAGATAGTATGCGCGTCCAAATGTTGAGATAAACACTGTTACTGTCCCGAATACTTCAAAGTCACGAAATCATCGAAATAACTCGTATTAATGATTAACAACTGAATATGCTCTACCATCACTTCTAAAGAGTGCTAGTAACCAATGTGTGACAGTATATGTGAACAGAAGCACTTTGGTTCCAAATCCAACAGTTACACAGAATATCTATACAACCCGAGGCATCATGAAAACATTCCCGCAGCTGTCCACCTGTTGCCAACATTTGCACACAAAACATAGCCTGCTGTGAACCCTGGGCCTCAGAGAGTAGCCGAGGGATGTTTTTATATCAGTAGCCGAATGTTGGCAACGCTCGATTTGCCAGCTCCGACTGTCATCTGTTTACACAATATGATGCTTGCTGCATCTATATACGTAGTGTTTATAAAATGGGCGAGGGGGCCCTATAATTTCGTACAGAAAACAACCTCTGCTCTCATTAAAAACCTTTATTCATCCGTAAAGTTTCACAGTTAATAGGTGAGGAATTTTCAAGTTATAGTAACTTTGAAGCATTAGGAACATAAACCTGGAGAGCAAAGAGATGAATATAATTTGTTGATTTTTAGACGTTAACAGTTGCCACCGACGTTGTGGTATTTCGTCCCGCAGGAGTCGTTTTATATGCCAGTAAATCTAGCGATCAAAGTAGTTCAATCCGGCATGTAAACAGACAAAACACTCGACATTTGTGCCTTTGTACGTACACGTTTCATGTTTACTACTAAGTCTACAATGTCTTAGTTGGGCTATTACTGCATAAGTATCTACAATGTCTCTTTTTGTAAGGGCACAAATGGTGAAATGGAAAATACGAGTAGGTGTGCCACTAGAAAATCTATAATTTCTGTATTAACTCGGGCTCTGTTCACTAATAAAACTGTTCGTTCGTTTTCTACTTCTCATTGTATGAAAATGCAATACTGTCATTCAAGGACTAAATGCAACATAAGCTTATTTAAGATTTGATAACAATATAATTACAAACCAGCCTGGCAGTGTGAAATATATTCAACACAGAAATTACTCAAAAACCTGTTACCATAAAAAAATACCTATTCCAACACAAATAAATACATTTCCACATACTTCAGTGTATGTCATTATTAGTATTTATTTTCAAATTTAACGACCAATACATGAATTAAAGTTACACCAAGCTCTTTAAAAAATTTTGAAAATGTTTATTAACCTAAGGATGGTAAGTAAATTTTTTGAAATTAAAATATTCTTTTATTTTTTAAGGGTAGAAATATCATTAACAGTTTTTTGATATTTAAATTTTTCAATCTTTTATATATAAAATCTTTATTAAAACCATTAATCAAAGCATTATTAATAATATGTTTATATTTTTTATTAAATTCATCTTTATTCAGGGGTATATTTATTAATGTATAAATCAAACTATTGAAACAGCAAATTTATGTGGAAAGGGATTAAAAGTTGTACTTTTTATGTAATTATCGATATGAATAGATTTCCTATAAATACCAAAGTTTAATTTCTTATTATCTTTAGATCTAGAAAAGGAAGAAATACATTAATTTCAGTCTCTAGTGTGAATTTTATAGCTTTAGCGTGTAAATTTGGTAATTTTAAAGCACTATTTATGTGTTTATCAGGAAAAATAGCAAAAATATCGTCAATATATCTATACCAGTCTTTAAAAGCTAAAGGAAATGCTTTAGTGACCTGTATTTTGGAAAAAAAACACTCATAAAAATATTAGCAAAAAAGTTGAAAGACGATTACCCATTGCTAAGCCAGAACTTTGTTGAAAAAAAATTCACTATTAAAAGTAAAAAAATTGATCTAAACAAAGGTTAGTAAGTTTAACAAAATGAACTATGAAGTCCTTATGTAAATTTATTGAATTCCAACACTATTAAAAAAATCAAAAATTAATCTCTAGGAATACTAGGAAATAAGGTAGTTCCATCATAAGAAACAAGTTTGTCAGTTTTAGATAATACAACACTGTCACTCGTTTTTAATTAATCCAAAAGAATTTTTAATACTTTAACTCTCAAATTTATCAAAATTACTAATTTTTTTAGGAAGCCATTTAGCTAAATTGTAAGTTGGCGAATTTATAAAATTTACAATAGGTCTCATTTTATTTCCAGGTTTATGAATTTTAGGAAGGGCATATATTCTAGGTAAAACAGGATTACTAACTTTTACAAAATGCTTTTCTTTATTTGATATAATTTTAACTTCATTAAGCATTTTATTAAACCTTGAAATTCAAGATTTTAAAGGATCTTTATTACTTTTTATGAAATCTTCACCGTGAAGTAAAAGTTCTATTCTATTAGTATAATCAGATGTATCTAAAATTACTATCCTATTACCCTTATCGGCTTTAGTGAACATTAAATAATAATTGAATATTTGTCATATATTAAGTTGTCGTAACTAAAGGATAAAATAAAGTATTATGCAGGTAGACAAACCTGTATTATCTACTCCCTTCGGGTCACGTTTTAAATTTTTCTACTCATTGATAAACTGATTATCCACTTTTATAACAAATTACTATTACTACTTTTTAAATTAAACTATAATAAATTACTAAACTTATTTGTAATGTTATTTTCTGCAATATAGATCTATTTAGAGCAAGGCCGGCTGCTAACATGAGACAATCGATGTTGGCTAGGCGTTTCTAGGTTAATTTGATTTTCATTTCAGAAAGCTACATTGACGAATGTATTGTCAGTAGAATGTGAACATATAGAAAAATATTTGTTAATTACTGAATGAGTAGTAGCTGTACATTTCATTAGTAAATGTTAAAATTACAATAAATATTATACTTGAATGTATAATATTGTAGTGAATGTATTTTATCATACAGTAGTTAAAGTGAAATTGTATGCACTTCATTATAGTAAAGTACAAGTAAGAGTTGGATGAAAGTTGACGTAGCTACGTACCTGGGGAATACCGCGGCCGCACTGGCTCAGTTTATCCACGGATACTTCCTTGGTGCAGTGGTTGCTGAGACGTATGCCTTGTGGCTTCATGACTGCTGCACTACAAGAACCTGTTGCAGACACTGCCTTGTTATAACCACGTGCAGCAGGAAATCACCACTAGCGTATACATTCCCCCCTCTACCATCAGCCGGGCAAGGAATACCCACACGTTAAACTGTTTTGTAGAACTGCGGAATCCACGTTCCGGCACTTGTTTTAAACCACGTATGTCTGATCACCCTCTGTTAGACAATAGGAGTTTTAACTGCGAATTTAACATTGCAATTTCTGATAGAAGAAAAACAGTACTTTCGAGCAATTATCCACTATTAAGTGATCTTTAGCTAAATTATCAATATTACAGGTTGTTTCAAAATGACACTGAATGATTATAGCCGTTGTGTAGTTTATAAGTTAACTAATCCTTGTTTCACATAAGCTTGCCCCGTATCTCTTAATGGTCACGTGACCTAATCACCTCTCATTGGCTGCTATTGTGGTATAGACTGTTGTGCGGTAATAATTAGTTCGTTATTTAACATGGTGATGTGTCTTTATATGTTGGAAGAGAATTGTCAAATTTATATTTTCGTAACTGTTTAAATTAAATATTACGCAACAGGGTTGATTTATCTGAAATGCATGTTAATTCTTAAACGAAGTAAAGAGGAGGTTCCTTTGTTCTCAAGCACATGGTACGATAGCACGTGATTTAGCGGTAGTGATGACATATTTGTATATCACTTATCACTGACCTTGTTTTGAACTGGATTAGTCATATATCGCCATTCGACGGTGCGTTCTGCGAGAGCTAAATTATTTTATTGATCGTTTATTGCGCGTGTATTTATTATATGTATAATGGCAGAGTCTAGCACCAGTTTTTCGCTGAAGCATCTCAAGAGAAAACCTTTACAAAGCGGCGAAAACAGAACTGTGGTGCACGTGTTTAATGCACTCACAGAGAAGAATCCGTCTTTGTCAGTGAGAGAAGTCGAACAGCTGTGCTCTGAACTTACAGGTGTGAAAGTTAGATGCGTAGCAACATCGCGACATGAAACTGAGACAACAGGAAAACTTACCACTCCAGGGGCGATATTGCTGTGTGGCGAAGACATTATTTAAGGACAGTCAGACTGTACCGGGATACAAATCGCAAAATATACTACCTTGACGAGATTTGGGTGAATGAAGGACACACGACAAGTATGGCGTGACACGACTTTTAAGACTGAAACACAAGCATTTTTGCAAGGTATGTGTGCTGCTTTAAAAAATCCCAGTGGAGAAGGTCGTAGGCCTTTCATTATAAACTTGTTTCAGTTTCATTGCTCACTTATTCAGTTTCAACTTGCTCAGTTTCATTATAAACTTCATTATTTTTGCATGCATTCATATTCTTATTTGTATGATTTTATCTATCTTCCTGACAATTATTATGACGTTTACTGCAGGTTTCAATGCGACGGGAAGGCACCGCCTATGGCGCGAAAGCATTAGCCAATTATGATGAGGGGGAAGGTAATTGCACGCGGACTGATACATGTCAGCGGGGCAAGGTTATATGAAACAGACATTAGTCCGAATATCGGTGTCGCAGCTTCGAAGTTCTGTTAGGTATAATTTTATGAAGCATTAAATATTACATAATTCTGTGATTAGGCAGCGCAGGAACCACTGTTGTACCAACCTCAAAAGTTGTTATTGGGATCCACCGACCACGAAAACAATCACATTACTCCTTGCACTTTATCAGTGACCCTAGCCTACCTTTAAGGTAATGGGACAAATGACTTACTTGTGAAAAAGTCGACTAATAGCTCGGACAGTTGACGGTTGCTCTACACATTCCGTCCTAACAGAGAGGATTTTGCGTGTACTTAGATAGCAAATCCAAGCAATATGGAGCGCTATACGAACGCCGAAATGACGGATATGGTTTTGATGGATGGAAAAGCTGAAGGGAGTTCAACGAACGCACGATTAATTTAGTTTCATTAAAAATATGAATTGTAAAAGTAGTTACATCAAAGATAATAGTTATTTGTTTAACTTCAGAGCATTTTGTTATGATCTTAATTGTACAATACTTTCAAATACTTCCTGTAAATATCAACAGCTTCCTTTTCAGTTACAAATACTTTATTTAGTATTATCAAACACGTGAAGTAAAATGCTTGTCTCATTGTAAAATCCTTTTAATTTTGGTTAATTTATCTACAATTCTTTGATGTTGTTTTGTGTTCTGTTTATCATTTAATGCTTCCATCCTCAACCTCACTAACATTAACTTTCCTTTAAAAGGTATAAGTTGTATATGTCCACTAGCTTATTTGTCATCATGGACTGCTATAACGGAATTTTGGAACACGTTAAACACTCATAAATAATAGTTTTTACTGCGGTTTCATAAGCTAAAGCCCACCTCGGAAGTGTAGATGATAACATGTCTGCCTCACGTTCAAGAGGTCCCGAGTTCGAATCTCGGTCAGGGGGAGTTACCTGGATAAGGTTCTTTCGGGGTTTTCCCTGGTCCTAAAAGACGAATGTCGGGTAACTCTAAGCTCTATGGACCCCGGACTCATTTGAGCATCATTTCATCATTTCATTTCATCGTCCGATATGACTTAACGTTGGAGGACGTAAATTCAAGAAAAACTACTTCTATATGTTCGTTCGGTGTCGTTTTGAAACGCCCTGTATATATTATGGTGCATATAGCCTCAGGGAGTATAGTCTTACGATTCTACCGCCATGTTTATTTGTGAAATAGCGTTTAGCTCCTCGATAACTACCTTTATGCGCAGTAGAAACAGAGACAAAACTTACTAAATAAAAAATATAGACCACATTATAGCATAAAATTAGTAATTTTAATTAACATTTTCTAGATATCCCTTCTTATGAGTTTTAACCTTAAAGCTTTCTCCTTACAGACGTAAGAACAATATAGAATACCTTCATACATTATTTGTAGGCAGTCCTGATTATTTATAGATATACTATATACAAGTATATGATATTGTTTTACTTTTCTCATGGCCGTGATATTCATTTGTCTTGCGTGTAGACAACATGACATTTAGAAAACCACAACATTTTGCACAAGGGAGGCAATGGAAATAAAAAAAATGATGAAGATAACGTAACAACCAAAGTTGGCATTACCGGCGAATTAAAAGCTCTTGAGCAGTGAACCGAAGAATGTTATACTTTTAACAGGGACTTGAACAACTAAATGGTCCTCTATAAGCCGTATAAAAAGTAAACTTTCAGTTATGGATGCTCTTTACCAGCTTCGGATTTCTATTATTTTTACACAAAGGCCTCTTTATTAGGCTTAAAGTTCTTTTTCTTTCGAATCATAGAACCACCTGCTTTACTTCCGTTCCGAAGAAAGTCATGCCCATGGATACACATTATTCTACCTCTGAATACGTGACCTCAAGCATTTTATCTTACACCAAGATGATTTCTCTTCTTTGCCTCGCAATGTCATCACCTTCAAAACCATCTTTAAACATTTGAGTATCACTTAAAGTCTACTGTATTCCCTTGTAACTACAATTAGATAATGTTTATCTTGAAGTAGATAGAGCAATAAGTGTTTGTACAAGAGTAGAGAAAGTTATGTATTAAAACATTTGACTATCACTTAAAGTCTACTGTATTCCCTTGTAACTACAATAAGATAATGTTTATCTTGAAGTAGATAGAGCAATAAGTGTTTGTACAAGAGTAGAGAAAGTCATGTATTAAAACATTTGACTATCACTTAAAGTCTACTGTATTCCCTTGTAACTACAATAAGATAATGTTTATCTTGAAGTAGATAGAGCAATATGTGTTTGTACAAGAGTAGAGAAAGTCATGTATATAAAACATTTGACTATCACTTAAAGTCTACTGTATTCCCTTGTAACTACAATAAGATAATGTTTATCTTGAAGTAGATAGAGCAATAAGTGTTTGTACAAGAGTAGAGAAAGTCATGTATTAAAACATTTGACTATCACTTAAAGTCTACTGTATTCCCTTGTAACTACAATAAGATAATGCTTATCTTGAAGTACATAGAGCAATAAGTGTTTGTACAAGAGTAGAGAAAGTCATGTATATAAAACATTTGACTATCACTTAAAGTCTACTGTATCCCCTTGTAACTACAATGAGATAATGTTTATCTTGAAGTAGATAGAGCAGTAAGTGTTTGTACAAGAGTAGAGAAAGCCATGTATATAAAACATTTGACTATCACTTAAAGTCTACTGTATTCCCTTGTAACTACAATGAGATAATGTTTATCTTGAAGTAGAGAGAGCAATAAGTGTTTGTATAAGAGTAGATAACATAACACGTTTTCGGTCCCTAATATGCTCTGAAGATATATTAACGCCAGAGCTTAAGAATTTTAATCCATTTAATAAGTAAATATATGAAAATCCGCCCTTTTTGTAGTCGTTTTCTTTTCGTCAGTGCTAAATCCTTCAATTGTACACACACGCCTATGTAAAAAAATGTATTCTATGACTCATTTGTCTCCATTCTTGAACGATAAGATATAATTCTAACTTTGAAGTAATACTGTAAGATTATTCAAAAATATGATTTACTTGGAAATGCCTCATGATCAGGCTATCTTTTGTTTCTCCGGAATCCTCCAAACGGGAAAAGAATTGAACGAATAAATCTGCATTTCATTTAAGCAGAATAGTAATAAAATGCTTATGAAAAATGTATGCAAATGTTGCCTGACTTGGCGTTGACAGCATTGAATACAAAATGGAATAATGAGATAATAAGAAGGCACTTTCAATTTTATATTTATGCCAAGTAAGCAGACCAGAAGAATGCTGCGTGTTAAAAATTCTCTTTTACCTCAGAAAGAATTGCAGGAAAACCAAAAGATGGGTTAAAGGGAGATTAAAGGTTTTTCCCATCCATATTAAGGTTAATAAATTCACTAACTTTTATCTTAGAAACTATTTTTACACAGTTGATGGTAAAAGGAGCCTTTTAATAGTTCACGACTGTGTTAAAATAAGAAAATTCTTTCGTTCAGGACTCTAAAGCTCAAAAGAACGTCGTAATGCCAACTTTGGTTTTTTGTGTCAATCTTCTCATTCAAGAAGTCCATGAATACGAGTTAAATCCAAGGAATTGACTATTTCAAGCTGTAACAGTTGTACAATAAGCATTTCAGTTTCCTTAAAAGATGAATAAGCTGTAGACAAAGTTATAATCTATTAATTAAATTTTTGTTACGTGAATTTTATTGTTTAATCATTTCCATTGCCACCCATGTAGCATGTTGTTGTTTTCTGAAAGTCGTGTTACCAACACACCAGACAAATGAATATCATCACCATGAGGAAGGTAAAACAATATCATATATTTATATATAACCTTCAATGTATCCATAATTATTCAGGACTGTTCAAAAATAGTGTATGGATGTGCGGGTTACGAGGGTGGCCAGAAAAGTTTCCGTCCTCAACATGAAGATGGCAGGACTTGTAAATTAAAGCTGGTTAATTTCGCTGTTCATTGTTGACAGTTACTCACCAAAGTTTCAGCCATTTTGGACACTCAGTTGTTATATAACAGTCGTTTGAGTGAGTTGATGTGAGTGTTTTTATGAAAATGAACAAAATCGAGTATCGAGCTCACATTAAATATTTGCTTTTGAAAGGCAATATGCCTACGCATATCAAAGATGAATTGGATTCTGTGTATGGAGACTCTGAACCCCAACCCTTTATTGAACTCCCAGGGAAGGTATGACCCGAGCGATCAAAGACGCTTGTGGTCCTTCAGACTACCGAGAGAGGTCTTGGGGCCCCTTGGTTAACCCAAGAAAACCCCAGATGTCTCTGGGACCAATTTTTACCCTGATGATTCAAGCGTTACACAACCCGTAGCCAAAACGGAGCAAAAAATTAAATCGTGTCTGCCTAAACGGGGGAGAGATTTAACTCAAAGGGGCAACCCATTCCAAATTCCAAACAAATTCAAACACCCCAGCGGAACATGGAACCAAATACTAGCTCATTTCGCACGTTAAGCCGCAAAGCGGCTAGGTACTGCCGCATAAGACACCCGGACGGGGAAAAAGATAAAAATAGCCCGGCCCGACTAGGACTACCTCTGGGACTCTGCACCATTATTTACCACAGTGAAATTTTGGGCAGCTGAATTTAAACGTGACCGTAAGGGCTTGGGAGACGATGAACTGTAACTACCGACGAAAATAACGCCAAAGTTCACCAAATGGTGCTAAACGACCGCGGAATTAAAGTCAGAGGGATAGTAGAGGCTATGAACATGTCAAAAGAACGTGTTTGCTATATATTAAATCATCATTTAGATATAAGAAAGCTGTTCCAGCGTTGGGTGCCACGTTTGCTCACCTTAGACCAAAAACGTGTTCAAATGAACATTTCCATCGCTCTGTTGGCGTAGTTTAGGCGCAATAAATCCGAGTTTTGGAGTCGATTAATTACTGTAAATGAAACTTGGAAACATGAAACAATATGCATGAAACAAAAATACAGTCCAAACAGTGAACTTCAAAATGGGAACTGGCTCCAAAAAAGCAAAAACTGTTTTTTTGGCTGGAAAAGTGATAGCGGCTGTATTTTTAGGATAGCCATGGAGTAATTTTAATATACTATCTTCTAAAAGGAAAAATCATTACAGGAGCATACTACGCATCATTACTTGACAAGCTGAAGGCAGAACTTGCAGAAAAATGACCACATTTGCAGAAAAACAAAATCCTATTTCACCAAGACAACGCACCACCTCACACCTCAGCGATTGCAATGGCGAAAATTCACGAATTACGTTTTGAATTACTTGACTCATCAGATCTAGCCCAAAGCGACTTATTTTTTTTTCCTCATCTGAAAATTACGTTCGGAGGACAGAGATTTTCGTCAAATGAAGAGGTAATCAGCTTGGAGAACAATTATTTGGTAGAGAAAAACGCCGAGTACTATTCGGACGGGTTACAGAGATGGGAGCATCACTGGGAGAAGTGTGTACAGTTACAAGGAGACTATGTTGAATAACGCCGAGTGTTATTTGGACGGGTTACAGAGATGGGAGCATCGCTGGGAGAAGTGCGTACAGCTACAAGGAGACTATGTTGAATAACGCCGAGTGTTATTTGGACGGGTTACAGAGATGAGAACATCGCTGGGGGAAATGTTTAGAGTTACAAGGAGACTATGTTAAAAAACGCCGAGTACTATTTGGACCGCTTAGAGAGATGGGATCATCTCTGGGAGAAGTGTGTACAGCTACAAGGAGACTATGTTGAAAAACGTCGAGTACTATTTGGACGGGTGACAGAGATGGGAACATCGCTGGGAGAAGTGTGTACAGTTACAAGGAGACTATGTTGAAAAACGCCGAGTACTATTTGGACGGGTTAGAGAGATGGGATCATCGCTGGGAGAAGTGTGTACAGTTACAAGGAGACTATGATGAAAAACGCCGAGTACTATTTGGACGTGTTACAGAGATCGGAGCATCGCTGGGAGAAATGTTTAGAGTTACAAGGAGACTATGTTAAAAAACGCCGAGTACTATTTGGACCGCTTAGAGAGATGGGATCATCGCTGGGAGAAGTGTGTACAGCTACAAGGAGACTATGTTGAAAAACGTCGAGTACTATTTGGACGGGTGACAGAGATGGGAACATCGCTGGGAGAAGTGTGTACAGTTACAAGGAGACTATGTTGAAAAACGCCGAGTACTATTTGGACGGGTTAGAGAGATGGGATCATCGCTGGGAGAAGTGTGTACAGTTACAAGGAGACTATGATGAAAAACGCCGAGTACTATTTGGACGTGTTACAGAGATCGGAGCATCGCTGGGAGAAATGTTTAGAGTTACAAGAAGACTGTGTTGAAAAACGCCGAGTACTATTCGGACGGGTTACAGAGATGGGAACATAGCTGGGAGAAGTGTGTACAGTTACAAGGAGACTATGTTGAAAAACGCCGAGTACTATTTGGACGGGTTAGAGAGATGGGATCATCGCTGGGAGAAGTGTGTACAGTTACAAGGAGACTATGTTGAAAAACACCGAGTACTATTTGGACGGGTTACAGAGATCGGAGCATCGCTGGGAGAAATGTTTAGAGTTACAAGGAGACTATGTTGAAAAACGCCGAGTACTATTCGGACGGGTTATAGAGATGGGAGCATCGCTGGGAGAAGTGTGTACAGCTACAAGGAGACTATTTTGAAAAACGTCGAGTACTATTTGGACGGGTTACAGAGATGGGAGCATCGCTGGGAGAAGTGTGTAAAGTTACCAGGAGACTATGTTGATAAACGTCGAGTACTATTTGGATGGGTTACAGAAATGAGAACATTGCGGGGAGAAGTGTGTACAGTTACCAGCAGACTATGTTGAAAAACGCCGAGTACTATTTGAAGGGGTTACGAAAATGAGAACATTGCGGGGAGAAGTGTGTACAGTTACAAGGAGACTATGTTGATAAACGTCGAGTACTATTTGGACGGGTTACAGAGATGAGAACATCGCTGGGATAAGTGTGTACAGTTACAAGGAGACTATGTTGAAAATTGTCGAGTACTATTTGGACGTGTTACAGAGATGGGAGCATCGCTGGGAGAAGTGTGTACAGTTACAAGGAGACTACGTTGAAAAACGTCGGGTACTATTTGGACGTGTTACAGAGATGGGAGCATCGCTGGGAGAAGTGTGTACAGTAACAAGGAGACTATGTTGAAAAACGTCGGGTAGTATTTGGACGTGTTACAGAGATGAGAGCATCGCTGGGAGAAGTGTGTACAGTTACAAGGAGACTATGTTGAAAAACGTCGGGTACTATTTGTACGAGTTACAGAGATGGGAGCATCGCTGGGAGAAGTGTGTACAGTTACAACGAGACTATGTTGAAAAAAGTCGAGTACTATTTGGACGTGTTACAGAGATGGGAGCATCGCTGGGAGAAGTGTGTACAGTTACAACGAGACTATTTTGAAAAACCTCAGGTACTATTTGGACGTGTTACAGAGATGGGGGCATCGCTGGGAGAAGTGTGTACAGTTACAAGGAGACTATGTTGAAAAACGTCGGGTACTATTTGGACGTGTTACAGAGATGGGAGTATCGCTGGGAGAAGTGTGTAGAGTTACAAGGAGACTATTTTGAAAAACGTCGGGTACTATTTGGACGTGTTACAGAGATGGGAGCATCGCTGGGAGAAGTGTGTAGAGTTACAAGGAGACTATGTTGAAAAACGTCGAGTACTATTTGGACGTGTTACAGAGATGGGAGCATCGCTGGGAGAAGTGTGTACAGTTACAAGGAGACTACGTTGAAAAACGTCGGGTACTATTTGGACGTGTTACAGAGATGAGAGCATCGCTGGGAGAAGTGTGTACAGTTACAAGGAGACTGTGTTGAAAAACGTCGGGTACTATTTGTACGAGTTACAGAGATGGGAGCATCGCTGGGAGAAGTGTGTACAGTTACAACGAGACTATGTTGAAAAACGTCGAGTACTATTTGGACGTGTTACAGAGATGGGAGCATCGCTGGGAGAAGTGTGTACAGTTACAACGAGACTGTGTTGAAAAACGTCAGGTACTATTTGGACGTGTTACAGAGATGGGGGCATCGCTGGGAGAAGTCTGTACAGTTACAAGGAGACTATGTTGAAAAACGTCGGGTACTATTTGGACGTGTTACAGAGATGGGAGCATCGCTGGGAGAAGTGTGTAGAGTTACAAGGAGACTGTTGAAAAACGTCGAGTACTATTTGGACGTGTTACAGAGATGGGAGCATCGCTGGGAGAAGTGTGTACAGTTACAAGGAGACTATGTTGATAAACGTCGAGTACTATTTGGACGTGTTACAGAGATGGGAGCATCGCTGGGAGAAGTGTGTACAGTTACAAGGGCACTATGTTAAAAATAAAAAAAATGTGAAAAAATGTCTTGTATCTTTATTAGATCGGAAACCTTTCAGTCTACCGTCGTATTGCTGTTAAAACAGTTTTGGGATATGGTTCTCTGGTCGGATGGGACAAATTCTGCTTATACAAGAGTGATGGACGGCTTAAAGTGTGGAGACTGCCAGGTACGGAATGGGAACCTAAGAACTTGGTAGCTACAGTGAAACAAGGTGGCAGTAGTGTGATGGTGTTGGGCTGTGTAGCTTCACCTGGCTTTGGTAACTGATGTTCTTAGGTGGGATCATGGAGAAATTTGTATACAAGAAGATGAAAACAATCTTAAAAGGAGTGCAGAGAAGCTGGGATTAGGGCATGGTTATTACTTCCAGTAGGACAATGATCCGAAGCACACTGCTGAAATTGTAAGACTTTGGATCGTGTACAACACTCCTCACACTTTGAAGACTGCTGCCCAATCTCCAGATTTAAATCCTATAGGGAACATCTGGAAGGAACTTGAGGAGCGTTTGAGGAAGCAAGGGTCATCTGAAAGAACTACTTCAAACAGAGTAGAGAAATTTGGACTCTGCAGTCACTAAACAACACATACAGACAATACCCAAACAATTATCAGCAGTAATTCAAAGAAAGGGGATGATAACTAAATACTAACTGTTCTCTGTTAATACCTCTGTCCAGATGTAAAGTAACCATTGTATTTCTCCTTGTAGTACAAATTAGTTTCAGTTGCTATTTATGAGTTTATATGTCTAATAGATCTGGATTTACGTATGCTTACTCTGCGTAGCTTTAAAATAATATATCTGTACCTGAATGTAAGCTACGCTAGAGCAGACACTAGCTGAACAGGCTCATCAAAATACAAGCAAAAGTTTCGGTGCTGTAACCTTCGAAAATGGTTGAAAAAAAAAGGAACTCTCTGCCAGGTTGATCGTCAGATATCTTTTCCTCTTTTTGCCTGATAAGAGCCCATTATTAGGTTCGTCTGTCTGTCACTCAGCATGTACGTCAGCCAATAAACATTCATTCGCTGGGTTTTTGTATTGGAATTTCAACGATTTCAGTCGAATGACGGTTACAACTAGTCGCTTGAAAAGTAAATTTAATTTTGTTAGAATGTAACAGACAGTCACAGACACCCTCATTTATTTTTAGTATCATAGTATATTAGAGTGAAAATGGCTTGCCTTTTTTTTTATTAAATATGTGTGTGAGTGTGTGTGTGTGTGAACAGTTATTTGAAAGAAACGCACTTACCATTCGCAGTATTGTGCTAAACACACAATCAAAACTGTAATTCGTTTCGAAACCATGTATAGCTAACAATGAGTGTGTAAAGTTGGCCATCATGACTGTGTAACAATTGAGGGATGGGTCCATTATTGCTCAGTGAACAAGCTTCATGTTTGCTTATTTCCTCTATGCATACAGGGCGAATGTAATATCGACATTTTCGAGTCCATAACTATTTTATAAAGCTGTATGCTTGCCAATCTAATAGAGTAATCCAAACTGAAATAGTACTTTAGCAAATTACAAACCTCCTCGTAGATTTATTTCCAGTGTTTTATATACTGCGTAAAGAAAATATTGAGACCAGCACTCAGAGCAATCTCTCTCTTTCTCTCTCATCTTATAAAGCTTATAGTTTAATCTACTTCGTGTCGAAGAAATTCTTCTATTGCTTAATTTCTTCTAGGAATATCGTAATGGGGGAATAAACTAGGCTTAAGTGATAATAACATCTTTATAGATTTGGTGACTATGTGATGGCTCTGAAATCCAAGCTCTTTGCAAGTCTAAAACAAAAGAAAGGGGAAAAGGGAATAACGACATCTCAATTGAGAAAAGTATAACAAACAATTGGGAAGTTCAAACAACAAATAATATCTCGGAAAGTAACAACTGTACTAAAATATTGGATATAAACTGTTTGTTTTAGCAAGGTTTACACTTTTTGCAAAGCAACATGTTGTCTATGTCTTACCATTCATCTATTACTCAAAAGTTATGCAGAATGAAGAGGACTTAGGAGGACATTCCCAGGAAATTAATGATTTAAGGCAAGGCTACAATGAAAATTCCAAATTCTCTAATAATAAGCCTATCATTATAAAATTTAGGCACATAATTAAAGTATCATTTTAAACTAGGATTCAAATTTTTATGTTGCTATACCAAATAGTTAATTATTAATTAATGTTTGTGAAAATATTGTAAAAATTAAAAATGTCCTACGTGTCAAAAAAGTTGAGCTTTTAAGCTGAATCTTTGTTTCTGGCTAGGAAAGAGCAATTTTAAAAGACCCAAATTCTTATTCTTTTTTTTTTTTTTTTTGGAATATTCTTGTGGCATTTGTTCTGAAATATTTTCCAAGTGTTAGCTGTCAAAAGTTTGAAAATATTAACTTATTTTATTACTTAACATCATATAATTTTCAAAACTTGAGCATTAACAAAAAAGGGGAATGTGGACGTATCCTGGAAGTTTCACTAAGTTAAATGGAAAACTTTGACGCGTGGGGCATTTTGTATACTAAAAAGTGTTAGAAAAAAAGCTTTTCAGAAAATGAATTTTAAAATCATGATTGTTACTTTTAACTATTGTTAAAGGTATCTTTAATTTTTTACGTGATGGCCGAAAATGGTGCAAATGATATAAATAGTATGCCATCTATTACTACAAACCCTAAGCTACCAAAAATGCCAAAAAAGAAAATTCCATGATTTTCAACATTTTTGGCGAATTTTCAGTGATATATTAATCTGAATCGTCAGATCAGTTTTAAGAAAATAGATTTTTTAAAGCATACCATGTAAAGGACAGTTTATCGTGGACATTTTCTTAAAATTCTTCGATTCACGTCAATTTTCTTTATAATTGGAAGTTATTTTCGTTTTCTGCATGGGATACAAGCGCGCGCAGGCTCTTTTAAAAATATCTTTCATCAGAGTTCAGGCAACCTAAAATAATGATCTTGTTAAAAGACACAATATCAACTAACACTTTCCGTGATTGTTTTCAATGTCATTTTGTAATACGTATTTATTTAGTAACTGATGCGGATGTAATGACACACTTTGACTGTTTTTCCATTCATAGACTGATATCTAAAATATACCCAATTTTGTTTGTCAGGCGTGGTGAAAGTACTTCCCTTGGTGAGGGGAAGAACTGTTATATTGACATTCAATCAGATTACATACGTGACGAAGTTCAAGGCATGACAGTAACTCCGGAAGTAAAGACACCTCCCTCAACTTGTGGGCTGCGGAAGTATCACACAAAGATGTGATCTCATTGCTCTCATTCATGCAATACAGTAAATAACATTTTAAAATGTTATTGTGAATACCTAGGTGTAATAAATAATTAAAAATAATTTCTAGATGTTTGATAATAAATGTTGGCCTTTCAGTAGTTGTCGACTGTGTTAATAGTACAAAATTCCTCAACTAGGTGCTCAAAACCTTTTAACAGTTGGCAATGCCAACTTAAGCTTCTTATGACAATCGCCTAGTTTAAGAAGGCCATGAATTTGAGTTGAATAATAGTTATATTAAAAGGCGGGCATGGACTATACTGAACCTCTGACATTTTACAAGCAGTAGAGGGAGTAAAATTGGAATTAATGGCAACTAATTGTAGAGCCAGACTGAAAAGTTCAATGTCATAGCCGGGATTTGAACCACAGATCTACTGGTCTCCGTTCAGCCGCTCTAACCCTTGAGCTACTAGTGACCTAATAGTTGTTAATTATAAAGTCCGGGCCTTAAAGTACTTACAGCATAGTAAGTCACCATTAAGGTAGTTGTCTCATGTGTTTATGAGAACTCCTAGTGGTTTACCGGGAAAAACACGAGTCAGTTGTACCTAATAGTGGTCCGAACTATAAAGTCCGGGCCTTAAAGTACTTACAGCATAGTAAGTCGTCATTAAGGTAGTTGTCTCATGTGTTTGAGAACTCCTAGTAGTTTACCGGAAAAAACACGAGTCAATTGTACCTAATAGTGGCCCGAACTATAAAGGCCGGGCCTTAAAGTACTTACAGCATAGTAAGTCGTCATTAAGGTAGTTGTCTCATGTGTTTGAGAACTCCTAGTAGTTTACCGGAAAAAACACGAGTCAGTTGTACCTAATAGTGGCCCGAACTATAAAGCCCGGGTCTTAAAGTGCTTACAGCATAGTAAGTCGTCATTAAGGTAGTTGTCTCATGTGTTTATGAGAACTCCTAATGGTTTACCGGGAAAAACACGAGTCAGTTGTACCTAATAGTGGTCCGAACTATAAAGCCCGGCTCTTAAAGTACTTACAGCATAGTAAGTCGTCATTAAGGTAGTTGTCTCATGTGTTTATGAAAACTCCTAGTGGTTTACCGGGAAAAACACGAGTCAGTTGTACATAATAGTGGTCCGAACTATAAAGCACGGGTCTTAAAGTACTTACAACATATTAAGTCGTCATTAAGGTAGTTGTCCAATGTGCTTATGAGAACTCCTAGTGATTTACCGGGAAATACACGAGTCAGTTGGAGAATTTAATGTCATGTTGGCACGTTGGGCATAGTAGCTCAACGGCTATTTGAGACCAGAAGATGCGTGGTTCAAATCCTGGTTATGGCATTGAATTTTTCAGTTTAACGCTACGCTTCCAAAATTGCAATTGTTACTCAAAAAACACAAGAAACCAATAAGACACTGTATACAAAAACTTTCTGGACTGTTAAAGAACATACACAATATTTGTACGAAAATGTGTTAATGTTCTTTGAAGAAAAAGCCAAAATATGGACATCTTCAACAAATTACTCAATGACAACGCTGTATCTTAATGTAAACAAGAACCACAACAGCAGTAAAAACTACAAACTTATAGCATTTTCAAAACGAATGCATAATTAAATGTTTGTTACGTAATTTGTATTTTGTAATTTACGAGGGCTGTTCAATAAAAATGATCACTTTTTTTTGACAACTAACCTTTACACATCCTCATAAATTTGATGGTCCTTCTCAAAATAGTCTCCCCTGAATGCGATGTACTTGTTCCAGCGTTTCTGCCAGTCTTCGAAGACATGCTGGAAAGCATTTTTTTGAGAGATCCTTCAAAATCGCCTCTGCAGCCTTCACCACAGCTTCTGATGATGGATAATGCCTCCCACGAAGGCGTTTCATCAAGTTAGGGAATAGAAAAATATCACATGGGGCTAAATCCGGACTATAGGGAGGCTGAGGGATGCACTTCACGTTGATTTTTGCAAGGTATTCAGCAACAACATTGGCAAAATGGAGCCGCACATTATCGTGTTGCAGCATCCAGCCTGCTTCACGGAAATGTGGTCTTTTGCGATGGACTTGCAATGTTTCAGGAAATCCCTGTAGTATTGTCCAGTTACTGATGTGTGTGCAGGTACAACATGCCGATATACCATCCCATGAATATAAAAGAATGGGATGACCACAACTTTCCCAGCAGAAGCAACCACTTTTGCTTTTTGGGGGGTTGGTGATGAAGGAGATATCCACACTGAGCTTTGCTGTTTGCTCTCAGGATCAAAATGATGTAGCTAAGTTTCATCAGCAGTGATTACGTTTGAAAGAAACTCCAGATCTTCCTCTAACATCAACTTTAACTGTATGTTACCTACATTGCAGCGGTAGGCGATACTGAACATGTCTGAACTTGCCTGGTTCTCACAGGCGGAAACCAGGAGTACCAACAATGAAGCTACTACGGCGTGTTTGTTTCACATTAAGCTAACAGAATATAATAAGGTTGAATTTTAGTGCGAAAAATTATGACGATAAACAAGTTATGATCATTCTTTAGTGAGCCCTTTATTCAGCACTCGAATATTCCTCTACTTCTATTGTGCCTACACGGAAATATATTATAAAACCATTTACACAAACTTTATTTTGATTAAAATGAAGGGGATAACACAATTAGTGTTTTTAAAAACAGTTTGTACAAGAATGGGTAAAGAAATTGATGCCATAAGCATATGAATCAATATTAAGCGAATTAATCGATTAGGCGTTATCGATTTCATCGCTATTTGCCTTCGAAATACATCAGCACTCCTAATCGACCCAGAAGGCCATGCGCGATGATGCGACGTTGTTTTAATGACAATCTTGGAACAACACGAAAGATGGCATTCCATTTGCGTGGCGTTTATTTGCTGTCATGCAGGCGATCGGAGAATAAGGAAAACCAATGGCGTCTGAATAAAACAAGGGCTTTACCGTCCACTGAATACTTATCAGAAACGTTCGACCACCATCTGAATTTACATCCAATTCCTCGTTCCCTTCTCTACTCAATTCACCATCTCCTTTAAGATCAACGCACCTCACACAGCTTTAAGTATAAGTTTAACATTAATATTTGTGCCTTTACAGAGCATAAAAGATTCTCTTTAATTTCTCTAGAAAAAGAGTGAGATACGAAGATTAAAAAAATTAACGATTTGGTATAAATATCCTATGTTAAAGATATTTGCGTAACGAATAGTATACACATACTGTAAAATTTGAGTTACCCAAGCATCGTGGTTTGGTTTTCATTTATTCCCATTTACACAGTTGCTATAGTTACTACCATTTTGTTTTATAAAATACTTATCATCTGTTATTTTAGATCCACAGTGCCTCTGTGGTTCTTTGTTTAGCATAGTAATTTCTAGGTACATACGTACCGGGTTTGATTCCCGACTGGAGCACTGGAATTTTAGTTTCAGTAGGGTTATAATCTATGCTCCTTAGCCTCTAGGATTCACGAGTGAAAGAGTAAATATGTATGTATGTATGTGAATTTAAGGATACTTGGTAGTGTCAGAGTAGCAATTTCTATGTTAGTTTTTCCTTAAAACTATGCAATCTACGAGGGCTGTACAACAAAGAATTATCATAATTTTTTACGGTCATAGCTTTTTGCACTAAAATTCAATCTTATTATGTTCTATAAGCTTAATGTAAAACAAACACGCCGTAGTAGTTTCATTGTTGTTACTCCTGGTTCCCGCCTGTGAGAAACAGTCAAGTTCAGACATGTTCAGTATCGGCTACCGCTGCAAAGGAGGTAACACGCGAGGAAGAAAATGCGGCTTTGAAATTATGTTTTCGTCTCCACAAATTTTCAGTTTTGGCCTATACAATGTTACAGGAGGCCTATCGAGAGTCTGTTCTTTCCTACAGCACCGCTAGAAGGCGGTTTAAAATGTTTAAAGAGGGAAGACAATCAATTTCAGAGGAAGGTGGACCCGGTGCTCAAGTTACTGCTCTTACGGAAGAAAACATCAACACTGCTGCTGCCATTGTGAGAGAATCGACGAATTACCTTAAAATCACTTTATGAACTACTAAAATTTCATTGGGTGACACGTTGGTGACAGAAACATTACACATGAGACGTGTTTGTGCGCGATGTGTTCCAAGATTGTTGATTCCCGAACAAAAGGACATTCTCATGCAGGTCTGCATGCAGTTAAAATTGATGTTAGAGGAAGATCTGGAGTTTCTTTCAAACGTAATCACTGCTGATGAAACTTGGCTACATCATTTTGATCCTGAGAGCAAACATTAAAGCTCAGTGCGGATATCTCCATCACCAACCCCCAAAAAAGCAAAAGTGGTTTTTTTCTGCTGGGAAAGTTATGGTCATCTCATTCTTTGATGTTCATGGAATGGTTTATCAACAAGTTGTACCTGCACACACATCAGTAACTGGACAATACTACAGGGATGTCCTGAAAACATTGCAAATCAATATCAGGCGCAAAAGACATTTACGTGAAGCAGGCTGGATGCTACAACACGATAATGCGCGGCCGCATATTGCCAGTGTTGTTGCTGAATATCTTGCAAAAATCAACGTGAAGTGCATCCCTCACCCTCCCTATAGTCCGGAGTTAGTCCCATGTGACTTTTTTCTATTCCCTACCTTGAGGAAACGCCTTCGTGGGAGGCATTATCCATCATCAGAAGTAGTGGTGAAGGCTGCGGAGGCGATTTTGAAGGATCTCTCAAAAATGGTTTACAGCATGTCTTTGAAGACGGGCATAAACGCTGGGGCAAGTGCATCGCATTCAGGGGAGACTATTTTGAGAAGCACCATCAAAATTATGAGGATGAGTACAGGTACGTTGACAAAACAGGATGTGACTATTCTTTATTGTACAGCCGTCGTATCGTAATGAAACTTTTACCGTTTATGTATCAGTCTATTATAATTCAGAAACCATAATCAAATCATAAATAAAATTAATAGCTTTTTTCAATTGGTTTTACAATAAACGCATCATTTTAAAAAATGTTCACCCATTTTCTCCTTTAGGTGTCATTTTCTCCTAAACAGTTAAAGTGACACACTTTGTGATCACTTTACAGATATGCTATTAAACATGGCTGGTGAACCATTAAGACACTGTAATCAATAATAGCAGTTTGAAACATTAATAATAATAATAATAATAATAATAATAATAATAATAATAATAATAATAATAATAATAATAATAATAATAATAATAATAATAATAATAATAATAATAATAATAATAATAATAATAATAATAATAATAATAATAATAATAATAATAATAATAATAATAATAATAATAATAATAATAATAATAATAATAATAATAATAATAATAATAATAATAATAATAATAATAATAATAATAATAATAATAATAATAATAATAATAATAATAATAATAATAATAATAATAATAATAATAATAATAATAATAATAATAATAATAATAATAATAATAATAATAATAATAATAATAATAATAATAATAATAGTAATAGTAATGATGATGATGATGATGATGATGATGATAATGTATTCCTTATTTGTTATTTTTATATATGAAAATATTTTTAGGAACTTTTTCAAAGTGTAACATGTGAAGCTTTCACCTGCTTTTCAGAGCAGTATATTCTGCATGTGTAAAAAATATTCAAAACTCTATCCATTTCAGTGTTGTAGAAAAGTGTACGCAAAGTTTAAAAAATCAACTTACGGTAAATGACAAAAGAAGATAATGTTGTGTTTTTATGTAAAATACCTAAAATTCAAAACATTCCTGGTCCACATTCCTCACTAGGTTGACCCAGCATCCTCTTTCATTGTAATTCTTGCTTCCTTAGACACTTCCTTCACTTGTTTTTGTGCTTCTTTTACTCTTGATGCGTCAATGTTTTCAAAGGCACAGTCAAAATTAAAACCTGGTTCCAGTTAGAGCTTTCCTTTTATCACCATCATTAAAACATCCATCACATCAAATGTAATAGTTTTACTACCAACTTACACAGAATTTGGAACTCTTTCCCAGATTAGGTGATTGAAGCTCTCGTTTGGGTTTTGTGTACGACCATGTACCCTTTCATATTATTTCTCTTTTCTCTAAGTCTTCTGCCCATTCTTTTTGTACATGTCCAACACAGTCTAGCTCTTTCACTTGCACCCCTTGTCCACATATATTGGCTTCTTGCACCCTTAGATAACCTTTGGAGTTCCCATTCCCTTAATAATTCTGCCTGTTGTAAGCAGAAGAGAAAAGGCAGAGTAAAATGGGGGGATGATAACTTGGCCGCCATATTTAAAACCGCATTTAAATACACTTAGTTGTCACAGACATACAAAACCTTATACTGGGCATGTTCTCCACACTATGTAGATTCATATTAAGCACGTGGGCCCTCCTCGGTGGCGTAGATGGTAGCGTGTCTGGCTTACATTCAACAGGTCCCGAGTTCAAATCTCGGTCTGAGTGAGTTACCTGGATAAGGTTTTTCCAGGGTTTTCCCTTATCCTTAAAGGCTAATGTCGAGTAGCTTGAAGCTGCATGGGCCGTGGACTTATTTGAGCATCAATTCATTCACCGTCCGATATGACTTAACTTGCAGGACGTAAAATTACCAAAAATCAAGTGTCCTTTATGGAAGTTACTGGCTGGATAGCCCTTCACAACCAAATGTTAAAAATAAACATTTGACATGCTGCATTTACATGACCTTCTCTACTCTTGTAGAAGCCGTACTTACTAAAGCTTTCCCTTCGATCTATTTACACGTTAATCAACGTGAACATTTGTAGAAATGCAATAGAGTAGCCTTTAAGGGTTAGTAATCTATTTTAAAAGCGACTTCCATTCTGATTGCAGGTTTAAAAAGAGAAGAAAGAAGAATCAGGACTTCTAATTTGAGATTAGATGTATATACGTACTGAACAATTCAAACAAATGATAAACAATATCTTGGAAGTGAAATAGATTGTATGCTTCAATAAGGTCTATCTTTTATGCTTTACCAGTTATACAAAAGTCATCCTTGAAAAGAACTTCAGAGGTTGTTCTCAGAAAATTTAAGAGACGAGGCGTATCCGTAATATAAAGTCTCCAAGGCGCTGGAACCGTGAGGAACGGTATTACGCGTGATCCGTCAACACTGGCATGTAGCTTGATTTCACCCCTTCAAATCCACACCACAGCGAACCCGTTGTAACCATTAGTCTTTGCTGGGCAGTCGTTTGCGATGGAGCCTCCTATCACTTCCGCCGCCAAGTGTCAGTTGCGTGCAGTGATCCGTTTTTTGAGTGCTAAGGGCCCTACCCCTACTGAAATTCATCGTCACTTATGCGAAGTCTATGGGCCACAGTGTATAAACGTCAAAAACGTGCGAAAGTGTGTCAGAGAGTTCAAAGACGGACGTACAGACGTCCATGCCGAACAGCCTTCGGTTTCAGCCGAAACAATTGCAAAAGTGGAGCAAGAAATGCTTAAAGATCGGCGTGTGACAGTTCGCGAGCTGTGCAAACATATCCCTGAAGTCAGTAAGACTACGACTGACAAGATTTTGACCGAACATTTGCATTATCGCAATCTGTGTGCGAGGTGGGTCCCCAAAATGCTCACCGAAGACCATTAACGGCAACGTGTTGAAGCGGCCCACCAATACCTAAAGCGCTATGCAGAACAGGGCAAGGCATTGTTTGATTCAATTGTCAGTGGCGATAAAACTTCGGTGCACTACACAACACCAGAAACTAAAGAACGTTCTCGTCCCTGGCAGCATTCGAATTCGCCGAAGTCGCGAAAGTTCAAACAGACATTTTCTGAAATGAAATGTGTAGTGTTTAACGGCCGCTTTTGCTACATACGGCACCGCAGGCGGTGACATTGATGATACATGAGATCAAGATGGAGCACCGGTGGAATGAGATGGCGGTGGAAACCGGAGGTCCCGGAGAAAACCCGCCCCAGCACTTTGCGGTCACCTGGGATCGAACCCGGGCCACCTTGGTGAGCGCCAAGCGGTGTAACCACTGAGCCACGGCGTGGCCTAGACAGTTTCTGCCGGCAAAGTGGTGGCCAGTGTCTTCTGGGACAGAAAAGGTGTATTGTTGTACGATTTTATGCCTACCGGCACAACAAAAAACGCCGCTAGCTACTGTAAGACTAAAAGAATTGCGACGTACCATTCAAAATCGAAGGAGGAAATTGCCGAAGAAGGGAGTGATTTTTCATCACGACAACGCTCGTTCCCATACTGCACATACAACGGCTGATCTCCTGGTCCAGTTCGGATGTGACAGTCCAGACTTAGCACCTTTTGATTATCATCTGTTTCCTGAGTTGGAGTCACACCTGGGTGGAACACATATCCAGACCGACGATGATTTGAAAAGCGAGGTTGAGCGCTACCTGCGCAACTTGGCGGGAGAGCTATGACAAGGGTATACAAAAACTGCCACAGCGCATGCAAAAGTGCATCGATTACAATGGTGATTACGTTGAAAAATAGCTGTAACTTGCGCCTTTCCACCAATTCAGGGGCGGTTCCTCCATAAGGTTGCAGGATTGCGCTACACCCACTGATTTTGAATATACAACAGGTGCATTTTGCGCATTAAAGCTGTACTTGTTTGCATTGTTTTATATACAAACATGTTTCAACTACGCTTATCGTCTGTAGCTGCCCATGACCGCAGAAGTCGAAATAAACAGTGATTAGCTGTAGGAGCCGCAGGTTTGCAGCGAAGAGTTAACCTAAGATTTCGCCCAAATGTAGGCTCTCTGAGGAGGTTGCGGGAAGGTCAAGAGATGGAAGTGGCTTCTTATACATTGCTTAAATGGAGGTTTATAAACCTAGCTCCTCCTACTCTTAGCAACGGCTATAGCGTGACCTTCAGGCTTAGCTTCTGTGTGCTCTGCTTTTCGAACACAGAGAGAATTTAATTAAATGCATGGAGGTTATTCAGAAGAGAGCTCTGTTAAACAACAACGCCACACTTGTTCAGGCTTCTGGGTTTATGGCCACTTTGAAAGATTATAATTTTGTATTGTGGCTGTCGTTCTTCTACAAGAACATGCCACATGTGGACATTTTGTACAATCAGCTGCAGAAACGAGACTGCAATGCAACATTTGCCATCGCCCAGCTAAACGCATTTAAAAGGGAAGTGCAAAAGGTAAGAAATAGCGCGGATATCGAGGAACACGAAGAAACTGCAATTAAGAGGAGAAGAATAGAAGATCATGATGTAAAAAGAAGAGAAGCTCTTGAAGTATGTGACATTCTTAGAGAATCAAAGGACAGATTTAGCTTCACGGAATATCTGGTAGCCTCAACTTTGTTTCATCAAGAAAATTTCTAAGACATTTCCAGAGGATTCCCTTAGAAAAACAATAAGGTTCTATCCTTTTATCATTGGAACAAAAATTCGTAGAGAACTGACTGTAATTTACAGTCGAGAGGAATTTCGTGGAATGTCCGGCGCTTTGTGCTTGATGGACTTCATTAAGGAAAACAATTTATGTGCTACATTCAGCGAATATGTCAAACTCCTCCAAGTACTGTTAACTATGCCAATGTCTACCGCTGAAGCAGAATGCTGTTTCTCAACTTTAACAAGAATAAAAACTTTCCTTAGGAACACAATGTCACAGGACCGATTGTCAGCATTAGCAATGCTTTCAATTGAGAGAGATTTTGTTATGAAGATCAGCGACTTCAACGCAAAAGTTATCGATAGATTCGCCAGGTCTAAGGAGAGTACAGCAGAGAATCTGTATAAATAGGTGAGTCATTACTACTCTGTATTTTATTCTTCATTTGTGCACCACCAATAATTTAACCCACCAGCCGCCACTGCATCAATGTAACATTCATTGACAATAAACATGTTTCATATATTAAATAAAATTGGAGGCCTTCTTTTACGAACACGCCTCGTATTAATTGAACCTGTTATGGAAATATCTTAATTTAATAAATTGGATTAAATCATACTTTTTGAGAAACGTTTTACGCTTGAAGATATTTTGAAGTGAGGAGATTTAGTGCTTATGCGACATTAAGGGTGCACCCACACACAATCTACGTACAGTACTATCCACCAGTAATACGTCACAGTGTTCAAGTTCCCTAGCCTTCTTCTAAATGACGTATTCATCCTGTAAACAAAAGGAAGTGCTACGACCTTCTGACGTCATAACCACCAGACCACTATCACGTTCCTCTTCCACATTCTTAGAAACAGTTGAACAACATCTCTATTCTCCAAAGTTCTGGGAATCCCAGTTTTCGATCAGTCTTCATCTGGAACCCTCACGACTTAACTGGAACTTGTGTCCCTCTCGTGACTTTTGACACATTTTGACCACCAGGGAACCTCAGGTTTGTGTAGACATAGCAATGAAAGACGGACGGCTCTGGACTATTTTATGGTTCCAAGACACAAAATATCCCCTCACCCTACCGGTCCTTCCCATGAAGCCTCCAACTCTCCACCCTGTTATAGTGTCAAGCTCCCATGGACATGAGTGCAGTGTTACGGTATCCAACAAAACCTCCAACGATAAGTCATATCAGACGATGAATGAAACGATGTTCAAATGAGTACAGGGTACATAGACCTTAGAATTACCAGACATTCATCTTTCAGGATAAGAGAAAACCTCCAACGTTAAGTCATATCGGACGATGAATGAAACGATGTTCAAATGAGTACAGGGTACATAGACCTTAGAATTACCAGACATTCATCTTTCAGGATAAGAGAAAACCTCCAACGTTAAGTCATATCAGACGATGAATGAAACGATGTTCAAATGAGTACAGGGTACATAGACCTTAGAATTACCAGACATTCATCTTTCAGGATAAGAGAAAACCTCCAACGTTAAGTCATATCGGACGATGAATGAAATGATGTTCAAAAGTTTACAGGGTACATAGAGCTTAGAGTTACCAGACATTCATCTTTCAGGATAAGGGAAAACATCCAACGTTGTCATATCGGACGATGAATGAAATGATGTTCAAATGAGTACAGGGTACATAGAGCTTAGAGTTACCTGACATTCATCTTTCAGGATAAGGGAAAACCTCCAACGTTAAGTCATATCGGACGATGAATGAAATGATGTTCAAATGTTTACAGGGTACACAGAGCTTAGAGTTACCAGACATTCATCTTTCAGGATAAGAGAAAACCTCCAACGTTAAGTCATATCGGACGATGAATGAAATGATGTTCAAATGAGTACAGGATACATAGAGCTTAGAGTTAGCAGACATTCATCTTTCAGGATAAGAGAAAACCTCCAACGTTAAGTCATATCGGACGATGAATGAAATGATGTTCAAATGAGTACAGCGTACATAGAGCTTAGAGTTAGCAGACATTCATCTTTCAGGATAAGAGAAAACCTCCAACGTTAAGTCATATCGGACGATGAATGAAATGATGTTCAAATAAGTACAGGGTACATAGAGCTTAGAGTTACCAGACATTCATCTTTCAGGATAAGAGAGAACCTCCAACGTTAAGTCATTTTGCAAGATGAATGAAATGATGTACAAATGAGTACAGGGTACATAGAGCTTAGAGTTATCAGACATTCATCTTTCAGGATAAGAGAAAACCTCCAACGTTAAGTCATATCGAACGATGAATGAAATGATGTTCAAATGTTTACAGGGTACATAGAGCTTAGAGTTACCATACATTCATCTTTCAGGATAAGAGAAAACCTCCAACGCTAAGTCATATCGGACGATGAATGAAATGATGTTCAAATAAGTACAGGGTACACAGAGCTTAGAGTTACCAGACATTCATCTTTCAGGATAAGAGAAAACCTCCAACGTTAAGTCATATCTGACGATGAATGAAATGATGTTCAAATGAGTACAGGGTACATAGAGCTTAGAGTTACCACACATTCATCTTTCAGGATAAGAGAAAACCTCCAACGTTAAGCCATATCGGACGATGAATGAAATGGTGTTCAAATGAGTACAGGGTACATAGAGCTTACAGTTACCAGACATTCATCTTTCAGGATAAGAGAAAACCTCCAACGTTGTCATATTGGACGATGAATGAAATGATGTTCAAATAAGTACAGGGTACATAGAGCTTAGAGTTACCAGACATTCATCTTTCAGGATAAGAGAAAACCTCCAACGTTAAGGCATATCGGACGATGAACGAAATGATGTTCAAATGAGTACAGGGTACATAGAGCTTAGAGTTACCAGACATTCATTCTTCAGGATAAGAGAAAACCTCCAACGTTAAGTCATTACGGACGATGAATGAAATGATGTTCAAATAAGTACAGGGTACATAGAGCCTAGAGTTACCAGACATTTATCTTTCAGGATAAGAGAAAACCTCCAACGTTGTCATATTGGACGATGAATGAAGTGATGTTCAAATAAGTACAGGGTACATGGAGCTTAGAGTTACCAGACATTCATCTTTCAGGATAAGACGAAACCTCCAAGATACAAACGTATAGTTAACTCATCCAAATAAAAGAGAACATCAGAGGTTAGTTGCCGAAAATTAGTCATTGTGAAAGAATATATTGTTTCAAGAATATTTTGAAATAGAGCGTGTTTTAGTTGGGGGAGGATCTATGTGTTGTATGCTATCTTGAAAGTGATTGAAACACTAAATTTTGTTTTTTGAGCCTTTTCTTTCTAAAGTAGATAGATTTTCTAAAGTAATTCACCTCCAGTAGAGTTTTGATATTCTGTACGGACAAATAGTTTCCTATCCTAACTACCGTTAATATTATCGATCATGTTATAAACTCACGCCCAACATTGTTCACGTCATCAACATGGCAGATGTGGGCGTAAGTGCAAGGCTTGTTCTTGTGTACAACAACATTTTTTTCAAACATGGCAGTGTTAGGTTGCTATCATTAAAAAAAATCCGGGGGAGGACTTCGGTAATGACACGCTGGGGATGGGACGACAAATCGAATTTCCCGAAAGGGTCGTCAACACCCACACGCCGATGGAAATGTGTGGTGATATGATCATTGGAATGTACGTGCAAGATTTTTATTGTCAACGGCTGTGATTGATCGTTGGATCCGTAGCTCTAAAACTGCCTCACAGTGCTTTCGGTGTTCGCAGTGCTTTTGTTTTTACTTTCAGCGCTATCTTCTTACAGCAAGTATCGTATTTCCAGAATTCGATATCGAAATTGCACCCCCAAATAATATGTAATTTGACTCACATTAAATAACAAACAGAGCTTTTTTAAGAAAAGATCTGTGTATATAAATAAAAAGCCGTCAACTCTGCTAAAGATGGTAGACGGAGATTTTAAAAAGCAAAATGTCTACTTCAAAGTCACTTTAAATGGAATTTTTGTCGAAAATTTTAATTTCGCTAACATGACTCTCGCCATTTTGATTACAATGCATAAGATACTTTCATTTTTAATTTTCCTGGAATTTCCTCAGTAGTCACATTCATTCACATTGCACTAAAATGTAAAATAAATATATGTTTAGACAGTTGATAGTGAAGAGGACCTTATAGTAGCTGACGACTCTGTTAATATACTTACAGAAGGCCTTGAGTTTTATTTGAAAATTACAGAGTATAAAATAATTGTTATTCTGCTGAATATGTGTTACTCAGGACTTAATTTGTTTAATTATGTTCCGTGGAAGAAACACTGGTATTGTGCCAAATCAATGTACAGGAAAATAGGTGCTTTTAATAATAGACACTTTTAAACTGCATCCCATTCTATACTGTATATGAAATACAGCTTTATTTTGCTCAAAGGTCTCTTAATCAGGCTTGAGGTTCTTTTATTTGCCATAAATCTACGACAGGGGACTACCAGCTTTACTTTCCTCCCGAAGGAAGTCATACTAAACATTTTTAAACCCCGCAAAATGTATCGCTTTCAGCCAGTCCATATGCATTACTACGTAAAATTGTTTAAAAATGCAGCATATATGTAATTCTCGACTAAATACAATTTAACGAGGAACCCAATCAGTGCCAGATACAAAAGATTTAATTGGCTGAGAAGGTAAGTACCCCACAGAAGATTGTCAGTCAAATATGCACTCTCAGTCACTTAGCTGAACGTTCTGATATGGACGGTGTCTGTTTTGGAAATATACATCCCATAAAAAATTGATTTGTAAACCTTCTAGCGTCCTCTCAAATAAATCGTTAGCATTTTATAATTTTCCTCTCTTAATTGTTTACTTTCAAACGAGTGGATCTAATTATACCTCGCACTTAAGAGATTCCTTGTAAAACAGAACAAAACAAAAGAAAATCAAATCTACCAAAGATATATAAATGTGAAGTAAAAAGTTTGCTTTGTTACATTCAAAAATCATTACCAGGTTATGTTTAGTAACTATATCAAAAGAGACAAATTCACGGAATTATATAGTTCAATTTGCAGTCATACTGGCAACATAGGTACATGACAAATAACTTACCTTCCGTATTATACGCAGATTAACTGAGATATATGAAACGAATTTACATTTCCACGTAATATCTAATGAATTCTCTTCTAGCGAAGTTCATAACACGGCCACGCTTCAGCGGCCCCATATACCACGTGATATCCTATTATTGCATATGACCATTTGTTTTAATCCTTTGGTGCTTAAACTTGTATAACATCTCTCTTCCAGAGTCACATATTGCATATGGGATCATGTCTACTATGTACTTACTTACGACAATAAATGTGACAACAAACAGATTTAATAAGGTACAAATACACCAGTTAAACTCTGAAGTAATTTATAGTATGACAAAGCTGAAAGAAACAAATCTGGATGTACTGTTTTAAAATTTACCTTCTCTTCTTTTAGTTTCATCCTCTTTGGGGTACGTTGAATCACTCATTTCCCTATGTGTTGTTCTTTTCTTAGATCCCAGTATTTTTTCATTCCATCTGATCTTTTTTCCTTTCTTCTGCCGAGATAATGGGTTTGCATTTTAATTTACATTTATCTTTCAACCCTATATTTCGTTTTTAGTTATTACTTTCATTGTCTCTTCAAGTAATCAACTTTCTGTAATTTTTAATTCTGCTAAGTCTTTAAACCAGTTAGGTTTTGTTTTACGGTTACGGAAGAAATCAAAGATTTGTTTAGTTAATCTGCTAGAGTTTATTCTGAGAAGATGACCATAGAAATGTACCTTCCTTTGTGGCTGAGAGTTTTTCAATTTTCTGTAGAGAGTTTTATTCCTGATGTATATTATCTAATTATCCTGAAGTTTTGGTCTTATGATCTTTTAATTCGAGCTTCTCTATCTCACCTTTGACATTCATGTTGAGTGTTTCTGACGCGTACAGTACTTCTGGTTTAATCACTGTTTTATAATGTTTTATTTTGGATCCCCATGATAGTGATTTCTTGTTATAAGCATCTTTTGTTAGTTGGCAAGGTAGTTCAAGTTTATTTTTTCTAATCCATTCTCCAAGATATTTGAACTCTTTTATTTCAATACTTTGTTCGTAGACTTTGTTGTATTTACGTGGGTGCTTGCAATTTGTCTTGATTTTGGTTTATCAATATCATTATAATTATCATTATCATTTTCATCATCATCTTCATCGTCATCAATCATCATCATTGTTATGACTATTATGATTATTATTATTATTATTATTATTATTATTATTATTATTATTATTATTATTATTATTATTATTATTATTATTATTATTATTATTATTATTATTATTATTATTATGATTATTATTATTATTATTATTATTATGATTATGATTATGATTATGATTATGATGATTATTATGATGATGATGATGATGATGATGATTATGATTATGATTATTATTATTATTATTATTATTATTATTATTATTATTATTATTATTATTATTATTATTATTATTATTATTATTATTATTATTATTATTATTATTATTATTATTATTATTATTATTATTATTATTATTATTATTATTATTATTATTATTATTATTATTATCATCATCATCATCATCATCATCATCATCATCATCATCATCATCATCATCATCATCATCATCATCATCATCATCATCATCATCATCATCATCATCATCATCATCATCATCATCATCATCATCATCATCATCATCATCATCATCATCATCATCATCATTATTATTATTATTATTATTATGATTATTATTATGATTATTATTATGATTATTATTATGATTATTATTATGATTATTATGATTATTATGATTATTATGATTATTATTATTATTATTATTATTATTATTATTATTATTATTATTATTATTATTACTATTACTATTATTATTACTATTACTATTATTATTACTATTACTATTATTATTATTTTTATTATTATTATTATTTTTATTATTATTATTATTTTTATTATTATTATTATTACTATTACTATTACTATTACTATTACTATTACTATTACTATTACTATTACTATTACTATTATTATTATTATTATTATTATTATTATTATTATTATTATTATTATTATTATTATTATTATTATTATTATTATTATTATTATTATTATTATTATTATTATTATTATTATTATTATTATTATTATTATTATTATTATTATTATTATTATTATTATTATTATTATTATTATTATTATTATTATTATTATTATTATTATTATTATTATTATTATTATTATTATTATTATTATTATTATTATTATTATTATTATTATTATTATTATTATTATTATTATTATTATTATTATTATTATTATTATTATTATTATTATTATTATTATTATTATTATTATTATTATTATTATTATTATTATTATTATTATTATTATTATTATTATTATTATTATTATTATTATTATTATTATTATTATTATTATTATTATTATTATTATTATTATTATTATTATCCTTGATACTCATTATACATATTATCGACTTTGAAGGACACTTCAGAAAACTCGCTCGGTACTTACTGGATACTTGGGTGGTACCTACTGTGCAATTTTTATTTTATTTTAAAATGCCAAGATATTACTGTCGCAAGTACAGTATTTTAAGGAAGAAATGCCTAATCAGTGTGAAAAGTAAAGTTTTAAAAAGACAGAAGTTGCTTAACATTTATTTCATTACAATTATTTGCATACATATTTCCTCAAAATACTAATATCGAATTTAGAGTGGTATGCAATAACTTCTCTTGCGTACGTGGAACGAAACGTAAACACTTTGTGTTTAGCATCTTTAATTACTTTAATATAATTTAATATAATTTCAGGTGAATCAATATGATGTCTAATCAGACCATTTACAACATAGGGACATCAGGAAGTAAAACCCAGTTTAAGGAAGCCAGTTAGATCGTATTTTTGTGTAATAATAACAAAACAAATACGACAGATTTACATTTCCGTGCTTTTTTGGCTATCAAAACATCAGAACATGGTGGCGCTATTGTCAGGCGTATAAAATAAACCAGAATAGATTGAGTGGTTCTTTATGTGCCCATGTATCCGAACATGCAAATATGGCTCCATGTCCATTCCATATGCCAACGGAGACAATCAATAAATTTTAATGACATTTCAATCCGAAATCTCCTTCGGAACGAATATTTGTTATGCAAAAGGCAGATCTGCATCCAATTCCGAATATTTTATAGAGCAAATATGTGGTCATACTGCTAGTTTCTTGGCATAACAATCACAAAAAAGTTTTATTTACTTAACATAGTCATTTCTGTATGCAGCAAAACATAAAACAGTTCATAGCTATTTAAAATACATCGTTTGCTCGGATATACTGCAATTCAATGAATGAAATGTTCTATTTCAAGTTAAAAAGCATCAATAGAGGTCTTTAGACACATGCTGAAATATTGCACTGTAGCGTCAGACAAATTTACAGATGGCATTGATGTATCACAGCCGGCTTTGCATTCATATTTGTCTCCGTGATGACAATGAAAGCGGAACTACACTATTCGAGACTTGCTGCTAACTACAATATGTAATTAGAGGTATAGCCCGCGTGAGCATGCGCACACATATTTATCTAAAACAGATTTTGTTTTTATTTAGCCCGATTCAAAACAGGTATTTCCAGTAAAATATTCATAACGTTATCCAAAATTGCATATTAACTTCTCGTTACTCAAAAATTATCACCGTTTTGCATTTTACAGAACTTAATTCATTGCTGCACAATCTGGGAACAACAATAAAAAAATCGCAATAAAACAAGGAATAAATTTGGACTCATCTATTAATAACCCTGTATTATTAATTAATATTATATTAATAGTATCATTTATAGCTTCATCCAATTAATAATTTAAATGCGCCAAGATCAAACTATTATTTATGATAAAAGAATTAAAAGGAAGAGTTTACTTTGTGAGCAGAAGAGATTCCGAAATAAAGCCACAGGCAAAAACCTACGAACAAAATAACATCCTTTTAACGAAGAAGATGAGACGACTTGTAAACAAAAGCTAGTGAATATCTTTGCTTATCTGTTGAAAGCTACTCACCAAAGTTTCAGCCATTCTGAACGCTCAGTTGTTACGTAACATATGTTTGAGTGAGTTGATGTGAGTGTTTTTATAAAAATGAACAAAATCGAGTATTGAGCTGTCATTAAATATTTGTTATTGAAAGGAAATACGCATACGCAAGTCAAAGATGAGTTGGATTGTGTATATGGGGACCCTGTTCCATCATTTACCGCAGTGAAATTTTGATCAGCTGAATTTTAACGTTCCGTAAGAGCTTGGGAGACGATGAACGTTCGGCCCCTCCAAAACCGGCAACTACCGACGAAAACATCTCCAAAGTTCACCAAATGGTGCTATAAGACCACCGAATTAAAGTGATAGGGATACCAGAGGCTATGAACATGTCAAAAGAACGTGTTTGTCACATATTGAATCAAGATTTAGACATGAGAAAGCTGTCCGCACGTTGGGTGCCGCGTTTGCTCACGTTAGACCAAAAACGTGTTCGAATGAACATTTGCAACGCTTTGTTGGCGCAGTTTAGGTGCAATAAATACGAGTTTTGGTGACGAATAATTACTGTAGATGAAATTTGAATACACCATTATACGCCCGAAACAAAAATACAGTACAAACAGCGGACAGCAAAGGGAGAGCCAGCTATAAAAACTGCTTTATCGGCTGGGAAAGTGACTGGTTTTTTTATATAGTCATGAAGTTATGTTAGTCTATTATCTTCAAAAAGGAAAATCCATTACAGAAGCATACTGCGCATCATTACTTGACAAGCTTAAGGCAGAACTTGCTGAGAAACGGCCACATTTGCAGAAAGAGAAGACCCTGTTTCACCAACACAACGCACCGTCTCACACCTCAGCGGTTACAATGGCAAAAATTCACCACTTATGGTTTGAACTGCTTGACTCACCGGATCTAGTCCCAAGCGACTTCTTTTTGTTCCCTCATCTAAAAATTTCGCTTGGAAGATTTTCGTCAAATAAAGAGGCAATCACCTTCATTAACAATTATTTTACAGAGAAAAACTTCGAGTACTATTTGGACGGGTTACAGAGATGGGAACATCGCTGGGAGAAGTGTGTAGAGTTACAAGGAGACTATGTTGAAAAACGTCGAGTACTATTTGGATGGGTTACACAGATGAGAGCATCGCTGGGAGAAGTGTGTACAGTTACAAGGAGACTATGCTGAAAAACGTCGAGTACTATTTGGATGGGTTACAGAGATGTGAACATCGCTGGGAGAAAAGTGTACAGTTACAAGGAGACTATGTTGAAAAACGGCGAGTACTATTTGGACGGGTTACAGAGATGGGAACATCGCTGGGAGAAGTGTGTAGAGTTACAAGGAGACTATGTTGAAAAACGGCGAGTACTATTTGGATGGGTTACAGAGATGGGAGCATCGCTGGGAGAAGTCTGTAGAGCTACAAGGAGACTATGTACAAACACGTCGAGTACTATTTGGACGGGTTACAGAGATGGAAACATCGCTGGGAGAAGTGTGTAGAGTTACTAGGAGACTATGTTGACAAACGCCGAGTACTATTTGGACGGGTTACAGAGATGGGAACATCGTTGGGAGAAGTGTGTAGAGTTACAAGGAGACTATGTTGAAAAACGGCGAGTACTATTTGGATGGGTTACAGAGATGTGAACATCGCTGGGAGAAAAGTGTACAGTTACAAGGAGACTATGTTGAAAAACGGCGAGTACTATTTGGACGGGTTACAGAGATGGGAACATCGCTGGGAGAAGTGTGTAGAGTTACAAGGAGACTATGTTGAAAAACGGCGAGTACTATTTGGATGGGTTACAGAGATGGGAGCATCGCTGGGAGAAGTCTGTAGAGCTACAAGGAGACTATGTACAAACACGTCGAGTACTATTTGGACGGGTTACAGAGATGGAAACATCGCTGGGAGAAGTGTGTAGAGTTACTAGGAGACTATGTTGACAAACGCCGAGTACTATTTGGACGGGTTACAGAGATGGGAACATCGTTGGGAGAAGTGTGTAGAGTTACAAGGAGACTATGTTGAAAAACGTCGAGTACTATTTGGACGGCTTACAGAGATGGGAACATCGCTGGGAGAAGTGTGTAGAGTTACAAGGAGACTATGTTGAAAAACGCCGAGTATTATTTGGACGTGTTACAGAGATGTGAACATCGCTGGGAGAAGTGTGTAGAGTTACAAGGAGACTATGTTGAAAAACGTCGAGTACTACTTGGACGGGTTACAGAGATGGGAACATCGCTGGGAGAAGAGCGTAGAGTTACAAGGAGACTATGTTGAAAAACGTCGAGTACTATTTGGACGGGTTACAGAGATGGGAACATCGCTGGGAGAAGTGTGAACAGTTACAAGGAGACTATGTTGAAAAACGCCGAGTACTATTTGGACGGATTACAGAGATGAGAACATCGCTGGGGGAATTGTGTAGAGTTACAAGGAGACTATGTTGAAAGACGTCGAGTACTATTTGGACGGGTTACAGAGATGGGAACATCGCTGGGGGAATTGTGTAGGGTTACAAGGAGACTATGTTGCAACACGCCGAGTACTATTTGGACGGGTTACAGAGTTGGGAACATCGCTGGGAGAAGTGTGTATAGTTACAAGGAGACTATGTTGAAAAACGCGGAGTACTATTTGGACGTGTTACAGAGATGAGAACATCGCTGGGAGAAGTGTGTACAGTTACAAGGAGACTATGTTGAAAAACGCCGAGTACTATTTGGACGGGTTACAGAGATGGGAACATCGCTGGGAGAAGTGTGTACAGTTACAAGGAGACTATGTTGAAAAACGCCGAGTATATTTGGACGTGTTACAGAGAAGGGAACATCGCTCGGAGAAGTGTGTAGAGTTACAAGGAGACTACGTTGAAAAAAAATTGTGAAAAAATGCTTTGTATCTTTATTAGGTCTGTAACTTTACAGACCACGTATGTATATTTAAATATTTCATATTTTTTTACTTTTCTCATGGTCATGATATTCATTTGTGTTGTATGTTGGCAATATGAGAAACAAAAAAAAACGACAAATTCTACATAAGGGAGGCAGTCGAAATAATAAAACGATGAAAATAACCTTTAAATGTAATTAGTTAATTAAATATAAGTTTTTTAAAACCTCCTCATCTATTGGGTAAATATAGGTATAATTATTTTATACAAGTATTATTTAACTAGGATTCATGGCTTCTTGAATGAGGCGAATGTCAGAATAAACAAAATTTGGCATCACCGGCGTATTACAAGTTTTTTAGGGCCAAGCGAAAGAGTTTTCTACATCTAAGGCCTGTTTTTGATATCAACTGTCTAAAAAGTAGTTTTCTTAAAGGTTGGGATTCACTTGTTTTATCACCGTTTATTTCGCAGATGTAAATACTAATGTCTTATACGGCAAGGTGAGATACCAATGAGTGAATCAGGAAAGACACACGTCCAGAGAAATCAAACAAAAGAGAAGCGAATGGCAAGAATAATACGTAAAGTGATCAGGAAAATGAACTGATCAATAGGAAGAGAAGGCAAAGGAAGAAGCAACAGGTTGGGAGGAAGTTAGCTGTAACGACCCACAAGGGGCAGGCACGCTTGTTGGTGATGCAGCAGTGACAAAGTGGACAAGGAAAACAAACACAAGTTGTTATTTTAACGAGTTCTTCAAATTTGGCGTCAGCGCGTAATTTTCCCAAAGCAATCCTGGAACCACAAATAATGTTATCAGAAAGGGAGAGGAAATGATTGTATGGCGCGGTTCTGAAATAGCTTTATTTATTTCTTTATACCTTCTGGACCGACAGGGTCGTTAGGGCACGGACACGTCACCCTAAGTCTGCGGTTCGAATCTTTGACACTGTTTCTAAGTGTGCGGCACTTAATTTGATTTATGTAGACTTTAAATGTTGCATCAGAAATAAGTTTTTAAATTAAACTGTTTGTTAAAATAAGAGCAGAAGCTTTACTGGCGACAAATATGCTCAAGACCTTCTCGGGAAACAAGCCATATGAAAAGACGATTAGAAATCGACGTTTTGGGACGTACATCTCTCCCATTAGAGCCGCGAATGGCTCAGTGGTTAGACCGCTTGGCTCTCACCAAGGCGGCCCGGGTTCGATCCCAGGCGACCGCAAAGTGAAACTTGTGGTGGACAACACGGCGCTGGGGCGGGTTTTCTCCGGGACCTCCGGTTTCCCCCGCCATCTCATTCCATCGGTGCTCCATCTTCATGTCAAATTCATCAGTGTCACCGCCTGCGGTGCCGTATGTAGTAAAAGCGGGCGTTAAATACTGCACATTTCACTTTATTTTTCTCTACTATCATCAGGATGTTTTAATAAATGTAATAACCACAACTGTATAACTGGATATAACACAAATATCAACAAAGACAAAACACTATCAATATTCGCATCACTGAACAAAAGACTGTTTTCAGTAAAATAATGCCAGGTCAAGAGATGGCGCGCATATAGAAAATTAATTGGGTCAAAACACGTAACTACTTAACATAATGATCAAGCACCATATATCTGTTCTTCTTAAGCCGACGGATTTCCATTTTCAAGGCCGGTTTCCAAGAGGAGTTCAACTGAAATACAGCATAACGCTTAAGCGTGCTCCTCTCAGAGGAAATGGCCAAAGCCTCCTTAGCTCTACGCTCCCAGTAACTGTTGTACTTTGCCAGGATGGTCCTCTCCCGAAAGTTGGCTCTAAGGTCGTTATCAAAACAATGCTCTGCTAGTCCAGACTTCTCAGGTTGCATTAAACGAATGCTCCGTTCAAGTTTGTTTATTCTGGAAGCCATGGTCCTTCCGGTTTGTCCTATATACGGTGTCATACATTGACAGGGAATGCGGTACACTCCCGAAACTTGGCTCTATGCTCTGACAGTCCAGACTTCCCAGGTTACATTAAACGAATGCTCCACTCATGTTCGTTTACTCTAGTAGCGATGGTCCTTCCGGTTTGTCATATACACGGTGTCCCACATTCACAGGGAATGCGGTACACTCCCGTAACTTGGAAGTCCAGTTTGTTTTCCACCGGTCTCAACAGACTTTTAATTTTCGGAGGTGGCTTGTGGATGCCTTTCGCATTTTCAGATCTTCATACAGGATTGTGTAAAAATATCCCACGGAAACCAATTTTGGAGGCGATGTCTTCAACGCTCAATCGTCGATCCTCCAAAACAAAGTCCACCACTTGCTGCATCATGTCGTCAGACCGGCTAGTGCAAGGCCGTAACTGTCTTGGTTTATTGTCACACGATGTTCTGTCTTCATTGACCTGTCGCACCCAGGAACGTAAATTAGACACATCTATGGTACCATCACCACATGCCTCACTCAACTGTCTTGGTTTGTTGTCACACGATGTTCTGTCTTCATTGAACTGTCACACCCAGGAACGTACATTAGACACATCCATGATACCATCACCACATGCCTCACTTAACTGTCTTGGTTTGTTGTCACACGATGTTCTGTCTTCATTGAACTGTCACACCCAGGAACGTACATTAGACACATCCATGATACCACCACCACATGCCCCGCTTAACTGTCTTGGTTTGTTGTCACACGATGTTCTGCCTTCATTGAACTGTCACATCCAGGAACGTACATTAGACACATCCGTGATACCATCACTACATGCCTCACTCAACTGTCTTGGTTTGTTGTCACACGATGTTCTGTCTTCATTGAACTGTCACACCCAGGAACGTACATTAGACACATCCATGATACCACCACCACATGCCTCGCTTAACTGTCTTGGTTTGTTGTCACACGATGTTCTGCCTTCATTGAACTGTCACATCTAGGAACGTACATTAGACACATCCGTGATACCATCACTACATGCCTCACTCAACTGTCTTGGTTTGTTGCCACACGATGTTCTGTCTTCATTGAACTGTCACACCCAGGAACGTACATTAGACACATCCATGGTACCCTCACCACATGCCTCACTTAACTGTCTTGGTTTGTTGCCACACGATGTTCTGTCTTCATTGAACTGTCACACCCAGGAACGTACATTAGACACATCCATGGTACCATCACCACATGCCTCACTCAACTGTCTTGGTTTGTTGTCACACGATGTTCTGTCTTCATTGAACTGTCACACCTAGGAACGTACATTAGACACATCCGTGATACCATCACTACATGCCTCACTCATCTGTCTTGGTTTGTTGTCACACGATGTTCTGTCTTCATTGAACTGTCACACCCAGGAACGTACATTAGACACATCCATGTTACCATCACCACATGCCTCACTCAGCTGTCTTGGTTTATTGTCATACCGTGTTCTGTCTTCATTGAACTGTCACACCCAGGAACGTACATTAGACACATCCATGGTACCATCACCACATGCCTCACTTAACTGTCTTGGTTTGTTGTCACACGATGTTCTGTCTTCATTGAACTGTCACACCCAGGAACGTACATTAGACACATCCATGTTACCATCACCACATGCCTCACTCAGCTGTCTTGGTTTATTGTAATACCTTGTTCTGTCTTCATTGAACTGTCACACCCAGGAACGTACATTAGACACATCCATGTTACCATCACCACATGCCTCACTCAGCTGTCTTGGTTTATTGTCATACCGTGTTCTGTCTTCATTGAACTGTCACACCCAGGAACGTACATTAGACACATCCATGGTACCATCACCACATGCCTCACTTAACTGTCTTGGTTTGTTGTCACACGATGTTCTGTCTTCATTGAACTGTCCTACCCAGGAACGTACATTAGACACATCCATGTTACCATCACCACATGCCTCACTCAGCTGTCTTGGTTTATTGTCATACCTTGTTCTGTCTTCATTGAACTGTCACACCCAGGAACGTACATTAGATACATCCATGGTACCATCACCACATGCCTCACTCAACTGGCTATGAATTTCAATAGTTTTCACACCACGAAAATGGAGGAAACGAATGATTACACGCTGTTCTTGCAATGAAAACGTCGCCATTTAAAATATTAAAGGGGTCCTAACTGTGGTCGCTGCCACTAGAGTTCTATGTACTGTACAGTGCTGCCACTTGTGTCATGCATTCACAAAGAGTCCACGTGTATTTATAAAAAAGCTGAAGTTCTTATCTGGTCCCACACCTGAAACAATAGGACGTGTTATAACTTGAACGCACCTGGTAATTGGATAAATATTTTTCTCGCATTTTTATATAAAACATCGTTTCTTAAACATTTTAAGAGAGATCTAACTAAATTAATTTATGCTATATTTCTCAGACGTTTACCTAAGCTATGACAAAGAGAACAAATTTCACCTTCAACTGTTTTACTTATTACTGCGAAACATTTGTGTAGCACGCATTCTTTGTTCTGATGCACCTATAACACGGAGCTACACACGAGTTCCAAAAACAGCTTGGCCGGCCACGTGTTCAACAATGTGACAAACCCATTGTAGAATAAGAAAATAAGTGCAATATTTGTCTTTCTTTAAAGAATCTCCTAAGTTCCCCTTTCTTTTCTCCTGCTAGAGGTCGTTATTATGTAGCTACTTCTAAATGTACTCCTCTTTTCCGATTAATATTTATTTAGTATTTGAAGGTTAGTTTTTGAGTTATGCAGTTGACAGCCTCACACAACGCTGCTTTTTAAGGAAAGTCAGGGAATTTCTTTTATGAATTTTTCGATGTAATGCAAAAGCGTAGTAAGCATCGCAAACGTCTGCTTTTCTTAAGGTTTAGAATTCACATTTTATTATAAAAAGTGTAATTCCCTCATTTTTCTTACCTTTGATCAAATTTTACGTTACATTATCGTAACTGTGAATTTAAATACTTTTAAAATTAACAGTTGTAGAATTTACTATCGACAACTGTAACATATTTTACTAATACTGCAGTCTTTTTTCTTGAAGAAAGCAGATTAGCTCTAGGAGGCCATTTACTAACTGGTGGGTAGAGATATTGTATTTTTCACGAGTTTCTCTGTTGTAATACAAGAGACAAGGACGATGTTCTCTTGTCGCCTGAGTACCTTGTTAATTGCCCCAACTTCTGTTAGCTGTCACATCACGTTCACGTTCTCCCAACAGATGGCTCTCTGTAACCTCAAAACGTGAATGTATATACTTCGCTTGTAAGGAAACTTCACTTCATTTTACGATCCTATGGCGCAGATCGTTGTGTCTTCGAATACTAATGGTAACAAGAGGGCGTAAAAAGCTATCACCATGTTCCTTGTGATTTTATTCGTCAGTTTGCTCTTTATTCATCTTCGCAGCGTGCATAAAAAGAACACTGTATTTTAAATTGAGTGCAAAAAATTTAAACATTGTAGTTTTACGTGTTATATTCAAATTAGCACGGAAATACATGATTTAGACTCTCCGAATCAAAGTTACTTATATACGACAGCTAAAACTAAGACACTGCAGGCCAAGACCTAAGAACAAAATAAAATCCTTTTAACCAGTACATCATATTTATAGATATATTATCGCGAAGCCGTTATCTACGATATCGCGGCACGTATACACATAGAGACGGCAAATAAAAATAGCGGAGGTAAAGGACTTGCCGGCGCAGATTAAGTTACGCTTCTGGAAGGTTCGGATTTCGTCATTCGATGTCCTGTTATTCGAGAAACATCTAGTGATGCATCTAGTCGGTTTTTTGTTTGTCCAATAAATCTCTCGAACTTATGAATTAGATATATAAGAGATTGTGACACACCAGCGGAGAGTTGTAAAACAAGAGTGAGTCGTAAGCAGTAAACAGCTGTAGATTGTTGTAACGAGAGTTGATGTTGAAAACCAGTGTCATCAGAACGCGTTTGTTATTGTCATCGACCTTCGAAGATTGTGTTGTATATGTGATGTAATGTTGTTACGTGAGAATTGAACAGCGTATTTCTGGGGAAATAAAGACCATTTAGAATTTCGGAAAATTGGACTTTTAATTCTACGAACCCACAAAGTCACAATATTATAGGCCGCGCCGTGGCTCAGTGGTTAGACCACTTGACTCTCACCAAGGCGGCCCGGGTTCGATCCCAGGCTAACTCAAAGTGAGATTTGTGGTGGACAACACGGCGCTGGGGCGGGTTTTCTCCGGGATCTCCTGTTTCCCACGCAAAGTGAGATATTTGGTGGACAACAAGGCGCTGGGGTGGGTTTTCTCCGGGATCTCCTGTTTCCCACGCAAAGTGAGATATTTGGTGGACAACAAGGCGCTGGGGTGGGTTTTCTCCGGGATCTCCGGTTTCCCACGCAAAGTGAGATTTGTGGTGGACAACAAGGCGCTGGGGTGGGTTTTCTCCGGGATCTCCTGTTTCCCACGCAAAGTGAGATATTTGGTGGACAACAAGGCGCTGGGTTGGGTTTTCTCCGGGATCTCCTGTTTCCCACGCAAAGTGAGATATTTGGTGGACAACAAGGCGCTGGGGTGGGTTTTCTCCGGGATCTCCGGTTTCCCACGCAAAGTGAGATATTTGGTGGACAACAAGGCGCTGGGGTGGGTTTTCTCCGGGATCTCCTGTTTCCCACGCAAAGTGAGATATTTGGTGGACAACAAGGCGCTGGGTTGGGTTTTCTCCGGGATCTCCTGTTTCCCACGCAAAGTGAGATATTTGGTGGACAACAAGGCGCTGGGTTGGGTTTTCTCCGGGATCTCCTGTTTCCCACGCAAAGTGAGATTTGTGGTGGACAACAAGGCGCTGGGGTGGGTTTTCTCCTGGATCTCCTGTTTCCCACGCAAAGTGAGATATTTGGTGGACAACAAGGCGCTGGGGTGGGTTTTCTCCGGGATCTCCGGTTTCCCACGCAAAGTGAGATTTGTGGTGGACAACAAGGCGCTGGGGTGGGTTTTCTCCGGGATCTCCGGTTTCCCACGCAAAGTGAGATTTGTGGTGGACAACAAGGCGCTGGGGTGGGTTTTCTCCGGGATCTCCGGTTTCCCACGCAAAGTGAGATTTGTGGTGGACAACAAGGCGCTGGGGTGGGTTTTCTCCGGGATCTCCGGTTTCCCCCGCCATCTCATTACACCGATGCTCCATCTTCATCTCATGTATCATCACTGTCATCGCCTGTGGTGCCGTATGTAGTAAAAGCGGGCGTTAAGCACTACACATTTCATTTTTCACAATATTATAGATTATATACAGGATGTTCCAGAAATACTTTTAGAAACTTCGTGCATGGGTTTCTCACCCCAAAAGAACGGAAACAGTTCATATTGTAACTTTTGGGGTTCGTGAAATTAAAAGTCCAATTGCACGAACTTAAAATGTTCTTTATTTCCACCGAATTACAGTTGGAACACTTGCTGATTACATAGAATTACGTAGCGCACACAATTATAATTCACCAGTTCGTCTGTCACAGGTCCACTCTACACTCACAATTACGTACAACTCCTCTGATACACGCACACAGTCCTCTCATCCGTACACTAGCACGACACCAAGAACTGAACTCTCCTCCAGCCCGACGCGTCGCTTATATAGGACCAGCTGGCCAATCTATAAGGTTCCGGATTATATGAAATATCCTGGATGTTCCAGAACTCAGGGGGAGGGGAAAGAGACGGCACAGTGGCCTGCGATCCCTTCAGTTAGCGACACGAAACAAATGCGTAGGCGTGGCCTGAATGCTTCCCGTCTGGCCCTACCCTGCTGCTAGCTGGCCGTGCCTTCCGATAATTAGGTTACAATATGATCATGTGTCCCATAATCCTTTGTTTTCTCGTTAGGAGATGTTCAACACAGTGGTATACTTATAACACACAAAACTCATAATAAATGCTCGAAATGTCTCCCTCTTGCTTGAATGCAGGCCTTACTCGTCGAATCATGGAATGTAGCAGCCTTTCAAACCTTCCGGGATAGTGGTGAAGGGTTTCACAGGCTTCCATGACACGTCGATGAAGCGTTGCTGTCTCCGGAATGGCAGCTCCATAAACCAATTATTTAAGATACCCCCAGAGGTAAAAATCCACAGGAGTGAGGTTGGAAGAACGTGCAGGCCATGGGACTGGTCCTCCTCTGCCTATCCATCGGTCGTGGTAGATATCAGTCAGTGCATCTCGAATAGTGCGACTAAAATGTGCATAAAACACGTGTTTTCCTATTTGCAGGCATTTTTTCCTAGTTTTTATGAAGTAGATCCGGAACAGTGTCCTGGACAAGTCCCTGTAGACAGCACCAGTAAGACTTGCTGCTAAAACCTATGGACCTACCAGATAGATAATGGTCTGGACTGGCAGAGCATTGTTTTGATAACGACCACTGAGCCAACCTTCAGGAGACGACCATATTGGCAAAATGCAACAGGTACTGGGAGCGGAGAGTTAAGGAGACGTTTCCTTGACCCAACTAAGTTTCTATACTCATGCCATCTCCTGAACTGGCATTTAATTTACTGAAAACAGTCGTTTGTTCAGTGAAGCGAAAATTGATAGTGTTTTGTCTTTGTGGTTATAACATTTGTGGTTATAACATTTATTAAAATATCCTGATGATGGGAGAGATTTACGTTCCCGAAACATCGACTTCTAATCGTCTTTTCACCTGGCTTGTTTCCCGAGAAGGCCTAGAACATATTCGTCGCTAGGAAAGCTTCAAATGTGCGTGCAGTGTTTAACGCCCACTTTTACTGCATACGGCACCGCAGGCGATGACAATGATGATACATGAGATGAAGAGGGAGCACCGGTGGAATGGGATGGCGGGGGAAACAGCAGATCCCGGAGAAAACCCGCCCCAGCGCCATGTTATCCACCACAAGTTTCACTTTGCGGTCGCCTGGGATCGAACCCGGGCCGCCTTGGTGAGAGCCATGGTGCCCAGCGCGGCCAGGAAAGCTTCAGCTTTTATTTTACAACTAGGTACCTATATAGAAGAATAGGGTTATGTAAGACTATACACAGAACAGTAAATATAGAAAGCCATGTAAATGCTGTACATATTCTTTAATTATACGAGGCATGTTTTTTAAGTCGGTACCGTTTGGGAATTTAAAAAAGACGTGCATAGATATCGCAATAATTTTATTTTTACATGAAAGCCTGTACCTTAATCTACTTTCCTACATAATTTTCGTGAATATTGAGGCACTTGTCATAACGTGGCACCAGTTTTTGTATACCCTCCTCATAAAATTCGGCCACCTAACGTGTTAAACACTGTATCACAACTGTTTTGACTTCGTTATCGTCTTGAAGACGCTGTCCGCCCAGATGTTTCTTCAAGTGCAGGAACAAATGATAGTCGCTGGCCGCCAGATCAGGGATGAATGGAGGATGATCTAGAGTTTCCCATTGAAAAGATTTGATGAGATCTTTGGTCCGATTAGCCACACGTGGACGGGCATTGTCATGCAGCAAAACGATACCCTTACTCAACTTGCCACGTCTTTTGTTCTGGATTGCACGGCGCAGATTGTTCAGTGTTTCACAGTAAGGCGCTGCAGTGATTGTCTCATTACGAGGCAGAAACTCCACTAGCAATACTCCTTTTCTGCCCCAAAAAACTGTGCACATGATTTTCCGGGCAGAAATTGTTTGCTTAAACTTCACGTTTGTGGATGATGATGATGAATGTCGCCATTCAATGGATTGTTGTTTTGATTCTGGTGTGACGTAGGCCACCCGTGTTTCGTCACCAGTAAGAATATGGTCTAAAAAATCTTCACCTTCATTGTGGTACCGCTCAAGGAAAGTCAATGCACTGCCTAAACGTTGGCTTTTGTGCAAATCCGTCAACATTTTTTGAACCCAACGTGAATACAATTTCTGGTAGTTCAAGTTCTCGGTCACAATGCGATACAAAACACTACGATAATATTGAGGAAAATATTCGCACAATGATGAAACTGTAAAACGTCTGTTTCCTCTCACCTTTTCGTCCACTTTCTGCACCAAATCTTCAGTAATGACCGAAGGACGCACACTCCGTTCTTCTTCATGCACATTTGTGTGGCCATCTTTAAATGCCCTCACCCATTTCCTTACCATTCCATCTTTCATAATGTTTTGTCCGTAAACTTCACAGATCTCACGATGAATATCGATCGGTTTTACGACGTTAGCACTAAGAAATCGTATAACAGCCCGTACTTCACAATCGGCGGGACTCACGATTGTCGGAGGCAACTTAAACACTCAGTAACCAACGTATGCAATGAAGAATCAGACTGTAATGGCGTCAGTGCGTAGACAAGAGATGTAGGTAACCAGCGCGCATGCGCGGAAAGCCGACCGTAGCGCTACGGCGGCGGAATCGCAAAACGGTACTGACTTACAAAACATACCTCCTATATTTTATTTATTAATGGATTACAAAGTATCAATTTCTGAACTGTCGATATTGAATTTTTCGATTTAACACAATATTTCCTCTACCTGGTATAGTGTATAGTAGGGGAGTTTAAATATAGTAGAAAAATATTGCACGTTTATCATTGTAACTAAAATTATATATGCAATATAGTTTTAATTCCAACTTTTTAGAGATACCCGCGGAATAAACCTGGATAATATACCCCAATATTTAAAAATTCCTGAAAAGCATCTAATTTTGGAAGGAGAATTTCTCATTAGATGTTTTGGCACGGAAGAATTTCTGTGCGACATTTATTTACCCATTTACGGCCATAACAACTTGGATTAAAGTTTGTTGGACAGTTCTTAATTCACAAAGGTATTCGCAGAGGACACCAGGTGTCTCCAGATGTCATTCTTGGATTATATGGAAGCAAACAAACTGCGAGGATGGATTCACAGTTAAGCCTTGTACTTCAAGTTCTATTAGTTGTAGATTACGTGTCGCTAACTGGTTAAACTGTATAACTGATATGCTACAACCATTTGTAACAAGAAAAACGTGCTAATGCATATCCTAAAAGTGTTGCAAAACCATGTAACATGAGATGTAGAACATACAACATAAATAATCTCTATCTTTCAAGGAAGAAAAACGGTCAACTTACACAAAGTTTCATAACCAAACTTTCTTTACATATGTTCAAATATGGTTCCTATAGACCTGCATTAACAACACAGTCCTGCAAAATATAACCTTTGTTCCCCGGCTTGCAGGATGAAAGGTGATGTTAACTAATTTCGGTATACTAAATTGAATGATGCTATCCATTTTCTCTATCACGTAAGTTTTCTCATAAATTACAAAATAATAGCGTTTTTATGTAAAAATATTGCATTACAAATTGAAAACAAAAAGCAAAATTACTAATAATATACATAAATGAATTGACGTTTGTTGGCTTCACAAAAACTTGACAGCATTTGAACCGATTTGGCTAATTTTGATTTTGAAATGTTTGTATAGCCCCAAGGAATATTTAAAAGGTGAAAAAGAGAAGCTAAAGTGATAATGGACCGGGTTATTAACTAAATATAAAAGTACATACACAAACTTCTACGCAACACATCTACCGTCCTTTATTTTCAACAAACAAAAGCATTACAAAGTACAAAGATATTCCACTCCTTACCAAAGTCTTCAAAGATATTTCACTTATTAAATAGCGTTTGTCATTTTTCATCAAGCCTGAACCTTTTTGTATTTTACGTCCATTAACCTTTTAAGTCATATCGGACGATGAATGGAATCGGCGAAATGATGCTCAAATTGGCCCAGGGTCCATGGAGCTTAGAGTTACCCGAAATTTGTCTTTTAGGTAAGGGAAACCACGGAAAATGACTTATCCATGTAACTCACCCTGACCAAGATTCGAACTCGGGACCTCTTAAGCGTAAGGCAGACACGCTACCATCTACGCTACCTAGGCGAGTGAAATTTTTTATGTAGCATGATATATCTTTGGAATATTAGATAAAAATTTCATTTCTGAACGCAGTATAATACTATAAATATTTGATCACAGATAATTGGCGAATCCTTGGAGACTTTCTTTATAATTTGTGTTTGTGAATTCGTGAATGGGGATTGAATTGACACAAAACTAATTGAATTTCTTTGTGACGTTGTGAAGGTCGCGGAAATGTTTTTACTACGCTAAGGAGAAGACGATTTGACTTAGGTCTAGAAGTCAGTGAACTGTACGACGATCTACGTCACGTGTTGACCGCACTGATGAGCAGTAAGGCGCAGCTAATGCGAATAGTCGTGTTGGTATGTGATACCGTCCTCTTAGGCATAACATTGTCATAATAACCCCGAAAGTCTTATTACATGCATAATTAAGGGCGGATAGATACCACAATATGAATTAAACAAAGTCATAATAAATATAGAGGATAATGATTAAATATACAAGTGCAGATACTAAACAGGCAATCCCGATATATATTATTGAATGCATGAACCCAACGTGTTAAGGGAGAGAGTAAAATGAACATTTTCCCTCACAGGTAGCTTCTTTGTGTTCCTAGCCGACAAAGGTGGCGTTGTCCAAGGATAGACCCTCGGCGCCAGCCCATGCCTTGGTCAGCATATGATAAGTGACGAGAGAATAGACACTGGAATTTAAGATACACATTTTCAAACATGCTTATGCATTAATTAGATTGACTGTGGGTAAGAGAAAATCGCGTGGAATACATATCTCATACACTAGAAATTGCTATTAAATTCAAGAGTAGGGATGAAGCACAACCTATAAGGCACAAGCAACAGGTCACATGACCTCTAAAGTGTCCAAAATTCGGCAAAAGGAAGGGGAAATTTGTGCAATGGCGACGTTCGATGTTTGCTAGGAAAAACACTCTGTTTCGGCGTGTGAAGGAGGCAACAAGTACAGAAATTTCATCAGAGTCCGCGTTCGTGGATGGACGGAGTAACGCACATTAGGTGGTTATCGAACACCCTGTGTTAGCGAATGAGAGAAACTGCACACGTTACATCATTAAGATTTCACCAAACTCCGTTTTTGTTTAATAATCCTCCGGAAATACTATGTTGTGCAAAGTAATACACTAACGACGTTCAGGAACAACGCGTACACAGATATATATATAAGTCGTGTCACGCACACAGCAACGGGAAAATCTCAAATCTCGCGCCTAAGTGCGAATAACATCGTCAACAGTGAGAGGACTAATTGTAACAATAAACTTGACATTCAAAGGTCGTGATGTCTTCTATGTGATAATACCCACACACTGTCAGGTCGCATCCACTCCCTGGAACTCAAAAGCGAGTATTCATGCAGATCTACCCTGAGAAAAAACCCGACCTGTTGGAAACCTCCCATCCGTAGTCCTCGCCTATCACATATCCTATCTTATGAGGTGTTGAGTGCCGGGAGGGCTCAACGAGGTGCTTAACGGGCAAGGACTGCCTCACATGTCAGAATTACGTTTTAGAGTGTGTTTCTTCCGGGGGAGTTGTTTTAGTATAAATCAGTTGACACAGTTGTAAGTTAACTATCCCACAGAGCTTCTAAATTCATTAGAACTGCCTGTATTCTCAACTCCCAAATTAAAATTAAAAGTAAGATCAGTTGTGGTCATGCGTAACATTGACCAACCACGACTGTGCAATGGAACGAGACTAACTATGAAAAAGCTAATGAATAACGTCATCAAGAGAAAGTAAAAGAAGAGGATATAATGATCCCGCGTATTCCGATGATTCCAACGGATTTACCTTTTCATTATTAGCGTCTATAATTTCCCGTGCGTTTAGCCTATGCAATGACCATAAATAAATCGCAAATTGGAAGTTTGCGGAATCAACTTGGAGTTTCACTGTTTGTTTCATGGACAATTATACGTCACGTGTTCGCACGTCGGAAAACCATAAAAAAGTACAAAAAATATTGTTTATCACAAAAGCTTTAAACTGATTAACTTAGTTGTAACTGTCTTTTATTTAAACTTCACCCTCAGCTGCAGAATAAATAACTAAGCAATCTGAATTTGTTTGATTTATATAGATAATTTCAGACAACTTTTATTGGCGGTATAAAGTTCGCCGAGTCAGCTAGTAAGTATATATAAATACTCATATATTTTGTAAAACAAGGGGTGAAGTTACATTGTCGTGGGTCGGAAATTGGTTGCACTGATTTACGTTTAAGTCGCGATTAAGGAACTTGCCTTTTAAAGCACAAATAGTAGTGTGTTTAGTTAACGCGTGTGCACGTCGACCTCTGCCTTTGAGGAACCCTTATAATCGTTTTATAGCCCCCGACCCTTCTTCTCCCAGATCTTTCTGCAAGGTTGCCACCTTTCTGGATACGTCATGGGTGTCGTACGAGGTTTCGTCTAAATAAATTATCTGATGTCCATTACTGCGAAACTTCCTTAGTTTTGACACACACAAGCTACAATTCTACTGGATTCCATAATAACCCTTAACTTATTCAAAGTGCAGTATTTGAACCCCAGCTCTTTTAGGAGACCGCGCAAAGTGCAGTGCCCATAAGGAAAAGCACAAATTTCTTGCAAATGTGCAACCAATTCGTCTAAGGTGGGCGCTCTCCCTTTTGCATAGAATCTATAAATTTCTCGACGAATTAAATCGCATGTGAAATTATCTACTTTAGAGAAACGTTTCCTTTTGTTTTCACACTTGATCGGCGTCTTTGGTATTCATTTCGTCACAATATTTCTTACTGTATTTTTGTGAATACCCAGAATTTATCATCAGGTTCATTGCATGACCCCTTACCAAGTTTATTTGTCAGCAAATATTTATATATGTTCAAAACAAGCGCTTGAATTTCCTTAGAAACAGTTCCCGTTATAACTTTGTTTTTTGAGGCTTTTCCAGTAATATAATTCGGCCCAGTTATTCACACTATTGTCGTCACTTTGATTATTTTGATTATTTTCACTTGGCTGAAAGTTATCTACTACTTCATTTGCATTTACCACTGTATTTCCCTCCCACAGTCTCCACATCGTGACACACAACGAATTTCTGCACGTAATGAAACAGATCAACTGGAAGTTGGAACTTTGGCATCTGAGACTGCACGTGGAGTAGACATACGACTGTCACTTCGAGAAAATCAGGGTTGCTATTCGTTCTCAACGACAGTGTTCCATTTCTGAAGTGTGAAGATAGATTTATGACGGTCATTAGTGGGCGGGAGAGTAGTTTCCTTGACTCCGAACTACACATGCATTAACTACACACACTTTAACTTCGCAAAGTTCCCACGACCCTAATATCTCCTGTGCATCTCCTTTATTTCTTGATGAAATCATTCACCTTGTTCATTTCTGATGGATCCAAAGTCACTAGGAAAATGGTCTATAGACGACAGTACAAGAGGCGAAACTTAAACTCATATTTCGCTCTGAAGCGAATTTCGTTTGTTTTATATTTCTCATAATTTTCTCGTATCGCAGATGTTTTATATTTAAAATAAACTTACTGACTACTTCTTTGAAAATATATCGTGGTGTCCAAAAATTTACTATCTTTATTAGCTGTTTTATCGAGGTCCATTAAATACATCCTCTTTTATGTTGACTTCAGACATTACAGAAAATTTACTACTCAAATATTTTAAACACGCACCATTTTTGTCCGGTGCTTTGATAAACCGTTTCACAGTAATATTCCCTTTGTATCAACTAGACAAGCACGAATGACATACTCTTTCCCTCTTGCTCCTGACGTTAAACCTTTTCTGTTAGACAATTCTCTAACTGTGAAATGTTTAAGTTAGTTTATACAGTTTCATTTTCTTGAATTCTGCTTGCTGTTCTAGTAAGTTACTAGGTCTCCGCACAATATCCATTGATAGTCCCAGTAATTAGTTATAAAATAAAATACGACCTCAAGCTTTCTTGGCGACAAATATATTGCAGATCTTTTCGGGAAACAAGTCAGGTGAAAAGATGATTAAAGCGTACATTTCTCCCATCATCAGGATATTTTAATCAATGTTATGACTACAAATGTATCACTGGATAAACACAAATATAAACCAAGACAAAACACTGTCAATACTCCCATTACTAAACAAAAGACTGTTTTCAGTAAATTAAATGTCAGGTCAGGAGATGGCATGAGTATAGAATATTAATTGGGTCAAAGAAACGTAACTATAACTACACTGCGAACAAAATGCTGCTGGAGGCGTGGCTTACAAACACTGCAGTCCTCTTTCTTTATAATTTTTTATTTATCGATCAGCAGTGTAATGCTTTACAGATCAGAGTGAAAAGAGGGTAGCAGAACAATACATTAAAGAACAATAACACTCAGGGGTAGGCTAACAGGCCGCTCCCTAACTACAGTAAGTTAGAACTCCAATAATACGTTGTGAGAAATTATGTCAATATTGAAGATGTAAGACAGACATCAAGCACTAGAATCACTCGAATCAGATATATCACTTAGAAGCAGGTCCTGTGGTAGTCTCCTCTTCAAGCGTGAGGGCTGGCGCGTGCGGACGCCGATGTTATAATGCACAGCTCCTGGAACTTCTTGCAGCGTGGAAAAGAAACGACGAGCGATCCTGCGAATGTAGTCGTGAAGAGGTAACAGTCCTAGTTCGTGATGGAGCTGGGGACTACGGATGAACCATGGAGCGTTGGTAGCGATGCGCATGAAGCGATTCTGTATGACCTGAAGACGACGCAGATGACATGTGTGTGCGGCCCCCCACACTTGGCAGGCATATGTAATAAGCGGACGAACGAGTGATTTGTAGAGTAACAATGAAGACTGTAGGCCGAGGCTGGAACGGCGATGCAACAGAAGTGAGAGTTTTGACAGTCGCCCGGGGGCCAGTGATATAAGACGATCGATAAGAGCACGCCAGATCAGTCGAGTGTCCAAAAGCACTCCAAGGTATTTAACGGGAGTTGTAGTGGGGAGCCAAGGGACATTGTTCCTGTAGAGACATAACGGAGTAAGCGGAGTATATCGGCGAAGAGTGAAGATTTTAGCTTCGGTTTTCTGAGGGTTCAATGAGATCCGCCAAGTGCTGAACCAAGGAGTTAGACGATCTAAAGAGAGCTATACTACTTGTGCGTGCTGGAGATTAATATGAGAATAATCTAGTACTGTGTCATCCGCGTAAAGAGCTAAAGAAGTCGGAGCTAAGTCAGGAATATCAGAAATGTATATATTAAATAGAGTCGGGGACAAGATAGAACCCTGTGGGACACCTGCGTGAACATTACGTGGGGATGAAAGCTTTCCACCAATGCGTACTGAAAAGCTGCGGTCGTAGAGGAAACTGTGGATTAGATGTGATGGAGTCCTCTGGCTTTCCCCTTCTATCGTTCTTTTAGATTGCCTGTCCTCCATCGCGCTGGCTGCACTGGTCACGTTTTATTCACTCTTTGCATTTTCTGCTGAATCACTGCTTTGTTCCTCAGGGTTTAAAGAAGCTATGATTCTATCTATTTGTTGATGGATTGTGAGGTCATGTCTGAGGTATTTATTTTCTGTTAACTTTGAAAATCAAAACAGCACTAAAATACACGCGTTTGGTGTTGTTTAAAGTCTTTCGCATGCAGGAAGGGAGTGGCGGGATGCTTTAATGGCGATAAGGAGAGAAGGCTCTCCTCCCGCATGCTCACACCGACCGCCATTTGTTTACGGTCCACCTGTACTTAACTTGATGATCAAGCTGTATAGATCTGTGCTTCTTAAGTCGACGGATTTCCATTTTAAGGCCGGTTTCCAAGAGGAGCTGAACTGAAATCCAGCATCAGGATTAAGCATGCCACTCTCAGGAAATGGCCAAAGCCTCCTTAATTAATTTTCTATACTGACGGCATCTCCTGTCCTGAAATTTAACCTACTAAAAGCAGTCTTTTGTTCAGTGATGCGAGTACTGATAATGTTTTCTCTTTGTTTATATTTCTGTTATATCCAGTGATACATTTGTGGTTATAATATTTATTAAAATATCCAAATGATGAGAGAGATGTACGCTCTAATCGTCTTTTCATCTGACTTGTTTAACGAGAAGATTTCATATATATTCGTCGCCAGGAAATTTGAGTTTATGACAAGCCAGAAATTGTAAATGATCTTATGAAGAGCATCGCGCGTGTTATTCGTTAAGCTGGACCTCATTTACGTTCTTATATCATTGAAAATTGTGTCAACCATATACAGACAACCCAACAAAGTAATCAGGATACATAACAGCAACAAATAAGATGATATTTAACCTTAAATAACTTGGTAAATTCTTTGTCTCTATTCTTATACCAGGAAAATGTGGAGTCCGGAGCCTGCATATTCTTTTTCTTTCTCTTCTTTGGTCCAAGCAATTTTCTCTTGTCTTTGATAATAGTAAGTCTGTTACAAACTCCTTGAGTTCTTCTTGACTAAAATACTCTGACTTGACTTGGTGTGCATTGAGAAGTCCTAATGTTTATTAGAATCTTCTGTTCGCCCAGAGACTGAATTCTCAGTTATTCTGTGTTTGAGCTGGTGGAATAATATATTCCGTGTGACACACGTCTTATAACTGAAGCAAGGCCATCTGGATAATTCATTTGTGTTTCATTTGTCTTATGCCCGATTTCACCAACAGATGTTAAACTCGACGTTAACAAATGTAACGTAACAATTGCCACAGCGCTAAAACTAATGTTAAATTTCTTGCATTTCACCAACCAATTTTCTTAAAATGTTAACAAACCTGTGTTAACGCCAAGAAAATTGTAAATATGACAGCTATAAATGGCTATGGATGATTTTCTGAACGTACTCCGATGCGTTTTTGTTTTCATTTTCGTCTGCACAAATGGCGGATGAACAAAATCATAAATAAAGCCGTGAGACAATTGTTAATTGAAATGGTGACTAAGTGTAAGGATATCGTGGAAAATAAGAGGACGGATGTGGTGAATGTAAAAGAGAAAGATATCGCGGGGAAAATATTGGAAACGAATTTAATTCAAATGCATGTGTCACTACTACAAGCACCAAACAACTTGTCAGTATTACGTAAATTTTAAACGAGGTGTAAAGAACAATTGCCTTAAACGTTTCAAGACGAGAGGTGAACAATGTATTATCCACATAATTCAGTGAATTATAAAATCGCAAAGCTATTAATACTTGAAGCAAGGGCGAGAACGGTATATTCCTTTCGATGCATGTTCTAACTCAGTGTTACGTAAATTTAAAACGAGGTGTGAAGAAGGACAAGTGACGAGTGACTTGAACGTTTCAAGACAGCAGGTGGACAGTGTATTATCTACATAATTCAGTGAATTATAAAATCGCAAAGTTATTAATACTTGAAGCAAAGGCGAGATCGCCATATTCCTTTCGATGCATGTTCTAACCTCTCTTGTACTTCCGCAGTAACCTTCATAGCAACATGTTTCGACAGTCTATACCTCCGTAAAACAGTTTTCTTCGGATAGTTCCTCAAAATCATTTCTCCTGATAGGCCATACTCTATTATGAATGTCATTTAGACGGTCTTAAATATAGCAAATCGACATCAACAGCTGAGTTCATGCTCGCCATCTTGACTATTTACAATTGTTAAGGACTTAACATCAGAAATTCGGCTTGTTAGTTTAACATGAGATTTAACACTTGTGTTACGCTAACACTTGTTGGTGAAATGCAATTTTTGTTTTAACTATTGCTAAACTCGTGTTAAGTCTTAACATTTGTTGGTGAAATCGGGCATTAATGTATAGTGATACGGTAGCAATCATAGTGATTTTTTTTTGTCCACGCGATATTATAGGAATCCTGTACTCCAATTCTCTTTTCATTGCACCACTACCTTAGCCCTCCATTACATGCTTGGCAAAGAGTGTGCGGATTATGTTTGACTTTGATCATTCAAATTGCAATTTAAATTTATTAGGACCTTAATGCATGTGTACTGAACAAAGGAAACTGCATCTCTTGAAGAATACATAACTGCGACATCTGTCGTCCTATTATATACGAGGGCTGTTCAATAAAGAATCTTCACAATATTTTCTGACAACGTACCTTTACTCATCCTCATAATTTTGATGGTCCTTCTCAAAATAGTCTCCCCTGAACCATGTACTTGTCCCAGCGCTTCTGCCAATCTTCAAAGACATGCTCGAAACCATTCTTTGAGAGATCCTTCAAAATCGCCACCACAGCCTTTACCATTGCTTCTGATGATGGATAATGCCTCCCACGAAGGCGTTCTTCAAGTTAGGGAATAGAAAAGAGTCACATGTGGCTAAATCCGGACTATAGGGAGGGTGAGGTATGCACTTCACGTTGAGTTTTGCAAGATATTCAGCAACATTGGCAATCTGCGGCCGCGCATTATCGTGGTACAGCATCCAGCCTGCTTCATGAAGATGTCTTTTGCACCTGATATGGACTTGCAATGTTTTCAGGACATCCCTGTAGTATTGTCCAGTTACTGATGTGTGTGCAGGTTCAACATGCTGATAAACCATTCCATGAATATTGTGACTTTGTGGGTTCGTGAAATTAAAAGTAAATTCCACATCTAGGAATGCGTGGAGGGTATTACATTTCGTAATGAGAATATTGAAAAACGGGAGCGCTAGGTCCAGGGAAATTGCCTACAAGGCCTTAGTGCGGACGGTTATGGAATATGGAGTAGCATGCTGGGACCCGTATAGAGCTAACCAAATCGATCCATTAGAAAAAATACAGAAGAGGGCAATAAAATTCATAAAAAGAGGCAAGAATTTTGGGCCTATAAAAGGAGATGAGACTAAATGGGAGGAATTAAGAATTAGGCGTAAAAAACATAGGCTGGTAGCATTATTCAAAGCTAATGTGGTGTAAAGGCATGGGTGGACGTTAGTGTAAGGTTAGATAATCCGGATTATTATGGACGAAACGATCATAGGTATAAAATTAAGGGTAGAAGATACAGAACCGACGTAGGAAAATTTTCTTTTGTTAATAGAACCATTGAAGAATGGAATGAATTGCCTGTAGCAGTCTTTCGGGGCTGTCCCCTGTCGATGAAGAAATTTAGAAAAAATCTAGATGGTTTATAGTTTAACTTTTAAATTATAATGGTATATAATATGTAAATAGAGAATAATTAGATATGTTTTAGGTGACTAAAGTAAAATAATATCATGTTTGTATTGTTTACTGTGTTATTGTTGTAAATCTAGTATTTGCAATTTGATCTATGTTCTTAACTCTGCCACCGGGTAGTACCCAATTGCAGTGAATAAATACATACATACATACATACATACATACATACATACATACATACATACATACATACATACATACATACATACATACATACATACATACATACATACATACATACATACATACATACATACATACATACATACATACATACATACATACATACATACATACATACATACATACATACATACATACATACATACATACATACATACATACATACATACATACATACATACATACATACATACATACATACATACATACATACATACATACATACATACATACATACATACATACATACATACATACATACATACATACATACATACATACATACATACATACATACATACATACATACATACATACATACATACATACATACATACATACATACATACATACATACATACATACATACATACATACATACATACATACATACATACATACATACATACATACATACATACATACATACATACATACATACATACATACATACATACATACATACATACATACATACATACATACATACATACATACATACATACATACATACATACATACATACATACATACATACATACATACATACATACATACATACATACATACATACATACATACATACATACATACATACATACATACATACATACATACATACATACATACATACATACATACATACATACATACATACATACATACATACATACATACATACATACATACATACATACATACATACATACATACATACATACATACATACATACATACATACATACATACATACATACATACATACATACATTGCACAAACTCAAAATATTCTTTATTTCTAACGAATTACAGTTGGAACACTTGCCGATTACACAGAATAATGTAATGCACACAATTACAATTCGTCAGTTCGTCTGTCACGGGTCCACTGCAGGCTCACAATGACGTACAACTCCTCTGATACACGTACACCGTCTTCCAGTCCGCTTGCTCACTCGGCGCTCCTCACAGCTGCTCGCCAAGAACTGAACTGACTCGCCAACTGCAGCCCCTTTTTATAGGAATATCGCTGTTTCTGGAAGTCTCGCGTTTCAGTGAATCACCCCGAAGGTTCGAGACGGCAGGGGGAGGGGAAAGGGATGGCCAGTGATGTTTTTTCAACCATCCCTTCGTTAGCGCTATAAGAGAAATGGGTAGGCGTGGTCGAATGCCTTCCGGCCCTCACCCAGCCGACAGTTCGTGACAATAATTGGGTGACAATATCAAAGACCATAACTTTCCCAACAGAAGCAACCACTTTTGCTTTTGGGGGGGTTGGTAATGAAGGAGATTTCCACACTGAGCTTTTCTGTTTGCTCTCAGGATCAAAAGGATGTAACCAAGTTTCATCAGCAGTGATTACGTTTGAAAGAAACTTCGGATCTTCCTCTAACATCAGCTTTAACTGCATGTTACCTCCATTACAGCGGTAGGCGATACTGAACATGTCTGAACTTGCCTGGTTCTCACAGGCGGGAACCAGGAGTACCAACAATGAAACTACTACGGCGTGTTTGCTTCACATTAAGTTAACAGAATATAATAAGACTGAATTTTAGTGCGAACAATTATGACCGTAAAAAACACTATGATCATTCTTTATTGAACAGCCCTCGTATATATATATATATATATATATATATATATATATATTGTCACTTTGTGGGTCATAGAATTAAAAGGCCGAGCTACAGAAATTAAAAATATCCTTTATTTCCGTAGAGATACACTGTTCAATTCTCGCGTAACAACATTATATCACATAATAACACACTCTTCCTAGGTCGATGACAATAACAAACCGTGACAGCTTATTACATTAGCTCTCGTGACAACAATACAACTGTCTTTTCATCAACACTCTCAGCTGTTATCTGCTTACTCTGTTTACAACTCACTGTTTTACAACTAAATTTGCGAACCCGATTGTTCTATAAAAAGCCAGAACCCGAACAATCTCTATCAGTCCAGAAATTTCCGGAAGAATAAAGAAACCATGTATTCTATCACATTCTAGAAGCGTAACTTAATCTATGCCGGCAAGTGCTTTACCTCAGTTATCTTGTTTACAATTTGCGCGCTATCATTAACTGCTTAGCAAGACTCATTATTACCATGAAACTTTATCCGTCGACTGTTTTCCTATTTGAGCCGAAACTTTTATGCCTGTTGCCGTGACAATATATACTCTATATGTAACTGATGTAACCTCTTTCGTTTTGTTTGGTTTTGTTTTGTTATATTGTGTGGAATGAAATTAGTTACCAAATACGTTCAGGAGTTCCTTTCCCAACATTTAATGGTGCTGGATGGTAGGAAAGACTGATTGGCTCCACCAAACGGTGCTATGAGAAGTACTTGGACGTTCAAATATTGAGTATGGACTACGGACTATTTTAATTAGCATAGAAGCAGCACTAAGCACGAGACCCCTGACGCAAGACAGCGATAATGGCGACGTATTGACGGCAGCACACTTCCTTGTTGGTAATCGACTGACCACGATACTCACCGGACCAGAACCACCAAGGAATGATCTTGCACGAGCCTTTAGATTACACCATCAAATAGCTCACCACTTCTTGAAACGGTGGAGTAAGGAGATCCTGCTGTTATTACGGAATTTCCACGAAGTTCATCAGTCTCGAGACCATGGTATAAAATTTAGAGTTGGTGACGTATTTCTAATCCAAGAGGACACATGCCCAAGACACATATGGAAGATAGCATGTGTGGAAGCGTTACGGGAAGGACGTGATGGACGGATTAGAACTGTTATTCTACGCACCTCAGACGGAAACCGCCTTATACGCCCTATTCGGCTGGTCATCCCTCTCGAGAAAGGACATCCTCACATCCTCTCGCAGACGCCTTAAAACATCCAAGTAAAAGTGCTGGTTAACACTCTGGCCAGGAGGTACGAATTCGCGATGCACAATTCAACATCAAAAAAGACAGTGATCATCGTCTTCACATTTGACCTCAATTGCCTTGCCTGTTTTGGTCTGAGAGAGTTGGGAGTCCTCCACTGGCTTGACGCTTGCTTGGTTTCTGGACCATACCCGTAACACCAACTCTCATCCCCTGTAATGACTTTGTTCAAGAAGTTTGGATCACGTGCAATCTCTGTTTCCAAGTCCTGACACACATTCATGCGGATGGTTTTGTGCCCCTGTGTGAGAAGGCGCGGAAAAAAATTAGCACCAACACGTCTCATGTGCAAATCCTCTCTCAAAATCCGCTGGCACGAGCTCCAACTGATTCCTGTCGCTGCTGAAATTTGGTCCATCGTTTGGCGACGATCCTCGTTGATCTTTTGGCGGACCTTACCAATGTTCTCCTCATTTCGCGATGTTGAAGGGCGTCCAGAACGTGCTTGGTCTTCAACACACATCTCACCCAAACCACCTGAAAACCTGTGTGCGGCTCATAGCGTCCTCCTGGAAAGCTTCTTGAAGCATTTGGTGTGTCTTCGTTGCATCTTTTTTAAGTGGAAAACAAAATTACACACACTCTCTGTTCTCTTAAAGTTGCCATAACGACTTTGCAGAGGTAACCCGCCAACAGTTAGAGAAATACAATACCACACTTGCACGTTCAGCTCTACACTGACGCCGTCTGCACAGCTGTTTCATTTGGGTCTCTACTAACGCCATCTAGCGTGCGAACCCTGCACTACGTCTACGAGTGGCAACGCCCTTGGAGTCCAGTTTCTTTTCGTATGTAAGCAGTCTAGTTCACCTCAAAAGTACGTCACTGTGACTGTAGTTTGCCTTTTTTTGAAGTTTAGGAAATACAACACGAAGATCTGTGCTGATAATGGTAGTTGAGTTATAAAGAATTGGTTTAGTGGAATCTTCGTTGTTACAGCCCGTTGCCATAGAGCTAGTCGTAAATAAACAAAATTCTACTTACTCGCAATTTTAGTTTTTGTAACACACCAATTTCTTAAAACGTGAATAACATGAGCAGTGATAATGTTATTCCAGCAGATGGTTTAACATTTGAACCTCTGTCTGAAAAAGAATATAATTGTAGTGACAGCAACAGAAAAATGCTCTAGCTTTATATGATAGGTAAAAATTCGGACCTTTTGATACGTTTACTTAAAATATTTGTGATTTAGCTTGATTTATTTTGTATATAACGAACAAAAATGAACCCAACTCAATTCAAGAATGAGATATGACGTAACAATGAAGATCCTGTTAGTCATTTTTAGTTGTGTTTCACGTGAATTTGCTACCGGGCTTTGCAACGGTTCAAGAAGCACATTTGTAAGCAGAGGTACTCTATCAGAGATTTCAAAGCCTCCTGTAATAGACCTACGCTAATGTGAGCTCAGCAAAGGGAATGCAGAATGTATAAGGTTTGCTTTGGTCTCCAATCGACCACAACTAAGGTTTCAACTGTTACACTAAGCTTGCTCAAAAAAAATTGACAGTTTTGATATACCACGATTTAAAACCCTCTAAAGTGTAGTTTAACCCGTTTTAAAAATACCATAGCTATAATAAAATGTTTAAATTGATATTATTTAAACGCCTAAAACCGAAAAAACTTGTCATCATCTGGTTCGGAGCTACGCTTACATTTCAAAGCACTTCAAAGGCTATTCCAAGAAAATATAATGTACCACTGCATCAAATAATTTGTTTTTAAAGTTGTTTATAACATATTTGAAACAGCTCCTAAAATACTCTGATTCAAAGTTCCATACGAAACATATTCTAAATGCAACCCAAAGCCAGTAAAAAAGAAATGCACTATGATAAAACAACAAAACCTGCACTACTTTTATACGCCTTATTTGTATATATCTCCGCTGTAATTTCTTTTATGTCTTACGGTTTACTGATTATACAACTTATACAAAAGCTCTTTCGAATAAAGGGGAACACCGTAAATTTTGAGTAAATTAAAAGGTTAAATTACATTTTCATGCAAATATTAGTTTTACCCAACAAACTTCAATTAAAATTTCCAAGAATTTTTTCATAAATTTAAAAAAATTAATTCACTAAATGCAAAACATAAATTTCGAGAATTCATTGAAAATTTTAGAAACAAGTATGATGCATGCGTTTGTCCGCCCCCCCTCTGCCTCTCTCTCTCTCCTTTCAATGAACGTCCTCCAACGTTAAGTCATATCGGGCGATGAATGAAATGATGTTCAAATGAGTACAGGGTACATAGAGCTTAGAGTTATCAGACAGTCATCTTTCAGGATAAGAGAAAACCTCCAACGTTAAGTCATATCGGACGATGAATGAAATGATGTTCAAATAAGTACAGGGTACATAGAGCTTAGAGTTACCAGACATTCATCTTTCAGGATAAGAGGAAACCTCCAACGTTAAGTCATATCGTACGATGAATGAAATGATGTTCAAAAGAGTACAGGGTACATAGAGCTTAGAGTTGACATTCATCTTTCAGGATAAGAGAAAACCTCCAACGTTAAGTCATATCGGACGACGAATGAAATGATGTTCAAATGAGTACTGGGTACATAGAGCTTAGAGTTGACATTCATCTTTCAGGATAAGAGAAAACCTCCAACGTTAAGTCATATTGGACGATGAATGAAATGATGTTCAAATGAGTACTGGGTACATAGAGCTTAGAGTTACCAGACATTCATCTTTCAGGATAACAGAAAACTTGCAACGTTAAATCATATCGGACGATGAATGAAATGATGTTCAAATGAGTACAGGGTACATAGAGCTTAGAGTTACCAGACATTCATCTTTCAGGTTAAGAGAAAACCTCCACGTTAAGTCATATCGGACGATGAATGAAATGATGTACAAATAAGTACAGGGTACATAGAGCTTAAAGTTATCAGACATTCATCTTTCAGGATAAGAGAAAACCTCCAACGTTAAGTCATATCGGACGATGAATGAAATGATGTTTAAATGAGTACACGGTACTTAGAGCTTAGAGTTACCAGATAATCATCTTTCAGGATAAGGGAAATCCTCCAACGTTAAGTCATATCGGACAATGAACGAAATGAAGATGAAATGAGTACAAAGTACATAGGGCTCAGATTTACCTGACATTCATCTTTCAGGATTAGGGAAAATCCGGGAAAACCCCTTATAACCCTGGCGCAGATTCGAACTCGGGGCCTCATGAAGGTGAGACAGACAAGCTACACAGGCGGACACTTATATAATTGGTAACAATAAAGGAAACAAACTCCTACTACACAATAAAATTGATGTAATCAACTCGGCCGCTTGATAACTCTCTTTAGAAAACAATTGAGTTATCGCTGATATTTTGTTACCAAATATTAAACCTGTGACGTTTTTTCTCAGTTCTCTTTGTGACTGTCAACTGTTTTACTGGTTAGTGAGATATATTCAAGGCGAATGTGTTTCCAGACCAACGAACTGAACAGTATTACGATTGGGCGTGAATCTCATTTCGTATGCAACCCGTATTGCCAATGATATATGTAGGTAAGTACATTTTGCTTCGGTTGGTAGCGCTAATAATCTAATACACAGTCCAAGAGTTATACTCCAACCTATTTTAAGGGACAATCGAGCTGAATACATAAAAGAGATAATGTTCCATCAAAAGTTTGATGTGTGTGCATAATTTTCCTTACCCACCATGGCTTATAATTGTGTAACTTATACAGACTATTATTACAAAGGGTTTTTACTTTATCTGGTACCTACTTATAGTACGTAGCAAGTGAACCGCATAAATCAAATACGACAAGTTAATTAAATACCAACGTTGGTACACAAGTACAATGTTTGGTTGATAACTCCCTGGCCTCACATAGAGATAGCGCCACGAGTAACATAATATACTTTAACCTTAGACTAGCTTCTTCTTGGGGCATTCTTTGGTCATAACTTCTTCCCAGACCTCAAATATTCTCACGTATATGCTAGAAGTTTCTTGTCTGGCAGGGAACTGATCGGAGAACAGTGGCATTCCACTTTTGTGTACGAGGTCTGTTCAATAAAAAATTATCATAATTTTTTCGCACTCTAATTAAAACTTATTATATTCTGTTAGCTTAATGTGAAACAAACATGCCGTAGTACTTTCATTGTTGGTACTCCTGGTTCCCGCCTGTGACAACCAGATAAGTTCAGTAATGCCTACCGCTGCAATGAAGGTAACACGCGAGGAACAACATGTGGCTTTGAAATTCTGCTTTCATGTCAACAAATCTTCAGTTGAGGCCTATATAATGTTACAGGAGACCTATGGAGAGTCTGTTCTTCCCTACAGCACAGCTCGAAGGTGGTTTAAAATGTTTAAAGAGGGGAGACAATCAATTACAAGGTGGATCCCGTGCTCTAGTTATTGCTCTTACGGAAGAAAACATTAACATTGCTGCTGTCATTGTGAGAGAGCATCGACAAATTACCTTAAGATCACTTTCTGAAATACTGAACATTTCATTGGGTGCCACCCACACGTTGGTGACAGAAACATTACACATGAGACGTGTTTGTGTGGGTTCCAAGACTGTTGATTCCCGAACAAGACATTCGCATGCAGATAAAGTTGATGTTAGAGGAAGATCCGGAGTTTCTTTCAAACGTAATCACTGCTGATGAAATTTGACTACACCATTTTGATCCTGAGAGCAAAGAGCAAAGCTGAGTGTGGAAATCTCCTTCATCAGCAACCCCCCGGTAAAGCAAAAGCAGTTACTTCTGCTGGGAAAGCTATGGTCATCTTATTCTTTGATATTCATGGAATGGTTTATCAGCATGTTGTACCTGCACACACATCAGTAACTGGACAATATTACAGGGATGTCCTGAAAACATTGCAAGTCCATATCAGATGCAAAAGACCACATTTCCTTGAAGCAGGCTGAACCCTGCACCACAATAATGCGCGGCCGCATATTGCCGATGTTGTTGCTGAATATCTTGCAAAAATCAACGAGAAGTGCATCCCTCACCCTCCCTATAATCCGGATTTAGCCGCATGTGACTTTTTTCTATTCCTTAACTTGAAGAAACGCCTTCGTGGGAGACATTATCCATCATCAGAAGCAGTGGTGAAGGCTGCGGAAGCGATTTTGAAGAATCTCTCAAAAATGGTTTCCAGCATGTCTTTGAAGACTGGCAGAAATGCTGGGACAAGTGCATCGCATTCAGGGGAGACTATTTTGAGAAGGACCATCAGAATTATGAGGATGAGTGAATGTATTTTTATTTATCTTTTTATAAATTTTATAAATTTTATTTTTATGTATTTATCGATACTAATAGCTTTCCTATACATACCAAAGCTTAATTTACTATTTATTATTATCCTTAGATCTCCAAAAGGAAGAAACACATTAATTTCAGTTTCTAATGTAAATTTTATAGCTTTATCTTGCAAATCTAATAATTTTAAAGCATCTTTTATGAGTTTTTCAGTAACATTATCATCAACATATCTATATACCAGGTTTTAAAAATTACAGGGAAAGCTTTAGTGACTTGCATTTCGAAAAATTCTTTTATTTTATTTATTATGTTTTATTTTATGTATTATTTTTTTTATTTTTTTATCACTTGCTTTACTTTCAGATTTTGGTAATACTAACAAGAACAAATCAACGTCTAATGTTTAGTAACTATGGCAACAGCTTTGTGTTTCCAGCTGAAGATGTGTATGAATACAAATGACATCCCAATTCTGGAGAATTTATAAGAATCATCATAATTTCTTATAAGATAAGTGAAGTTTTAAGTTACAAATTACTATATTTGTATATATTGTAAATACGTTTTGTATTTGTGTAAAAGAAAGGCTGATTGTACGTTAGGACTGAGTTAACGATTTAGTGGAAAATAAAGAAGTTTTAAGCTTAAAATGATTCGTCTATGATGTTCAACCTTTTTGTTTTCGTCGTTTGTCACAATTTAATCAAATTCTTTAGAGCCATCCTTGAGAAAGTTAACATTTTCGAAAATGTATTTGTTTGGTCGTTGAGTTTTCCTTTTTTTATAATTTGCCTGTTGCCTCTTAGATGCTGAACATTTACCAACTTTAGTATTCAATGGAGTTTTGGTTTCTTCAGTATGTTTGCAAATACAAACACATGTATCTTTTTTTTTCTAAAACGCTTTTTTTAGATTGAGGGGACCAGGAAACATGCCTTATATTTCAGTGAAATGTCAGTATCAAATTTTTCTATGAAACACAACACCTGATAGAGAAAGGAATTACCAGGAATTTCAAAGGCGGATTTACTTGGAAATTGCGGGTAGTCGGAACGTAAACAGATAAGATGCGTGCCCATCCTGCGTAAACAGCGAAATGTTCAAAACAAACGAACCACAAAACAAGTCTCGTGTTTTCATTGCTAGAAATGTTACCCAATCGCTGATTGTGTGACCAGATCGCATCCTTTGTTTGGGTACACCTTCCCTAAAGTGCATATTTTACCAACAGTCTCTCATCCATTTCTTCATGTGAAGAAATTCATTTTAAATACGATGCTGTGGAATAAGAACTTCAGACTTTGTTTTCATCATAGACGATATCATATTTGGACAAATACATATAAAAACTGGTTCTCGTTTGGAGAGGTACCTGAATAGTTTTGGCGGAAGTAGTGTAAGGTAAAGATTTATTATTTTATCTTGACAGGAATCCTGCGCGGTTGGGATGAGTAGCAACTGTGGTGGGGATAGTGTACCTATCGCTACAATACGTCAGACCCGTAAGATTAAGAGAGAAGAGGGCGGTGCATAAGGTGTCTAAAAAGAAATCTCACTCTCAAGGCCAGTATTGCAGCTCTTATAAACTAAGTTGTAATTCTTACTATGGTAGTAATCTCCACGCTTTTGTTGGATCTTAAATAGTACATAGGCGTTTGGAACAAAACCCTGTTCTCCTCCAGCAGACATGATAAACAACTGTCGGCCTTTCAATATCGCTGCAGAGTCCCTGTAACGTATTTCACTCCAGGCATATGGTCCAGTATGTGCTGTATTTATATGAGTTTCAGCCATATAAACTATATAAACTTCACTTCTATATCTCCGAATATTTCGTAAATACTTAAGCCTTTTTGCACGTATGGTGCGATGTTCAATTAAAATTTGTCTGTCACGCTTAGTATTTTTTTTTTTTTCAAATAATCCTAGCTTCAAAAGAACTCTTCATAATGATCAGACACTGCCTTGGAAGTCAGTAGCATTTTTAGCTTCATAAGCACTATCTTCAGAGTTGGTCTTTGTTTTTCTGTGTTTTAAGAGTTATTCACAGTTTGCCTAATTATTTCTGAATTAAAACATCCAAATTAGATTACGTGCATGTTCTTAATCTTTGTTTACTGGGCATAGAGAAGGACGTTGTTGCACTAGCACCAATGGTTTTTCTTTCCTTAATAACTCTCCTAAACTGCTTTCAGACACAACTGTTACCTCAGATACCCTTCCCCAGATTTTTATAGCTGACCCAGACCATTGTTCCTTTTTTTTATAAATCTATGGATATTAGTTATTACTTATCGTGTTTTTAAATGTAGCATTTTATTTCCTAATGTGCTGCTAGGAGGCGTCATTTATAAATGCTCTCTTGGAAGCAGGAGACAAGCACATTTTGAAACAAGCTGTAGTGTTACCGAGTAGCTATGCACGTGTTTAGTTGCTCGCAACTGGTACGCAACTGAACTGCCCTCCCCGCCAGTTGCAACAGTTCTCAGGTGGACTCGTCCAGATACCACTGCGCATCGCTCTCCATTTGTCAAGATATAGAAATACATCTGTAACTAATGATAGCAAATTAGTTGGAAAATAATATTGTCATGAATGTATTGTTGCGACGAGGCGGCGCGGCCGAGGCATTCAAAGAGACGAACAGGGCAATGCGGAGATAAAAGCTTGCCGAAACGGTGGGAGGAGGGAGGCGGATTTCTGGAGGGTTCGTCTTTCTTCTAACACGTCCTGATTGTTTCAGCACATTCCACAAATTTCCAGAGTACTGTGTAACTATAAAAGGAAGCAGCCGCCCGCCACTCAGTCAGAACATTGGGAGATTAAGACCCTACTAGACCCCGTTCTAGACTACACCGGGTTCCCCGCATGGCTTGCGGGCACCCAGATAACCCAGGAGCTTATCCTAACAGCAGCTGAAGCTGAGCTCTACATAATTCTCCTAAGCTGATTGGCATCAAAATTTCCCCAACTTAGTCAAAATTAAAAACACCAGGGTGCTAGGTATTGCGTCCTGTCCTTTCAACCCGAAGGTACAAAATTGTAACCTCACAAAAATCTTGTATTTCAAAATCCGCATCACATCCTACAAAATCCTGAAATAAAATATCTTACCTGCGGTAAAACCCTTAACGGTGGGGGGGGGGGGGCACGCAGCAAAAACCTTCTAGCTAAATACAGCCAGCCCTGCGAGCGAGCACTCAGTCGGTGGGCTATTGGATGCGTGAACAGCTATAAAAGTGAACTCTTTTGTGGTCGTTGACCTTGCAAGTTGTATTGTGTATGTGACGTAATTCTGGACTTTCAGGTCGTAAGGGAGGGGATCCGTCCCCTTCAGCTGCCATAGTGTGGGCGCTGCGGATCCTTAGCACTCGTGGTACCTCTGATGTTAAAGTCTGTTTAGTTAACGCATGTGCAGTTCCGAGTCAAAGGAACCTGAGCCGCCCGCCCATTAATGACAGTCATAAATCTATCTCCACACTTCAGAAATGGAACACTGTCGTTGAGGACCAATAGCAAACCTGATTTTCTCGAAGTGACAGCCACATGTCTACTCCACGTGGAGATTCAGTTGCTAAAGTTCCAACTTCTAGTTGATAAGTTACATTACGTGCAGAATTTCGTTGTGTGTCACGATGTGGAGACCGTAGGAGGGAAATACAGTGCTAAATGCAAATGAAGTAGAGATAAATAATCAAAGTGAAGACAGTGTGAATAACTGGGCCGAGTTATGTTACTGGAAAAGCCTAAAAAAATAACAAAGTTATAACGAGAACTGTTTCTAAGCAAATTCAAGCGCTTGTTTTGAACACATATAAATATGTGCTGACAAATAATCTTAGTAAGGGGTCATGCAATGAACCTGATGATAAATTCTGGGTATTTACAGAAATACAGTAAGAAATATTGTGACGAAAGGAATACCAAAGACGCCGATCAAGTGAGAAAACAAAAGGAAACGTTTCTCTAAAGTAGATAATTTCACGTGCAATTTAATTCGTCGAGAAATTTATATATTCCATGAAAAAGAGAGAGAGCCCACCTTAGACGAATTGGTTGCACATTTGCAAGAAATTTGTGATTTTCCTGATGGGCGCTGCACTTAGCGCGGCCTCCTAAAGGAGCTGGGTTTCAAATACCGCACTTTGAATAAGATAAGGGTTATTATGGAATCCAGTAGGATTGTAGCTTGGCGATATATATCGTCAAAACTAAGAAAGTTTTGCAGTAATGGACATAAGATAATTTATTTAGACGAAACCTCGTACGGTACCCATGACGTATCGAGAAAGTTGGCAACCTTGCAACACGGTCTGGGAGAAGGAGGGTCGGGGGTTGTAAAACGATTATAAGGGTTCGTCAAAGGCAGAAGCCGACGTGCACACGCGTTAACTAAACAGACTTTACTAGAGGAACCTCGGCTCGAACATCCAAGTCCCTCCCGTCGGGGAGTTGTTCGGATTGGGTTGGACTCGAGGGGGCAATTTGTTCCCGACACCCAGGGAAATTGGGTACCTCCGGCCAGGCCTCGGCCAACCGGAGGGGGTAAAGGGTTGCCTAATAAGTCCCGGGTACTAGCCTGCAGAGCTAGTAGAAGGTGTGCTAGATCACCAGACGGACCCACCGAGGTTTTCGGTAGTCTTCCCTGCGAGGTTGACGCTCGTAAGTGGCGTATCCCCTTCCACCGGTCTTGATTTTCGAGTCGATGGGGGAGGGGGGCTCTTTAGATATTGTTATCTCTTAAAATATTGCCGTATGGAAAGAGCCCCGGAGCTTCGGCTCCCGGGTAGAAGGAGGCCCGTTTCCTTGATCCTACGGGTCCAGGACTCTGACTTAACTGTCATGTTGACTAAAGTGTTTCTACGGATATAAAGGGCAATTTTTAGTGGCTGAAACCTGGACTTTTAATTTCACGAACCCACAAAGTCACAATATAATATTTTTAAATGTATTGTTAGGTACGCCCCATAAGATATTTGTCGGAAATATATTCCCTCTACCTTAGATAAGCGGCAGAGATATGCTTCAAAATATTATAGTAACATCTCCCTGGACGTCCCACAGAATCTAATTAATGCAAGTTTATCCCAGAAGATTCCAACTTGTACGTATTTCCATAATGATACATCATCTAAATGGATAAAGAGTTGGCGTGAGGGAATTCCTTTTCGCCTATCTTCCTTGTTAAGTGTTTCCGGATTATTCAATTTGCCGCCTGGGAAACAGCAATAAACGAAACGGCAAGCGTGACCCCGATTTCATCTCGTTTCCTGGAATGCACTACAGATGGCGTTAGCCTGTTCCATTTCTGCAAAAGAACAAGAAACTTCACATTTGCAGAGTTACACAGTTGGATTTTGTACACAAAACAACATAAACCTGGAATAAAGTCAGTACTCCACAAGTACACCTCCGTATTTTGAAAAGTTTTCCTTTAGAAAGAATGTTTTTGTTTTTAATCATGACTACTTTGGAGCTATTTGTGACGTTTGTGTACTTAAATACAATACGGTATATGTAAAATCATGGGTTGTTTCTTTTAAAAAGTATTTCATTTCTAGGACCTTTGGCTGAATTGCATTTTGACTCTATTTTTTAAGAAGTAAAGCTTCTCCAACGCGGCTTAAGCCATTTATCCTGTTACGGCTACTTAAATTCTTTCCTCGGTCCTCCTAACTTTATTATTTATTCTGTTATTGTTTTAATTCTACTATTTTTAACTGTTGTAATTCCTCATTTGGTTTTTTGTCTAGTCCTGTATATCCAGCTATGCTTCTAAGGAACTTGCTTTCTGCTGTTTTCCTTTATAAAGAATGTTTTGTTTTTAATCATGAATACTTTGAAGATATTTCCCACGTTTGTGTACTTAAATATAATTCTATATATGTAAAATAATGGGTTGTTTTTTATCGAAGGGTATCTCTTTTTTCTTACCTTTGGGTGGATTGCATTTTAAATCTATTTCTTAAGGAGTCAACTTCCTCTGCCACATGCTTTAAGCCATGTATCGTGTTTCGGCTACAAAGTCTTGCTCCTTCCATCCTTTCCTCGGACCTCCTAGGTTTCTTCGTCATTGCGGTTGGAAATTGTATACTATTTTAAGAATTATATTTTCTTCCATTCTATTAAGTTGGTGCTTCCAGTTGGTTCTATATTCTATTACCGTTTTAATTAAATCTTTTATTTCAATCGTTGTAAGTCATCATTTTGTTTTTCGACTAGTCTTACATACCCAGAAATGCTTCTAAGGAACTTCCTGTATATTTCTTTTATGTTGTGCCATCATTGTCCATATTTCTGAATCATACCTTATCATTGGGATAGCCATCTTTAGGGTATTTTTCATTGTACCTGCCTTGTACTTAAATCTATTTAATGTTTTATCCATGTCCGTTTCCGATATGTATGATCCTTCACAGCCTATGAAACTAAATTTTCACACTGTTCAACGGTCTTATTTTCTAGAACTATTTTATACCGAACTGGGTGAATACCTCTATAAGCCGTAGTTCTTGTTTCGGTTATAGATATTTCTAATTTATATGTTTTTGCTACTTCATAAAACTTATATGCCATTCTTTGAAGATCGTTCTCGCTTTTTGTTATTAATACCAGATCTTTTGCGTAAACCACCTTCTTACTGCTCTAATCCCTAGATAAATTCCCTCCATCGTTTGCTGTTTTCATAATTTGATCATGTCGTCTGCGAGGGTGGTCTCAAAAGTTTCCGGCCTCAACATGAACATGGCAGCACTTGTAAATAAAAGCCAGTCAATTTCGTTCTTCATCTGCTGACAGTTACTCACCAAAGTTTCGGCCATTTTGGACACTGATGTTATGTGATTGTCATTTGAGTTAGATGATGCGAGCTATTTTATGTAAATGGACAAAATCAAGTATCGAACTGTCATTAAATTTTTGTTTTTGAAAGTCAATACGCCTACGCAAATCAAAGATGAGTTAGATTCTATGTGTGAGGACTCTGTTACCAGGTTGCTTCACGAAGCCTCGGGACTTGCATATGTGGAGGAAGAAGTTAAGCGCCGGGCATCAAAATTCTACGCAATTTTACCAACTCATAGAGGCGCTCTTGTTAGATCACTGGGAGATTATGACCCTACTAGACGCCGTTCTAGACAACATCGGGTACCCCGCATGGCATGCGGGTACCCAAGATAACCCAGGAGCTAATCCTAACAGCAGCTAAAGCTGAGCTCCACATAATCTAAGTTGTTTGGCAACAAAATTCTCCTAAACCTAAACTAAATTAAAAACACCAGTGTGCTGGGTATTGCATCCTGTCCTTTCATCCCAAAGGTACAATAATTGTAACCTCACAAAATTCAACAACCTCAAAACCTACACATATCCATCCTACAAAATTCCGTTTCGAATACCTCACCTGCGGTAAAACCCTTAACGGGTGGGCACGCAGCAAAAAACTTCTGGCTGTATACAGCCAGCCAGCACGAGCGAGCGAGCGGAGACTCTGCACCATTATTAACCACAGTGAAATTTTGGACAGCTGAATTTAAACGTGACCGTAAGAGCTTGGGAGAACAGGAACGTTCGGGACGTACAAAAACTGCAACTAACGACGAAAACATCGCCACAGTACACGAAATGCTGCTATATAACCACCGAATTAAAGTAAGATAGATAGCTGAGGTTATGAACATGTCAAAAGAACGTATTTGTCACATATTAAATCAACATTTAGATATTAGAAAGCTGTCCGTGCGTTGGGTGCCGCGTTTGCCCACGTTAGACCAAAACGTGTTCGAATGAACATTTCCAACGCTCTGTTGGCGCAGTTTAGGCGCAATAAATCCGAGTATTGGCGCCGATTAATTACTGTAAATGAAACTTGGATACACCTTTATACGCCTGGAACAAAAATACAGTCGAAACAGTGGACTGCAAAGGGGGAACCAGCTCCATAAAAAGCAAAAACTGCATTTTTCGGCTGGGAAAGCGATGGCGACTGCTTTTTGGGATATTCATGGAGTTATTATAATCGATTACCTTCGAAATGGAAAAACCTTTACAGGAGCACACTACGCATCATTACTTGAGAAGCTGAAGGCAGAACTTGTGGTAAAACCGCCACATTTGCACAAAAAGAAAACCCTGTTTCACCAAGACAACGTACCGTCTCACACCTCAGCGGTTGCAATGGCGAAAATCCACGATTTACGGCTTGAACTGCTTGACTCACCAGATCTAGCCCCAAGCGACTTCTTTTTGTTCCCTCATCTGAAAATTTCGCTCGGAGGACAGAGATTTTCGTCACATGAGGAGACAATCACCTTCGTGAACAATTATTTTACAGAGATAAACCCCGAGTACTATTTGGACGAGTTACAGAGATGGGAACATCGCTGGGAGAAGTGTGTACAGTTACAAGGAGACTATGTTGAGAAACGTAGAGTACTATTTGGACGGGTTACAGAGATGAGAACATCGCTGGAAGAAGTGTGTAGAGTTACAAGGAGACTATGTTGAAAACCGTAGAGTACTATTTGGACGGGTTACAGAGATGGGAGCATCGCTGGGAGAAGTGTGTACAGTTACAAGGAGAATATGTTGAAAAACGTCGAGTACTATTTGGACGGGTTACAGAGATGAGAGCAACGCTTGGAGAAATGTGTAAAGTTACAAGGAGACTATGTTGAAAAACGTCGAGTACTATTTGGACGGGTTACAGAGATGGGAGCATCGCTGGGAGAAGTGTGTACAGTTACAAGGGGACTATGTTGAAAAACGCCGAGTACTATTTGGACGGGTTACAGAGATGGAGCATCGCTGGGAGAAGTGTGTAGACTTACAAGCAGACTATGTTGAAAAACGCCGAGTACTATTTGGACGGGTTACAGAGATGAGAACATCGCTGGGAGAAGTGTGTAGAGTTACAAGGAGACTATGTGGAAAAACGCCGAGTACTATTTGGACTGGTTACAGAGATGAGACCATCGCTGGGAGAAGTGTGTAGAGATACAAGGAGACTATGTTGAAAAACGCCGAGTACTATTTGGACGGGTTACAGAGATGGAAGCATCGCTGGGAGAAGTGTGTAGAGATACAAGGAGACTATGTTGAAAAACGCCGAGTACTATTTGGACGGGTTACAGAGATTGGAACATCGCTGGGAGAAGTGTGTAGAGTTACAAGGAGACTATGTTGAAAAACGCCGAGTACTATTTGGACGGGTTACTGAGATGGAAGCATCGCTGGGAGAAGTGTGTAGAGATACAAGGAGACTATGTGGAAAAACGCTGAGTACTATTTGGACGGGTAACAGAGATGAGAACATTGCTGGGAGAAGTGTGTACAGTTACAAGGAGACTATGTGGAAAAACGCCGAGTACTATTTGGACTGGTTACAGAGATGAGAACATCGCTGGGAGAAGTGTGTAGAGATACAAGGAGACTATGTTGAAAAACGCCGAGTACTATTTGGACGGGTTACAGAGATGGAAGCATCGCTGGGAGAAGTGTGTAGAGATACAAGGAGACTATGTTGAAAAACGCCGAGTACTATTTGGACGGGTTACAGAGATTGGAACATCGCTGGGAGAAGTGTGTAGAGTTACAAGGAGACTATGTTGAAAAACGCCGAGTACTATTTGGACGTGTTACAGAGATGTGAACATTTCTGGGAGAAGTGTGTAGAGTTACAAGGAGACTATGTTGAAAAACGCCGAGTACTATTTGGACGTGTTACAGAGATGGGAGCACCGCTGGGAGAAGTGTGTATAGTTACAAGGAGAATATGTTGAAAAACGTCGAGTACTATTTGGACGTGTTACAGAGATGGGAGCATCGCTGGGAGAAGTGTGTATAGTTACAAGGAGAATATGTTGAAAAACGCCAAGTACTATTTGGACGGGTTACAGAGATGGGAACATCGCTGGGAGAAGTGTGTAGAGTTACAAGGAGAATATGTTGAAAAACGCCAAGTACTATTTGGACGGGTTACAGAGATGGGAACATCGCTGGGAGAAGTGTGTATAGTTACAAGGAGACTATGTTGAAAAACGCCGAGTACTATTTGGACGTGTTACAGAGATGGGAGCATCGCTGGGAGAAGTGTGTATAGTTACAAGGAGAATATGTTGAAAAACGCCAAGTACTATTTGGACGGGTTACAGAGATGGGAACATCGCTGGGAGAAGTGTGTAGAGTTACAAGGAGAATATGTTGAAAAACGCCAAGTACTATTTGGACGGGTTACAGAGATGGGAACATCGCTGGGAGAAGTGTGTAGAGTTACAAGGAGAATATGTTGAAAAACGCTGAGTACTATTTGGACGGGTTACAGAGATGGGAGCATCGCTGGGAGAAGTGTGTACAGTTACAAGGAGGCTATGTAAAAATTAAGAAATAATAAAACAAAATCTGAAGAAAATATCTTGTATCTTTATTAGGTCGGAAAATTTTCAGGCCAGCTATGTATGCAGGACACGTGATGCATTTTCTGAAATGACATTTTTAAGTCTATTCAAGTCTTTTTCATCTATGGTGCAGCGTGGCAGATCAAAAGTAACGCGCTGTCAAATTGAATCTCTCCGACCTCAGTCACTTAATTAAGTGGGTGATAGTTAAACTGTTAATCAATCACAAAAATATACTATGTATAAATTGACTTTCAAACTGAAGATAGATTTGATACATTAAATAAGGCATTCTGCCTAAAATCCGGATTCTGTTTACAACAATGGAAAATAAAAACAGCAAACAAAATGTGCGAGAGCCGTTCAGTAAATAATGATCATAATTTTTTACAGTCATAATTTTTTGCACTAAAATTCAATCTGTTAGCTTAATGTGAAGCAAACACGCCGTAGTAGTTTCATTGTTGGTACTCCTGATTCCCGCCTGTGAGAACCAGGCAAGTTCAGACATGATCAGTATCGCCTACCGCTGCAATGGATGTAACATGTAGTTAAAGTTGATGTTAGAGGAAGATCCGGAGTTTCTTTCAAACGTAATCACTACTGATGAAACTTGGCTACATCATTTTGATCCTGAGAGCAAACAGCAAGGCTCAGTGTGGAAATCTCCTTCATCACCAACCTCCTTAAAAGCAAAAGTGGTTGCTTCTGCTGGGAAAGTTGTGGTTATCCTATTATTCGATATTTATGGAATGGTTTATCAGCATGTTGTATCTGCACACACAACAGTAACTAGACAATACTGCAGGGATATCCTGAAAACATTGCAAGTCCATATCGGGCGTAAAAGAATACATTTCCGTGAAGCAGGCTGGATGCTGCACCACGATAATGTGCGGCCGCATATTGCCAAATGTTATTGCTGAATATCTTGCAAAATTCAACGTGAAGTGCATCTCTCACCCTCCCTATAGTCCGGATTTAGCCCCATGTGTCTTTTTCTATTCTCTAACTTGAAGAAACGTCTTCGTGGGAGGCATTATTCATAATCAGAAGCAGTGGTGAAGGCTGCGGAGGCAATTTTGAAGGATCTCTCATTAAATGGTTTCCAGCATGTCTTTGAAGACTGGCAGAAATGCTGGGACAAGTGCATCAGATTCAGGGGAGACTATTTTGAGAAGCAAACTGGTTTGTTTTATACTAAGGTGTTCAAAATCAAAAATATAAAATGTAATATTTTAAAAAATATAAATTCTTAAACATAATACGTTATGGGCGGTATTTAGTAATTGCATTTCCGGTTTAGGTTGAAACGTAGATGCGCAAACGTAGATGGGCAAGCTTGAAAACATGCTAAAGCGTAGACAAGTTTCAAAAAGGTCCCTCTGCTGGGAGATGGACGAGGTAATGTAGTAAAAGAAAAGAGACATTTAAAATTAGCCCTGAAAGGTATGCTTGTATTATTATGATGACGAATGTCGTCATAAAGTTCGCGCTTTAACACGCGTGTGAAAAAGTAGCCGTCGCAGCATTAGGAGCGACATCCTTTATCATGAAAAATGAACGTCCTGTACGTTAGGCAGAGCTAGCATACGCCACATCATATATTTTCTAGGTGATCTCCCTGGATCAGGTCCTAATTTCTTCGCAAGATTGCAAAAATATGAGGAAAAACGTCACAAAATATTAAGAAATATATATTTTAAAGTCAAAGCGTACGATACCTAAACGGTAAGAGGCAGTCACAACGCACTCGGCAGAGAATGTACATTGTGTTAAAGCAGAATTAGGTCTACAGCACTCTCCTACTTGTAAATGTAACCAAAGATGTAATTAACCATTTCTATAAAACCATTATCTGGGTTACCTAGAGCTGCACGAACTGAAATCAATAGAAGTTTAAGTTGCTATGAAGTTTACTGAGGAAGTACAAGAGAGGTTAGAACATGCATAGAAAGGAATATGCCCAACTCGCCTTTGCTTCAAGTATTAATAACTTAGCAATGTTATAATTTACTGAATTATGTGGATAATAAACTGTCCACCTCCCGTCTTGAAACGTTCAAGTCGCTCGTCACTTGCCCTTCTTCGCTTCTCGTTTTAAATTTACGTAATACTGAGTTAGAACATGCATCGAAATGAATACGCCGACCTAGCCTTTGCTTCAAGTATTAATAACTTTGCGATTTTATAATTCACTGAATTATGTGGATGATACACTGTCCACCTCCCGTCTTGAAACTTCAAGTCGCTCGTCAATTGTCCTTCTTCGCTCCTCGTTTTAAATTTACGTAATACTGAGTTAGAACATACATCGAAAGGAATATACTGATCTCGCCTTTGCTTCACGTATTAATAACTTTGCGATTTTATAATTCACTGAATTATGTGGATAATACACTGTCCACCAACCGTCTTGAAACGTTCAAGTCACTCGTCACTTGTACTTCTTCGCTCCTCGTTTTAAATTTACGTAATACTGAGTTAGAACATACATCGAAATAAATATGCAGATCTCGCCTTTGCTTCAAGTATTAATACATTTTCTATTGTTTAATTCACTGAATTATGTGGATAATACACTGTCCACCTCCCGTCTTGAAACGTTCAAGTCATTCGTCAGTTGTCCTCCGCATCTCGTTTTAAATTTACTTAATACTGAGTTAGAACATACATCAAAAGAAATATGCAGATCTCGCCTTTGCTTCAAGTATTAATAAATTTTCTATTGTTTAATTCACTGAATTATGTGGATAATACACTGTCCACCTCCCGTCTTGAAACTTTCAAGTCGCTCGTCACTTGTTCTTCGCTCCTCGTTTTAAATTTACGTAATTCTGAGTTAGAACATGCATCGAAAGGAATATGGCGATCTCGCCTTTGCTTCAAGTATTAATAACTTTGCAATTTTATAATTCACTGAATTATGTGGATAATACACTGTCCACCTCCCGTCTTGAAACGTCCAAGTAACTCTTCACTTGACCTCCTTCGCTCCTCGTTTTAAATTTACGTAATACTGAGTTAGAACATACATAGAAAGGAATATGACGATCTCGCCTTTGCGTCAAGTATTAATAACTTTGCAATTTTATAATTCACTGAATTATGTGGATAATACATTGCCACCTCTCGTCTTCAAACGTTCAAGTAACTCTTCACTTGTCCTTCTTCGCTCCTCGTTTTAAATTTAAGTAATACTGAGAACATGCATCGAAAGGAATATGCCGATCTCTCCTTTGCTTCAAGTATTAAAAACTTTGCGATTTTATAATTCACTGAATTATGTGGATAATACACTGTCCACCTCTCATCTTGAAACGCTCAAGTCACTCATCACTTGTCCTTCGCTCCTCGTTTTAAATTTACGTAATACTGAGTTACAACATACATCGAAAGGAATATGCGATCTCGCCTTTGCTTCAAGTATTAATAAATTTGCGATTTTATAATTCACTGAATTATGTGGATAATACACTGTCCACCTCACGTCTTGAAACGTTCAAGTCACTCGTCATATGTCCTTCTTCGCTCCTCATCTTAAATTTACTAGTAGCTGCTTCTAGTAGTAACACATGCATTTGAATTGTAGTCGTTTCCAACTTTTCCCCACGTCACATCTTTCTCTTTTACTTTCACCACATTCGTCCTCTTATTTTTCACGATATCCTTACACTTCGTCACAAATCCAATTCACAATTCTTTCTCCATTGATGAGAAATCTGTCTCTCGCCTTTTGTTTACGATTTTGTTTATCCGCCATTTTTCAAGTGTTTGCAGACGAAAATGTAAACTAAAGCGCATCGTACTACGTTCAGAAAATAATACGACTCATCCATAGCCCTTTATACTGTAATATTTACAAGTCTCTTAGCGTTAAAGCGTGTTAGCTAACATTTACGGAAAAAGGTTGGTGAAATGCAAGAAATTTAACAGCTTTTTAGTGCTGAGACAGTTGTTACTTTACATTTGTTAACGTCGATTTTAACATCTCTTGGGAGTGTAGTGATGTATCTAAGTTAATATTTATGTATCCAGGTAATATTTCAAGTAATGTTTTACGCTTTCGCAAGTTCTGTGTAAGATGGGTGCTGCGTTTGTTGACGCCTGATGAAGTTTCAAAGAAAAACTGTTTCTATGAAAGGCTAGAGTCAGACTGAAAAATTCAATGCCATAGCCGGGATTTGAACCACGGATCTTCTGGTTTCGTTCCAGCCGCTCTAACTGCTCCAGATAGCAACAAGGTCATTGATAGGATAAACAGCCGACCCTCGAACCTAGGTAAATTGTAAATGGCTATGATACACGCAATTTTCTCAAAAATAGCTAAATAATATATATGATATTTTCATGACGACAAATAGAACGAATTTCATGTCTTAAATTTTCTCTCAAGCCTTCTTCATTCTGAATTGTTTCTATAAACTGATAAACTGCAAGAGATAACTACACAAAAGTCACCTTTAAAGCCCCTAGTAACTCGCTTTTCTGCTGTCATATAAAACTATTGAATTAAAAAGCTGACATGTAGCAATTCTGTTTAAGAATATAATTTACAAAATAGAGTTCAACAGAACAAGCTCTGTCCTCGTCGTGACAAGTAGGCTACAAATAGAAGGGACATAAAGTTGACACAAAGTTGTTATCTGTAGTAGCCAACCACAATGTGGGAAGAATGCCAGTCGCAAATGGGCATCATAGATGGCTCTGGTAGCGCAATATACACCGGATTCTCCGCTCGTCTACGAATGAATGAAACAAGAGATTACCAGTGTATTTATGATTGAATGTGGACCTTTTTTTTTACGTATATATAAGCTGGAAGTTTTAATGCAAGTTCATATTGCCAGCACTTGCGTCATAAAAGATCTAAACCGTAATTTTATAGATTAAAAAGAGCGCGTTACAGCGTTTCTGAATACCATTCGAGGATTAAAGTGGAACTTCTTGAACGGAGGTCTAATACAGTCTACATGGGACGAAAAACTGCACTTCTAAAATAAAAAACGATTGTGTTACACACATGACTGTCTCTACTCTTGTACAAACACTTATTGCTCTATCTACTTCAAGATAAACATTATCTTATTTTAGTTATAAGGGAATACAGTAGACTTTAAGTGATAGTCAAATGTTTTATATACATGGCTTTCTGTACTCTTGTACAAACACTTATTGCTCTATCTACTTCAAGATAAACATTATCTTATTGTAGTTACAAGGGAATACAGTAGACTTTAAGTGATAGTCAAATGTTTTATATACATGGCTTTCTGTACTCTTGTACAAACACTTATTGCTCTATCTACTTCAAGATAAACATTGTCTTATTTTAGTTATAAGGGAATACAGTAGACTTTAAGTGATAGTCAAATGTTTTATATACATGGCTTTCTGTACTCTTGTACAAACACTTATTGCTCTATCTACTTCAAGATAAACATTATCTTATTGTAGTTACAAGGGAATACAGTAGACTTTAAGTGATAGTCAAATGTTTTATATACATGGCTTTCTGTACTCTTGTACAAACACTTATTGCTCTATCTACTTCAAGATAAACATTATCTTATTTTAGTTATAAGGGAATACAGTAGACTTTAAGTGATAGTCAAATGTTTTATATACATGGCTTTCTGTACTCTTGTACAAACACTTATTGCTCTATCTACTTCAAGATAAACATTATCTTATTGTAGTTACAAGGGAATACAGTAGACTTTAAGTGATAGTCAAATGTTTTATATACATGACTACCTCTACTCTTGTACAAACACTTATTGCTCTATCTACTTCAAGATAAACATTACCTTATTGTAGTTACAAGGGAATACAGTAGACTTTAAGTGATAGTCAAATGTTTTATATACATGACTTTCTCTACTCTTGTACAAACACTTATTGCTCTATCTACTTCAATATAAACATTATCTTATTTTAGTTATAAGGGAATACAGCAGACTTTAAGTGATAGTCAAATGTTTTATATACATGGCTTTCTGTACTCTTGTACAAACACTTATTGTTCTATCTACTTCAAGATAAACATTATCTTATTGTAGTTACAAGGGAATACAGTAGACTTTAAGTGATAGTCAAATGTTTTATATACATGGCTTTCTGTACTCTTGTACAAACACTTATTGCTCTATCTACTTCAAGATAAACATTATCTTATTGTAGTTACAAGGGAATACAGTAGACTTTAAGTGATAGTCAAATGTTTTATATACATGGCTTTCTGTACCCTTGTACAAACACTTATTGCTCTATCTACTTCAAGATAAACATTATCTTATTGTAGTTACAAGGGAATACAGTAGACTTTAAGTGATAGTCAAATGTTTTATATACATGGCTTTCTGTACTCTTGTACAAACACTTATTGCTCTATCTACTTCAAGATAAACATTATCTTATTGTAGTTACAAGGGAATACAGTAGACTTTAAGTGATAGTCAAATGTTTTATATACATGACTACCTCTACTCTTGTACAAACACTTATTGCTCTATCTACTTCAAGATAAACATTATCTTATTGTAGTTACAAGGGAATACAGTAGACTTTAAGTGATAGTCAAATGTTTTATATACATGACTTTCTCTACTCTTGTACAAACACTTATTGCTCTATCTACTTCAAGATAAACATTATCTTATTGTAGTTACAAGGGAATACAGTAGACTTTAAGTGATAGTCAAATGTTTTATATACATGACTTTCTCTACTCTTGTACAAACACTTGTTGCTCTATCTACTTCAATATAAACATTATCTTATTTTAGTTATAAGGGAATACAGTAGACTTTAAGTGATAGTCAAATGTTTTATATACATGGCTTTCTGTACTCTTGTACAAACACTTATTGCTCTATCTACTTCAAGATAAACATTATCTTATTGTAGTTACAAGGGAATACAGTAGACTTTAAGTGATAGTCAAATGTTTTATATACATGGTTTTCTGTACTCTTGTACAAACACTTATTGCTCTATCTACTTCAAGATAAACATTATCTTATTGTAGTTACAAGGGAATACAGTAGACTTTAAGTGATAGTCAAATGTTTTATATACATGACTTTCTCTACTCTTGTACAAACACTTATTGCTCTATCTACTTCAAGATAAACATTATCTTATTTTAGTTATAAGGGAATACAGTAGACTTTAAGTGATAGTCAAATGTTTTATATACATGGCTTTCTGTACTCTTGTACAAACACTTATTGCTCTATCTACTTCAAGATAAACATTATCTTATTGTAGTTACAAGGGAATACAGTAGACTTTAAGTGATAGTCAAATGTTTTATATACATGACTACCTCTACTCTTGTACAAACACTTATTGCTCTATCTACTTCAAGATAAACATTATCTTATTGTAGTTACAAGGGAATGCAGTAGACTTTAAGTGATAGTCAAATGTTTTATATACATGACTTTCTCTACTCTTGTACAAACACTTATTGCTCTATCTACTTCAAGATAAACATTATCTTATTGTAGTTACAAGGGAATACAGTAGACTTTATGTGATAGTCAAATGTTTTATATACATGACTTTCTCTACTCTTGTACAAACACTTATTGCTCTATCTACTTCAAGATAAACATTATCTTATTGTAGTTACAAGGGAATACAGTAGACTTTACCTGATAGTCAAATGTTTTATATGCATGACTCTCTCTACTCTTGTACAAACACTTATTGCTCTATCTACTTCAAGATAAACATTATCTTATTGTAGTTACAAGGGAATACAGTAGGCTTTAAGTGATAGTCAAATGTTTTAGAACTGGTTGTCTATATGACAGTGCTTTTATTTATATTCTCTTTGTATGTCTAAGAGATAAGAATTTACCATTTGAGTGAAGCAGGAGTATTAGGCAATTCAAATAAATTTCGAAAAATATCTGGAAAGTGCTTCATTCCGTAAACTATACGATTTTACCATATTCTATCGCAGTAGCATGGGACTAGCCTATACAACACATTACCTGGACATTTCAAAGATCTGGTCTATAGCAAATTTATGTGTTCATTAACAAAAGCACTCAAAAAACATTACCTTTTAGCATCCAGGAATTTAAAGACATAAATTTGTAATAACTTTGTAAATATTACATCTTGTATAAGCTACTTCATATTGTACGTACTGTTGTATATAGTATTATGTTATATAATTATGTAGTATTACTGACGAAGCCATGATTTATGTATAAATCAAAAGGTGAATAAAGTATCTTATCTTATTTAAATTGTGTATGTGAACGGAATTTACATTACTGTGGAGAGATCTATCTGCTTACAAGATAAAGAGGAATTCTGATACCATACCCAGAAGATTCAAGATATATGTTTTATTTGCCATAAAATATTTATTTGTATTAACGATTTAATTTTTAATTCTGTTTTTTCCTTCTGTTTTCTTTCTTTTTACAGTGGTGAAGACATTAATGCCAAAGGTTGATTAATTAGTTTTAGTTTCTCATTTGACTTAAAATGTACACGTTGATGACCTTATAAACAGATGTGTCTGTGTGCTACAACTCAAAAGCGAGATACTGGTCAAATATTAACTTCGTGTCTCGTTCCAATATATCCTTACAAGCTCAGTTTTCTAACGACTATCAGTTTTCTAGTAACACTACTATATATGGCATACATTTTATATTTGACACAAAATGCATATTTTAATTTTTGGAGGAATAGCTCCACGTCATCTTCATTAGGCAAAAATTGTGTACAATATTTTAAGTACCTTTTAAAACTCACAATTTCTTAAAAATAAGTTTGTGGTAGCATTAGCCATTTTCGAAATATTTGATATACTGTTTTCAATTATTCAGTCGCTGTCCAGCCCTTTCTCGTTTGTTTTAAGGCCAGCATACAGCGTAACACATTTGACTATCATTTTTCTTTTGTTTCTTTAACCAAATGTGTAAATTGGTAATTTTTCCAAAGATTCTGTCTTGATTAACATTACGTATACATAAAACAAGCTTTTCTAAGATTATTAATTGTGGAAACGTGGAGTCAGACTGAAAATTTCAATGCCATAGACGGGATTTGAACCACGGATCTTCTGGTTGCCGTCCAGCCACTCTAACCATTGATCTACTATGGCCAACGTGCCGATATGGCATTAAATTCTCCAACTGACTCGTATTTTTCCTGGTAAACCACTTAGGAGCTCTCATAGACATATGAGACAGCTACCTTGATGGCGACTTACTATGCTGTAAGTACCTTAAGGCCCGGGCTTTATATTTAACCACTATTAGGTCAATTAATGAAAATTAATTGTTCTTTCACACTAGCCGTGTGTAGGCACAAGATCTGTGGTTCAAATCCCGGCTATGGCATTGAATTTTACAGTCTGACTCTACGTTTCCATAGTTTAGCCTACATACGGTTAGTGTGAAAGAACAATTAAATTCCATTAATTGTACCTAATAGTGTCCGAACTATAAAGCCCGGGCATAGTAAGTCGCCATTAAGGCATTTGTCTCATGTGTTTATGAGAACTCCTAGTGGTCTACCGGGAAAAACACGGGTCAGTTTGTAAGTTGAAGTAAACGTTAATGATTTGAAAAATGGTCATAGTATGTTTTATCATAAAATTAATTATTCGATCTACTCTCACAGGAAAGAACAGTGCAGAATGTACAGAAGTCATTTTTAAAACAAGTGGGAACGAGTTTATTTAAAGGAAAGCATGAAGAAGTCAAAACATCGTGTCCATAGCTCAGAGCTCTCGTCCTTTGTTCTTATATAATGTCTAAGGAAACAGAACATTATTGAGAGGTCCCTTTGTTCACTTCAAAAGTTAAGACTCAACAATAAGTAACAGAATTACTACGGCACGAGTGCAACGTAAGGAAATATTAGGCAATATGTACATCATCATTCTACTCAATTCAGCAGATTTTTCATCCATTATTATGTCTATATAAAATTATAATTGTAAGGAAAACCAATTAAAACTTATAAAGCATTGTAAAACAACTTCACAAAGTACGAGGGGGAGTAAATGAAATTGGTTCGTTATACAATTTCAAAATGTAATGTCTGACCGGAAGTTAATATGAGATATTAGCCCAATGCAGTCCATAGCGAACACGGAGGCACAGAAAATAATTGACGATCGTAGATTTGATTTATACCGTACACAAGTTCACGTTGCAGTTTTAAATCCAAAAATCGTTAATGAAGCTTCAAACGTTGTGCGGCAGCCCACACAATAAATTAGGTTAGTTAGCAAAGAAGTATAAAAGATTTCTCTCGCTCTTGTCGACGTCTGCGATCGATAATGATATATTCATTGTATAAGATTTATGACTGGAAAGTAACCGAGCGTGAAATAAGATGCAGTGGATGTTCTAATTATTTTCGTAATCACTTTGGGAGACTTAATTACGTAGTCAGGGTTTTAACGTAAGGGTTCTATACTTTAAGTTTTTTTTTCCAACTCATATTCAGATATCAGCAGAAATATTTTATCGTCGTTTTATTATCTGTGTGTATATGTACGGTGTCTCAACTATATAATTCGAAATTGCCGAACTTGGTATAGCGTCCTGCAAACATCCTAACGTAGATGTTGGCGCGGTTCCTTCACCTTCAAGAGGTCCGAGTTCAAATCCCAGTCAGGGTGGCTTATCTCAATAAACATTTTTGCGGGATTTTCCCTTATCCTGAAAGATGAATGCCAGGTAACTAAGCTCTATGGACCCTGGGCTCATTTGTGCATCATTTCAACATTTCCTTCACTGTGCGATATGAAATTGGAAGATGTAAATTAACAAATATACAGGGTTATTCATAAGTCTGTGAAAAATTTTAGAGTTTAATAAAAAATCAGTATGCAATAAGTTTTTTATAATGAAAGCCCGTATTTAGTTGCCCTTTTTTGTGAACTACGTCCTCCAACGTCAAGTCATATCGGACGGTGAATGAATTGGGTGAAATGATGCTCAAATGTGTCCAGGGTCCTTGGAGCTTACAGTTACGCGACATTAGTCTTTAAGGATAAGGGAAAACTCCGTAAAAAATAACCTTATCCAGATATCTCACCCTGACCGACATTCGAACTCGGGACCTCTTGAACATGAGGCAGACATGCTTAGTTGCCATGATTTGTTGATAGGTGGCAGCAGTTATCACTACTGCTGCGTGATTTAGTCGATTAACCGGAACGATTAATCGATTACTTCTTTATTTTAGACTAAATATTTAAAAATTTAATCGACTACTCGAATCGATTAAAATTAATCGATTAAAATAAATGTTGATCAAAAATCTTTTAGCCAAATTTGGCCCCCTTTGTTTTGATGTATTGCTTCCAACCTAAACAGCCTTTCCAACGCATCAAGCTTTCACTAGACATGCAATATTCTTTGAAGTTTGAGATAATATAACTCCTGATAGCTAAAACAAATGACTCTGAACCCCGAGAGAGTCTAAATAACACTTCTGTTGTGAAATATTCTAAGAGGTACATAACTACATACAGATGCTGACAGAGAGGTTTCTTTCCTTACAGCTTCTATGTGACAACATATCGTATACAACTGATTATTTATCGCTCGCTAGCATAAACTGAAATGTACAACCGAACACTTCTCTTACGCAGCTATAGAAACAATAGCTGATCCCTCTTCTCAGGGATGGGGTGGTGTAACTTTGCTGTAAACTGCAGTAAGCCAGTAACATTTCGGAATTGGTAACAGTGGGTCAAAGTTTTGTGTTAAAAAAGTTAAAATAAGGAAAAACGTTATAAAAACAACTGCACGCCAGTCTCACAAATCTTAGTAGATATTGTTATAATACGTTACTAAATAATTACTTATAAAAATATGATAGATCTAATTCAATACATATATAAAGCATGTGCAATTGTTGCAAACACAAATTTGTAATCTAAATATTTAAAAGTTTCATAAGTAATGAAATGCACAGAGTATTAAAGTGGATACTTTATATAATGCTTACACCTAATTTTTGAACAGGAATACCTCGATTAATAGATAGATTAATCGATAAAAGTAACACGGTTAATCGATTAAAATTTTTGATCGATTTACAGTATTAGTTGTCACTAATGAAAAGATGGCGTTCACTATAGCGAGCAATCTTTTTGCAATTTCAAAAACCAGCACCTCTGTACAACAGAGTAAAGTCTGTTTAGTTAACTGATGTGCACGTCGGCCGCTGCCTTTGACGAACCCTTATAATCGTTTTACAACCCCGGTCCTCCTTCTCCCAGACCTTTCTGCAAGGTTACCACCTTTCTTGACACGTCATGGGTATCGTACGAGGTTTCGTCTAAATATATTATCTTATGTCCATTACTGCAAAACTTCCTTAGTTTTGACGATATATATCGCCAAGCTACAATTCTACTGGATTCCATAATAACCTTATCTTATTCAAAGTGCAATATTTGAAACCCAGCTCCTTTAGGAGACCGCGCAAAGTGCAGTATCCATAAGGAAAATCACAAATTTCTTGCAAATGTGCAGCCAATTCGTCTAAGGTGGGTGCTCTCACTTTTGCATAGAATATATAAATTTCTCGACGAATTAAAACGCATGTGAAATTATCTACTTTAGAGAAACATTTCCTTTTGTTTTCACACTTGATCGGCGTCTTTAGTATTCCTTTCGTCACAATATTTCTTACTGTGTTTCTGTGAATACCCAGAATTTATCATCAGGTTCATTGCACGACCCCTTACCAAGATTATTTATCAGCAAATATTTATATGTGTTCAAAACAAGCGCTTGAATTTGCTTAGAAACAGTTTCCGTTATAACTTCGTTTTTTGAGGGTTTTCCAGTAATATAACTCGGCCCAGTTATTCACACTATTGTCATCACTTTGATTACGCAACAACACTTGGAGAGCTCCTTTTCATTTTCGTGCAAAAATTTTCGCTATTTGTTGGTTAGATTAGTAGTTATGAATTTTTAAAATGTTTCACGGACTCATGAATACCCTGTATAAATTTAATATACGAGGGTTGTTCAATAAAAAATGATCTCATATTTTTTTCACAACGTACCTTTACTCATCCTCATAATTTTTATAGCCCTTCTCAAAATAGTCTCCCCTGAATGCGATGCACTTCTCCCATCATTCCTGCCAGTCTTCAAAGACATGCTGCAAAACATTTAGTGAGAGATCCTTCAAAATCTCCCCCGCAGCCTTCACCACTGCTTCTGATGATGGATAATGCCTCCCACGAAGGCGTTTCTTCAAGTTAGGGAATAGAAAAAAGTCACATGGGTCTAAATCCGGACTATAGGGTGAGTGAGGGATGCACTTCACGTTGATTTTTGCAAGATATTCAGCAACAACATTGGCAGTACGCGACCGCGCATTATCGTGGTGATAGGCCGTGCCGTGGCTCAGTGGTTAGACCGCTTGGCTCTCACCAAGGCGGCCCGGGTTCGATCCCAGGCGTCAGCAAAGTGAGATTTGTGGTGGACAACACAGTGCTGGGGCGGGTTTTCTCCGGGACCTCTGGTTTCCCCCGCAATCTCATTCCCCCGGTGCTCCATCTTCATCTCATGAATCATCAGTGTCACCGCCTGCGGTGCCGTATGTTGTTAAAGCGGGCGTTAAACGCTAAACACATTATCGTGGTGCAGCATCCAGCCTGCTTCACAGAAATGTGGTCTTTTGCGCCTGATATAGACTTTCAATGTTTTCAGGACATCCCTGTAGTATTGTCCAGTTACTGATGTGTGTGCAGGTAAAACATGCTGATAAACCATTCCATGAATATTGAAGAATGAGATGACCATAACTGTCCCAGCAGAAGCAACCACTTTTGCTTTTTGTGGGTTGGTGATGAAGGAGATTACCACACTGAGCTTTGCTGTTTGCTGGCAGGATCAAAACGATGTAGCGAAATTTCATCAGCAGTGATTACGTTTGAAAGAAGCTCCGGATCTTCCTCTAACATCAACTTTAACTGCATGTTACCTCCATTGCAGCGGTAGGCGATACTGAACATGTCTGAACTTGCCTTGTTCTTACAGGCGGGAACCAGGAGTACCAACAATGAAACTACTACGGCGTGTTTGTTTCACACTAACCTAACAGATATCATAAGTTTGAGTTTTATTGCGAAAAATTATGACCGTAAAGTTATGATAATTCTTTATTGAACAGATCTCTTATATATAATTGTACTTTCTTGAACTATAACTTAAGTAAATTTTTGCATTCATATATAGTTCCCTTACATACTTTACAGAAGATTCAAAAGGAAGGATATATGAGATAGAAGCCATAGCTATATCTTCAAACAGTTGATAACTATACACTGCAATACATAGTGAAAAACAAACGAATGGTGAAGTAAGACCTGAAGCTTTCTTGGCGGTGAATGTATTCAAGATACTGTCACCGAACCCATTGTTGTGTTGGTGCCTCCGCAAAGCTAAAGCTGTACGAGTGAGCAGGGAAGAAAGACAGACAGCAGCGCGCAGAGCTTGTCGCTTGACGAGAGAAAGAAAGAAACAGGGAGAGAAAGATACAGAGATAATTCTGGAATTGTCCGCTTTTCTTGAGGCTTTCGCGATTGCTATAGAATATAAAATAAGATCTGAAGCTTTTCTGGTGACGAATATGCTCAAGTTGTTCTTGGGAAGCAAGCCAGGTGAAAGACGATTAGAAATAGACGTTTTGGGGGTGTGCATTTCTCCCATCATCAGGATATTTATTAAATGTTATAACTACAAATGAATCACTGGATATAACACAAGTATAAACAAAGACAAAACACTATCAAAATTCGCATTATTAATTATTCGCATTATTCGGATTATCATCCAGTGGTTCATTTGTGGTTATAACATTTAATAAATATCCTGATGATCGGAGAGATGCACACTCCCGAAACGTCTATTTCTAATCGTCTTTCACCTGGCTTGCTTCTCGAGAACAACTTGAGCATTTTGTCAAATGGATTACTACATTATAGAACAATAACTGGGAGATATAAATATCAGCAAAGTATGAGAAGAGTCAGTTGTGTTGTATTTGTGTGAGTTGTGTGATGGTGGACATTTGAACTGTGCCGCAGTGATTCTTTTGTTTCTTTACGTGTGGTGGAGCAACGAGACGACCATAGACTACCCTTTTCAATGTCACGTGTTTTTGCTGGTGCAAGGGTTGTGCACAGATTATGTTTACTGCAATAAAGAGTTACGAGCAAAACTTTTGATTCTACGAACCCAAGAATATTCTAGGGAAACAAGTCGGTTAGAAATAGAAATTATTTGCACGCTTAATCGTGATGCTAACTTTAAGTTCAGCTCCTCTAGGCAGCCAGCCTTAAAAACGAAATCCGTTGACTTAAAAAGTACAGAACAATACAGCTGATCATCAAGTTAAGTTGTTACATTTCTTTGGCCCAATTAATTTTCTGTACTCACGCCATCTCCTGATCTCGCATTTAGTTTACTGAAAACAGTCTTTTGTTCGGGAATGCGAGTATTGATAGTGTTTTGTCTTTGTTTGTATTTGTTTATATTTGTGTTATCCCAATTAAGTGTTTATAACATTTATTAAAATATCCTGATGATGGGAGCGATGTACGCTTTCGAAACATCGATTTCCAATCGTCTTTTCCCCTGGCTTGTTTCCTCAGAAGATCTTGAGTATAAGCGAATGCTGACGTAATTGTAAAACTGTTGGAAAATTCAAACTCATAGCAACGAATGCCACAAAATGGTTAACAATACAAAATAGTTATTTCTGTTAGTGAATCAAGAAGTATTTTATTGACGAGTGGAAGGTTTGTTAATTTCCGCGAGAGTATAAATAAGTCTTGTACCATACAATGTTTTATCCAACACTTACACTAATCATTAAAAAGACTTACAACTGTTTAATTAAACTATAGTAAAATAGTAAAATTATTAGTGATGTTATTTCCTGGAATATAGAGCTACTTAGACCAAGGCCGCCTGCTAATATGAGACAATCGATGTTGGCTAGTCGTTTCTAGGTTAATTTGATTTTCATTTCATAAAGCTACAATGACGAATGTATTGTCAATAGAATGTGAACATATAGGAAAATATTTGTTAATTACTAAATGAATACAAGCTGTAGCTGTTCATCTCATTACTAAATGTTAACATTAAATGTGAACTTTTATGCTTACTTAATGTTCAAATGTTACATTAGTAGTTTAATTTATTTTGTTAAAGTACAACGTTACAAACAGTTGGTATATATCAACATTGAGATCTTCCAGACGAGAGATTCAAGATTGCCCTTGGGATATTCAAGGTTCACCAAACAGCTGGCATCTTCCCCAGATTTCTCTATATGAATGGAATCTGCAGGAGGTCTGTGAGCATACCTACACCAGTCAGAAATCAATCACACCGCTCCATCCCAAATGTGAAAGACAACTAAACATCGAACGCACTTAAAAAGAATAAGAAATTAGTGAGTCATTCGAAACATTAATAAACATTTATCTTAAATGCCTTTTGATACATGAAGTTATTTGAAATAAAGCGCATTTTATGTGTGACTGTTTTCCACCACCAATTAACCTAAAAAAGTTATAGAAGTTCATAAAAATACCTGCCGAATGTACACTCCACAGGATACTAAAGGCTACTCAAGCTAAACACTATGTTTATGCAAATATTTTTAATATTTTATCTCCTAAACAAAATCAGGATATTTATTATTGAGAAAATGAACAAGTAGAAAATCTTCCATATAAAGAGTTATAATTCAAATATTCGTAACTGCATTTAATGACTAGCTTTGGTATATATCTAAGTTATATGTGAAGAAAAATAACAATGGATAAAAATATTTGATACTAGTAATATTTTTTAAACCTTACTATAATTTTACGCCCGCCTCTGTAACGCAGGAGATAGAGTTTCTGCTTCATACTAAGTTGTTCGAGTTAAACTCTCCATCAGTGTGAGTTATCTGGATAAGATATTTCCAGGGATTTCCCTTAAACTTAAAGATGAATGTCAGGTAACTCTAAGCTCTATGTACCCTGTACTTATTTGAACATCATTTCATTCATCGTCCGATATGACTTAACGTTGGAGGTTTTCCCTTATCCTGAAAGATGAATGTCTGGTAACTCTAAGCTCTATGTACCCTATACTCTTTGAACATCATTTCATTTATCGTCCGATATGACTTAACATTGGAGGTTTTCCCTTATCCTGAAAGATGAATGTCAGGTAACTCTAAGCTCTATGTACCATGTACTCATTTAAACATCATTTCATTCATCGTCTGATACGACTTAACGTTGGAGGTTTTCTCTTATCCTGAAAGATGAATGTCTGATAACTCTAAGCTCTATGTACCCTGTACTCATTTGAACATCATTTCATTCATCGTCCGATATGACTAAACGTTGTAGGTTTTCTCTTATCCTGAAAGATGAATGTCTGATAACTCTAAGCTCTATGTACCATGTACTCATTTAAACATCATTTCATTCATCGTCTGATACGACTTAACGTTGGAGGTTTTCTCTTATCCTGAAAGATGAATGTCTGATAACTCTAAGCTTTATATACCCTGTACTCATTTGAACATCATTTCATTCATCGTCCGTATGACTTAACGTTGGAGGTTTTCCCTTATCCTAAATGATGAATGTCTTGTAACTCTAAGCACCATGTACCCTGTACTCATTTGAATAGCTTTTCATTCATCGTCCGATATGACTTAAGTTTGGAGGTTTTCTCTTATCCTGAAGGATGAATGTCTAGTAACTCTAAGCCCTATGTACCCTATACTCATTTGAACATAATTTTATTCATCCTCCGATATGGCTTAAAGTTGGAGGTTTTCTCTTATACTGAGAGATGAATGTGAGATAACTCTAAGCTCTATGTACCCTGTACTTATTTTAACATCATTTCATTCATCGTCCAATATTACTTAACGTTGGAGGTTTTCCCTTATCCTGAAAGATGAATGTCTGATAACTCTAAGCTCTATGTACCCAGTACTTATTTGTACACCATTTCATTCATCGTCCGATATGACTTAACGTTGGAGGTTTTCTCTTATCCTGAAAGATGAATGTCTAGTAACTCTAAGCCCTATGTACCCTGTACTCATTTGAACATCATTTTATTCATCGTTCGATATGACTTAACTTTGGAGGTTTTCTCTTATCCTGAAAGATGAATGTCTAGTAACTCTAAGCCCTATGTACCCTGTACTCATTTGAACATCATTTTATTCATCGTTCGATACGACTTAACGTTGGTTTTCCCTTATCCCGAAAGATGAATGTCTGGTAGAGATAGTATAAAATGAATCAGCTATAAATTAGTGTATGTAAGTGACAATATTGAATGTAACTAATGAGACAGCTTGATCACCGTTCTCGTTCAGCTGACAGGACGCGGCCGCAACGTCTTCCCGACAATCGCTAGACATCGAGGTTGACAAATGCAAGTGTTACATCGACACACCATCCGCTAATGCAGTGTAAGGCTTAGTTAGTCTTATTATCTCACTAGCCATACATACCTACAGATCCTTGTGAAACTTAGACGTGGAATATTTCGCAAAAGCTAATGCTAAAGAGATGCTACTTCATAAAAAGTTCATATTTAATTGAATTGTACGACAGCTGTTTAATAAAGAATGATCACAAACTTTTTTGACAACGTACCTTTACTCATACTCATAATTTTTATGGTCCTTCTCAAAATAGTCTCCCCTGAATGCGATTCACTTGTCCCAGCGTTTCTGCCTGTCTTCAAAGATATACTGGGAACCACTTTTTGAGAATTCCTTCAAAATCGCCTCCGCAGCCTTCACCACTGTTTCTGATGATAGATAATGCCTCCCGCGAAGGCGTTTCTTCAAGTTAGGGAATAGAAAACGCTCACATGGGGTTAAATCCGGACTACAGGGAGGGGGAGAGATGCACTTCACGTTGATTTTTGCAAGATATTCAGCAACAACATTGGCAATATGCGGCTACGCATTATCGTGGTGCAGCATCCAGCCTGCTTAACGGAAATGTGGTCTTTTACGCCCGATATGGACTTGCAATGTTTTCAGGACTTCCCTGTAGTATTGTCCAGTTACTGATGTGTGTGCAGGTACAAAATGCTGATAAACCATTCCATGAATATCAAAGAATGAGATGACAAGAACTTTCCCAGCAGAAGCAACCACTTTTGCTTTTTGGAGTTTGGTGCTGAAGGGGACTTCCACAATGAGCTTTGCTGTTTGCTCTGAGGATCAAAATGATGTAGCCAAGTTTCATCAGCAGTGATTACGTTTGAAAGAAGCTCCGGATCTTCCTCTAACATCAAATTTAACTGCATGCAGAGGTGCATGCGAATGTCCTTTTGTTCAGGAATCAACAGTCTTGGACCCATCGCGCACAAACACGTCTCATGTGTAATGTTTCTGTCACCAACGTGTGGGCGGCACCCAGTGAAATGTTCAGTATTTCAGAAAGTGATCTTAAGGTAATTCGTCGATCCTCTCTCACAATGGCAGCGGCAGTGTTGATGTTTTCTTCCGTAAGAGCAGTAACTGGAGCACCGGGTCCACTTTCCCTTGAAATTGATCGTCTCCCCTCTTTAAACATTTTAAACCACCTTCCAGCTGTGCTGTAGGGAGGAGCAGACTCTCTATAGGCCTCCTGTAACATTGTATAGGCCTCAACTGAAGATTTGTTGAGACGAAAGCGGAATTTCAAAGCCGCATATTGTTCCTCGCGTGTTACCTTCATTGCAGCGGTAGGCGATACCGAACATGTCTGAACTTGCCTGGTTCTCACAGGCGGGAACCAGGAGTACCAACAATGAAGCTAGTACGGCGTTTTTGTTTCTCATTAAGCTAACAGAATATAATAAGATTAAATTACAGTGCGGATAGCTATGCCCGTAAAAATTATGAAATTCTTTATTAAACAGCCCTCATATATCCTGTTTGTGCCTATCTATGATTTATAAAACTTCATTCACAGTGAAGATTGCTTCACAGGTATTCCAGATAAAGCTACACATTTCATTAATCTTTAAAGTCTCTAACATTTAGCATCTTTAACTAAATTCATGTTCAGAAAAACGACAAACTACGAAACATTTTCCTAGTACTTTGGGTTGGAATATTTCTTTTTTAAATCACCATATAAATGTTTAAACAGTGCAAAACTCAAACGTGCGATTTGACCCTATAAGAACGGTGCTACTAAGCAAGGGTATTCATGCGCTTTTGAGCCGACTTTTCACGCACACGTGCGCACGCGCCTTTTGTAATAGTTTTTTAGGTTCAGTAGAACTCAAAGCCGTGTTTTCACATGCCACGTCCAGATGGAATGTAATACACAGCGTTCCCTAAGCGTTACAATTTATACAGGGCGTTAGGCGTGTAATGCAGGTATAGGACAATGAAATATATTACATATGTTTACTTAATTTACACAGACTAATATGTTTAGGTAGTAAGCATTGTGTATTTAATACAGCGCGATTCATATAAACCTCAACCATTAGAATAGGCAATAATTTCCTTTGAATGCTCGTAGAATGTAGAAATATATTTAATGATCTCAGTGGCTCTGGCAGAATTAACAGTGACAATAGTTGACAGTTGACAGTCTTAAATGTGCAGTCATAACAGTAACATGGAGTACTCGCTACGAGAGCGTGTTTAGATTTTGGAAACATATTGGAAGACAAATTCCTTGGTAATGTGACTTTGTGGGTTCGTAGAATTAAAAGTGCAATTCCACAAACTCAAAATGTTCTTTATTTCCACCGAATTACAGTTGGTACATTTTCCGATTACATAGGGAAATTATGTAGCGCACACAATTACAATCCACCAGTTCGTCTGTCACATGTCCACTCCACACTCACTATTACGGAACACTCAGAATAACGTAACACTCGGTACTCGGCAACTTGCCGCACAACTCTCTCTAGAGCTGACTAAGAACTCCTGTAATAAACGTACGCAGTCTTCCAGTCCGTTCGCTAACACTGCACTGTTCACGGCTGCTCGCCAAGAACTGACTGACTCCAGAGGTCCAGAGGTAGTCCTAGTCGAGCGGGGCTAGCCCCGTCCGGGTGTCTTATGCCACAGTACCTAGCCGCTTTGCGGCTTAACCTGCGAAATGAGCTAGTAGTTCTATGTTCTGCTGGGGTGTTTGAAAATATTGGAATGGGTTGCCCCTTGTTTTGGGCAGCTGCACTTAAGCGTTCCCCCGTGTTGGGAGACACGATTTAAGTTTTAGCTCCGTTTTGGTTACGGGTTGTATATCGCTTGATCCATCAGGCGTAAAAATGGGTCCTAGAGACATCTGGGGTTTCTCTTGGGTTAACCAAGGGGTCCCAAGACGTCTCTCGGCAGTCTGAAGGACGGCGAGCGTCTTTGATCTCTCGGGTCATACCTTCCCAGGGAGTTCACTAAAGGGTTGGGGTGAATTTGGATTTTGTCGTACATTGATCGTGCCCTCTCGCGAATGACATCGACAATGTACGGGATCTGGGAGTGCTCATGTAGGATATGAGCAGGGAATCTCCAGCCTGTATGGTAGATGATGCGGAGTGCCTTGTTCTGCAGCGTCTGGAGCCTGACGAAAGTGGTATTAGCCACTGTTCCCCAGATCTCACAGCCGTACAGAACCATAGGCGGAATGATCGCCCGATACAGTTGGAGTTTGAGTCGGATCGACATGGTTGATCTGAAAATAGGGTATAGGCTCCGGAGTGCGACGTGCCCCAGCTGGACCTTGCCCCTGACGTGCGGAACGTAAGTTAGCTTACGGTCCAGCGTCACCCCGAGATACTTCGCCGTTTGCACCCATGGGATTCGACGGCGCCGTAAAACGAAGTTCTGCTGCAACCGGTTGGCTATGGTTTTCGCCAGGAGAATAGCAGAGCTCTTCTCCGGGTTAATTGCCATTCGCCATTTTGCGCTCCATTCGCCAATGGCCCGGAGCTGGGTTTGGATTTGCCGGAAACTGTACCGTGTCTGACTGACTCGTCCACTGCAGCCCCTATATAGGCAGATCGCTGTATCTGGAAGCTTAGTGGCTCGCAACAATCATCCCGATTGTTCCATACGTCAGGGGGAGGGAAAAGACAGGGTACAGTGGCTCGTGATGCTCTTTTAACCATCCCCTCCGTGAGCGCTACACAGATAAGTGGGTAGGCCTGGCGTGAATGCTTCCCGTCTGGCCCCTACCTGCCAGCTGGTAGCCGATGTTCGGCTGACAGTAACAACACAAAGGGAATTTCGAAGAGAATTTAATGTACGTGATGTTCCGACAAAGACAACAATTTTATCGCTCGTAAGAAAGCTGGAGACAACTGAGAGTGGAAAACATAGACCGTCATCTGTTACAGGTGTTCGCAGAAGGCTATTGAATTGTACAAACAAATCGTTGTGTCGATTGAGCCAGGAATCAAGGTATTCATATGGAACATGTCAAAGAGCTACGTCCTTAAAGTGTGCATATGGTACAACAACTGAAAGAAGTAGATTATGATAAACGAATCAGTTACTGTCGATGGTTTCAGGGTACCCTTATTCCACGTCCATAACGTGATTTACAGATGCTGCATGGTTTCATCTGTCAGGCTACATAAACAAACAAAACACCAGATATTGGGCTGCTGTGATCCACGAAACCCCACTGCATGATGAAAAGTTTGGAGTAAGGTGCGCGGTGTCAGCTTCCAGGATCGTTAGTCCCATTTTCTTTGATACGACTGTGACACTGAAGTTTATATGAGTATCTTCAAGACATTTGTGGAGCAGCTGGATGACATGGAATTGAGAACAAGATGGAGCAACGTGCCATACATCTAATGACAGCATGGAACTTGTAACCAGTTTCTTTGATACGACTGTAGACACTCAAGTTTATATGAGTATCTTCAAGACATTTGTGGAGCAGCTGGATGACATGGAATTGAGAGAAGGTTATTTCCAGCAAGATGGAGCAACGTGCCATACATCTAATGACAGCATGGAACTTGTAACCATTTTCTTTGATACGACTGTAGACACTCAAGTTTATATGAGTATCTTCAAGACATTTGTGGAGCAGCTGGATGACATGGAATTGAGAACAAGATGGAGCAACGTGCCATACATCTAATGACAGCATGGAACTTGTAACCAGTTTCTTTGATACGACTGTAGACACTCAAGTTTATATGTGTATCTTCAAGACATTTGTGGAGCAGCTGGATGACATGGAATTGAGAGAAGGTTATTTCCAGCAAGATGGAGCAACGTGCCATACATCTAATGACAGCATGGAACTTGTAACCAGTTTCTTTGATACGACTGTAGACACTCAAGTTTATATGAGTATCTTCAAGACATTTGTGGAGCTGCTGGATAATATCGAATTGAGAACAAGATGGAGCAACGTGCCATACATCTAATGACAGCATGGAACTTGTAACCAGTTTCTTTGATACGACTGTAGACACTCAAGTTTATATGTGTATCTTCAAGACATTTGTGGAGCAGCTGGATGACATGGAATTGAGAGAAGGTTATTTCCAGCAAGATGGAGCAACGTGCCATACATCTAATGACAGCATGGAACTTGTAACCAGTTTCTTTGATACGACTGTAGACACTCAAGTTTATATGAGTATCTTCAAGACATTTGTGGAGCTGCTGGATAATATCGAATTGAGAACAAGATGGAGCAACGTGCCATACATCTAATGACAGCATGGAACTTGTAACCAGTTTCTTTGATACGACTGTAGACACTCAAGTTTATATGTGTATCTTCAAGACATTTGTGGAGCAGCTGGATGATATCGAATTGAGAACAAGATGGAGCAACGTGCCATACATCTAATGACAGCATGGAACTTGTAACCAGTTTCTTTGATACGACTGTAGACACTCAAGTTTATATGAGTATCTTCAAGACATTTGTGGAGCAGCTGGATGATATCGAATTGAGAACAAGATGGAGCAACGTGCCATACATCTAATGACAGCATGGAACTTGTAACCAGTTTCTTTGATACGACTGTAGACACTCAAGTTTATATGAGTATCTTCAAGACATTTGTGGAGCAGCTGGATGATATCGAATTGAGAGCAAGATGGAGCAATGTGCCATACATCTAATGACACCATGGAACTTGTAACCAGTTTCTTTGATACGACTGTAGACACTCAAGTTTATATGAGTATCTTCAAGACATTTGTGGAGCAGCTGGATGATATCGAATTGAGAGCAAGATGGAGCAATGTGCCATACATCTAATGACACCATGGAACTTGTAACCAGTTTCTTTGATACGACTGTAGACACTCAAGTTTATATGAGTATCTTCAAGAGATTTGTGTAGCAGCTGGATGATATCGAATTGAGAACAAGATGGAGCAACGTGTCATACATCTAATGACACCATGGAACTTGTAACCAGTTTCTTTGATACGACTGTAGACACTCAAGTTTATATGAGTATCTTCAAGACATTTGTGGAGCAGCTGGATGATATCGAATTGAGAACAAGATGGAGCAACGTGCCATACATCTAATGACACCATGGAACTTGTAACCAGTTTCTTTGATACGACTGTAGACACTCAAGTTTATATGAGTATCTTCAAGACATTTGTGGAGCAGCTGGATGATATCGAATTGAGAACAAGATGGAGCAACGTGCCATACATCTAATGATACCATGGAACTTGTAACCAGTTTCTTTGATACGACTGTAGACACTCAAGTTTATATGAGTATCTTCAAGACATTTGTGCAGCAGCTGGATGATATCGAATTGAGAACAAGATGGAGCAACGTGCCATACATCTAATGACAGCATGGAACTTGTAACCAGTTTCTTTGATACGACTGTAGACACTCAAGTTTATATGAGTATCTTCAAGACATTTGTGGAGCAGCTGGATGATATCGAATTGAGAACAAGATGGAGCAACGTGCCATACATCTAATGACAGCATGGAACTTGTAACCAGTTTCTTTGATACGACTGTAGACACTCAAGTTTATATGGGTATCTTCAAGACATTTGTGTAGCAGCTGGATGATATCGAATTGAGAACAAGATGGAGCAACGTGCCATACATCTAATGACAGCATGGAACTTGTAACCAGTTTCTTTGATACGACTGTAGACACTCAAGTTTATATGAGTATCTTCAAGACATTTGTGGAGCAGCTGGATGATATCGAATTGAGAACAAGATGGAGCAACGTGCCATACATCTAATGACACCATGGAACTTGTAACCAGTTTCTTTGATACGACTGTAGACACTCAAGTTTATATGGGTATCTTCAAGACATTTGTGGAGCAGCTGGATGATATCGAATTGAGAGCAAGATGGAGCAACGTACCATACATCTAATGACAGCATGGAACTTGTAACCAGTTTCTTTGATACGACTGTAGACACTCAAGTTTATATGAGTATCTTCAAGACATTTGTGTAGCAGCTGGATGATATCGAATTGAGAACAAGATGGAGCAACGTGCCATACATCTAATGACACCATGGAACTTGTAACCAGTTTCTTTGATACGACTGTAGACACTCAAGTTTATATGAGTATCTTCAAGACATTTGTGTAGCAGCTGGATGATATCGAATTGAGAACAAGATGGAGCAACGTACCATACATCTAATGACATCATGGAACTTGTAACCAGTTTCTTTGATACGACTGTAGACACTGAAGTTTATATGAGTATCTTCAAGACATTTGTGTAGCAGCTGGATGATATCGAATTGAGAACAAGATGGAGCAACGTACCATACATCTAATGACAGCATGGAACTTGTAACCAGTTTCTTTGATACGACTGTAGACACTCAAGTTTATATGAGTATCTTCAAGACATTTGTGTAGCAGCTGGATGATATCGAATTGAGAACAAGATGGAGCAACGTACCATACATCTAATGACAGCATGGAACTTGTAACCAGTTTCTTTGATACGACTGTAGACACTCAAGTTTATATGAGTATCTTCAAGACATTTGTGTAGCAGCTGGATGATATCGAATTGAGAACAAGATGGAGCAACGTACCATACATCTAATGACAGCATGGAACTTGTAACCAGTTTCTTTGATACGACTGTAGACACTCAAGTTTATATGAGTATCTTCAAGACATTTGTGTAGCAGCTGGATGATATCGAATTGAGAACAAGATGGAGCAACGTGCCATACATCTAATGACAGCATGGAACTTGTAACCAGTTTCTTTGATACGACTGTAGACACTCAAGTTTATATGAGTATCTTCAAGACATTTGTGGAGCAGCTGGATGACATGGAATTGAGAGAAGGTTATTTCCAGCAAGATGGAGCAACGTGCCATACATCTAGTGACACCATGGAACTTGTAACCAGTTTCTTTGATAATCGAATAATCTCATAAGGTTTGTGGGCCCCCAGATCCCCTGACCTAACCTCACCGTATTTTTTGTTTTGGGGGTATCTAAAAATAGAGTGTACAAGAATATTCAAGGACAATTGGTGTTCTCAATGAATCCACTCGAACCGAAATAAGTAACATTGGCGAGGATACTCTCCGTAAAACTTCAGAGAATATAGTGAGACGAGTACAAACATGTATAGTTGCTGGTGCAGGACACTTCCATCTTTTCCTCTGAGATGTGAATAGTGTAATGTAATCTCCCAATTGTGTATTAGATTGTCCCAAAGTTGCACGTGTATCCCGTAGGGGAGGGGATCCATCCCCTTCAGCTGCCGTGGTGCGGGCGCTGCGGACCCTTAACACTCGTGGTACCTCTGACGTAACTAGAGGAACCTCGGGCAAAACTGCCGAGCCCCTCCCGTTGGGGAGCTGTTCGGATTGGGTTGGACTCGAGGGGTCATTGTGTTCCCGACACCCGCGGGAAATTGGGTACCCCCTCCGGTCAGGCTACGGCCGCCCGGAGGGGGTAGGGGGTTGCCTCATAAGTCCCGGGTGCTAGCCTGCAGAGCCTGTAGCAGGTGTGTTAGATCACCAGGCGGCCCCACCGAGGTTATTCGGTAGTCTTCCCTGCGAGTTTGACGCGCGTAAGTGACGTATCCACTTACATCCCGTCTTGACGCTGTTGTCAATGTGGGAGGGGCTTTTTAGGAAACTGGATTTTGCCCTATGGAAAGAGCTCCGAAAGTCAGGGTGTTCGGACTTTTGGGTAGATCCTCTGCGCATAAATGTCCTATTTTTTGTTCAAAAGTTATGTCCTATTGAAATGGTTCAGGCTTATATGGATCTCACTGTATTTATTCTTACATTTCCAACATATATATTTTCTTTACAAGACTAATGGCTCCAGATCAGGACCTACCAATCAGATGCTGAAGTGTGAACAGGAAGCAAAGCGGATGGTCTATACTGAAAAGCGTTTTCCATTTCGTGGTTCAGTTACGACCATGCAGAAAACATCAGATAGTAATTTATGTGATTATATATATATATATATATATATATGTGTGTGTGTGTGTGTGTGTGTGTGTGTGTGTGTGTGTGTGTGTGTGTGTGTGTGTGTGTGTGTGTGTGTGTGTGTGTTGTAAAGTGGTTAGACGAAGAGAAAAAATAACTATCACAATTGAATACATACATGTTAGGCTATCATCTATTAAATTAATAATATTTACAACCAAAACAAGGTTTATATTACAAATGCACAAAAATGTATTCCTCTATCCTAATTAAATTACTCGCTGTTCCGAATCTGACGTTAACGTAAACTTAAAGTAATTTAGAATGAGTATTAACTGTTAAGAGAATACAGGAGGCCATGAATACTGCTACTAGAAACAAACGCAATCTTTGTGTTGAGTAATATCAACCACGCATATCTCGGTGAAAAGGAAGGAATAATTGATTTAAGGAAATTTACTAATAAACTGTAGTAAACAACTCTCAAATATTAATATATATGTTGTATAACTAAAATTACTTGCAGGCCATAACATCCAATTAAAAATACACACATATACTTATATAATATACGTTAAAAATTCACAGTAAACATCTTTTTATCATTTTCTCATGTATATTCTCAAAACACGAGCAGTATTTCTGCGACGTATTCCTTCTTTGAACGGGGTTTTCAATTATTGTTTTTCAAAGCTGTAAATTAACACTAAATCTAGTAATTTGTAATGACAGGGTTTAAAAATTAGTTTCTTTTGATCGAAAGCTTGTTAAACAAAGTTATGCGACAGATTTACGTGTCACAATCACTAATACAGAATTTAAAAAATAGATTGTTTTATTTAATATTGAATGTGTGGAATTTTTTACATGGGATATTAAAATTCATATTTAAAATATAACACACTGATTTTCAAAGCATTTAAGATTGGTATAAGAAGACGTTGAACGTAAAATTTGAGCTAAAGTGGCTCAGAACCTTAAAACCACACTTTCAGTGAGATAGATCTTAATGGTGATAGAATGAGAATTCAATGGTGGTGTATAATTTGTTTAATCAGGTAAACCTAGACAAAAATATAACGCAGCAACAACAACAAATGTAAATCCACGCAAATAGAGCAGTTCAGTTAGTTAATCGCTGGTGTAGGGTTCCAAGTCGATACAGACCTATGCTTCAGTGTGCTTGAAAGACCAAACCCAAGTTACTATATTTACTGGCGCGTTAAAGAGCTTCTGCAAGACAAAATTACGGCACACAGGCAGCGGTTTTGTACTTGACAGCGTTGTTAACAAGCGAAATAATTATTATTTTGTTATCTTAGGGCAATAAAAGATTACAGAAATACAATAGTTTCAGAAAAAATCACACAAACAGGCACAAAGACCTATTTCTAATACTAATACCTTTTTTCATTCCGTGGGCCTTAAAACATGCTTCCGATGAAATCTTGTCATCAAATTCTTAATGCAATACAATATTTTCTAAACTTATTACACATAAGTGCATTACGTAAAACATATTTTCTAATGTTAACAATTCTCTCTTCTTGCGCAATTAACATAGCCTGGTAATGAAGGCGATGACAACATAAGCACATAAGAAATGAATCAAAAACTTCTTACCTGAGAATTATTAATATATGTTTTTCCAATACTTATTTGTAAAGTTGTACTTTAATTACATAAATTAACTTACTAAAGTAACACTTTAGATCCTCAGTTTCGAAATGCTATTTTACTCTTGACAAAGGTTAATCGTGTTTGAAGCTCATTTGAATCTAATTTGAGAGTTTATCTCTACTATCTTTTATCACTATTTAAATATTTATATATTCGAAGTCTGAACTTGTAGTTCATGTGGTCCGTAACGTCTCAAAGGATTTAAATTCTATAAAATAGGAAGTTAGTGAGAAATTTTGTTATTAAAGTAAGACCTCGTTTGAGCTGTTAAATATTCAAATGGAATGCATTGCATGAAGCAACGGCTTCCCTTTGTGGAGGTTAAACGCGACGTCTCTACTGATGGAAGTCGTCAATTACATTGCATAAACTTAGAAGCTACAACAATTACCAGACGTCGAAATAGCATTTCTTACACCTCAAGGCTTTCATCCGCTAGCTTAAGTTTTATTAACATTAAGGTAACTTGGACAGTAAGACTTCTTGATGAAATGCGTGCCACTTTAAGGTGCTACATTGCATACTTATTGAAATATTAATACTCTTCTCTAGATAAATCGTTAATTTTTCAAATATTTTTACCAAATTAAAAACATGATATTGAAATAATATATTTTTTTTCCTTAAAGTTTTTGAGTCATACATTTTTTTTAAAAAATATTTCACTTGAATACTTTCTGCAATAAATGAATGTATCCAAAGCGAGTTTTTAAAATTAATATTTAAATTTAGTCAAACCATTATGTTTTACCTGTTTTGGTATCAAAGGTAAGTAACAGACACACCCAAGTATAAAAAATAGTTTTTATTAGGACTGAATCGAAAAATACAAGTAGACTACAGGCTACTACTTTGTTACTACACGTAACAAAAGGCTTCACTTATCTTAACAAAATTGTGTAAAGTCTTCCTTCTAATAGAGAACGATTCCAAAAACGGATTGTTTTCAACATCAGTCAACTTCGTAGTCAAGGAATTCCGGCTGCCATGTTTTTCTTATATTTTTTTAGTACTACCAAAATCTGAAAACGAAATAAACCTAAAAACAAAATCAAATACTGTTACTTCAGAATACATTATGCGATGTTCATTTTTTTAAATAAATATATTTTTCCCAAACCATTAAATCTCTCGAACCATTTAATTGATTTAATAATTTAACTTCTGGATTTGTTTCATGGTTAAATGACCAAAAATGATCTGCTACGGCCGATACGTTCTTTCGTTCTGGTTTCCAAATTACGTTTCGTCTTTCCAATATAAACTTTATCACAATCTAAACAAATTGATAAATACCAGATTATTTATTATGAGAAAAATGTAGTAAATTTTTTAGACTATGAGGAACTAAAGTTATACCAATTTCTTTAAACAAATTTTTTTGAAAATGTTTATTAAACCAAGGATGGCAACTAAATGCTTCAAAATTATAATCCTCTTTTATTTTTAAGGGTAGAAATATCATTAACACCTTTTTATATTTAAATTTTACAATCTTCTTTTGTATAAAGTCTTTATTAAAGCAAATAATGAAAGCAGTATTAATAATATTTTTATATTCTTTATTAAATTCTTCTTTATTCAGACGCATATTTATTAATCTATAAATCGAACTACTAAAAATCGCAAATTTATGTGAAAAAGAGTTACAACATTTTTATATAATTATCAATATGATTAGACGTCCTATAAATACCAATACCTAATTTGCTATTATCTCTTATTATCTTCAAATCTACTTAAAGGCTGGGGTATGTCTATATACAAAGATCTAGCCTTATTCACTTATTCAGCTTCTGGCAAATCTTCTGGCAACTCCTTGTAAGTTGCCTATTAGATCATAGTGTCATAGAAGGCTTCAGAACCAGCAGTGTATTCCATCAACTTTTTATATCCTCTATCCCTTTTTTTTCTGTTCTTTCTAAAAATATCACTGTGCAAGTAGGTAAAGAGCTGTCCGATAGGGGAACCTTAAGTTCGGGTGTGCCGCAAGGCTCAGTACTAGGACCTTTACTGTTTCTCGTTTTTGTTAATGACATTGCTGTTAATATTAACTGCCAGATAAGGTTGTTTGCAGACGATTGTATCATTTATAATAAAATTCGGAACACAGTGCATGAAACCGCTCTTCAGGATGATTTAAATGAAATCTGTAATTGGGCTGCGGCTAACAAAATGTCAATTAATGCCAAGAAAAGTAAGTCCATTGTTTTTAGTAGAACTAAGGGCAAAATTATTGTTAACTATCACATGGGAGGGGTGACAGCTGCAAATACTTGGGAGTGTACATGGCAAGTAATGCTGGATGGGACGAACAAGTAAATTCCACATCTAGGAACGCGAGGAAGGCATTACATTTCGTAATGAGAATATTGAAAAAGGGGAGCGCTAGGTCCAGGGAAATTGCCTACAAGGCCTTAGTGCGGCCGGTTATGGAATATGGAGTAGCATGCTGGGACCCGTATAGAGTTAACCAAATCGATCCATTAGAAAAAATACAGAAGAGGGCAATAAAATTCATAAAAAGAGGCAAGTATTTTGGGCCTATAAAAGGAGATGAGACTAAATGGGGGGAATTAAGAATTAGGCGTAAAAGACATAGGTTGGTAGCATTATTCAAAGCTAATGCTGGTGTAAAGGCATGGGTGGACGTTAGTGTAAGGTTAGATAATCCGGATTATTATGGACAAAACGATCATAGGTATAAAATTAAGGGTAGAAGATACAGAACCGACGTAGGAAAATTTTCTTTTGTTAATAGAACCATTGAAGAATGGAATGAATTGCCTGTAGCGGTCTTTCGGGGCTGTCCCCTGTCGCTGAAGAAATTTAGAAAAAATCTAGATGGTTTATAGTTTAACTTTTGAATTATAATGGTATATAATATGTAAATAGAGAAGTAATTAGATATATTTTAAGTGACTAAAGTAAAATAATATCCTGTTTGTATTGTTTATTGTGTTATTGTTGTAAACCTAGTATTTGTAATTTGATCTGTATTCTTAACTCTGTCACCGGGTAGTACCCAATTGCAGTGAATACATACATACACATACAAATTTTAAAATTTGTTACAGGCTACAAAAATATTTAGCTAAAAGTAAAATATAAACGTTTAAAATAACCTTGGTAGAATAAAATTAACCATATCTTCCCCAAAGGATAAGCTGTCTCTGTTGGTAGTTCCGGAGGGCTGGAAGTTTCCAGCAATGTGAAGATAGATGTTATTCCTGCATTGAATTCGCTTGCGACCACTTTTCCCGGAGTATCCTTGTCGTACTTGTACACTGTGAATGGCTGCTTATTTTCTTTGGGTACTCTCCTGCCTGATGTTTCGTCCGAATTTGACATTTTGCTATATGATTTGGCCACCACTTTTTGAAACTGAGAACATCGTGTGATGTAGGGTAATATACAGGGTGTATATTGTGACTTTGTGGGTTCGTGAAATAATAAAACGAGGTTACAAAAACACAAAAACTACACTTTATTTTCCTCGAAATACACTGTTCACCATTACAAAATTGCTAGAACCTTAAAACTGTTTATTTTCTCTCACTCTACCCTCAACTGTCTCTCACTTCCGGTAACGATCGGCCATCATTTTTCATCGGCTTCGCGAGCCTACCACCAGGGTGACACTGCTCCCTCCTCAAGGCTGGTCGTCCCGAACAGCGCCTTCGTAGCGGGCCAGGCGATCCAGGTGTACCACCAACATCTTTCCTCGGGGCACCTTCTGGATGCGGTAGACCACGTCGTCGTCTGCACCGCGTTTAGGACTTCTGCGGCCCGTCCCTGGAGGCTGGCTATTAACTGTGTGGCCTCCTCCTCCGGTGACCATCTGTTGTGCTTGGCCACTGTGTCGAACTGGCGGCGGAAGACCTCGAATGTTGACGCGCCGTCATATTTCGGAGGTTTGACGCGCGCCGATGTTGTGTCGCGTCCCGGTGCGTCAGCCTTCAAATCCTTCAGTCTCCTGCCGACGACGTCCTCCACCATGGCGTTCAGGGACTTGACGCTGCTGTCGGCCTTTCCCTCCAGGTTGTTTACGCGGTTCGCGAGGTCTTCGACGTCTTCAACCATGGCGTTCAGGGACTTGGCGTTATTGTCGGCCTTTTCCTCTAGGTCATTGAAGCGGTTGGCCAGGTCCTCGACGTGCTCGTCCTCTTGGCCCATCCGCTTGCCCAGCTCCGTCACGTCATCCCTCACGCCGGCCAACTGTTCCTCAAATTTGGCGGCGAGGACCTCGTTCGCCTCCTTCATTTCCGTGGCCAGACTGTCGTTCGCTGCCTTCATTTCTGTGGTCAATTCGGTCTTTATTTCTTTCAACTCTGCGGCCAGGTTGTTATTTGCCGCTTCTGTTTTTGTTGTTAACTCGTTCATCTTCGCGGCCAAGTTGTTATTTGCCGCTTCCGACTTCGCTGTTAATTCGTTCATCTTCTGCAAAAGCATTTCCAATGCCGATTCCATGGCCATAAACTTCGGTGATGTTGTTATCCCACTCCTGACACCAATAGTGACTTTGTGGGTTCGTGAAATAATAAAACGAGGTTACAAAAACACAAAAACTACACTTTATTCTCCTCGAAATACACTGTTCACCATTACAAAATTGCTAGAACCTTAAAACTGTTTATTTTCTCTCACTCTACCCTCAACTGTCTCTCACTTCCGGTAAGGATCGGCCATAACTTTTCATCGGCTTCGCGAGCCTACCACCAGGGTGACACTATAAATGAATATCGAGGTTTTAACTTTTTATAATATTTATTACATTAAACTTACAGTCATAAATGATATGTCAAAAGAAAAAGCAACTTAAACAGTTTTGTTTTTGGCACCAGTGCCCATGTACGTGCAATGTTTCTGCCACAATCCGCTAGACAGCGGTAGTAATAAAGATGGCGACTATAATCAGAAAGCGTTTTTTGTTTTGCAGTTTGCAAAGACCGAATCTGTAGTTACTGTGCAACGTGCGTTCCGCATTAAGTACGGTTGTGATCCTCCTAATGATAATACCATTCGTAGATGGTATCGTCAGTTTGAGGATACCGGCTGTCTTTGTAAAGGAAAGAGCACGGGACGACCAAGAGTAAGTGAAGAGACTGTTGAGTGAGTGAGAGTGTCGTTTACTCGTAGCCCAAAGAAATCATTCCGGAAGGCTAGTCGTGAATTACAAGTTCCTGTGTCGACTGTTTGGTAAGTTGTAAGAAAACACTTACGGCTACGTACTTATTAATGAAATTATCAAGTGTCATTGCCAGTGTGCCGGAATTTTTTTTCCTGCACGACTTATTTAACATGTCAGAATACCCGCCTCGGTAGCGTGAATGCTAGTGTGTCTGCCTCACGTTCAAGAGGTCTTGAATTCGAATCTCGGTCAGGGTGAGTTACCTGGATATGGTTTTAACGGGGTTTTCCCTTATCTTGAAAGTCGAATGTCGGGTAACTCTAAGCTCCATGGACGCCGGATTCATTTGATCATCATTTCACCCATTCCATTCATCGTCCGATATGACTTAACGTTGGAGGACGTAAATTCCAAAAAACAAACAGCAAAAAAACAACAACAAAAATATGTCAGAAGATCTATGGCAGGGACTGTACACTGGGCTGGGCTTTGACCCAGCGATCTGTACCTATACAACTGCCTTGGACGACCTCATGAAAATTAAGACCGATTGATCATTTTAAAAGCCGAATATTTCAATTCAGATGAACAACATACCACAAAATAGAAACTTCCTCAATAATTATATTTGATACAAGTGTGAATGTCATATTTTCTGTTTGTTATGATTTATCAGTCATTAAAAATGACTTCAGAAACATTAGACGTACGTAGAGTCAACATGAAAAATTCAATGCCATGGCCGGGATTTGAACCACGGATCTCCTGGTTTCCGTCCAGTTGCTCTTAACCTTTGAGCTACTATGGCCAACGCGCCTTCCTGACATTAAATTCTCCAGTTGACTCATATATTTCTCCGGTAGACCACTAGGGGCTCTCGCATCCGAGATAACACCGTTTGTGGCGACTTACTATCGTAAGTACTTAAGTCCCAGTCAAGGACGGAAACCAGGAGATCCGTGGTTCAAATCCCGGCCATGGCATTCAATTTTTGATTTTGAATATATCTATCAAAAGCCTTAGCCTACATACGGCTAGTGTGGCGAAATAATGAATCTCCATCAATTAATTAAACGTACGTATTTTACACTTCGTTGTAGTAACTTAGAAATCGGTTTCATTAAAAAACGATTGAATCGCTTTGGAATTTTCCTGATAATGTTTATACCAGAAGAATTTAACAAGCTCGCTCTTTTGGCTACATTCTGGAAGTTCAATTCATCTTTATATAGAAAAACAGAAACAAAAGAAAACAAAACTTGGACTACTCACTTATTTAAGCGGATTATAATATTAAATATCACAGTGACTTCGTTTAACCATACATTCTATTTACTACACGTTATATGTTACTTAATAAGTGGGTTCAATTTTCATAAAGTAATCTCCTAATGATGATGCATTTATCAAACCTTCCAGGGGAAAAAATCTGTGAGATAGCGAAGTGACTTAACTATATTCAACTTTGAAAACCATTAAAATTACTGAAACAAATATTCTCTGCTAAAATTAAATTCTTTCAATGCAATTAATGCAACTAAAATGCAGATTAAATATTACATTTGGTAGCTATTTTATAAAAATTTGATTATGCTATACAAATACACTGACAGGCAGATCTACTCCTCATCAAACCTCACGAGAGATAAATTAAATACCGAATAATTATAAAGAATAAAGGCGAACATTTTGCGTGCACAAAATATTTCATTACACGGACTATACATCCTAATACAAGTTACACTTTTTATGTGGTACTTCACTTATTATTTGTTTAGGTTCATTAAAGATAAAGCAATTGAAGAGAGAAGAGAGCATTGAGCTGGCATAATTATTTTATATTGATTTAAATATCTAAAAATACAATCCTTAGTAATTTTGAGTAAAAAAATTATAATATGCGACTTTCATATTACATTTACCTGCCATTGTTCTAAAAGACCATTCTTCAATTTAATTCATGTTGAGATAAACGTTACCACTTCGTTTTAGACAAAAGAGAAATCAATATACTGAAGTGATAGTCAACTATTTAAAAAGCCTGTCACTATACTTTGGAATTCCACACGTGTTTTGCAATAAAGAGAGAAATAAATACGAATATATTTTAAAGTACTAGAAAATTTAACAAAAATAACAGTAAGTATGCTAAATTTGTGACTTAGGAAGCAACAAAAATATGGAAAACTCAATCAGGATGCAAATAGGCAGAAAAATAGTAAAGTTTTCGTATTTTAATTATACTGTTTTTAAAAAGGTATAATAGCAAAAACCTGTCTAAATAAAAGGTAGTTTGGGGTTCGAAGCTTCTTTGAGATTCTGTGGTGGTATTGGAAGCTAAATTATTTTCTCCAACACCTACTTTAATAATACAAATTAATCTACTAAAGTAACACTTTACTATTAAAAATGGATAAAACTTCACTTTAACTACTGAATCAATAAAATACAATCACTAGATTTACATTTCCAGTACAATATTTATTGTAGTTTTAACATTTAGTAATGAAATGTACAGCTACAACTTGTATTCATCCAGTAATTAACAAATATTTTCCTATATGTTCACATTCTACTGACAATACATTCGTCAATGTAGCTTTCTGAAATGAAAATCAAATTAACCTAGAACGACTAGCCAACATCGATTGTCTCTTATTAGCAGCCGGCCTTGGTCTAAATAGCTCTATATTCCAGAAAATAAAATTAAAAATAAATTAACTATTTTATTGTAGTTTAATTTAAAAATTAGTTAGCATTTTTAATGATTAGAGTAAGTGTTGCATAAAACATTGAATGGTACAAGACTTATTTATACACTCGCGGAAATTAACAAACCTTCCACTCGAAAAAAAAAATTACGTCTTTCTTCATTCAATTATTTTCTGTTAAAGAAGTTAATAACTGCCATGATCAGGTACTTTCCGCCGGTGTACGGGGATTTTGCCCGACATGAGTTATTTTACATTTGTAAATCTACTTAAATGGGGCTATCAGTTTTAAGTACACATAAAAACCCGGGATTGAACCCACAACTTAAAATCTCATCTAGAGGTAACAAAACAACATCGCTACTCACCTCGGTCGCCTTGACGTGCAGAGAGTCGAACGCCTCGGCTCTGGTGCACATATTCCTTAACCTGAGCGGCTTGCGGTGCGTCGGAGATACTCCGGTCGCCTGCTGCTGTTGGTTCATGGTCGCCGTCTTGTCCTTCATGCTGCAACCTGCAGGACTTGTAACGCCACACTGGGCCATGCGGTTTGGAAACACGCCGACGCCGCTACTACATCCGACGCTCACGCGCCCTGCCTGCGAACACATGCAACACAAACCTTGCTAACCTACTTCACACATGACACTATTCTCTATTCAGTTTATATACTTTTCTCCTTTACTTTTATTTTTCTAGACTTGATCCAACTGCATTTTGATACAAAAATTAAATACATGAAAATTACTCATTTTTGTATTTTTAATCCCTTAAAGTTTCTAGCATCATATGGTGACATACTATTAAATAAATTTGTATAGTAATAGAACTTCATATCAATATTAGAAACACATAATGTGTCCTTAAATATAATTTAGTAAAGCATATTTGCATTTTCCAATTATTCAAATATACCTCAACACGTAAATTTTCAGCAGCATTAGTACAAATTGCAGGCTAAGCATACAACAAAGAGAAGTTCCAAAAAGCCGCTTTTTAAATATCAGTTTGAAAAATACCCTTCCTTTTTCTTTTTATTCTCGTCATAAGCGAAACAAGCATGGGAAAAAATAACCGCCTTGGTAGCGAAAGTGGTAGCGAGTCTACCTGACGTTCAAGAGATCTCGAGTTCGAATCTGGAGCAGTTATCTCGATAAGGTTTCTCCTGAAAGATGAATGTCTGGTAACTCTAAGCTCTATGTACCCTGTACTCATTTAAACATCATTTCATTCATCGTCCGATATGACTTAACGTTGGAGGTATACCTTATCCTAAAAGATGAATGCCTGCTATCTCAAAGCTCTACGTACCCTGTACTCATTTGAACATTATTTCATTCATCGTCCGATATGACTTAACGTTGAAGGTTTTCTCTTATCCTGAAATATGAATGTCTAGTAACTCTAAGCTCTTTGTACCCTGGACTTATTTGAACATCATTTCATTCATCGTCTGTTATGACTCAACGTTGGAAGTTTTCCCTTATCCTGAAAGGTGAATGTCTGGTAACTCTAAGCTCTATGTACCTTGTACTCATTTGAACATCATTTCATTCATCGTACGATATGACTTAACGTTGGAGGTTTTCTCTTATCCTGAAAGATGAATGTCTGGTAACTCTAAGCTCTATGTATCCTGTACTTATTTGTACATCAATTCATTCACCGTCCGATATGACTGAACGTTGGAGGTTTTCTCTGATCCTGAAAGATGAATGTCTGGTAACTCTGAGCTCTATGTACCCTGTACTCATTTGAACATCATTTCATTCATCGTCCGATATGACTTAACGTTGAGGTTTTATCTTATTCTAAAAGATGAATGTCTGGTAACTCCAAGCCCTATGTACCCTGTACTCATTTGAACATCATTTCATTCATCGTCCGATATGACTTAACGTTGAGGTTTTATCTTATTCTAAAAGATGAATGTCTGGTAACTCCAAGCCCTATGTACCCTGTACTCATTTGAACATCATTTCATTCATCGTCCGATATAACTTAACGTTGCAGGTTTTCTCTTATCGTGAAAGATGAATGTCTGGTAACTCTAAGATCTGTGTACCCTGGACTCGTTGGAATATAATTTCATTTATTGTTCGAAATGGCTTAATGTTGAGGACGTAAATGTAAAAATAATGGTACAAAGTCAATTTGTGTGTGTTTAGGTAATTTGAGGAAAATTATGAATTTGGAAACTTCAATAATTTGAAGTGTAGGTGATGGTATATTAATTATTTGCATAAACCACTTGATACTTTGAGCTACATTAGAAGACAGCTGTCCTAGAATATCGTAACTTTCAATGTAGTTGGATATGAGCTAAGTAATGAAATGTACAGCTACAACTTGTATTCATTCAGTAATTAACAAATATTTTCCTATATGTTCACATTCTACTGACAAATCATTCGTCAATGTAGCTTTCTGAAATGAAAATCAAATTAACCTAGAAACGACTAGCCAACATCGATTGTCTCATATTAGCAGCCGGCCTTGCTATAAATAGCTGCATATTTCATAAAATAACATTACAATTAAATTTACTATTTTATTATAGTTTGAATAAAAAGTTGGTAAGTGTTTTTAATTATTATAGTAAGTGTTAGATAAAACATTGTATGGTACAAGACTTATTTATACACTCGCGGAAATTATCAAACCTTCCACTCGTCGAGAAAATACATCTTGATGCACTACTACCAGAAGTAAATATTGTTGTTTTATATGCAAATTTTGGACTGGACTTGAGTTAATCGCCACTGAAGGTATCAAACCAGTTTGATTTCCAGAAGAACAAAGGAAGTAGTGTTTAGCGATATTGATTTGATGGGAGGTAGCGTGTCAATTAACAGGTTTGCGTGACATCAAATTGTTTTATATATACACACGCGACCTAGTCACTAAAGTAAGTACTGTAAAGGTCGAAGATGACATCGCTAACTAACCTCTGTCAATATCTACTCAAATATTTACTGATTTTTGGGCTATTGGCGAAACAGATGACTTCTTAAGGCAATGCGCCGTGCTTTTCACTTGGAACTTTGATTTACTACATCGACAATACTCGTCTGTATAGTGTTGGCTTCCTTTTTTAGACGCCGTTTACTGATCACAAGGTGACACGTTCAAATCCGACCCACATCCATTGTGCTTAAAAGCGTGTTCATAGATCTATTCGAGGCAAGGAGATACCTCCGGCACCTGACGATGCTGACAATGTCGTACATAAGCAAAATATGTATTATGTACCTATTTACGTTAAGGACTGCTGATTTTATCAAAACATTCTTAAACGATTTTGACTACAATGTTACAGTTTAAGACACTTTTAAGATAAATGAGGTATACACATTAAAATAGCTGAGATGGTCCTCAGAAGTTCTGTTCTTTCTGAATGACCTTTGTATATAGGGACATTTATATTTTGAGGTCTCACAAAACTGAATGTTGTAGGTGTTATCCGATGTTTACAATGGAAAGTTTGACATTGTTGACATAATCTACTTTAACCATTTTGTCAATAGAACCTTGTTTGTTTTGTTTGTATTAACTAGAAAATTCACTCATGAAAATATTCGTGCCATAATGATTTATTACGACTTTAAACGTGGATTATTAAAACAAGAGAGCATCGATCTACTAACTTCAACATTTGGCGACTAACCTCCATCTTTTTGTTGTTGTAATTTTCGTCTTCCAACGTACTTCATATCGTACGATGAATCAAATGGGTGAAATGATGTTCCAATGAGTCCGGGGTCCATGGAGCTTATAGTTACCCGACATTCGTCTTTCAGGATAAGGGAAACCCTCGGAAAATGTATTATCCAGGTAACTCACCCTGACCGAGATTCGAACTCGGGACTTCTTGAGTCACAGGACCAGATGGAGGACTTATTAGTCTCTAGGTCTTGCCCTATGGAAAGCCCCGCGGAGGCACTTTGCGCCCTTTTGGGATAGCTCGGTAACACTCTGGTCGTCAGAGGGAGGGGGTCAGTCTTCACTGTGTGACGATCGTCCCTGGTACTGTCCGGCCGCTGTATCTCCGGCTCTGACATTTAGTGGCTGCAGGAGGTGGAGGGGGAAGGTTACTAGTACCAACATATAATACCGAATAATTGAAAACATATCGTCAGAATTATCTTTATAATGAGAGTATAGGACTATATTAGCTTCAAAACATTGAAATTCAACTTGTAATTTCATTATCATGCAAGATATTCTTTACATCACTCTATTCGAATATTTCGTACACACATTTCACGCACACCAACTGCTTCTTTTGGTGGTGCTGGGAGTCTGTACATCCGATGTCGTGGTCAGGAAGTTAGAACTGTCTGCTAGCGCCAATCAGCGTTGTCGCTGCTAGGCGTGCCTTGCAAATCCAGCACCGTGTTGCCGCTGCAATTTTGTGTGGACCACGTGTCTTTTAGTTGCTTTTGGATCCCGCGCTGGTGGTTTGTTTAAGTTTTTGTGTGCGCGTGAATTCCGATTTCTAGCGTCTGTAAGTCTTATTATTATTGCTATTATAGTAATATGGCTACTGGTTCGTCAGAATTCAAGAAAAAATCGGCTCTTATAAGAGCCAAAGCCGTGAATTTATATTCAGGCTACGTGAGTACTTCGAGAAGGAGCGGGACAATGGTGGTCCTCTACTACATGTTACCAAGGTGCTGGGCAGAGTTTGTGACGACTTGAAGGTGGGAAGAATGTGACCAAGGAAAAGTGCCCAGCTGATTTAAGTTCGCCGTCTGCAGTTCTGCGTACACCGGGAAAGCAAAGGCAACGAGGCAGCCTTAAATCTTCACTTGATGCTTTTCAAAAGGATGCTATAAGGCGTGAAATATTTAAAATACACATGTTCCTCTGCTTGAAATTCCCGCTAAAGAACTGGCAACAGCGCACTTCCCCCCTCGAGAACTGTCAGAACCGGAGATAGAACGGCCCGACTGTAGATACCCTCGAGCTTATATATAACTCCGGGATTGTATCCTTGGACAATACCAGGAGTCTAAACCCCCCCCCCCCAGCTCTGAAGACGGGTAGAAGTGGACACGCCACTTACGCGCGTCAACACCACAGGGAAGACTACGGTGGGGCCACCTGGTGATCTAGCACACCATCTACTAGTTCTGCAGGCTAGTACCCGGGACTTCTTAGGCAACCCTCTACCCTATCCGGGTGTCGGGTATCGGGAAGACACTGCCCCCTCAAATCCTACCCAATCCAATGATGGTTCGTGAAGTTCGTCCAAAATCAGTTTTATGCCAGAAGACATCGATGCTGTGCAAAAGCTAACAATGCAACACCATTATGCGATATATTGTGAGATTGAGGCAACCCTTGGAATTAGTTCAACCAAGATATATAAAATATTACATGAATATTTAGCCGTGATAAAGATTTGCTCTCGTTGGATCCCACATAAATTGACGCAATCTCAAAAAGATGCTCTTGTCGATTGGTGTACAAAAATGCCCAAGAAATACAATGACGGTGTCTCAGAAGACGTATATAAGATTGTAACAAGTGACGAATGATGGATCTATGTGTATGAGCCGGAACTTAAACAGCAGTCTACTGTTTGGGTGTTTCAAGATCAAGTAGATCCAACGAAAGTTGTTCGGACCCAAAGCACTTTGAAGCAAAAGTTCGCCTGGTTTCTCAGCAAAACTGTGCCTTTAGAGGAACGTAAAACGGCCAGTGCCGAATGGTACAGAACCATTTGTTTGGTGGAAGTTCTCGGTGAAGTAAGGAAAACCAACAAGAACCGTAGAATCGTTCTTCATGAAGAAAATGCGAGCGTACACACATCTTGTCTAACAGGGTATTTGAAGGCTTGAAGGTAGACCAGAAGCTTGAAGCTATTTGAAGGTACACCACTAGGAGTTCTCATATGCTATGAGACACGTACTTTTCTGTGGTGACTTACTATGCTTTAAGTATTGTGACTTTGTGGGTTCGTGAAATGAAATGTCCAATTGCACCACTCAAAAATGTTCTTTATTTCCACCGACTTACAGTTGAACACTTGCCAATTACACAGAATTACGTAAAGCACACACTTACGATTCACCAGTTCGTCCGTTACAATCCCACTTTGCTATCGCAATTACGTAGAATCCTCCGATGCACGTACACAATCTTCTCGTCCGCACACTAGCACTGCACTGTTACGCTGCTTGCCAAGAACTGACTGACTCACTCATTACAGCCCTTTTTATAGGAATATCACTGTCTTCTAGAAGTCTCTAGTTTCCGTGAATCACCGCGAAAGTTCCAGAGGAAGGGGAAGGGGAAAGAGGCGGCCAGCGACAAGTGACACTTCCCTAATCAAAAGCTCAGTTAGTGACTGAGATTAATGGGAGGGTGTGGCTCGGCTGCCTCTGGCCCCTTACTCAGCTGTCGTTGGTTGTGCTTTCCGCTAACTGGGTGACAGTATTTAAGTCCCAGGCTTCATTGTTAAACCACTATGTTTTTGTTTAGTTTTTCATACGAGTCAGTTGGAGAATTTAATGTCATGTCAACATGTTAGCCACACACACACAGACATATATATAATCACAAGGTGAGACCAATCCAGTAATGGAAGGCATCCGTCCCCTTCAGCTGCCGTGGTGCGGGCGCTGCGGACCCTTAGCACTCGTGGTACCTCTGACATTACTAGAGGAACCTCGGGCCGAACTGGCGAGCCCCTCCCATCGGGAATATGTTCGGATTGGGTTGGACTCGTGTGGGCAGTTTGTTCCCGAAACCCGCGGGAAATTTGGTACCTCCGGCCAGGCTACGGCCACCCGGAGGGGGTAGATTGTTGCCTAATAAGTTCCGGGTACTAGCCTGCAGAGCTAGTAGAAGGTGTGCTAGATCACCAGGCGGCCCCACCGAGGTTTTCGGTAGTCTTCCCTGCGGGGTTGACGCGCGTTAGTGGCGTATCCACTTTCATCCCGTCTTGACGTTGTGCTCAGCAGGGGGGGGGGGGCTTTTTAAGAAATCAGATATTGCCCTATGGAAAGAGCCCCAGAGTATCCATCGCTCCCGGGTTGAAGGAGGCCCGGGTCCAGGACTAATGGGAGTAGAACCTCTGTACTTAAACTTAAGGTGAGACCAACCCCCTCTCAATACCAGAGAGTTGCCTAGCTGTCTCCGAAGGGCACCCGGCGCCTCCGTGGGTCTTTCCATAGGGCAAAACCTAGAGACTAACAAGCCCTCATCTGGTCCGAAAACATAAGACGGGATGGAAGAGGTACGCCACTTACGGTGCGCCAACTCCAAAATGGGAAGGTTACCGATATGACCTCGGTAGGGCCGCCTGGTTATCTAGCAGACCTTCTACTAGCTCTGTAGGTCAGTACGCGGGAAAATATGGCTTCCCTCAACCCCGTCTGGAGACGTACCCGATCTCCCACGGGTATCGGGAACCACTGCGCCTTTGAGTCCAACCCAATCCGAACAACTCTCATGCGGAAGGGCTCGGTGGTTCGACCCGAGGTTCCTCTACTAACGTCAGAGCTACGAGGAGTGCTAGGGGTCCGCAGCGCTCGCACCATAGCAACTGAAGGGGACGGATCCCCTCCCCTGGTAGCTCAGTGGTTTTCAGCATCCGCACGAAGAGTTGGCACGTTGGCCATAGTAGCTCAATGGTTTAGAGCGGCTGGACGGAGACCAGAAGATCCGTGGTTCAAATCCAGGCTATGGCATTGAATTTTACAGTCTGGCTCTACTCGTCCAAACCATAGTCTACACACGGCTAGTGTGGAAGAAGTGAATATTTCCATCAGTATTATACAGTGCTACAACAAGTTATTTTGTTATTCGACACTTATTGATTAAATTATATTTAATACTATTTTTAGTTGTGAGAGATGGAAAATAGATATACATTCACTGAGCAGTAGAGAAAGGAAAATTTAGTTTCTTTTTCTTAGTTTTGAATAGCTTTCCCTTTCTTTACAAATAAAAAAGAAAAACTAAAGGTAGTAGGAATTATTAACACAGCGGTGTACTTATGTCATAAATCAAGCTAATCAGAAACAAGATAGTATAATTACTGGCTCAAGAATCTGTATATTGTATAAAAGTGAAGAAGTGATGAATTAGTTCCTCTGAAACTTCAGTAAAACTTCAACAGAAGTTCCCAACAATGAGGGGGCGTTCTTTTACTTCCTTGACAAATGACTGCTTGTAATGTAAACCCAGTTCATCACAAGACAAGTGAATAATAACCTCAATTTCTCTGCTTTCCAGATATTGAGAAAGATCTGAGCTTTACTTTCTTACTTAGCTGTTAAATAGACAAGGTGCTGCATTCCACCCAAAAATTCAACTGCAGATTGGAAATACATGTTTTTCAATAATTTAAATTTAAAGAAAAATGTAAATTATGTTTAATTTTCTGCGGAAGTTCTAAAACTTCAACTGAATGACTTTTACACATCAATAAACCGTAAGATATAGAGACAAAATTGGCATATAAGTGTTTTTACTTGTTTTTTGGGTTAAGCTTTTCCAAGATATTCTTTGATTTAATTTGAATTTTGAAATATGGTTTTTCCAAAAAGAAAATTACTGTCGCGTAGCATGGCTCTCTCTCTCTCTCTCTCTCTCTCTCTCTCTCTCTCTCTCTCTCTCTCTCTCTCTCTCTCTCTCTCTCTCTCTCTCTCTCTCTCTCTCTCTCTCTCTCTCTCTCTCTCTCTCTCTCTCTCTCTCTTTCTGTCTCTTTCTTAGTCATGCAAAAAGAGTTGAACATAAAACCATAAAACCAACAACGGCCAGCTGCTAAAATATTTGACTGAATGTTAAACTCTTATAAAATGTTAATAGTCATAAAATAGTTATTATTAAACCTATTAAATTATTAATTTTTTAAATTTTAAATAAGTTTAATATTTGGGTATTAATATATTGCATTTGTAAATTTGTTTTACTTTAAAATGTTTTGATTAAAATTTGAAATTGTTAATTGGAAGTGTTAATAAATTTTGTGTATTCAAATTGTTTGGTTTTAAACTTTAATAAATTGTGAGATGAATTTTATAAATAATATCTTAGAAAGTAAAAGTAATTTTGTATATTTTTAAGTTATAATATTTTAATTTATTATTGTTAATAATTTTGAAATGTTATACAGTTTTGTTAATGATACTTTTGCTTTTAAAGAACAATTAATTGTAAGAATATTTTATATTTTTTTAAATTAAGTAAATTATTAGTTTTTATTTTTGAAATTTATAGTTGTAAGTAATTAATCTGCAATTGGTAGTTATGTGTGGTTATGATATTTTTGATTGTTTAAATAGTAGTGCCGGATATTAGTACTAAAGGTGGCAAAAAATTTTAGAGAGAATTTTAAAATATATTTAAGTTAATAACTCGATTACCAGTTATGTGCTACTGGATACAAGTCATAGAATATTTTTGTTTAAAATATTTTTAAGTTTGTTTTAAATTTTTGTAAATTTTTAAATAAAACTTATAAAATTTCGAAAGGGATGCATTAAAATAATTTTATATTTTTAATTATATTTTGAAAGGTAATTTACTTTTATGTATGCTTATTTTTAGAAATGTGTGGATTTTTGTTTGTAGAGAGAAAATTTTAAAGTTCTTGTAAAATTTCATTTTTATTATTTTATTTCTATTTATAATCTGGAAATTGTGAATGTTTTGTATGATTTTGATGTTTTAATAAATAAGTAAATAAATAAAGTCTGATTATTGACCCCGGATTAAGAAATTAGTTGTCGGGGTATAGTATATAGATTTTTATTTTATTTTATATCTTAAGCTAACTATATTCTTCTATTCCAATTGAACTTAGAATTAACTACGCAATGTATCAATCTGTGTACGTAATAAACAATTTGTGTTAATTTTTATCTGGATTAACGTGTAGCACATAATGAATAAACGATTTCAGTAATTAGTTTGTTGAGGAATGAGTAAAATGGCCACGTGAATGTGTTAGGATATCCTGTCTGTTGTTTTTCTTTAACCAAATCCATTCATTGTTAGCAGTAGGCCACGTACGCATTACCAGAAGGCCGCGCATCTTGTTAACGAGGTATGGGTACACAAAATGGATTTTGCTGCACGTAATGATGAGTTGCAAGAAATCGAGGAAGCAGATTTCGAAAGGGTTAATTTTGGAACCGCAGTTGTACAGCACACGACAATTGTACATCTGCTGGACATACGCAACTTATACCTTTTAGAGGGAAGTTAATGTTAGTGAGGTTGAGGATGGAAGCATTAAATCATAAAAAGAACAGAGAGCAAGATCAAAGAATTGTAGATCAAGTTAAAAAAAAACTAAATGTATTATGCAATGAGACAAGCATTTTACGAAGGCTGTTCAACAAAGAATAATCATACGGTCATAATTTTTCGCAATAAAATTTAATCTTACTATATTATGTTAGCTTAATGTGAAACAAACACGCCGTAGTAGTTCCATTGTTGGTACTCCTGGTTCCTGCCTGTGAGAACCAGCCAAGTTCAGACATGTTCAGTATCGCCAACCGCTGCCATGAAGGTAACATGCAGTTATAGTTGATGTTAGAGGAAGATCCGGAGTCTCTTTCAAACGTAATCACTGCTGATGAAACTTGGCTACATCATTTTGATCCTAAGAGCAAACAGCAAAGCTCAGTGTGGAAATCTTCTTCATCACCAACCCCCAAAAAGCAAAAGTGGTTGCTTCTGCTGGGAAAATTATGATCATTTCATTCTCTAATATTCATGGGATGGTTTATCAGCATGTTGTACCTGCACACACATCAGTAACTGGACAATACTACAGGAATGTCCTGAAAACATTTCAAGTCCATATCAGGCGCAAAAGACCATATATTTATTAAAAGCATATTTGGCGGTGAGAGCTGACGTTTCTGACGTCACACCGCCACTACCTGTCTTCCACTGACCTAAAGCGAGGTCATTGATAAAGAGCAAGGACTAATGCTTTTGTTTCCGTGGTCGGTGCGTCCCAATAACAAGTTGTGAGGTTCGCACACCAGTGATTCCTGAGCTGACTAGTCACAAAATAATGTAATATTTAATTCTGCATAAAATTATACCTAACAGAACTTCAAAGTTGCGAAAGCGAAATTCGGATTAGATAAGTTAAAAACTACGACACGGTTATATTCCTTCGGTGTCTTTTTCGAAACAACCTGTATAGCTAATCAGCAAATAAATCAAAAACATTTTAATGCTAGTTGGTATTTCTTTCTCAAATTCGAGGGCTGTTCAATAAGGAATCATAACAATTTTTTTGACAACGTACCTTTACTGATCCTCATAATTTTTATGGTCCTTCTCAAAATAGTCTCCCCTGAATGCGATGCCCTTGTCCCAGCGTTTCTGTCAGTCTTCAAAGACATGCTGGATACTATTTTTTGAGAGATCCTTCAAAATCGCCTCCGTAGCTTTCACCACTTCTTCTGATGATGGATAATGCCTCCCACGAAGGCGTTTCATCAAGTTAGGGAATAAAGAAAGTCACATGGGGCTAAATCCGGACTGTAGGGAGGGTGAGGGATGCACTTCACGTTGATTTTTGCAAGATATTCAGCAACAACTTTGGCAATATGCGGACGCACATTATCGTGGTGCAGCATCCAGTGTGCTTCACGGAAATGTGATCTTTTGCGCCTGATATGAACTTGCAATGTTTTCAGGACATCCCTGTAGTATTGTCCAGTTACTGATGTGTGTGCAGGTACAACATGCTAAAAAACCATTTCATGAATACCAAAGAATGAGATGACCATAATTTTCCCAGCAGAAGCAACCACTTTTGCTTTTTGTGGGTTGGTGATGAAGGAGATTTACACACTGAGCTTTGCTGTTTGCTCTCAGGATCAAAATGATGTAGCCAAGTTTCATCAGCAGTGATTACGTTTGAAAGAAACTTCGGATCTTCCTCTAACATCAACGTTAACTGCATGTTACTTCCATTGCAGAGGTAGGCGATACTGAACATGTCTGAACTTGCCTGGTTCTCACAGGCGGGAACCTAGAGTACCAACAATGAAACTACTACGGCGTGTTTGTTTCACATTAAGCTAACAGAATATAATGAGATTGAATTTTAGTGTAAAAAATTATGACCGTAAAAAAATATGATCATTATTTATTGAACAATCTTTGCTATTTTGCAGACATGTGTATATTCACTAAAAAGATATTCTATATTTTATTTTGAAGTGCAGTTTAACATCGTGCAGAATCCTTAGACTATTTATGTTTCCGTTAATTATAAATTATAAGCCACAAGTTTGCAAGAAGAGATTCATTATTTGGTAAAACGTGAGTGAGCTTGTGGCATCCATACTGCACTGCAGTCATATTGCAAATACTCTGCTCTCTTCTGTTGACTCTCCCTACGTTTTTTAATATCACTCACTGCACTCCAGAACAACAGTGTATTTTGTACAGTGATGAACCAAAACTGTTTTATACAGAATAATGATTGATTTACCATAACTCGCTTAATCACTTTATACTCCTGTTATTATCTGACAAATGTTAAAAGAATCACAACATTTTGTTTGCATTTTATAATCACTTACGTAAAAATAAAGTTAGTTATAGTGAACCAACAAATACTACACCAATATAACTATTTATAACAGTGACTTCACTAATCTTAAATAAAATTATATACATTTTTCTTGTTAATTGCTGAGATCGATTTCGTAAACTCTTGTTTAGAACTTCAGTCACAAACAACCTCGTCAACGTTACTATTGCTAGAGGTCACTATGTTTTTGCCAGCACTACCAAAATCTGGAAATGAAACAAACATGAAACAACAAATTTCAGCAATACATGTTACGTACTGTGGATTCTTCAAAACCATCTAGATTTTGCTTTTAACAATCTAAAATTTAATTTGGCTGTCTTCAATAATATATTTACACTGAGTTGCTAAAAGTGATGTCATTATAAAACCGCAGGAAAATACAACATTTATTTATTTATAAAGTCATTAACAGCAATATGGATAACACTAGATTTTTACAAGAAATTAATTTAAACACCAGACATCCAAATCTTAGGTGCCATTCCTTATTTTATTATAATAAATCCAATACGTTAGTTCACCACAACTGTCCCCTTTTAAAGATGGTATCTCAGTGCAATCACCTTAGTAACATTTCCCATTTTGATAATAGTTCTTATCGTATATTTAAAAAACAGCTGTCTTTCTTGATGTGGCACAGGCGTTCGACAGGTTTTGGCATGATGGTTTGCTCCTTAAGCTCTACCGCATCAGTCTTCCTAATTACTTATCACATCTAATCCACAGTTTCCTCTACGACCGCAGATTTTCAGTACGCATTGGTGGAAAGCTTTCATCCCCACGTAATATTACCGCAGGTGTCCCACAGGGTTCTATCCTCGCCCCGACTCTATTTAATATATACATTTCTGATATTCCTGACTTAGCTCCGACTTCCTTAGCTCTTTACGCTGATGACACAGTACTATATTATTCTCATGTTAATCTCCAGCACGCACAACAAGTAGTACAGCTCTCTTTAGATCGCCTAACTCATTGGTTCAGCACTTGGCGGATCTCACTGAATCCTCAGAAAACCGAAGCTAAAATCTTCACTCTTCGCCGATATACTCCGCTTACTCCGTTGTGTCTCTACAGGAACAATGTCCCTTGGCTCCCCACTACAACTCCCGTTAAACACCTTGGAGTGCTTTTGGACAGTTGAGCCCAGAGGTTCTACTCCCATTAGCCTTGAACCCGTAGGAACAAGACCCGGGCCTCTTTCAACCAGGGAGTTATCCGAGCTGTCCCAAAGGGCGCTCGGCGTCCTCCGTGGGGCTTTCCATAGGGCAAGACCTAGATACTAATAAGCCCCCCCCATCTGGTCCTATGGACTCAAGACGGGATGGAAGTGGATACGCCACATACGCGCGTCAACACTCAAGGTGAAGACTACCGATATGACCTCGGTGGGGCCGCCTGGTGATCTAGCACACCTTCTACTAGCTTTGCTTTTCGTTTTAACAATTCTCTATGTTACATCATTTGATATGTAGTTGTTAGGTATACATTTTATTTTAATAGTTTTGTTTGTGTATAATGTAATTTCTTTATTTTTTATTCATATATCGGATGCAATCAACTGCATCCACTGTGATAACTGGGGCAATGCCCTGTAACACCAAATTGAAATAATAAATAAATAAATAGACAAATAAATAAATAAATAAATAAATAAATAAATAAATAAATAAATAAATAAATAAATAAATAAATAAATAAATAAATAAATAAATAAATAAATAAATAAATAAATAAATAAATAAATAAATAAATAAATAAATAAATAAATAAATAAATAAATAAATAAATAAATAAATAAATAAATAAATAAATAAATAAATAAATAAATAAATAAATAAATAAATAAATAAATAAATAAATAAATAAATAAATAAATAAATAAATAAATAAATAAATAAATAAATAAATAAATAAATAAATAAATAAATAAATAAATAAATAAATAAATAAATAAATAAATAAATAAATAAATAAATAAATAAATAAATAAATAAATAAATAAATAAATAAATAAATAAATAAATAAATAAATAAATAAATAAATAAATAAATAAATAAATAAATAAATAAATAAATAAATAAATAAATAAATAAATAAATAAATAAATAAATAAATAAATAAATAAATAAATAAATAAATAAATAAATAAATAAATAAATAAATAAATAAATAAATAAATAAATAAATAAATAAATAAATAAATAAATAAATAAATAAATAAATAAATAAATAAATAAATAAATAAATAAATAAATAAATAAATAAATAAATAAATAAATAAATAAATAAATAAATAAATAAATAAATAAATAAATAAATAAATAAATAAATAAATAAATAAATAAATAAATAAATAAATAAATAAATAAATAAATAAATAAATAAATAAATAAATAAATAAATAAATAAATAAATAAATAAATAAATAAATAAATAAATAAATAAATAAATAAATAAATAAATAAATAAATAAATAAATAAATAAATAAATAAATAAATAAATAAATAAATAAATAAATAAATAAATAAATAAATAAATAAATAAATAAATAAATAAATAAATAAATAAATAAATAAATAAATAAATAAATAAATAAATAAATAAATAAATAAATAAATAAATAAATAAATAAATAAATAAATAAATAAATAAATAAATAAATAAATAAATAAATAAATAAATAAATAAATAAATAAATAAATAAATAAATAAATAAATAAATAAATAAATAAATAAATAAATAAATAAATAAATAAATAAATAAATAAATAAATAAATAAATAAATAAATAAATAAATAAATAAATAAATAAATAAATAAATAAATAAATAAATAAATAAATAAATAAATAAATAAATAAATAAATAAATAAATAAATAAATAAATAAATAAATAAATAAATAAATAAATAAATAAATAAATAAATAAATAAATAAATAAATAAATAAATAAATAAATAAATAAATAAATAAATAAATAAATAAATAAATAAATAAATAAATAAATAAATAAATAAATAAATAAATAAATAAATAAATAAATAAATAAATAAATAAATAAATAAATAAATAAATAAATAAATAAATAAATAAATAAATAAATAAATAAATAAATAAATAAATAAATAAATAAATAAATAAATAAATAAATAAATAAATAAATAAATAAATAAATAAATAAATAAATAAATAAATAAATAAATAAATAAATAAATAAATAAATAAATAAATAAATAAATAAATAAATAAATAAATAAATAAATAAATAAATAAATAAATAAATAAATAAATAAATAAATAAAGTCAATCACTCATTTATTCCTTATTTCAATCAGGACTGTAGTTTTCGTAGAGTGGCTTTTTATATTTTATGATTAATTTCTTCAACAAAGCTATGCAACATTAATTCTGAATGAAGGGGACTATACAAATATTTGCAAAAGGTTAATTTTATTAGTCATGCAACTATATCTAAAATGCGAAAATTTTCTGTTCTAAATGGGAGTTCAGGTTGAGGAATGGTTGTACAAAATATTATATGGCATGCTTGCTTGAATGCTAAGAAAGTATTTTAAGTCTTCATGGGCTCTCAAAACGTGTATATTAGGAAATTTCTTAATACTGAATTATTCGGTAGAACATAACATTTCCTCTCTTACTATAAACAGTAGAGAAAATAATAACTATATTATATTGTCTTTACTTCCACTGAAGTTCATTCGAGATCTTATAAAAGTAATTATATATTAATGAAATATAATGTACCATTAGCATCGGAATTATACAATATCGTTTTGTAATAGAAATATGTTTTCAAATAACATAGTTGACTCCCCAGTCTTATTTGGCACAAACTGGAAACAATATGGTAACGTACCTTATAGCACTCGCCCGTTTGATTATACTGATTCTTTCTTCGCTTTGATTACACCGCTGTGCATGATTCTGGGGTTTTCTCCAAAATAGGCCTACTTTACTAAATTTGTTGTGCTGATTCCAAAACTGTAATCAGTTTTTTTTCTACTACGTACCATTTGTGCACAATTAGTAGTCAAACCTAAAATGTTTTAATGTAGTTCTGTGTATAAACATATTGTTTGGAACTGAAAAGGAACTAGTAAACAAAGAAACAATACTGATTTCATTGTTGAAATTAAAGGAGCTTTGCAACAATATAACAATGTAACAGACAACAATACATGCCCTATTTTAAGTCCAATCTCTGCAAATTTAGTTCAGTCTATAACTGCTTTTCAAATAGTGAGGATCTGTTTCTGCGATAGGCAGTTGTATGTCTTACATATTTTGAGAACTTGAAGCAATGTGTCTTTAAGAAAGTGTAAAAATAACCCTGCTATATTTTGCCATATATGTGGCAATTTTAATGTTCGAAAGATGAGACAAATATTACAAATTTCGTTAAAAGGCCTACAAAACCTATTTTCATATGAATCTTGGAGATCTTGACAAAAAAGGACTCCAAAACGTAAGTTATACCTGTGTAGAAAGGGGATCCGTCCCCTTCAGCTGCCGTGGTACGGGCGCTGCGGACCCCTAGCATTCGTGGTACCTCTGACGCTACTAGAGAAACTCAGGCCGAACATTCGAGCCCCTCCCTGATTGGGAGTTCTTCGGATTTAGTTGGACTAGAGGGTTTAGTCATATCGGAAGATGAATGAAATGGGTGAAATGATGCTCAATGCGTCCGAGGTCCATGGAGCTTAGAGTTACTCGACATTCGTCTCTAAGGATAAGGGAAAACCCAGAAAAAACCTTATCAAGGTAACTGATCCTGACCGAGATTCGAACTCGGGACCTCTTGAACGTGAGGCAGACATGCTACCATCTACGCTACCAAGGCGAGCGAGGGGGGCAGTGGTTCTCGATACCCGTGGGAGATAGGGTACGTCTCCGGATGGGGTTGAGGGAAGCCATATATTTCCGCGTACTAGCCAGCATAGGTAGTAGAAGGTGTGCTAGATCACCAGACGGCCCCATCGAAGTCTAATCGGTAACCTTCCCCTCTGGGGTTGGCGCGCGTAAGTATCGTATCCACTTCCATCCCGTCTTGAGTCCACAGGACCAGATGGGGGGCTTGTTAGTCGGGCGCCCTTTCGGGACAGCTCGGTAACTCCCTGGTCGTTAGAGGGAAAAAGACCTGTGTAGAACAACTAAAGAAGTGGAGTAAAGGACAAACTGCTAGTATGCCCTTTGCCATTCCTATGATCTGGCATGACCTCGAAACCACGTGGATGATTGCTGATACCGAAATTATGGTTTTCCAGAAGCAAAGAATCATGATAGATGTCAAAGGAATGTTGGTTCTTTGTCAAGACCAGGGCAAGACCAGTTGAGTTGGGGAAAGTGTATAACAAAGCCATGTAAGAAGCAGTGTCTTTAGAAGATTTGTAAAGGAATTGTCACTTGACGTGTATGAATAGGGAATTCTTTGGATCATTTACAATGGCGACCAAAACAGCCACAAAGGGATTTTGTCTCAAAAGGAATTTTGAGAGTGAAAGTTAGAGTTATATACACGCGCGGGCAGCTGTGGTCAGAGAGCACCCTTCGGCGTGTAGCCGATGGGGACAGTTCGCGGCTAGGAAGCTATTATAAACAGTCTTCGGCTTGAAGCCGAGCAGAGGAGTCTTCGGTGTCAGGCTGATGAGAGGAGTCTGAGACGTGAAGCCTATTAGAGCCGTCAACTTGTTCTGTCTTGAATATTTGTCGGGTCATCAAAATTTATCGAGTAATAAACAATTAGCATTCAGTAACTCTAAAACGGAGCTGTGGTAACCCTTGCTCGCCACCATCTTATTTGTATCATTGCTATTTTTGTGTATGTGTTGTTACAGGTTACAACAGAAAAAAACATGAAAGAAATCACTTATCAAAATTTATTGGCAGCAAAACGACCCATATTACATGGTCCTGTTCTACCTCTACCTTCTTCAATAGAAGCATCTGGAAAAGAATCATCATCAGATTCTGAAAAAAAAGTTCTCAAGACATCAGTACTGATTTAGACATAGAACAAGAACAGGGATTTCATCAACCTCAACAATTCACCCAGGCAGAACTCAATAATTTGATAAGGCTTTCAATAAGGATGGCAACTGCTACAAATATATCTCCAAGAAGATATCTGATGCTAAAATTATAGAGGGAGTATTTGTAGGTCAACAAATTAGGAAGTTGATTTCTGATATGTTATTTGAATAAACAATGACAGATACTGAAAAACAGGCAGGGATTGATTTTAAGAGTTTCATAAAAACTTTCTGGGAAATTTCAAGAGTCCAAATTACAAAAATATTGTAGAAATTACGTAGAAAATGAAGTTACTTACAGTGAAGCAATAAATATTACACATATATAAATATTTGTTTCTAAATCTCCACTTAACTTAAGAGGTTGGTGTTAATATTTCTTTCTTCTTTCTAATGAAGATGGATTTCGAAGGCAAATCGCATTCGTCCTCAGTTCAAAACAAACTCCATTGTCAAGGAAATCTCGGTTACCATGTGTTTTTTCCCCCCTTGTTCCATTTATACCCCGCCTTTAACAGTTATGGTCATATTGGCGGCCGTTCTCCTTTGGAACATATCGAAGGTGTTAGCTCGTTATCTTTGGTTTTTAATCATTAGATCACGCACACATTCACACTCTCATTCGTACGTCCTGACTCCGGGGAAGATGGGGAATTATCTTGGTCGGAGAAAAATACCCAACCCCACCGCCGGGAATCGAACCCGGGACCTCTAGCACGGCAGGCAGGTGCTCCACCGACTGAGCTACGGGGCCAGCCCTGTTATGTTTTCAACATTACCAACATCTAAAGACGAAACAAACCTTAAAATAGAATCAACTGCCGGTATGTCAAAATTCATTACGCGATGTTTATCTTTAAAAATAAATATATTTTCCCAAACTATTAAATCTATAGGACCTTTTAATTGTTTTAATAATTTAACTTCTGGATTTATTTCATGGTTAAATGAGCAAAAATGATCTGCCACGGCCAATTTATCAGTTTGTTTATATTTAATGTTACGAAAATGTTCTTTCTTTCTGGTTTCCAAACTACGTTTTGTCTTTACAATATAAACCTGATCACAATCTAAACAATTAAATTGATAAATACCAGATTTTTTATTATTAGGAATTTTATCTTTTTTAGAAAATTGTAATAAGTTTTTAATACTATATTTATTTTGAGGAACTAAAGTTATACCAACTTCTTTAAAAAAAATTAAAACTGTTTATTAACCCAAGGATGGTAAGTACATTTTTTTAAATTATAATCGTCTTTTATTTTTTAAGAGTAGAAATATCATTAACAGTTGTTTTTATATTTAAATTTGTCAATCTTATTTTGTATAAAATCTTTATTAAAACCATTAATTAAAGCAGTATTAATAATATGTTTATATTCTTTATTAAATTCCTCTTTATTCAGGGGTATATTTATTAATCTATAAATCAAACTATTAAAAGAGCAAAATTATGTGAAAAAGGGTTAAAAGTTTATTTTTTATGCAATTATTAATATGAGTAGATTTCCTATAAATACCAAAATCTAATTTGTTATTATATGTTATTATTTTCAAATCTGATATTTGACTTCTTCCCTTTCTAGATTTCAAAATAATAAGAAATTATAACAAATTAGACTTTTGTGTTTATAGGAAATCTACTCATATTGATAATTACATAAAACAATAAAAGTGTTAACCCTTTTTCACATAAATTTGCTGTTTTAATAGCTTGACGAATGCAATTTGCCTTCCAAATCGATCTTCATTAGAAAGAAGAAAGAAATATTAACATCAACTTCTTAAGTTAAGTGGAGATTTATTAACAAATATTTATATTTGTGTAATATTGTAGAAAATATGCTTTAGAACTTTCGAAAGCTGGGATGCAATATGAGTGTGAAAGTACATGTCCTGCACTCTTATTTGGACTTTTTTTTTTATAAAATCTCGGCTGTGTTAGTGAGGAGCAGGGTGAGAGATTTCACCAGGACATAAAGGAATTGGAAAGACGCTACCACGGAAAGTGGGATGTGAATATGATAACTGATTATTGCTGGTCGCTGAAAAGAGATGTATCAAATTCTTTTCATAGTAGGAACTCTAAAAAACGTTCACTTCATTTCAAGGCAGTATGTAAAAAGCTGGTTAAATGTTCAAATTTAAATGATGATGTGAAACATTAGTTAATTGTGGAGAGTGTTGTGTTCACAGTTATGGATTTATTAACTTATATTTAATAATATAACAAAATTCGATAGAGGCTAGTATAGAATGCATATTTTACTATTTCTTATATTGTGAAAAACTGGTATGTGATGGAGAAAAGCTAAGTTCATATTCTGATTCAGCACAATCAAATTACGGATAATGATATATTAAAATAAAAACCCTAGACAAAGCTTTAAATTTTGCATATTAGTCTTACATTCCCTTTTATCTGGGTCTCAAACAATTGACTGTAAGAAAATTATACCATAGTTTAATAATAGCGTTTGGAACTTTTAAAACATCTGCAATCTAAAATGTCAATTTACTGACCCATTGTATATCAATTACTAGAATTCAAAGCTGTGTTGGAAGAATGATTTTAACACGAACGATAACAGAAATTGCATGTGTGACATTTCTCCCCTAAGATGTACAGCGCTCTCTACTCACGTGGGACACCCCACCACGTGAACTGTAACACGCTTTACGCTTTGTCCATTCATTCTAGCGTGATATTTAAAACATGGATCGCTATGTGATGATTTTGATAGTCCATGTTCCTTACATTACTATGTTAAAAACAAAGTCAATAAAAAAGAATATCGCCGAAATAGTTAACGATAAGAAAACAATTCTTTGACACAATTAAGGTATACAGTTAGTGAAGAGAGCTTCTTAAGGTATTTCCAGAAAATTTAAGATGTACATTACATTAGCCATGAAGGCATCTTAAACGTATGATATATTAATTAATAATTTTACAAGTACTTTAGGAAAAATCAAAATTTTTGTAAACTTTTTCCTGTAAAGGCCCCTTTGGAAAATGCCACATCTTTGGAAAACGCTGAATTTAAATTACAGAGCTGGTATGCGCGCACACAAACACAGATATATATCTTGCTAACACAACTTTTTTTTCTTAATTCATGAAATAATGAAAGCTTACTGTCTTAATTTTTGGCGGGAATACTTGCAATAGTACTAGGAGAAAGTAAAACATATATCTCTATGGTTATATTCTGTAATACATTTTATAAACCGTATCATTTTATAATCAAATAAAATATGGCTGTTTATTTTTCAAAATATTTTGTCAAATTTACGACATGCAGGCATTACTTTAAAAAAAAGCAGAACATTTTCCTAAATTATGAGCTGAATCTTTCCTGGCCGCGTATTTCCTGTAGACGTTCTCGGGCTTCGAACCAGGTAAGAAGATCTTGTGGATGCTGAAGATGGGAGAGATGCACGCTCCCGAAACGTCGATGTCACGTCTTCTTACCTGGCTCGAAGCACGAGAACTATGGAACAAATTTTCCTAACTTTTATACAAGCATAATGGGTGGGAGAAAGTATCAACCAAACATTTGATGACGATATTTCATAAAAATAATAACTGAGACACACTGAATACAAACAAGAGCACGTTAAAAACTAGCTGTGTGTAAGAGGGGTGGGGTTTGTGGACAGCGTAATTCTAAAACGAAATGTCTGTTAAATACCAAATGTGACACGGGAATTTTCAAGGCAATTCTTTTATGTGTGTGTGTGTTTTTTTTTTCTTTCTAAAAATCACTCCAACAAATGTTAATAAAAATGAATTACATTTAAGACATTGATACAGAAATAAATGTCATTAATTTTCGGGCAGAAGTAAATGAATTTTTTTTTTAAGGCAAGGCGACACTGAAAATTCGGCGAAAATGTTTGTATTTTTTGGTAGCTTAGGATGTGTAGTAATAGATGCCAGTCTATTTTTATCATTTGAACCACTTTAGGCCATTTCGTGACAATATAAAGAGAGTTTTAACAATAGCTACTTGAAAATTAATTTTCTGAGAAGCTTTTCTAACATTTTTCAGTATACAAAATACCTCGCGTGTCAAAGTTTTTCATTTAAGTTGCTGAAACTTACAGGATAGGTCTATAATATAAATAAAAAACTTCACATTCCGCTTTTCTTGTTAATTCCCATGTTTTTAAAATTATATAGTGTTAAGGAATGAAAAAAAAGGTTCGCATTTTCAAATTTTTGAGAGCTTGTGCCTGGTAAATAGAACAAATGATACAAGAATATTCCAACAAATAAGAATGTGGGTCTTTTAAAATTGCTCTGTACTAGCCGAAAACAAAAATTCAACTTTAACGCTCAATTTTCTTGACACGTAGAACATTTTATACAGTGAGTCATTTTTACAATATTTTTACGAAAAATAATTAATAATTAATTAACTATTGGATGTAGCCATAACTCAGAATCGTTTTTCATATTATTTAACTAGTAAACTATGAGAAGTAAACAAAAGCATACTGCACAAACAATATCAGTTGTTTTTGTGGTGTAAGCCATTTCCAAAGCATTCATTTGTTTTGGTCTGAAAGTTTCAATACTTGGCTATCTGTTGAAGTAGTACCAACGTTTCCTTTCTATCTATAACGAAATGGTTAATACAACTGTAAATATTTATAGTAATTAACTGTAAAAGACAGAAAAAACAATATTTTGCAATAATACTTACAGAAGGTTTATAAGTATAAATATTACTTTATAGGGGACGTCTTTTGAGTTAAGACAAATATGGCATTCTATCCAAAAACTTGATACGGAAATTTTATCAAAAATACACGTTTTGAAATTCGCTTCTTGAGTGCAAAAAACAGTCTATGAACAGCATAATAAACAAAAAATGAGTTAAACGCCAACTTGATTTTTAAATTCAGTATCTTTCTAGGATATAACACGATAATCATTCTAAACCTAGCATATAAGTGGAAAGGTTTCAAAAATAGGTACTCTTTCAAAAATGGTTTTAACGATTTTGTATAAAGTAAATATATTTAAGATAATTACGTAAAAGTGAAGCTAGCTACACAAATATAACTATTCATAACAAAAATATTTTACTACTGTTCCTGATAAACAAATTAATAATGCTTTAAAATTACTGAGTTTACAAGATAAAGTTATAAAATTCACATTAAATACTGAAATTAATGGATTTCTTCCTTTTCTAGATCTAAATATTATATGAAAGAATAATAAATTAAACTTTGGTATTCATAGAAAGTCTATTCATATCGATAATTATATAAGAATAAAAGTTTTAGCCCTTTTTCACATAAATTTGCTGTTTTAATAGTTTGATTTATAGATTAATAAATATACTCGTGAATAAAAGGGAATTTAATAAAGAATATAAACATATTATTAATACTGCTTTAATTAATGGTTTTAATAAAGATTTTATACATAAAAGATATAAAAATCAAATATCAGAAACCTCTTAATGATATTTCTACCCTTAAAAAATAAAAGACGATTATAATTTTTATAAAATTTACTTATCCTTGGGTTAGTAAACGTTTCCAAAAAATTTGAAAGAGTTTGGTATAACTTAAGTTCCTCAGAATAAATATAATATTAAAAATTTACTAAATTTCTCAAAAAGCTATAAAATCTGATATGTATCAATTTAATTGTTTAGATTGTGATAAAGTTTATATTGGAAAGACAAAACGTAATTTAGAAACCAGAACGAAAGAACATTTTTGGTAATTTCACCATGAAATAAATCCAGAAGTTAAACTACTAAAACAATTAAATGGTCCGATAGATTTAATGGTTTGGGAAAAATCATTTTAAAAAACAAAATCGCGTAGTGAAATTTTAAATAACAGCAGTTGGTTGTTTTTATGTTTGTTTAATTTTCAGATTTTGGTAGTACTGGAAAAAACATAATAACAACTGACAGTATCGTTAAGGACGAAGTTGTTTGATGAATAAAGATGTAGGCAAATGTTTACGAAATCGTTCTCATCAAGTAATAAGAAAAATATACATACATTTATTAAGGTAAGTGAAGTTTATGTTAAATATAGTTATATTTGTGTAATGTTTAAGATATTTTAATGACAAATAAAATGTATAATTTGAATTTTCTGAGAATGTCCTAAGAAGTGCTCTTAATTCTGGTAAACCGTAAGACATCACACAACATATGTCAAATTTTTGTCATTTCCGAGAAATTCCTGTTTTAGCTATACAAGACAGGCAATTAAAATAATTAAAAAAATTCTATCTTGCTTAATATAAAAGAGGGAGAAGATGTTGGAGGTGAGGTTTGTCTACTAGAACACAAGTTCCACTTCACCTGTTGTGTTAGTCTGAAGTCACTGAAGAAGGAGAAGAAGACGCGAACAAGAACCGAGAGCCCGGCAACACACAACTGGCTGCATGATCACGTCAGTACGACAAGTGAATATCTACATCCCCGAGTTACACGGTCTGGTCTCTCTGGCCACGCCCCCTCCCTGTGTTGCGCCGTCTCCTCCCTACCACCACCGCCGACCGGGTTCGATTCCCACTCCTAGTCGGTGGCAATGATGACATCTGCCGACTGCTACAGTGGTGAACTAGGATACACGTGGCTAGATGTAAAAATAAACAAACACCAGTTAAACTTTCGAAATTTTCATCTGTTGGGGAGATATGGAATCTGAAATTTATCATCAGACCATGGGATCGCGTAAACCTTGGCAACCAATGTACGCACAAAGGCTAAGCGTGACATTAACAAACGTCGGTGTCAACAAGTATACCGAAGTGCTGTGTGTGTACACTCCGGTACGGATACAAAGAGTAACCTAGCATCCTTCTCATTGCTTTCGTTGCGGGAATTACAATGAACAACCTTGTTCATTCGTAAATTGTCAAATGTGAATTTTCTGCGACTCTCACTGAAACATTATCAAAATATTGGGAGAAATTTATTCAACTCACATGACGTTAATGGTGCATATGAGTAGTACAAATCCCTTTCATGTGTTTGTTCGAGACTTAGTTCATTTCTTACATTACACAGCACAAAAAATCCAGTATTTTTGTGTAGAACACTGGACAATTTATGTTTTTGATTGGTTGGTAGGTGGTGCATTCTTTATATTGTTAATTTTTGCAGACATCTCCTCGACTGCTTATACACAGCTCGAAATTACATTCTTCAAACTATTTAATTTATTGAAGGTCTGTTGGAGAATTTAATGTCATATCGGCACGTTGGCCATAGTAGCTCAATGGTTTAGAGCGGCTGGACGGAGTCCAGAAGATCCGTGGTTCAAATCCGAGCTATGGTATTGAGGTTTTAACTCTGGCTCTACCCTTTCATACTGCGTCCTACACACGGCTAGTGTGAAAGAACTATTAATTTCCATTAATTGTACCTAATAGTGGTCCGAGCTGTAAGGCCCGGGCCTTAAAGTACTTACAGCATAGTAAGTCGTCATTAAGGTAGTTGTCTCATGTGTTTATGAGAACTCCTAGTGGTTTACCGGGATAAACACGAGTCAGTTGTACATAATAGTGGTCCGAACTATAAAGCCCGGGCCTTAAAGTACTTACAGCATAGTAAGTCGCCATTAATGTCGTTGTCCCATGTGTTTATGAGAACTCCTAGTGGTTTATCGGAAAAAACACGAGTCAGTTGTACCTAATAGTGGTCCGAACTATAAAGCCCGGACCTTAAAGTACTTACAGCATAGTAAGTCGTCATTAATGTCGTTGTCCCATGTGTCTATGAGAACTCCTAGTGGTTTATCGGGAAAAACACGAGTCAGTTGTACCTAATAGTGGTCCGAACTATAAAGCCCGGACCTTAAAGTACTTACAGCATAGTAAGTCGTCATTAAGGTAGTTGTCTCATGTGTTTATGAGAACTCCTAGTGGTTTGCCGGGATAAACACGAGTCAGTTGTACCTAACAGTGGCCCGAACTATAAAGCCCGGGCCTTAATGTACTTACAGCATAGTAGTCACCATAAAGGTAGTTGTCTCATGTGTTTATGAGAACTCCTAGTGGTTTACCGGGAAAAAGACGAGTCAGTTGTGCCTAATAGTGGTCCGAACTATAAAGCCCGGGCCTTAAAGTACTTACAGCATAGTAAGTCGTCATTAAAGTAGTTGTCTCATGTATTTATGAGGACTCCTAGTGGTTTACCGGGAAAAACACGAGTCAGTTGTACCTAATAGTGGTCCGAACTATAAAGCCCGGACCTTAAAGTACTTACAGCATAGTAAGTCGTCATTAAGGTAGTTATCTCATGTGTATATGAGAACTCCTAGTGGTTTACCGGGAAAAACACGAGTCAGTTGTACCTAATAGTGGTCCGAACTATAAAGCCCGGACCTTAAAGTACTTACAGCATAGTAAGTCGTCATTAAGGTAGTTGTCTCATGTGTTTATGAGAACTCCTAGTGGTTTACCGGAAAAACACGAGTCAGTTGTACCTAATAGTGATCCGAACTATAAAGCCCGGGCCTTAATGTACTTACAGCATAGTAGTCACCATAAAGGTAGTTGTCTCATGTGTTTATGAGAACTCCTAGTGGTTTACCGGGAAAAAGACGAGTCAGTTGTGCCTAATAGTGGTCCGAACTATAAAGCCCGGGCCTTAAAGTACTTACAGCATAGTAAGTCGTCATTAAAGTAGTTGTCTCATGTATTGATGAGGACTCCTAGTGGTTTACCGGGAAAAACACGAGTCAGTTGTACCTAATAGTGGTCCGAACTATAAAGCCCGGACCTTAAAGTACTTACAGCATAGTAAGTCGTCATTAAGGTAGTTATCTCGTGTGTTTATGAGAACTCCTAGTGGTTTACCGGAAAAACACGAGTCAGTTGTACCTAATAGTGATCCGAACTATAAAGCCCGGGCCTTAAAGTACTTACAGCATAGTAAGTCGTCATTAAGGTAGCTGTCTCATGTGTTTATGAGAACTCCTAGTGGTTTACCGGGAAAAACACGAGTCAGTTGTACCTAATAGTGATCCGAACTATAAAGCCCGGGCCTTAAAGTACTTACAACATAGTAAGTCGTCATTAAGGTAATTGTCTTATGTGTTTATGTGGACTCCTAGTGGTTTACCGGGAAAAACACGAGTCAGTTGTACCTAATAGTGGTCCGAACTATAAAGCCCGGGCCTTAAAGTACTTACAACATAGTAAGTCGTCATTAAGGTAATTGTCTTATGTGTTTATGTGGACTCCTAGTGGTTTACCGGGAAAAACACGAGTCAGTTGTACCTAATAGTGGTCCGAACTATAAAGTCCGGGCCTTAAAGTACTTACAACATAGTAAGTCGTCATTAAGGTAATTGTCTTATGTGTTTATGTGGACTCCTAGTGGTTTACCGGGAAAAACACGAGTCAGTTGTACCTAACAGTGGTCCGAACTATAAAGTCCGGGCCTTAAAGTACTTACAGCATAGTAAGTCGCCATTAAGGTAGTTGTCTCATGTGTTTATGAGAACTCCTAGTGGTTTACCGGGAAAACCACGAGTCAGTTGTACCTAATAGTGGTCCGAACTATAAAGCCCGGGCCTTAAAGTACTTACAGCATAGTAAGTCGCCATTAAGGTAGTTGTCTCATGTGTTTATGAGAACTCCTAGTGGTTTACCGGGAAAACCACGAGTCAGTTGTACCTAATAGTGGTCCGAACTATAAAGCCCGGGCCTTAAAGTACTTACAGCATAGTAAGTCGCCATTAAGGTAGTTGTCTCATGTGTTTATGAGAACTCCTAGTGGTTTACCGGGAAAACCACGAGTCAGTTGTACCTAATAGTGGTCCGAACTATAAAGTCCGGGCCTTAAAGTACTTACAGCATAGTAAGTCGTCATTAAGGTAGTTGTCTCATGTGTTTATGAGAACTCCTAGTGGTTTACCGGGAAAAACACGAGTCAGTTGTACCTAATAGTGTTCCGAAGTATAAAGCCCGGGCCTTAAAGTACTTACAGCATAGTAAGTCGTCATTAAGGTAGTTGTCTCATCTGTTTATGAGAACTCCTAGTGGTTTACTGGGAAAAACACGAGTCAGTTGTACATAATAGTGGCCCGAACTATAAAGCCCGGGGCTTAAAGTACTTACATCATAGTAAGTCGTCATTAAGGTAGTTATCTCATGTGTTTATGAGAACTCCTAGTGGTTTACCGGGAAATACACGAGCCAGTTAATTTAATGTCATGTCGAATCTAATGTCATTTCATTAATTTAATTTCTCTGAAGTTTTACAGAGATGATATCAAATTGAGGGAAGATTATGTCCAGCAAGATGGAGCAATGTGCCATACATCTATTGATACATGTAACTTGTAACCAGTTTATTTGATAATCGAATAATCTCAAAACATCTGTGGCCCCCAGATCTCCTGACATAAGCTCACCGGATTTTTTCTTGTGGGGTTATCTAAAAAATAGAGTGTACAAGAATATACCACGGACAATTGATGTTCTTAAGGAATCCATTCTATCCGAAATAAGTAACATTGGCGAGGATACTCTCCGTAAAACTTGAGAGAATATGATGAGACGAGTGCAAACATGTATAGATGCTGGTGGAGGACACTTCCAACATTTTCTCTGAGATGAGTAGGATGTAAGACGGTATTTCAATAAAATCCACGATATCATTTCAATTCTTATCAAAATATCTTAATTATACGGAATTTTAGTGAAAATTGTTACACAAATTTTTGAGAAAATCAATTTTTTGGAATTCTATGTAAATGGTAGCCTGGGGTGGAAAGATTTTAGTCATTTTTTTTTTTAGTTTAACTTAGTTGTAATTTTTAGTTATCCTGCTCTCTCTCATACACACATATACACACGGGGAGCTTTCTCAAAAGAAAAAAAATTGTTTTAGATTCAAAGAATCTCAATATGTGTATATTAGAAGAAATATTTTATCAAATATTTCGGTGGAATACAACACTTCCCCTGTCTAACATGTAGCAAATAAAAATGAAATTTAAAATAAATCATATTTTAAGAAATAGATAATCACGTATCCTAGCTATCAAGTACCTTGGCGTGACCTTGACACGCACGATGCAGTAGACTACCCACCTTAAGAGATAGCGACAACAAAGGGCGGCAGCGATTAAAGATGTGCACCCCCATGTTTAGGAGCAAACAGCTAAAGCTGCGCTCTAAGATTGTGCTCTACAAATCTTTTATTTTATCCGTGGTCCTGTACGCCTGCATGGTCTGGGCAACACATCCAAAATCGCCTTAAAATACCTCCAAAGCTTACAAAACCTCTCCTTACGTAAAATCCTATCTGTCCCTATCCGCACGACTACTGCCAGCCTTCATCAAGAAACCCATATCCCCTACATCCCCGAGGCCGTAATAAAACGAGCCTCCTCCATCTGGGCGCCCATACGGCAACATAGCAATCCAAAAATTAACCACATTGGGAAACGTGAACCAAAACACCGTAAGCATGCACGCATAAAAATATTCTAATGTCACAGTTACACCACAATGTGCGCCCAAGTCCTTCCGGCCCAGACCTTTCCCCATTTGCAGAGGCCGCCGCCAAAGCAGCCCAGGAGACAGCAGCACGCTGCCGCACGGAGCAGTGTAAATAGTGAAGTGTGTGTGTGTGTGTGTGTGTGTGTGTGTGTGTGTGTGTGTGTGTGTAAATAAAAGTGCAAAATAAGCGCTTGTAAATACTGTACATAACAAAAAAGGACACTGTAAGACACTAACATAACAAAACTGTTCTCGGTCGGCTAAGAAACTTCACCGTATGGGTTTTATATATACCCACGTAGACAATAAGCATTTAATTCCCAAAATATAACCTCAATGAAAATTTTAGCCTGTAAGCCGGGCCCCTTTGTACCGGCACCAGGTCATGAAACTGAAAATAAAAACCTGAAACCGGTACAGCCATATTCATAAAGAACCAAATTACCCATACTTCCATTACCATCCCTCCGCTACAACTCCTGGAGGGGACCGCCATAAGGCTCTCCTTAGGCGGTTCAGACCTAGTGTTTGTAGCGGTGTGTGACCCGCCCAACCATCCCTTCTATGAAGCGGATTACAGGGCACTCCTAAACCTAGACCACAGAGTGAAAATAGCCGGCGACTTCATGACAAACACCCAGGATGGAACAGCCGCATCTAGAATGACAGGGGAAGGAGCATCTACCGCCTCATCAGCGGAGACCCAAACTTCCATGCGCATGCCCCACGGGGTCCAACGCACTTCCCGCCTGGTGGCAGGGCGGACGTCATAGACATCGCAATTACAAAGAACATTCCATTTCATCTGGACCTCACGGTGGTAAACGCTCTGGATTCTGACCACAACCCAGTTGTGATCAGTTCAGACGTTACCGTCGCAGCTCTGGCAACGGCTGACTGGGTGGATGAAGTCGACTGGGATGCCACCATCCTTGAAATCCATAACTCCGTGGACGCCCAGCCTCTAATCGACTCTGTGGAGTCACTCGAGGCGGCAGACATCCATCCTTATGGCGGTCCGTGCTCACACACACCGCATTCCATTCGAGGCACCAAACCCCACAGATATCCCAGGACCCATCAAACAACTTATAAGGGCTAAACACGCTGTGGGAAAGCTGTGACAGAGATTTCGCCATCCCAGGATAGGAGAAGTACACCAGAAGTTCAAATCTCTGGTAAGACGACTCCTAAGAGCACACCGCAAAGAGGCCTGTAAAAACATGTTAATGCAAACCAACCTCCAGGAGAGAAAACCGTGGCGAATAGTCCGTAGCCTGCGGAAAGACAGAACAGTACACCAGCACCCCTTGCACAGCCCTAGAGGTCGACTCGTTTACAAGTTGAGAGAAAAAGCAGATGCACTAACAGACTATCTGGAGGCCCAGTCCCAGCCCAGGATTGAGCCAATGGACGATGAGCATGCTGACCTCGTGGAACGAGTGGTAGAGAAATTCCTGGAAGTTCCGCCCCCAGACCACGAGGAGTTCCACATTCCCATAGTAACCCCTAGAGAGTTAGCCACCACGCTTAACTCTCTAAGAACCAACAAAGCCCCTGGCCAGGACCGCGTCACAGCGGAAATGCTCAAACACCTCCCACGAAGAGCCGTGATTCACTTAACCCATATTTATAACGCATGCCTGAAGGAGGCGCGCGTGATTGCGTTTTAAAACCGGTTTTCCCATCAAGTTAACATTGGGAAAGGTGAACCAAAACACCGTAAGCATGCACGCATAAAAATATTCTAATGCCACCGTTACACCACAATGTGCGCCCAAGTCCTTCTGGTCCAGACCATTCCCCATATGCAGAGGCCGCCGCCAAAGCAGCCCAGGAGACAGCAGCACGCTGCCGTGTAAATAGTGAAGTGTGTGTGTGTAAATAAAAGTGCAAAATAAGCGCTTGTAAATACTGTACATAACATAAAGGGGACACTGTAAGACACTAACACAACAAAACTGTTCTCGGTCGGCTAAGAAAGGTCACCGTATGGGTTTTATATATACCCACTTAAACCAGTTCTGCATCCCGACTTAGCCCACCGTTATATGTACCCTAGTTCTCGGACACGCCCAACCGGAGTAAGATTCCGGGAACTCTCCCGTACACACGACCTCCGAATGCCTCGCGTGGAGCGGTCGTCCCTGGGTCGTTATCCCGCATGGCAGCTCCAGCGTGCGCGGTTCGATCTTGCTCTTTCCACCAACTCGAGACTAGCTACCCCACATTCGGTATTCCAACAACTTTTTGCCGAACTACTGGACCGTTACCCTAATTATGTTCCGGTCTTTACGGACGGTTCTCAGTTAGGTAGCACTACGGGTTGCGCATTCGTCATTAACAGCGAGGCTCATAAATTTCGCCTTCTGGACTTCAACTCTGTTTTTTCTGCAGAACTGTATGCCATCCTTTATCTGCTCCTTTTTATTTGTAAGTTAGTTCCTGGCAATTTTATCGTTTGCACTGACTCTCTAAGTGCGCTTCAGGCGTTGCAACAGCACATTGCAGCTCACACGCTAGTTTTAAAAATGCAGGCCTTGATCTCGCAAATGCTTAGTCGCGGATACCATTTTGTTTTTACTTGGACACCAGGTCATGTGGGCATTTCCGAGAATGAGGAGGCGGACGTGGCTGCTAAGTCCGCTTGCCGTTTGCCCCGGAGTATAACAACTACGGTGCCATACCAGGATGTGCAACGTTTTTTCCGTCTCCAACTCCTATCTGCTTGGCAGCACTCCTGGACAGCTTTAGAAGGCACACAACTCCGGGCAATAAAGGAGAGCTGGCTAACTTCCTGCAGGGATAACCGACCAGCCGAGGTGATACTCACCCGGCTGAGAATTGAGCACACACGTGCGACTCATGGCCATCTGTTAAGAGGGGAACCGGCCCCTGTGTGTGCTCCGTGTGTAGTACTCCTCACTGTGCGGCATGAATTGCTCGATTGCCCGCAGTACACCCTCGTTCGCCAGTCTTTGGGCCTAAGGACTAACTTGCTCGGTGTTTTAGGGGACGACCCAGTGGCCGTGGTCAAGGCACTGCGGTTTGTTGCCGAAATCGATTTTAATAAACAAGTCTGACTTGCTTTTTATATTTGTTATTTTTAGAGATTTTAACTTATTAGTCTTTGGATGGTTTTTATGTACTTTTAATAGTGGAGTGATTTTATTTTATTTTACCTTTTTAGCCTAATTTGTGTAGCTTTTAGGTTTTAGTCTTGACTTCGGGCCCAAATGACCTTGCTGTCGACGGGCCCTAAAACACCACACACTCACTCACTCACTCACCCCACATAGACAATAAGCATTTAATTCCCAAAATATAACCTCAATGAAAATTTTAGCCTGTAAGCCGTGCCCCTTTGTACCGGCACCAGGTCATGAAACAGAAAATAAAATTCTGAAACCCGAACCTCAATCCTAGCTATCCCAGCCCGCATAGCATCTGTGTTGAAGTAGTTGTCGCATGCCCACGGCGATTGGTATTGTGACTTTGTGGGTTCGTAGAGTATAAAGGCCGAGTTGCAGAAATTAAAACTCGTTACAATAACACTTCCAGCTGTCTCTTGTTTCACAACACTTTCACAACTGACTCACTTTGCGAGCCGTCACGTCTTTAAATACCTATTTCGTAAATTCGAGATATTTCTGGACCAAACAGAAATCGAAGTGTAACCCTATTGGGGCCGGCGGGTTTTTTATCTCGTGCTATCATTATTTCTTCCGGCATACTCCTTATCTCCAGGCGTTTTGTGTACACAAGCCACGCTATCGCGATCGGGTTCGCGACACTGCTCCCTCCTCAAGGCTGGTCGTGCCGAACAGCTCCATCGTAGTGGGCCAGACGATCCATGTGTACCACTAACATCTTCCCACGGGGCAACTTCTGGATGCGGTAGACCACGTCGTTAATCCTCTCAACCACCCGGTACGGTCCTTGCCCGGCTGTTGAAGTTTTTCGATAGTTCGGTTTGCTCCCAGGTGTTCTCCTGAAGTACCGGCGTGCACTTCCTCCAAGACCTCCGAGACCTTACTTCGGGGAAGTACCAACTGTTGTCTCTGCGTCTTCCCATCGGGTGATTCCCATGCGCGGAACAACACGACCTCTCTGATCTTCAGTGAGTCCCATTGGGCCCAGTACGACTTGTAGGTGGCGCTCCTCGGTGCGATGACCTCCCAGGTTGGTCTTGTCCCTGCCTCCGCCTTCCTCAAGAGTGGTACCAAGTCTGCGTCCGCCAGCTGCTCCCTCCCCAGACCTGGGCTATCCCAGCCATCCGCAGGCACTGCCGTGACTACTCGGACTGCTGCGGCACGCTGCTTCTCTTCGACTCTTGTGCATTGGCCGCACCCCTCTGGGCAGGGTCTTCAGGACATGGCGTCTGTGTTACCGTGGTTCTTCCCTCTACGATATTCAGAGGCGAAGTCGTACTCCTGCAGCCTCTGAACCCAACGTGCTGTCTGGACTTTCAGCTTTCTAAAGCTCAGTAGCCAGGTTAGGGTGGAGTGGTCAGTCCTCAGGTGGAATGGCTAACCGTACAGGTACTTGTGGAAGTGCTCCAAGGCCTTTACTACCACCAGTAGCTCTCGCCGGGTGACGCAGTAGCTCTTCTCTGCAGTTGTCGAAATTTCTCGAGCTTTTCTGCGGTCAGGTGATCGGCCGCCCTCTCCAGTAAGCCTTCCAGCCGGGGCCCCAGGTGTTGCGTCGGCACCGGCTTCTGTGTCTTGTCGATAGCTGTCACGCTGACCACGAGCTCGCATGTCCCCAGCTCCGTTCCGGCCTGGACGTCGTGATCGGTGTCTGCCAGGTTGAGCAGCCTCACTGGCACCTCCTCTCGGCACGGCAATAATGTCCTGGCTACAAAGAGTCCGTGCACAGGCGTCATCGGGTTCAGCATCATGTTCTTCGTCCGCTGACCTTCCAGTGGCGCCGTCACCACACCTCACTTCTCGCGGGGACCACCACGTCTTCCTTCAAGATGACCCTGCAGATTCCAAGGCGCTCATCGGGTTGCCGGAGTATCACCTCTTCTCCATTGAGTCGCAGGACCTTCCTGTCGACGTCGACAGTCACCTCGTGGCTCCTGAGGGCATTCAATCCCAGTATCACCTCCTCAGCCACCTTCGCGACGAACACCCACAGATGTACGGCACTCCTTCCGAAGGTCAAATTTAGCAGGGCCTCCTTCTGCACAGGCAAGGTGTCACCCGATGCCGTGAAACCTATCCGTTCCTTTGTGTGCCAAGCCGCCTTATCGCGATCGTGATGGCGACAGTATGCTCTAACTTTGGTATGACAAACATAAACAAATTGAATACTAAGTCAAAATTTTCTTGTATTGTCATCTGTTCCTAAATATGTGTGCTAAATGTTCGGAGAGCTGGAAGTGAGTGAAAGTTTAACTTAAAGATTCTATTACACACACACACACACACACACACACACACACACACACACACACACACACACACACAAACACACACAGACTCACACACAGTGTTATTTTTCATGCCGATATATCTACTGACATGGGGCCATGGCTTTTAAACACACTTAAAATCTCTACCGGGTATGAACCCGCGATCTTGGGATCAATAAGCTAATATCTAACGCAGGGGAGGACAAGTAGTGGCGGTGTGACGTCAGCTCTAACCGCCAAATGTGCTCCCGAACGAAAGGCAGGTTAGCATGTGACGTCGTCGCGCTGATTTCTGCGCCACAGGAGACGTATGGGGTATTAATAATACGAGTATGTACAACTTACATCTTGGGTGTTGTAATGCTGACTGCTTTAATTACACAATTGGCCACACTTCATAAACAATTACATTTTAGCTCTGTACTATGAGAAAATATATAAAACTTCAACTCGTGGTTTATCTTATGCAACCAGCGAATTAGCTAACAACACACCAATTAAGACACCCACTGCCCTTCTGCGGTCCTCCAAGTCCCTGTGCTACACAGCCAAAGCGGACCCGGGGGTAGAGCCTCCCCCTCCCCCCCCCTCGTAAGTGGCTCGCACCTGCATCAGAAAGGCAGGCCGCCCGCCATGAGCGCACTGATGACGACAATTTACACACCAAAGGACACGATTGACAGGCGCAGCCGTAAGTCTAAGAAGCGTATATTAGTTCCATTAACAAATAGTTGTTATACACTATACGTCAATTAACCTTGATGTTACCTCTAGATGCTATACTATATAGTGATGACGCCCTCAGGCTGACTTTTATGTCACCTGCATGTTATGTAGAGTAGCACAGATACAACTTGACTCACCCCTACACCGGGACAAAGAGACTTAGATTAGACTACTAACGACGTAAGCGCTATGCACAGAGCTGATTACATCCTGAACGCGCGGCACATTGCCTAAGATTACCAATGATGGAAAGGTGGGCATCAGCGTCCTGTGACCATGACGCCTCCCTCCCCAACACACCATAGCGGTTCACCGCATAGAAATAACTGATCTTGAATCTGGGTGCTTAATGCGGGACGAGCAAAACATGGCCAGGGTTGCTGCCCTAGGTAGTGGACGGTTTTCAGTAGGTATTCCGCAACGGTGCACTCCACCGAGGCGGGGACTCCTATGTCACCAGCCCCATGAGCTGGTGTGGGTACATTCCACTTTTTCCTTCCACGTTAAACAAAACAACAACAAAATCTTAAGGTCAGGCATATTATAAAGTAAATAAAATAAAACAAATTAATTTTCTCTGAAAATTAGAGGACACCCACTCACAATAGAATTACGTGGACATTTTGCAACACTTTCTGCTTCGTTTTCTTTAACTAGTTTATCAATGTCAGGACGTAATGTCTGGCAAATTTGTAATCGAAGGCTGCATGTTAGATTGTGCTCCGACAAGGTACTTCGGGATTTGGACTTAGCTAATTTCATAACAGAAAAAAGTTGTTCGCACACAAATGTAGAGCCAAAGATATAAAACGAACATGCGACAAGTGAATACAGACTCGGAAATCTGGTTTGGGGGACATTCTTGTAAAAATCAGCCAAGACTTTCTTGTGGGTATGCTTGCCCTTTAATAAATTATCACATTGTAAATTTAACAGTCCCATTTGGTACGTGGTAGCTACATTGTCATCAAATGCGCTACCCCTTGATTGATGTACTCTTAGCGCCATTTATATAGCCAACATGGTGTTACACGGCTCTTACCTGACGTCACACACACTGCAGGCCTCACTCCCGGCTGAAATACATCACAACCAGGGGCGGTTCCTCCATAAGGTTGCAGGTTTGCGCTACACCCACTGATTCTGAATATACAACAGGTGCATTTTGCACATTATAACTGTACTTGTTTGCGATGTTTTATATACAAACATGTTTCAATTACGCTTATCGTCTGTAGCTGCCCATGACCACAGAAGTCGAAATAAACAGTGATTAGCTGTAGGAGCCGCCAGGTTTGCAGCGAAGAGTTAACCTAAGATTTCGCCCAAATGTCGGCTCTCTGAGGGGGTTGCGGGAAGGTGAAGAGATGGGAGGGGCTTCCTATACATTGCTTAAATGGAGGTTTATAAACCTAGCTCCTCCTACTCTTAGCAACGGCTATAGCGTGCCCTTCAGGCTTAGCTTGTGTGTACTCTGCTTTTCGAACACAGGGAAAATTTAATTAAATGCATGGAGGTTATTCAGAAGAGAGCTCTGTTAAACAACAACGCCACACTTGTTCAGGCTTCTGGGTTTATGGCCACTTTGAAAGATTATAATTTTGTATTCTGACTGTCTTTCTTCTACAAGATCATGCCACATGTGGACATTTTGTACAATCAGCTACAGAAATGAGACTGCAATGCAACATTTGCCATCGCCCAGCTAAACGCATTTAAAAGGGAAGTGCAAGAGGTAAGAAATAGCGTGGATATCGAGGAACACGAAGAAACTGCAATTAAGAGGAGAAGAATAGAATATCATGATGTCAAAAGAAGAGAATCTCTTGAAGTATGTGACATTCTTAGAGAAGCAAAGGACAGATTTAGCTTCACGGGGCATCTGGTAGCCTCAACTTTGTTTCATCAAGAACATTTCTAAGACATTTCCAGAGGATTCCCTTAGAGAAACAATAAGGTTCTATACTTTTATTATTGGAACAAAAATTCGTAGAGAACCGACTGTAATTTACAGTCGAGAGGAATTTCGTGGAATGTCCGGCGCTTTGTGCTTGATGGACTTCATTAAGGAAAACAATTTATGTGCTACATTCAGCGAATATGTCAAACTCCTCCGAGTACTGTTAACTATGCCAATGTCTACCGCTGAAGCAGAATGCTGTTTCTCAACTTTAAAAAGAATAAAAACTTTCCTTAGGAACACAATGTCACAGGACCGATTGACAGCATTAGCAATGCTTTCAATTGAGAGAGATTTTGTTATGAAGATCAGCGACTTCAACGCAAAAGTTATCGATAGATTCACCAGGTCTAAGGAGAGTACAGCAGAGAATCTGTATAAATAAGTGAGTCATTACTACTCTGTATTTTATTTTTCATTTGTGCACCACCAATAATTTAATCCTCCAGCCGCCACTGGTCACAACTGTCTTCCCCTGATCTAACCAACTAAACCACACAAAACAACCTTTCTCTACGAGTAAATCTTTCCTCTAGTCTATAAGCATGACTGGGAAATTTCAATAAGGAGAGAGCCTTCGCATTTTGAATTACTTTTACATTAAACTTAAGAGATAGACAAAACTTACTGCACCAAAAATGTTTATTCCGTGTTGGAAAAGAAGATTTACATGACAAATGAACAATGTTCAAAATGAATGCTGTCCATTTACGACCATGCAATGTAAACGACGCCAATTTTCACTTTAAGGGTATGTATGACTGAAATATTCAAATTCTGAACTAATAATGCTAACTTTTTCAAATTTACACCATAGGTGTAGTATAATGTAGACATGTAACAACTTAAATTTAAACCATTTTTCTCCAGCAGTTTAGAAATTATGATAAATTTTGTATGTTTTTTGTTACGTCACTAAAAAAGTCCCTTGCGACAAAATATTTTGAATTTTGGTATAATATTTTAACCCTATGTTCATAATACACATACTTTTTGAAATTGCTCTGGGTTTTTCTGTGTCTCCTTTAGTTTAGGTCACAAAAATCTTTTAATTTACAAATATTCTTTTTTGTCTAAAAAACTGTAAGTTTTGTGTTTGAAAATTACAAATATATGCTTATATACATTTCACAATAAAACCTAGGGCAATTTCCATTCCTCATGATATTCTGAACCTGTGTAGGAAATTTCATGAATGTAGTACAAAAACTGCATCGCAAGGAGCATTTTACAGGAAGAAAAATGCTGAAAATATGAACATTGAGAAAACAGCGATTAAAGATTTGATTGCATAACTCACATTAAATTCCACCAGGCTGATAGGTTGGACCCTCACATTTCTTTTTCCTCTCCTCTGTTGCTGCTTTTTCCTCCTTTTTCTTCTTTAGATGTTGCTTTTCTTCTGCACAACTTCGCTTCTTGCTTTGCAGGATACGAGTCTGATCTCGCTGCACTGAAGTTTTCCTTGCTGAGTCTACTACACTTTCACCTCGGATATTTTGCTGCAGCTCCAATGACTTAAGACTACCCATGTTAAACTCACTGATGCTTTTAATAACAGCAAGATCCAATTTTTGTTTTGATATGAAAACTTCCTTTGGGCACTTATTCCATATGACACGATGCAAAGATTCATTGGCATTCTGTGTTTTTCCTGTTTTGCACCTCTCTAGTAATGTTGTAGAAGCCAGCCTCTGATATATTGGCAACATTTTAGGAACTCGTATTTTGTCTTCTAAAGCCTTATTTTTCTTTTCTTCAATTGAAAATTTAAGAACGGAAAACAGACAAAGAATGTGGATGTAGGCAAAAGAGGGCGTGACTCTGACAGAGTTTAAAGGCCACCGACATTTAAATAAGCACTTAAAAATGGCGTCCGGAGGCAAATTATGCATTTTTCACATTCGGGAATGTCTAAATTATTTTATAGAATTAAAATAAAAAAAAATCGTTATTTTCACGATTTTCATGAAATTTCAGTCATACATACCCTTAAGACATGGTTTGTATTGATATCTACAAATAAACTACAAGCTATCTACAAGGATAGCTTCTACAATAGTACACTATAGCAAAATCATTTGAGACTATGAATTATTAAAATATACGATACCTGTCCGTAACATAACGTCTCAAAGGCGTTGGAGTCGTGAGGGACGCTATTACGCGAGAGTCGGCAACACCGGCATATAGCTTAGTTCCATCCCTTCAAGTACCCACCAGAACGAACCCGTTGCAACCATTAGTCTGGGCTGGGCAGCCGTTTTCGAAGGAGCTTCCTATCACTTCCGCCACCCAGTGCGACTTGCGTGCAGTGACCGTTTTTTTTTCTGAGTGCCACTGAAATTCATCGCCACTTATATGAAGTCTATGAGCTACAGTTTGAGTCCAGAGGTTCTACTCCCATTAGTCTTGAAACCGTAGGAACAAGACCCGGGCCTCTTTCAACCAGGGAGTTATCCGAGCTGTCCCAAAGGGCGCTCGGCGTCCTCCGTGGGGCTTTCCATAGGGCAAGACCTGGGTTACAAACAAGGCCCCCCCCCCCATCTGTCCTAGAACACAAGACGGAATGGAACTGGAGACGCCATTTACGCGCGTCAACACTCCAGGTGAAGGCTACCGATATGACCTCAGTGGGGGCACCTGGTGATCTAGCACACCTTCTACTAGCTTTGCAGGCTAGTACCCGGGAGAACTAATGGCTACCCTCAACCCCGTCCTTAGACGTACCCGATTCCCACAGGTATCGGGAACCACTGCCCCCTCGAGACCATCCCAATCCGAACAACTCCCGAAGGAGGGGCTCAGATGTTCGGCCCCAGGTTCCTCTAGTAACATCAGAGGTACCACGAGTGCTAAGAGTCCGCAGCGCCCCCACCACAGCAGCTGAAGGGGACGGATCCCCTCCCCTACGGGGTCTATGGGCTACAGTGTATGGACGTCAAAAACGTGCGAACGTGGGTCAGAGAGTTCAAAGACGGACGTACATACGTCCATGACGAAGAGCGTTCTGGTCGGCCTTCAGTTTCAGCCGAAACAATTGCAAAAGTGGAGCAAGAAATACTTAAAGATCGGCGTGTGACAGTTGACGAGCTGTGCGAACTTATCCCTGAAGTCAGTAAGACTACGATTGACAAGATTTTGACCGAACATTTGCATTATCGCAAAGTGTGTGCGAGATGGGTCCCCAGAATGCTCACCGAAGACCATAAACGGCAACGTGTTGAAGCGGCCCACTGATTCCTGGAGCACTATGCAGAACAGGGCAAGGAATTATTGGATTAACTTGTCACTGGCGATGAAACCTGTGTGCTAAAGAAACTAAAGAACGTTCTCGTCAGTGGTGGCATTCGAATTCGCCGAAGCCGCGAAAGTTCAGACATTTTCTGCCGGCAAAGTGATGGTCAGTGTGCTCTGGGACAGAAAAGTTGTGCGAGTTTATGCCTACCGGCACAACAATAAATACCGCTAGCTACTGTGAGACTTTAAAAAAATTGCGACTTGATATACAAATCGAAGGAGGGAAATACTGACGAAGGAAGGGATTTTTCCTCACGACAACGCTCGTCCCAATACCGCACATGCAACGGCTGATCTCCTGGCCCAGTTCGGATGGGACAGTCCAGACTTAGCACCTAGTGATTGTCATCTGTTTCCTGAGTTGAAGTCACACCTGGGTGGAACACATTTCCAGACTGACGATGATTTGAAAAACGAGGTTGAGCGCTACCTGCGCAACTTGGCGGGAGAGTGCTATGACAAGGATATACAAAAACTGCCACAGCACATACAAAAATGCATCGATCGCAATGGTAATTACGTTGAAAAATAGCCGTAAGTTCCGCCTTTGCATCAATGTGACATTAATTGACAATAAACAACATTTATATATTAAATAAAATTGGAGACCTTATTTTACTGACACGCCTCTTATAATTTGCTAGGAAATAATGTTTATGGTGATCTTAAGGTCCACAAAAAATTTCGGTGAAGAGAGTATTTTAAAATAAACGATTGAAAAACATTTGCAGCATGTGGAACTTTTGAAACCCACTGTATCTACAGGAAGTTCGCTAACATTTTATTTCTCTTGTTATTGCCTGTCCTTTGTGTTCTGGTTGAAATCATTTCACTTTGATCTTTGCAGATGCACCTCGAGGAAATACATACGAGTGTATAGAGTACACTGCAGTTGCAACTGAGCTTAAGAAAACATCAAAATATACGTACTAGGTCGTCATATACCAATAAAAACGGATATTACATTCTTTATATAACACAAAGTTTGGAATAACTATATCTTTATGTACATTTACCTTAAACTTGGAGAAAATGCGTAATACAGACTTTGTAGAAGAATGTGCTGTAAAAGCAGTGTGAGTGATATTAGGTAACTACATGTATTATATAGATGGCCATTTTCAGTGAATATTGCTGCTCCCAAGGATCCTAATTTTTCAAAATAAATATGTTCTCCCAAACCATTAAATCTATCGGTTCTTTCAACTCTTTGAAAAATAAGGATCACGAAATGAATTTTGATATCCCTCCAATAGATGTAATCAATAAGTTTGTGTTGTCACCGGTAGATGGCAGTTAGATAAGGAGCTATTCTTCCACTCCGGTAGTGGTCAAGTTCGGTCAGTCAGTCAGTCAGTTAGTGGGTGAGGGTCAAGCTGATTGGTTGAGGATGAAGCAGCTATTTTGCTTTGAAACCGGTCCTAGGAATTAAATAAGATAAGTAAATAGTGAAGTTTTGTTACTAGTATTTAGTTATTACTGATAACCTAGTTTACTTCACTGTCAGCAGCTTCAATTTTTTACATAACGCGTGATGTTATTCATTAGATTATTTACTGTTTCCGGATTGTTGACACCAATTTGGGATTTAACATAACACGACAAGAAATAATCCAATAACGTTAAATCACATGATCTTGGGGGCCAGTTAACGTCATTACCACGGGAAATGATGAAACCTCTAAAGTTCTCCTTCAACAGATCGATTCTTTCGAGAGCAGATGTGGCACCATCCTGCTGGAACCATACCATCCAGCTGAGACCAAAAACACTCCCCTAAAAGATTATACACATCGTAAACGTCACGCAATACACGGAATGTCTGGCGAACAGATGATCCATTTTGATAATAAATTTTCACAATTTCTACCCATTGCTGAATTCTGTAACTCAATAACAATGACAGCTATCACATGTTAAAGTTAGGACACTCTTGTTGAAAGACCGTTTGTTATTTAATTTCATAATTTCCAGGCAAACACTTTCTACCGTGAATGAATATTTATATGTGATTGTAGCTGCACACTTGAGTTGTGATTAGTTAATGAGTATACTTTTGGTTAATAGGCATTAAAAACACGGCTAACGTCAAATTTAACAAACCGGATTACTGTAATATATAATACATTTTTTCATGCCAGATTAATTTAATTTCGCCTCCATAAAATCAATTTACAGCCTAATTTAATTACTGCCACCTCTCTGTGCTGGAACCAAATACACGATAAAACGCTGAATATTCTGTTATTTATATTTTAAAGTTTAAACCTTGCTTTCGGAAAATGGACAGAACTGGGTTTCTGTTCTACAAAAATAATAAAAATTCATTTTCAAATTAGAAACTCAATTCCATAGGTCATTTAACCATTAGTATTTTTCCCTACAGAGACACGGAGAAGATAATGATGGGGCGTGAACTCCGAAACTTGACAAACTTGGAGCACCTTTACAGCTATCTACAAAATAATGCATCGTTTTTTTTTTCTTTTAAATCACGACCCTTTAACCATCAAATACGTATATTAATTATTTCTGAACAATACAATTGATAAATACTCAAATACAAAGCTATTAACAGTGAAGCAAACAAATATATACAAATATAATAATTTGTAACTTAAAAACTTCACTTACCTGATAAGAAATTATGAAAGTTTTCTAATAAACTGATTAGGATCGCGATTTCGTGAAAACTTTATTTACATCCTCAGCCAGATCCTCAAACAACCTCGTTGTCAACGTTACAGTCACTGGACCTCACTATGTATTTGTCAGTACTACCAAAATCTGAAAATGAAATAAACTTAAAAATAGAATAGACTGCCAATATTTGAAAATTCTTTATGTGACATTTTTTTAAATAAATACTTTTTCCCAAACCATTAAATCTATCGGACCATTCAATTGTTTTAATAATTTAACTTCAGGATTTACTTCTTGGTTAAATGACCAAAAATGATCTGCTACGGCCGCTGAATTATGTAAATAATACACTGTCCACCTCCCGTCTTGTAACGTTCAAGTCACTCGTCACTTGTCCTTCTTCGCTCCTCGTTTTAAATTTACGTAATACTAAGTTAGAACATACATCGAAAGGAATATGCCGACCTCGCTTTTGCTTCAAGTATTAATTATGTGGATAATACACTGTCCACCTCCCGTCTTGCAACGTTCAAGGCACTCGTCACTTGTTCTTCTTCGCCCCTCGTTTTAAATTTACGTAATACTAAGTTAGAACATGCATCGAAAGGAATATGCCGACCTCGCTTTTGCTTCAAGTATTAATTATGTGGATAATACACTGTCTACCTCCCGTCTTGAAACGTGCAAGTCACTCGTCACTTGCCCTTCTTCGCTCCTCGTTTTAAATTTACGTAATACTAAGTTAGAACATGCATCGAAAGGAATATGCCGACCTCGCTTTTGCTTCAAGTATTAATTATGTGGATAATACACTGTCCACCTCCCGTCTTGCAACGTTCAAGTCACTCGTCACTTGTCCTTCTTCGCTCCTCGTTTTAAATTTACGTAATACTGAGTTAGGACATACATCGAAAGGAATATGCCGATCTCGCCTTTGCTTCAAGTATTAATAACCTTGCTATTTTATAATTCTCTGAATTATGTAAATAATACATTGTCCACCTCCCGTCTTGCAACGTTGAATTCACTCGTCACGTCCTTCTTCGCTCCTCGTTTTAAATTTACGTAATACTAAGTTAGAATATGCATCGAAAGGAATATGTCGATCTCGCCTTTGCTTCAAAGATTTTATAATTCACTGAATTATGTTGATAATACACTGTCCACCTCCGGTCTTGAAACGTTCAAGTAACTCGTCACTTGTCCTTCGCTCCTCGTTTTAAATTAACGTAACACTGAGTTAGAACATGCATCGAAAGGAATATGACTATCTCGCCTTTGATTCAAGTATTAATAACTTTGCGATTTTATAATTCACTGAATTATGTAAATAATACATTGTCCACCTCCCGTCTTGAAACGTTCAAGTCCCTTGTTATTTGTCCTTCTTGGCTCCTCGTTTTAAATTTACTAAATACTGAGTTAGAACATGCATCGAAAGGAATATGCCGATCTCACCTTTTCTTCAAGTATTAAAAACTTTGCGATTTTATAATTCTCTGAATTATGTAAATAATGCATTGTCCACCTCCCGTCTTGCAACGTTCAAGTCACTCGTCACTTGTCCTTCTTCGCTCCTCGTTTTAAATTTACGTAATACTGAGTTAGAACATGCATCGAAAGGAATATGTCGATCTCGCCTTTGCTTCAAAGATTTTATAATTCACTGAATTATGTTGATAATACACTGTCCACCTCCCGTCTTGAAACGTTCAAGTCACTCGTCACTTGTCTTCCTTCGCTCCTCGATTTCAATTTACGTAATACTGAGTTAGAATATACATCGAAAGGAATATGACGATCTCGCCTTTGCTTCAAGTATTAATAACTTTGCGATTTTATAATTCACTGAATTATGTGGATAATACGCTGTCCACCTCCCGTCTTGAAACGTTCAAGTCACTCGTCACTTGTCCTTCTTCGTTTCTCGTTTAAAATTTACATAATACTGACGAAGTTGTTTCGTCCATGCATTTGAATTAAATTCGTTTCCAACTTTTTCCCAAGTGACATCTTTCCCTTTCACATTCATCCCATCCGTCCTCTTTATTTTCCACGATATCCTTATACTTTGTCACCAATTCAATTAACAATTCTTTCTCCATCGAAGAGAAATTTGTCTCGTGGCTTTTGTTTACGATTTGGTTCACGCGCCAATTTTTCAGCTGTGTGTAGACAAATATGACAACAAAACCGCATCGCAGATATTCAGAAAATAATACGCCTGATCCATTGCCTTCTGTATCTGTAATATTTACAAGTTTCTTGGTGTTAACACAGGTTTGTTAACATTTTCAAGACACAGGTTGGTGAAATGCAAGTTATTTAACAGCATTGTTAGCGCTGTGACAATTGTTAAGTTACATTTGTTAACGTCGATTTTAACATCTGTTGATGAAATCGGCAATTACTCTATGTATAAGCAAATGTGTATTTCAATCAATTTTACTCTAACACAATAAAATAAGAGAGCTGTTCAATAAAGAATGGTCACAAATTTTTTGACAACGTACCTTTGCTCATCCACATAATTTGTATAGCCCGTCTCAAAATAGTCTCCCCTGAATGCGATGTACTTGTCCCAGTGTTTCTGTCAGTCTTCAAAGACATTCTGGAAACCATTTTGAGAGATCCTTCAAAATCGCCTCTGCAGCCTTCACCACTGCTTCTGATGATGGATAATGCCTCCCACGATGGCGTTTCTTCAAGTTAGGGAATAGAAAAAAGTGGCATGGGGCTAAATCCGGACTATAGGGAGGGTGAGGGATGCACTTCACGTTGATTTTTGCAAGATATTCAGCAACAACATTGGCAATATGCGGCCGCGCATTATCGTGGTGCAGCATCCAGCCTGCTTAATTGAAATGTGGTCTTTTGCGCCTGATATGGACTTGCAATGTTTTCAGAACATCCCTGTAGTATTTTCCAGTTACTGATGTGTGTGCAGGTACAACATGCTGATAAATCATTCCATATATATCAAAGAATGAGATGACCATAACTTTCCCAGGAGAAGCAACCAGTTTTGCTTTTGGGGGTTGGTGATGAAGGAGATTTCCCCACTGAGCTTTGCTGTTTGCTCTCAGGATCAAAATGATGTAGCCAAGTTTCATCAGCAGTGATTACGTTTGAAAGAAGCTCCACATCTTCCTCTAACATCAACTTTAACTGCATGTTACCGCCATTGCAGCGGTAGGCGATACCAAACATGTCGGAACTTGCCTAGTTCTCACAGGCGGGAACCAAGATTACCAAAAATGAAACTATTACGGCGTGTTTGTTTCACATTAAGCTAACAGAATGTAATAAGATTGAATTTTAGCGCGAAAAATTATGACCGTCAAAAATTATAATCATTCTTTATTGAACAGCCCTCGTAAGTAGAAAAATAAGCAGTTTATGAATGTATTTTACAACATTAAGCAGAGAAGGTCACGTAAGTGCAGACATAACATATCTTTTTTGTATTCAGAGAGCTTCCAAATGTGAATTTCGCGTGAAATTTCAATATTTATTTTGTAATAAGGTTCATCTGTCTTCTCTGTGTAGCAAATATAACTTACATGGCCCTCAAAACAAGTTTTTCCACTTATATCTAGTATATGCAGCGATAAACGGTAAAGCTGACTGCAGTGCTGTGAGGAAAGCCTGTGTTATCGTCCTACATAGGATATTACGTGATGTGTATATGCAGCAGCGCCCAGGATGCACCAAAATCAAGCCATTGTTTGTTCCACACGTTTGGCTTTTGTTTCGTTAGAGGGACGCAATCAGAGTCTTGCATTTTATACATGTGCGGCTGACCCGAATAAAATAAAATTTTAACGATACCCTTCTCAATCATGCAAATTACAGGGCAGGTGTTTTATTGGAGCCTATGGGTAACGTACGTTTCTGCCACGCTTGTAATTCATTAACATATAGGTAGGTGGCTGTGGTTTCCGCTGGTAGCATGCATTTCCTGTATCTGCGCTCTCTTTCCTTGCCTTGCTATCTTAACAACACGGACATATAGCAAATAGAGGAACCTAAACGAGTTTACAATTAACTTCATTTAACTCGACGAAAATAACCTGAAAGTCTTTTAGGAATATTTCTGATTGGTTATTGTTTCATAGTTGGTCTGAAAAGTTTCCGACCTAATACAGATACAATACATTTTTTCAGATATTTCTTTTATTATTTTTCAACATAGTGTCCTTGTAACTCTACACACTTCTCCCAGCGATGTTCCCATCTCTATAACCCGTCCAAATAGTACTCGACGTTTTCCAACATAGTTTCCTTGTAACTCTACACACTTCTCCCAGCGATTTTCACATCTCTGTAACCCGTCCAAATAGTACTCGGCGTTTTTCAACATAGTCTCCTTGTAACTCTACACATCTCTCCCAGCGATGCTCCAATCTTTGTAACCCGTCCAAATAGTACTCGACGTTTTTCAACATAGTCTCCTTGTAGCTCTACACACTTCTCCCAGCGATGCTCCAATCTCTGTAACCTGTCCAAATAGTACCCGACGTTTTTCAACATAGTCTCCTTGTAACTCTACACACCTCTCCCAGCGATGCTCCAATCTTTGTAACCCGTCCAAATAGTACTCGACGTTTTTCAACATAGTCTCCTTGTAGCTCTACACACTTTTCCCAGCGATGCTCCCATCTCTATAACCCGTCCAAGTAGTACTCGACGTTTTTCAACATAGTCTCCTTGTAACTCTACACACTTCTCCCAGTGATGCTCCCATCTCTATAACCCGTCCAAATAGACCTCGGCATTCTTTCAACATAGTCTCCTTGTAACTCTACACACTTCTCCCAGCGATGTTCTCATCTCTATAACCCGTCCAAACAGTACCCGACGTTTTTCAACATAGTCTCCTTGTAACTCTACACACCTCTCCCAGCGATGCTCCAAACTCTGTGCCCGTCCAAATAGTACTCGACGTTTTTCAACATAGTATCCTTGTAGCTCTATACACTTCTCCTAGCGGTGCTCCCATCTCTATAACCCGTCCAAATAGACCTCGGCATTTTTTCAACATAGTCCCCTTGTAACTCTACACACTTCTCCCAGCGATGCTCCAATCTCTGTAACCCGTCCAAATAGTACTCGACGTTTTTCAGCATAGTCTTCTTGTAGCTCTACACACTTCTCCCAGCGATGCTCCCATCTCTATAACCCGTCCAAGTAGTACTCGACGTTTTTCAACATAGTCTCCTTGTAACTCTACACACTTCTCCCAGCGATGCTCCAATCTCTATAACCCGTCCAAATAGACCTCGGCATTTTTTCAACATAGTCTCCTTGTAACTCTACACACTTCTCCCAGCGATGCTCCCATCTCTATAACCCGTCCAAATAGTACTCGACGTTTTTCAACATAGTCTCCTTGTAGCTCTACACACTTCTCCCAGCGATGCTCCCATCTCTATAACCCGTCCAAGTAGTACTCGACGTTTTTCAACATAGTCTCCTTGTAACTCTACACACTTCTCCCAGCGATGTTCCCATCTCTGTAACCCGTCCAAATAGACCTCGGCATTTTTTCAACATAGTCCATTGTAACTCTACACACTTCTCCCAGCGATGCTCACATCTCTGTAACCCGTCCAAATAGTACTCGGCGTTTTTCAACATAATCTCCTTGTAACTCTACACACTTTTCCCAGCGATGTTCAAATCTCTGTAACCCGTCCAAGTAGTACTCGACGTTTTTCAACATAGTCTCCTTGTAACTTTACACACTTCTCCCAGCGATGTTCACATCTCTGTAACTCGTCCAAAGAGTACTTGGCGTTCTTCAACATAGTCTCCTTGTAACTTTACACACTTCTCCCAGCGATGTTCAAATCTCTGTAATCCATCCAAATAGTACTCGACGTTTTTCAACATAGTCTCCTTGTAACTTTACACACTTCTCCCAGTGATGTTCACATCTCTGTAACCCGTCCAAATAGTACTCGTTGTTTTTCAACATAGTCTCCTTGTAACTCTACAAACTTCTTCCAGGGATGTTCACATCTCTGTAACCCCTCCAAATAGTACTCGATGTCTTTCAACATAATCTCCTTGTAACTCTACACACTTCTCCCAGCGATGTTTCCATCTCTGTAACACGTCCAAATAGTACTCGGCGTCTTTCAACATAGTCTCCTTGTAACTCTACACACTTCTTCCAGGGATGTTCACATCTCTGTAACCCCTCCAAATAGTACTCGGTGTTTTTCAACATAGTCTCCTTGTAACTCTAAACACTTCTTTCAGGGATGTTCACATCTCTGTAACCCCTCCAAATAGTACTCGATGTTTTTCAACATAATCTCCTTGTAACTCTACACACTTCTCCCAGCTATGTTCACATCTCTGTAACACGTCCAAATAGTACTCGGCGTTTTTCAACATAGTCTCCTTGTAACTCTACATACTTCTTCCAGCGATGTTCACATCTCTGTAAGACGTCCAAATAGTACTCGGCGTTTTTCAACATAGTCTCCTTGTAACTCTACACACTTCTTCCAGAGATGTTCACATCTCTGTAACCCCTCCAAATAGTACTCGGCGTTTTTCAACATAATCTCCTTGTAACTCTACACACTTCTCCCAGCGATGTTCTCATCTCTGTAACCCCTCCAAATAGTACTCGGCGTTTTTCAACATAGTCTCCTTGTAACTCTACACACTTCTTCCAGGGATGTTGACATCTCTGTAACCCCTCCAAATAGTACTCGGTGTTTTTCAACATAGTCTCCTTGTAACTCTACACACTTCTTCCAGGGATGTTCACATCTCTGTAACCCCTCCAAATAGTACTCGGCGTTTTTCAACATAGTCTCCTTGTAACTCTACACACTTCTCCCAGCGATGTTCCCCTCTCTGTAACCCGTCCAAATAGTACTCGGCGTTTTTCAATATAGTCTCCTTGTAACTCTACACACTTCTCCCAGCGATGCTCCCATCTCTGTAACCCGTCCAAACAGTACTCGGCGTTTTTCAATATAATCTCCTTGTAAATGTACACACTTCTTCCAGCGATGTTCACATCTCTGTAACCCGTCCAAATAGTACTCGGCGTTTTTCAATATAGTCTCCTTGTAACTCTACACACTTCTCCCAGCGATGCTCCCATCTCTGTAACCCGTCCAAACAGTACTCGGCGTTTTTCAATATAATCTCCTTGTAAATGTACACACTTCTCACGCAGCTCAATTCTGAGCTGGAATCTGTGTATGGGGAACCTGAACCATCATTTACCACAGTGATATTTTGAGCAGCTGAATTTAAATGTGGTCATAAGAGCTTGGGAGTAGTCCAAAAACTGCAACTATCGACGAAAACATCTTCAAAGTTCACTAAATGGTGCTAGACGAACGCCGAATTAAAGTGAGAGAGTATGTCAAAAGAACATGTTTGTACATATTAAATCAATATTTAGACATTGGAAAGCTGTCCGCGCGTTGGGTGCCGCTTTTTCTCACGTTAGACCAGAAATGTGTTCGAATGAAGATTCCCAAACAGAGGACTGCAAAGGGCGAACCGGCCCCAAAAATGGAAAAACTGTTGGTTTTTTTCGTTTGGGAAAGTGATGTCGACTGTATTTTTCTTTGGGGGGGATAGTCAAATAGTCATTTTAACCGATTATCCTCATAAAGGGAAAACCATTACAGGAGCATACTACGCATCATTACTTGACAAGCTGAAGGCAGAACTCGCGTAAAAACGGCCACATTTGCAGCAAATCCTGTTTCACCAAGACAACGCACCGTCTCACTCCCCAACGGTTGTAATGGTGAAAATCCACGAATTACAGTTTGAACTGCTTGACTCACCAGATCTAGCTCCGAGGGATATCTTTTTGTTCCCTCATCTGAAAATTGCGTTCTGAGGACAGAGATTTTTGTCAAATGAAGAGACAATCACCTTCGTTAACAATTATTATGCAGAGAAAAACGTCGAGTACTATTTGGACGGGTTACGGAGATAGGAACATTGCTGGGAGAAGTGTGTAGAGTTACAAGGAGACTATGTTGAAAAACGTCGAGTACTATTTGGACGGGTTACAGAGATGGGAACATCGCTGGGAGAAGTGTGTAGAGTTACAAGGAGACTATGCTGAAAAACGTCGAGTACTATTTGGACGTGTTACAGAAATGGGAACATCGCTGGGAGAAGTGTGTAGAGTTACAAGGAGACTATGTTGAAAAACGCCGAGTACTATTTGGACGTGTTACAGAAATGGGAGCATCGCTGGGAGAAGTGTGTAGAGTTACAAGGAGACTATGCTGAAAAACGTCGAGTACTATTTGGACGTGTTACAGAAATGGGAACATCGCTGGGAGAAGTGTGTAGAGTTACAAGGAGACTATGTTGAAAAACGTCGAGTACTATTTGGACGGGTTACAGAGATGGGAGCATCGCTGGGAGAAGTGTGTAGAGTTACAAGGAGACTATGCTGAAAAACGTCGAGTACTATTTGGACGGGTTACAGAGATGGGAGCATCGCTGGGAGAAGTGTGTAGAGTTACAAGGAGACTATGCTGAAAAACGTCGAGTACTATTTGGACGGGTTACAGAGATGTGAACATCGCTGGAAGAAGTGTGTAGAGTTACAAGGAGACTATGTTGAAAAACGCCGAGTACTATTTGGACGTGTTACAGAGATGTGAACATCGCTGGGAGAAGTGTGTAGAGTTACAAGGAGACTATGCTGAAAAACGCCGAGTACTATTTGGACGTGTTACAGAGATGTGAACATCGCTGGAAGAAGTGTGTAGAGTTACAAGGAGACTATGTTGAAAAACGCCGAGTACTATTTGGACGTGTTACAGAGATGTGAACATCGCTGGAAGAAGTGTGTAGAGTTACAAGGAGACTATGCTGAAAAACGTCGAGTACTATTTGGACGGGTTACAGAGATGGGAGCATCGCTGGGAGAAGTGTGTAGAGTTACAAGGAGACTATGCTGAAAAACGTCGAGTACTATTTGGACGTGTTACAGAAATGGGAACATCGCTGGGAGAAGTGTGTAGAGTTACAAGGAGACTATGCTGAAAAACGTCGAGTACTATTTGGACGGGTTACAGAGATGGGAGCATCGCTGGGAGAAGTGTGTAGAGTTACAAGGAGACTATGCTGAAAAACGTCGAGTACTACTTGGACGTGTTACAGAAATTAGAACATCGCTGGGAGAAGTGTGTAGAGTTACAAGGAGACTATGCTGAAAAACGTCGAGTACTATTTGGACGGGTTACAGAGATGGGAACATCGCTGGGAGAAGTGTGTAGAGTTACAAGGAGACTATGCTGAAAAACGTCGAGTATTATTTGGACGTGTTACAGAAATGGGAACATCGCTGGGAGAAGTGTGTAGAGTTACAAGGAGACTATGCTGAAAAACGTCGAGTACTATTTGGACGTGTTACAGAAATGGGAACATCGCTGGGAGAAGTGTGTAGAGTTACAAGGAGACTATGCTGAAAAACGTCGAGTACTATTTGGACGGGTTACAGAGATGGGAACATCGCTGGGAGAAGTGTGTAGAGTTACAAGGAGACTATGTTGAAAAACGTCGAGTACTATTTGGACGTGTTACAGAGATGGGAACATCGCTGGGAGAAGTGTGTAGAGTTACACGGAGACTATGTTGAAAAACGCCGAGTACTATTTGGACGTGTTACAGAAATGGGAACATCGCTGGGAGAAGTGTGTATAGTTACAAGGAGACTATGTTGAAAAACGTCGAGTACTATTTGGACGGGTTACAGAGATAGGAACATCGCTGGGAGAAGTGTGTACAGTTACAAGGAGGCTATGTTGAAAAACGCCGAGTACTATTTGGACGGGTTACAGAGATGAGAACATCGCTGGGAGAAGTGTGTATAGTTACAAGGAGGCTATGTTGAAAAACGCCGAGTACTATTTGGACGGGTTACAGAGATGAGAACATCGCTGGGAGAAGTGTGTATAGTTACAAGGAGACTATGTTGAAAAACGTCGAGTACTATTTTGACGGGTTACAGAGATAGGAACATCGCTGGGAGAAGTGTGTACAGTTACAAGGAGGCTATGTTGAAAAACGCCGAGTACTATTTGGACGGGTTACAGAGATGAGAACATCGCTAGGAGAAGTGTGTAGAGTTACAAGGAGACTATGTTGAAAAACGTCGAGTACTATTTGGACGGGTTGCAGAGATGAGAACATCGCTGGGAGAAGTGTGTATAGTTACAAGGAGACTATGTTGAAAAACGCCGAGTACTATTTGGACGGGTTACAGAGATGAGAACATCGCTGGGAGAAGTGTGTAGAGTTACAAGGAGACTATGTTGAAAAACGCCGAGTACTATTTGGACGGGTTACAGAGATGAGAACATCGCTGGGAGAAGTGTGTAGAGTTACAAGGAGACTATGTTGAAAAACGTCGAGTACTATTTGGACATGTTACAGAGATGAGAACATCGCTGGGAGAAGTGTGTATAGTTACAAGGAGACTATGTTGAAAAACGCCGAGTACTATTTGGACGGGTTACAGAGATGAGAACATCGCTGGGAGAAGTGTGTAGAGTTACAAGGAGACTATGTTGAAAAACGCCGAGTACTATTTGGACGGGTTACAGAGATGGGAACATCGCTGGGAGAAGTGTGTATAGTTACAAGGAGACTATGTCGAAAAATAAAAAATAAAAAAATTCTAGAAAAATAATTGTATCTTTATTAGGTCGGAAACATTTCAGTCGACCCTCGTTGTCTAAGATTTATAATCCTATCCATATCAAATACTGAACACAACACATTTCTTAAACCAACGATTTTTCCTTTAATTCCATGTAAAAAAGTAATGCCTCCCATTTTTTCTCTTTTAATTGCCAAGAAAATTGAATCCAATTTGCACAGCTGGAAAACTACAACATTGACGATTAATTTGTCACTATTCAATATAATCTCCGTCCTTTTCCGCAGTTTTGGTCGACCTTTTAACTAGTTCATGTATTCCAGTGTGGTAAAACACACGGTCTTGCTTCCTAAGCCATTGACGCACGGACGTTTTCACAGCCTCCTTATCTTCAAAATGATGAGCTTCCTTTAGTGGCCCGAACAGATGGAAGCCTTATGGTGCCAGGTCAGTGAGGTAAGACTTGCCATCCCAATTTCTCAATTTCTGCAGTGGTGTAACGTCTGGTGTGTGGTCTTGCTTTGTCATGCAAAAGAAGAGCATCCGCCATAGTTTTTGTTGGGCGACCTCGGCGAAGACGTGCTTTCAGGTTTTTGAGAGTTCTGACGTATTGGACAGAATTTATTGTCCATCCCTGCTCCAGAAAATCAATCATAAGCACACCCTCTGCATCCCAAAACACTGTTGCCATAAGTTTCCCTGCCGACCGCTGAGTTTTAATTTTTTTCTTTGGTGACGTTGTGTGATGCCATTCCATTGACTCCCTCCATCATTCACGTTCAATAAAATGAACCCACGTTTTCTCCCCAGTAACATTTTTTTCCAGAAACTCCTCTCCCTCTAAATTGAAGCGCTGCAAGTGTTCGGAGGCTATTGTTTTCCTTGTTTCTTTGTTTTGGGTGGTTAACTTTTTTGATACCCAACGTAAACAAACTTTTGAGTAACCCAGTTGTTGAATAATCGTCATGACACTACCTTTACTGAGGGAGGTAATGCGACACAATTCACCTGTTGTTACCCGGCGATCACCACGAATGGTGTCATCGCCTCGCTGACTGTTGCATGGAGTCACTGCAGACACCGGCCTGCCGCTTCGCTCTTCATCTCCAATGATGTTTGCCCTTCAGCTTCGTTACAGCGACGAACCCATCCTCTAACAGTGCTGACATCTACCGTTGCATCACCATACACATTTTTTAGCCTTTCGTGAATGCGAATTGGTGTTTCACTTTCCGCAGTCAAAAATACAATCACAGAGCACTGTCTAATACGAATGTCGATGTCAGCCATTTTGCAAGAGGATGCAGTGCTGCCACCTGTTTACTTAGGAAGTTACTACTGCAGGGGATTGGAGAAGAAGGTTTGAGGAATTTCGGCAAAGTCAATGTTTTCACATAACTTTCTTATTTAAGGGAAAAAAATAGGAAACATTACTTTTTTACCCACCCTCGTAAAAAGTAAATTCCGTTCCATCGTTTTGTGTTTTAGCTGAGTTCAAAAAAAAGTAATTTAATATTGCTAGTTTTCTTAAGCTTTATATTGTATATTGGTATTATTTAAGTAGTAATTTAAAGCCTTATGAAAAAACTTATATGGCAGATTTCACTACCGTCTTTTAACATGACGAAATGGCAAAGAAAGCTGATTTGTATAGAATGAGTTAAAAAGTATGTGTATAGTAAGATTAATCTGAAAGCCCTCGTGTTTCAGAACGAAAAGTATTTTTATTTCCGACTTTTATGTATTGTATGTGTAAATATATAGTTATAGATACTTAATAGTATAAAAGGTGAAAGAAACATGTTGAATATTTGGGCCCTAGGTATGTTTAAAGTCTTGGACTACAAATGAGTTTAATGATAAAGGAAATTGCGCGTCCCATATTGCAAGGAAAACATCGACAGTAGGAAAGTTGGCTGGGTGCTACACAAAAGCTTATCTGAACGTGTCCCAACTGTTGCTTGTGTCCCCGAGAGCGACAACCATTCCCTTGTTAGTTGCCAACTTGTTAAGCGGCTCTGCATCAACGGCACCAAAGCTGAGGCGACAGTAAGATGACAGCCGCATTCCGGAAGTCGTGGCTTCGAATCCCAGGGCCGCCTTCCCACGTATGACTTCTTTTCGTCGTTTGCTCGTGTCACTTCATCTGGTTGGCTATTAAAGAGCTAAGAGCCGGCATGTAATTTTCTTCATCATCATCAACCTTCAAGATAGGCCAACGTGGTCTTCCAACATTTCTAATACAAACTGGTTTATACTACAAGGTCTGTTTGGTGAGTCTTTCTTCTGGCATACGAGAGAGATGGTCGTGCCATTTCAGTTTGTACTCCCTGAGTTTGTCATTTAAAGTAAATAATTTTAGTTGTTTTCTTATTGTTTCACTCTTAATGTGATCTTTAAGACTACAGCCAGCTACGTACCTCAAAAATTTATTTCAGCCGTTTCAATAATTCTTTTATCAGTTCTCTTCAAAGTCCAGGTCTCGGCTCCATAACACATAACAGGCACTGCCATAGTTTTATAAAACTTTAACATTGTATCTCTTCTTGTTTTGTTTTTCATTGTTCATTTTATAGTGTTACATATGTTTTGAAATTTATGGATCATTTGTTTTAAATCTCTGCCACATTCATAGTAAATATCACATCCTAAGTAATTAAAATATTAAACTTGTTCTAGTATTTTGTTTTTGAGGAGCATTTTGGACCGTGTTGGGTATTTACCAACAAAAGCCATCACTTTCGTTTTCTCTGCTGAAATGATAAAATTATACTTTGACATTGTTTTGTCGAGTTGGTACCCAGCTATTTCAGTATCTGCCAGAATGACTTGATCATCTGCTAACAGGACTACGACCTAACTTAAAATCTACTTTCAACTGAGCTTACCATTCGGCAACTGCTGCGTCGATATAAATATCAAAAAGAGTTGGCGACATTGGGCAGCCCTGTCTTACACCTAGGTTGATAGTTTCTGTCTTGAAACCATTATCCATGCTGATACAAGCCCCTTCGTACATTTTCTTTATCATAAAAATTAAATGTTGAGGATATCCGTTTTCAGTCATTATATCCCATAGCTTTTGCCGTATAACTTTGTCAAATGCTTTTACGTAATCAACAAATAATATATGGGTCTCTAAATTAAATTCTCTTCTCTTTTGTTTCATTTGTTTTATTGTTAAGACGCAAACATCACAGGATCTGCCTTGCCTGAATCCGCTAGTTCATTATTGAGTAGTGATTCAGTTATTATATTTAATCTTTTTGCTAAACTTTTTGCTAATATTCTATATCTTGCATTTAAGACAGTCATTCCTCTATAATTTTTACATTTATTTCTGTCTACTTTTTTAAATATCGGTTTTATTACAGCCATTTTTCATTCTTCTGATATCTGTAGGCCGGACCAACAAACATTTAAAAAATTTATTAGTCGTATTTTAAAATTGTTTATGCATACGTTATCAATTCCACATTAATTCTATCTTTTCCTTGTGTTTTGTGATGTTTAAATGACGTTAATATAGTTTCTAATTCGTCTACTGTGATAGGGTCTACTTCTTCATATGTAGTGTTTAATTATTGCTTTTCACTATCCATCGAATAATTCCATAGTCGTTTGAAGTATTTGAAGTCACTCTCCTTTTGAAATATTATGTAATTCTACTGTATATTTTTCCGATTTATTTAAGTATCTCATGATTTTATATGCTGTTTTCTGATTACCATGTATATCATATTCTATATCTGATGTGCATTTATCCCAACTTTCTCGTTGTAATTTTTCTAACTCTCTTTTAACTATTGCACATTTTATTCTATATTCTATTAAATTATCTGGGGTATTTGTATTTTAATATTTCAAATATGCTTTTACTTTTTCTTTTATTAAAAGTTCTATATGGCCATTCCATATGTAACTTTCTCTTTGTATATTCTTGTCCTTGGATAGAAGATGGTCCCAAGAGCCCCAAAACCCGC